>RYFJ01002116.1:0-608053 GCA_003991445.1 Oryza meyeriana var. granulata
CAACACCCATTGTTCCTGAATCACAAGGCCTTGGAATTTGATTCTAGCATGGATGTTAGCGAAGCATAAGGTGCCGAATAGACTGTGCAACGAGCACCATAACCCCTGCAGTGCCCCTTTTGGCAAGAAGTGAAGTCACTTGCCTCAAACAACTGGTGGAGACTCCCAAGAACCGACCCCTTATGAGCTCTTCCCTAGAACCTATAGTCCTTAATATGGAGACGAAAGTGCCGGTGATCAATGAGTACCTGATGTCTTTCCCAGACAGTGTTACCCGGAATGCCCCCTGATAGAGAGATTGAATTCTCTATAGAGTTGCTACCCGCCCACAGCACCATACAATCCAAGAGACCGTCATCAGAATGCGCGTAAAGAGTTTAGCCGAAGTGAAGAAACAGATACGAAGACTTGAGAGCCTAGGTTTTGTGGCGACCTTAGCACATCACCTTGGGGAGCTCCAGTGCTCCCATAAAGAAGAAAGGGATAGACCAGAGGGATGTGCGTTGATCATCGCGCACTGAGAATGGAGTAACCATCAAGAATAAGTATCCTCTACAAGGATATGATGATCTGTTCGACCAGCTGCAAGGAGCTAAAGTTTTCTCTAAGGTTTGACTGAGATCAGGATACCACCACTGAAGATCAACATGAGGATATACCCAGACAGCTTTCCTGACCCGTTATGGATTATAGAGGTATACGGTGATGTCCTTTGGACTCACTAATGCTCCAGCTTTCTTCATGAGTCTTATGGGATAAGGTATTCATGGAATATCTCGACAAGTTTGTCGTGATATTTATGATGATATCCTAATCTTCTCCAAGGACGAGCAAGAACATGTTGGACATTTTTTGAGAATGGTTCTAGAAAGTTAAGAGATCACCAGTTGTTTGCCAAGTACTCAAAGTGTGAGTTTTGGCTAGACCGAGTTGCGTTTCTTCGGGCATGTGGTCACTGCCAAGGAGTAGAAGTGGAACCGGGGAAAGTGAGAGACGTGCTTTTGGAAATTTTCCCCGACTACGGTCACGGAAGTGAGAAGTTTCCTAGTTTGCTGGTTATTATCGGAGATTCATTGAAGGATTTTCAAGGATTGCCCAAACCATGAACAGAATTGCTAAAAAAGGAAAAGAGGTTTGAATGGAGTGCGCCTGTGAGAAAAGTTTCATGGAGTTAAGGAAAGGCTGACTACCCCACCTGTGTTGATCCTTCGGATTATTCAGGAAAGACTTTGAGGTATACTGTGATGCATCCGACTAGGCATAGGCTGTGTGCTTATGCAGGAAGGAAGAGTGGTCGTATGCCTCCAAGACAGTTAAGACCCCATGAGAACTACCCGACCCATGACCTAGAGTTGTCAGCAGTAGTGCATGCCTTAAATATGGCGACACTACCTGGTTGGAAACCGGTGTGAAGTATACACCGATCATAGAGTCTGAAGTACATCTTCCTCAGACGGAGCTTAATCTCAGACAAAGAAGATGGCGTTGAGTTCATTTAAGGATTACGAGCTTGGAATTTACATTACACCCTGGCAGGGCAAATGTTGTTGCCGATGCCTCAGTCGGAAAGTCCTTGTAATGCCATCTTGACCGCCCTCCAACCCGAGCTAAGTCGAGAGCTGGAAAACTAAGATAAATATGGTCAAGCCAGGAACGCTGGCGATTTGCTGATTCACCTACCTTGGAGGACCGTATCAGAGAAGCTCAAAAAGTAGATGAAAAGATTGTATCTCTAAAGAAAGAAAGCATGACCCAGGAAAAGCCCCGAGTTTCTCCCTCGCCATCCCGACAAAGCAAAAGGAACTGTTTGGTTTGGGAACGCATTTGCGTGCCCCGACAGAAAGGAAATCCAAGACTTGATCTTGCGAGAAAGGGCCCATGAGTCCGCTTATTCCATCCACCCAAGGATGTACCAAGATGTACAAGGATATTAAGGTCAATTACTGGTGGCTGGAATGAAGCGAGATATTGCCGAGTATGGTCGCAGTTTGTGACATTTGCCAAAGGGTTAAAGCAGAGCATCAGAAGCCAGCAGGATTGCTTCAGCCCTTAAGGATTACCCGAGTGGAAATGGAAAATAGGAATGGATTTTCATCGTTGGATTACTTAAGACCCGGCAGACAGTGATTCCATCTGGGGTAATAGTGGATCGACCTGACCAAGGTCGCCCACTTTATCCCGTCAAGACAACCTACCCGCAAGAAGCTAGCCGAGCTGTAATCTGACAAGGTTATCTGCCAACATGGAGTCCAAAGAAGATAGTGTCTGACCGAGGAGCTCAGTTCACTCCCACTTTTGGCAAAAGTTGCATGAGGCAATGGGCACTAATCTCAATTTCAGTACTGCATATCACCCCCAGACGGATGGACAGACCGAGAGAGTAAACCAGATCGTGAAAGATATGCTAAGAGCATGTTCCCTGGATTTTGAGGAACCTGGGATCTCTGTCTGCCTTATGCCGAGTTCTCCTACAATAACAGCTATCAAGCCAGTATCCAGATGGGCCCCCAATGAAGCTCTATATGGACGCAAGTGTAGAACCCCCACCTCTGTTGGACAGACGTAGAGAAAAGATGGTTTTGGACCAGACATTTTGAAAGAGGCAGAAGAGGAGTTAATGGTTATCCGAGAGCGCTTGAAGACAGCCCAAACCCGGCAGAAGAACTATGCAGATAATCGGAGACGAGAGCTCGAGTTTCAGATAGGAGACCATGTGTATCTCCGAGTATCACCCCTACGAGGAACAAAGAGATTTGGAATGGGTGGAAAGCTAGCGCCTCGCTATATCGGACCTTACCCTATCGTCGACAGACGCGGAGTAGTGGCGTATCAATTGAGGTTACCCGAAGAACTCTCTGACGTCCACGACGTGTTCCATGTGTCCCAGTTGAAGAAATGTCTTCGCATCCCAGAAGAGCAAGTTCCGTTGGAAGAGATCAACGTACAACGCAACCTTACATATAAGGAACGCCCTATTCGGATTTTGGAGACAAGGGACAGACATACAAGACGAAAGGCAATCAAATTCTGCAAGGTGCAATGGAGTAACCATTCTGAAAACGAAGCTACATGGGAACGAGAAGATCGCCTTCAAGCTGAGTACCCGGAGCTCTTTGCCGAGTAGCCGAATCTCGGGACGAGATTCTGTTATGTGGGGGAGGTTTGTAACGACCCGCTTTCCTTTTCCCTATTGTAGCTGGTTTTCTGGATCTTAATCTTTTCCTATCCAGTCAGCTGTGCCTCCGTTTTCCCTCTCCCCGGCCAGCCGACTACCTTCTCTCTTGTGCCGAGTAGAGTTGCTATTCAGTCCTTGTATCCTGTCCTTATCCTTGTCTTACTCGGACCTCCTTGCTGCCGAGTGAGCACGGTGATGTGGCCGACTACCTTGTTGAGACCTGTTGCTTCTTTGTCCCCCGAGTTGCACCCACCCGTTGGACGCCGACTACCGAAGTAGTGAAGAATCAATCTTCACCTAACCGCAGTATCGCTTGGACCAGTGGTCAGTCCGAAGCCCGGTCAGTGAGATTTCTCCAACCTGTCCTAGCCTTGACCTTAATGTCTCATCGCAGCTACAGTGCCTGCCAACTCCTCTGACCAGTTGGACTCCAAAGTCACTTCCTGTCATATCCCTGTCAGTTCATCTTGACTTCCTTGCTCCGCCCGTTGCCCAGCTCCACCGTGCCTCAACCTTGCACGTCGACTATATATATATGGCCAACCGTGCCCCCTTCTTCCTTTGTTTTGCAAACCGGCCAGCTCCAGCTCTGCTAAGTTTTCATCCTCTCAAGCTTTGGAGCTCTGTCGCCTGGTTCGCAAGCCTGGTTCAGCCGACTGCCCCCTTTTCTGCAGCCGACTACTTCTTGATCCTTTTTCTTGGTGTTTTACTTCTCCTGCTTATCAGTGTTTCTTTCTGCTTGTTCAGAACCTGAACCGGTGGACGATCCCGAAGCCACCTTCGCCGAAGAAGACCCCTCCTTGGAACAAGGCAAGCCTCTTTGATCATATTGTTTCCCATATATGCAAAACTATGTTGTTTGGAAAATATATGCATGCTTAGTTACACCTTTTTAAACTGTTGGCCTCGGTTATGCAAGCGCAACCGATGGACCCGCCCAGTAGTAGCACTTATTTGGTAGGATGTTGTTATATTTCCCCCTTGAAGAGCCCCACAAATGGCACGCTAGCATCCTATCTGAGGATACGATGCCGAGTATAATGGCTTAGCTCTGCAACGTTGTTTGTCGTTGGGAAAAATGATGGGTTTTACTAAACAGTTTGGAAAACCCGATACCTTGTGTATCGGCGCGTTTGTGAAATAAAGGAAAGATTTGTGAAAATCTTGATGTACAGAGACAGTGCCTGTGTGGCTTGGCTATGTATTATCATTAAGGATCGATTCCCATGGCGTAGATTTGTTTGTCAGTGATTTGTGAAAAGTGTTTGATGGAAAGGGAACCGTGACCTGAGTTTGCCGAGTAAGCAAACGGAAGGCCTGTGTGGCCAGAAACGGATCTGTGTGGTCCGGGGTGTTAAGCACCATAAACAAGTGTATGAAAAGTAAACAGGATGAAGATCATACTCCCGGGTTGTAGCCAGGGCAGCAAAGTTTAAGCCCCCGGGTTGTAGCCAGGGCGGCAATTCAGTCTTCGGGTTGTAGCCAGAAGACGGTGATGAGCACGCTCCCGGGTTGTAGCCAGGGCAGCAGTGTTTTAGCTAGCTGGTTGTAGCCAGCCTAGCGGGCATTTAGTGCCATGATCATGCTCCCGGGTTGTAGCCAGGGCAGCGATGATGAGCCCCCGGGTTGTAGCCAGGGCGGCGGTTTAGCTAACTGGTTGTGGCCAGTGTAGCGGGCATCAAGTGCCACAGCTGAGATTTGGTTGTAGCCGAGTCTCAGGGTCAACGAGTGGTTGTAGCTACTCGGGAGATAAAGGACCAACAAATGCAAAGTAAAAGATAATAAGAACATGTATGATTATGCTTGATTCTTTAAGTGGTGAGTTGTTGAAAAGCAACTTGCGGAATGGATGGAGGCGTGAGCCTCTGTCCACCAACTAAAATTTGGAACTCACTAGTGTTTGCAAAGAAAAGAGTTTAATAAGGCAGTCTTTCGCAAATGAAACCCTTAGCTCTTCTTGTCTAACCAACATGGCATCATTCCCGGCTTGCTGAGTACGAAAGTACTCACCTTGTTCATATATATGTATAGTAGGTTTTGGAGTGGAAGACGAAGATCCGACTGCTGCCGAGTTCCTCCAAGACCAGGCCGACTACGAAGACCTCTGAAGGTTTCGAGCCTAGTTCCCAACCGAGCCTGTGGAGTAGTTTTTGTCCAGCTTCCGCCCTGTTCTGCTGTTTCGCTAGTTTACCAGTTGATTATTTTTGCCCATCCCGGGTCTGTCCTGGATGGATCTCCTTGTACGTATATGTAAGTACTCTGTTATGTATTATTGTAACTCTGTGTTGTATCATTGTTGTGCGTACCCGACTACTGATCCTGGGATCGGGTGCCTTATGCACATGGTGGCCTTCCACCTAGTCGGGAGGCGCCACAGCCATTCTACTTGGCAATCGCACCCAAAGGATATGATGCCAACGTGCCATTTGTGGGGCTATCAAGGGAGAAATACATCAATATCCTACCAAAATAAGTGCGACTACTCGGTAGGTCCGTCGGTTGCGCTTGCAAACCGAGGCCGATCAATTTAAAGTGTAAACTAAGCATGCATATTTTGCAAACAACATAATTTTGCACATATAGGAGACAATATGGTCAAAGGGGCTTGCCTTGTTCCTGCAGAAGACCTTCCTCGACGAAGACGGCTTTTGGACCGTCCACCGGTTTAGGATCTGAACACGCAGAAGCGATAATTACTGATACGCTGAAAAGAGGTAAAACACTAGGAAAAGAACATCGCGGTAGTTGGCTGTAGAAAGGTAGAAGTCGGCTGAGGATGGATGGTAGTTGGATGAAGGTTTATCGTATACGGCTGAGTTAAGCTTGCGGACTGGGCAACAAGGCTCACCGGTTAGGAACTCTGGATGGTAGACTAGCTTGGTTTTCCTTTCCTCTTTTACTTCCTTGACTTTGCTCTTCTTCTTCCTTGCGTTCCAACCGGAAGAACACAGGGGCGATGCGACGAGCGGCAGTGATAGAGCTCGGGGGGGGGGGGGCAGAAACGGGCTCCGGGGGCTAGGGAGGAGGAAGATGATGGTTTAGCGCTGAAGCTGGTGATGGCGGTTTGGCAGAGACGGCTGGGTTGCAAAACAGGGGAAAGAACAGGCATGGATGGCCTTTTATAGCCGGCGTGCGAGGCAGGGACACGGCAGTGCAGGGTGATAGATAGAGAAAAGGAGTCACGATAAGCTGGCAAGGCTACAGCTAGCTGGCTGAGGCGACGCAACGTCAAGGCAGAGATTGACTTAGGGATTGGGCGTGGCCGGTGGAGTTGGTAGACACTGTAGCGGCGATGAGACACTCAGGTCGTGGCAAGGACGGGTTGGTGGGACTTTGTAGACAGAGCCTTTGACTATCCATTGGTCCAAGCGGGTTCTTGCGGTGCGGCGGGTTATTGTCCGCTGGTCTGAGTGGGGCTGCGGGCAGGTGGAGGTCGGGTTACATCACTACTTCGGCAGTCGGCGTCCAACGGGAGGAGCGTGGAAGTCATGGCTGCTGTGCAACTTGGTGAGGCGATGAGACAGCACGTCCGTCGATAAGGAAAAGTGTCGTGAGCTTGACCGGATTGGGGGCAAGTTGGGGAAAAGATGACGGTAAGGCCGTCACCAGAGGTTAGACACCGGGAGGTTTTCTCGTCAGTCCGGCACTGCTTTGAAACAAACCGGGTGGACAGGGCAGTCGGGATGGCAAGACAGAACGGGTTAACAAGGTAGTCGGCGATTGCAAGGGCTTACTCGGCGGCAAAGATGGCCGAGTGGACAAAGGGTAAAAGGGCAAGATTCAGGAACTGAGTAGGAATCTACTTGACACAAGGGGGAAAAGGCAGTCGGTTGGCCAGGGAGAGAAAAACTAGGGCACTGCTGAACGGGATAGGAGAGGAGTTAGAATTCAGAAAAACGAATTCCAACAGGGAAAAGAAAAAAGGGTCGTTACTAACCTACCCCCTTAACAGAATCTCGTCGTGAGATTCCGCTACACGGCAAAGAGCTCCGGGTACTCGGCTTGAAGGTAACTAGAATCCGAATGGCGTTCTTTGTACGTGAGGTTGAGTTGCATGTTGATCACTTCCAACTGGATTTGTTCTTCTAGGATGCGAAGGCATTTCTTCAATTGGGACACATGAAACACGTCGTGGACATCAGAGAGTTCTGCAAGTAACTCTAGCTGATACACCACTGTCCCGCGCCTGGCAATGATAGGATACGGACCGATGTAACGAGGCGCTAGCTTTCCACCCATTCCGAATCTCTTGGTTCCGCGTAGGGGTGAAACTCGGAGATACACATGGTTGCCTGTTTGAAACTCGAGCTCCCGTCTTCGATTATTGGCATAGTTCTTCTGTCGGGATTGGGCCACCTTCAGGCGTTCTCGGATAATCTTAACTCGCTCTTCTGCCTCTTTCAAAATATCAGGCCCAAAAACCATCTTTTCTCCCACGTCTGTCCAACAGAGTGGAGTTCTACACTTGCGTCCATACAGAGCTTCATTGGGGGCCATCTGGATACTAGCTTGGTAGCTATTGTTGTATGCGAATTTAGCATACGGCAGACAGAGATCCCAGGTTCCTTCAAAATCTAAGGCACAGGCTCTCAGCATATCTTCCACAATCTGATTTACCCTCTCAGTTTGTCCATCCGTCTGGGGGTGATATGCGGTGTGCGGTGCTAAAATTGAGATTAGTGCCCATTGCTTCGTGAAACTTTTGCCAAAAGTGAGAGGTGAACTGGGTTCCTCGATCAGACACGATCTTCTTCGGGACACCGTGTTGGTAGATAACTTTGGTCAAATACAACTCAGCTAGCTTCTTAGCCGAGTAGGTGGTCTTGACAGGGATAAAGTGGGCGACCTTGGTTAGTCGGTCCACTATTACCCAGATGGAATCATGTCCTACTGGAGTTCTAGGCAAACCAGTTATGAAATCCATCCCTATTTCTTCCCATTTTCACTCGGGTATCTTCAGGCTGAAGTAATCCTGCTGGCTTCTGGTGCTCTGCTTTAACCCTTTGACAAATGTCACAAACTGCGACATACTCGGCAATGTCTCGCTTCATTCCAGACCACCAGTAATGATCCTTGATATCCTGGTACATCTTGGTACTTCCTGGGTGGATGGAATAAGCGGATTCATGGGCTTCTCTCATAATCAAGTCTCGAATTTCTTTTCAGCCGGGTACGCAAATGCGTTTTCCAAACCAGACAGTCCCTTTGTTGTCAACAGAGTACTCGGGGGCTTTCCCTTTGGTCATGTTTTCCCTAATAACCTTGATTTCTTCGTCCTCTTTTTGAGCTTCACGGATTTGATCCTCCAATGTGGGTTGAATCAACAAGGTTGCTAGGGTTCCTGGCTTAACCCCATTTATCCTTAGCCTTTCCAATTCTTGGCTTAACTCTGGTTGTTGGGGCAAGTTCAGGACGACATTGCAATGGACTTTTCGACTTAGGGCATCGACAACAACATTTGCCTTTCCAGGGTGGTAATGTATTCCAAGGTCATAGTCCTTGATTAATTCAAGCCATCGTCTTTGTCTGAGATTGAGCTCAGTCTGAGTAAATATGTACTTCAGGCTTTTATGGTCAGTATAGACCTCACATCGATTCCCAATCAGGTAGTGTCGCCATATCTTCAAGGCATGCACTACTGCTGACAACTCTAGGTCATGTGTAGGGTAATTCATCTCATGAGGTCTTAACTGTCTTGAGGCATAAGCAACCACTCTTCCTTCCTGCGTAAGTACACAGCCTATGCCTAGTCGGGATGCATCATATTATACCTCAAAATCTTTCCTGATATTCGGAAGGATCAGCACAGGCGGGGTAGTTAGTCTTTTTCTTAACTCCTGGAAGCTTTTCTCACAAGCATCATTCCACTCAAACTTCCTTTCCTTCTTCAGCAAGTCTGTCATCGGTTTGGCAATCCTTGAGAATCCTTCAATGAATCTCCGGTAATAACCAGCCAAACCTAGGAAACTTCTTACTTTTGTGACTGTAGTCGGGGATTTCCAAGAAAGCACATCTCTTACTTTTCCTGGGTCCAGTTCTACTCCTCGGGTAGTAACAATGTGCCCTAGGAAAGCAACTCGGTCTAGCCAAAACTCACACTTCGAGTACTTGGCATACAATTGGTGTCCCCTTAGCTTTCCTAAAACCATTCTCAAATGTTCTGCATGTTCTTGCTCGCTCTTGGAGTAGATTAAGATATCATCTATGAATACCACAACAAACTTGTCGAGATATTTCATGAATATCTTGTTCATGAGGCTCATGAAGAAGGCTGGAGCATTAGTGAGTCCGAAGGACATCACTGTATACTCATATAGACCATAACGGGTCGAGAAAGCTGTCTTGGGTATATCCTCAGGTCTAATCTTCAACTGATGGTATCCTGATCTTAAGTCAATCTTGGAGAAAACTTTAGCACCTTGCAGCTGGTCGAACAAATCATCGATCCTAGGCAACGGGTACCTATTCTTGATGGTTACTTCATTCAGTGTGCGATAATCAACGCACATCCTCTTTTTCTTGTCTTTCTTTTCCACTAGGAGCACTGGAGCTCCCCAAGGTGATGTGCTAGGTCGCACAAAACCTAGAGCCTCAAGTTCTTCTATCTGTTTCTTCACCTAGGCTAACTCCTTAGCTGCCATTCTATAGGGTCTCTTGGATATTGGTGCTGTGCCGGGTAGCAACTCTATAGAAAACTCAATCTCCCGATCAGGGGGCATCCTGGGTAAGCTGTCTGGAAAGACATCGGGGTATTCATTAATTACCGGCATTTCTTCTAGAGGAACAGCTTGCACAGAACTCAGGAGAGGTTGGTTTTTAGGGTTTTCAGGAGGGGCAAACTTCACTTCCTGTCCCAAAGGGCACTGCAGGGTTATGGTGCTGGTTGCACAATCTATTCGGCCTTTATGTTTGGCTAACCAGTCCATACCTAGAATCAAATCCAAGCCTTGTGATTCTAGGATAATGGGGTTGGCTGCAAAACTAACCCCTTCAATTATAGGTTAACCCTAGGGCATGATCGGTCTGACCTAAACTCCTTGCCAGGGGAGTGTATGATCATTGGTACCCTAAGGCCTTGAGTATCCCAATCATATTTATCCACAAAAGCTTGAGAAATAAAGGAATGCGATGCTCCTGAATCAAACAAAACAACTGCAGGTACGGAATTGACAAGAAACGTACCCATCATGACATCCGAAGCTTCTTGAGCTGTCTCCGACTGGAAATGGCTGACACGGCCTCGTCCAAAAGTCGGCGTGGCACGGGAGGCATGTCCACTAGCCTGTGTAGTCGGCTGTCCTCGACTGAGCACAGGGGCTCTTGCAGTACTGCTGTTGGGGCGTCCAGGGGCTGCAGGAGCTTGCTTCTGAGGACAGTGACGGGCGAATGACCCAACTCGTTACGGTTGTAACATCGGCTCCCTGATGTACTCGGGGTGCTTCTCTGCTGTAGGCCGACTGGGGTAGGGTGGCTCACACCGGTATTTGCACTGAGAGGTTGAGATTAGACAAATGGAGCTGGGCGGGGAGCAGTTGGGCGAGACAAATGCCCTTGAAACTAGGGTGGAGCAAACTGACGGTGAGGATTGGAGAGATTGGGCCTGGAACACGAACCACCACGAGTCTGCATCTGAGAGGCCTTGCAGTTGCGAAAAACCTCGATTTTCTTCCTAGCGTCTTCAACTACTAGTGCTCTGTTGATCATGTGCTGAAAGGTAGGGAAGTCATGAGCAAGGAGCTAAATCTTCATTGCCACATTCATTCCCTTCAGGAATCTCCTAATCTTCTTCTTGTCCGTGTTCACTTCCTCGGGTGCATAACGGGCCAGGTGATTGAATCTGCTCAGGTACTCGCTGATGCTGGAATGCCCCTGCTTGAGATTGTTGAATTCTTCTCTCTTGATGTCAATCACCCCTTCTGGGACATATGCAGCTCTGAAGCCTTCCGCAAACTCGGGCCAAGCAATGTTAGCGGCATCCTGATGGGCAGCACAGTAGTTCTCCCACCAGTTGGCAGCTGGACCTCGAAGTTGATGTGTAGCAAACAAGGTTTTCTCAATGGGTGTGCATTGCACTAGGTTCAATTTTCTGTCCATGTCCTTCAGCCAGTCGTCAGCCTCCACTGGCTCGGCGGTCTGTAAGAACTCTGCCGGACGGGACCTCAGGAAGTCGGCAAGCTTGGAGTGGCCATGGGCTTGTGCTGGTTGAGCTTGATGAAAAAGAGGCTGTAAGGCGGCCAAGTTCTGAGCAATGCCTTGCAAACTCTGGGTCTGGATGGCCATAAGCTGCTGTGGGTCTACCGGAAACTGAGGTGGTTGAGGCAATCCTCCATGGTTTGTGGCTGCAGCGGCAGAGGTACCAGGGCCGACTGCACGACCATTACCGGACATCTGATCATGAGCCTGCTCTACTTCTTGCTCATTTACTGCAGGAGGCACGTTGTTGCGGGCTGGAACTTGGTCTTCATAACCCAGGCGAGCTGGAGCACGAGCATTGCGACGCTGACGTCCTGCCATCTGATTCCAAAAAAGGGCAACCAAGGGAGAAAGGCTCAGAAAGGTATTGGCAGTCAAGCAGATAGAACAGATAAGGGAAACAACTAGAACACCATGAAGAAATCGAGCAACAAACTAGGAAACGCACTCGGGAACTCAACCTTGGCGAAGGGCGATGGATAGGGCGGAGCACTGAATCCTTAGGGCTGATGCCAGAGCTATGCGTGGGAGCCAAAGATATTTGGATAGCCAAGAATTTAGAAATATTTTCAAGATCTACAACGGCAGAAGGAGATGATTGGGCAGTCCCTAGCTTTTGCAAATAATATAGTTTTCAAAATAAGATCTCTAAGGGCATCTACACGCGTAGGGTTTCATTCCTAGGGCCAACCTATGCTCTGATACCACCTCTTCTGGTACCCCCACCTTAGTGGGAGCCCATCATGTGCATACAGTACCCGATCCCTGGATCAGTAGTCGAATACATATATAGTCATCGGTGATACAAACTCAGAGTACACTTAATACATAACAGAGTACATATAATACATACTGGGAGGATACATAAAAAGGTTGCCATCCAGGATAGGCCCCAGATGGACAATGGCAAGAACAGGGTAAACTAGCGAGATACAGCACAGACCGGGCAGAAGCAAGGGAGGAAAACTACTAGGCGATGGAACACGACGATACCACAGGCTTGGTTGGGAACTAGGCCCGAAACCTCAGAAGTCCTCGTAGTCGGCTTGGTCCTGGAAGAACTCGGCAGTAGTCGGGTCTTTGTCTTCTTCTCCAAAACCTAATATAATATATACATATATAGGAACAAGGGTGAGTACTTTCGTACACAGCAAGCCGGAGAAAAATGCCATGTCGGCTAGACAAGGGGGGAGGGGGCTAAGAGTCTTATTTGCGAAAATAGCCTTTAGAAACATTTTGCTTGTCAAATACTAGTGTGTCCAATTTTTAGTTGTCGGAAAGAGGCTCACGCCTCGATCCATTCCGCAAGTTGCTTTTCAACAACTCACCACATATAGTTACTGAAGCATGTATTTCCATTTTCATCTTCCGGTGATTAACCGAGTGACCTCATATCTTGGCTATCACCCGAGTGGCTTCAACCACTCCTTAGGTCTACTGTTTTTCCAAGTGGCTCCGACCACCCGTTGAACCTGAGACTTGGCTACAACCAGTTCTCAGCTATCTCTTTAGTAATTCCGGCTACAACCGGTTACCAGCTCATTCGCTTCACTGGCTACAACTAGTTAGCTCAAATTCGCTGCCCTGGTTACAACCAAGTAGTCTGCTCTTTATCGTCTTCTGGCTACAACCCGAAGACTTTTCTCCTGTTAACTTTCAACACACTTGCTTATGGTGCTTCAACACCCCGGGTCACACAGTCCCGTTTCTGGCCACACAGGCCTTCCGTTTGCCACTCGACAAACTCTGGTCACGATTCCCTTCTCGTCAATCAATTTCACCTTATACTGCCCTTAACCGTGGGCATGGCTATTCGAACAGTTCAGCTAAACTCTGCAGAGGGTGCACGCTTTACCCATATGACACGAAACTTACACCGAGTACTGGCTGGTATCGGAAGTTTGTGACAAGGCCATTTCCAAAGCCAGTCTAGGGTTATCCAATGCCAGCAGAAGGATCCACACAGGATCAATGCTTCAGGTCGGCTCCAACCACCGTCAGCACCAGGGCTCACGAGCCACAACTCAGATGAGTCCACTCCAGTTGGCACCAGACTTCCCTAAACCTACAATTTACTCGGCCAGGGGCATCCCATTCTACCCGTATGGTCGCACTGTAAAATGCTCGGATGCAAATTGCCAAAGGAAATGGTCCTTATCGATAATACATAGCCAGGCCACACAGGCACTGTCTCTGTACATCAAGGTTTTCACAAACTTTCATTTATTTCTCAACGCGACGATACGCAGAGTACCGGGTTTTCAAACAGTTGAGCAAAAACCACTGTTTCCCAAACGACAATATAATCGCTACAGGGCTAAGCCATTCTACTCAGCAATCGCACCCAAAGGATATGATGCCAACGCGCCATTTGTGGGGCTATCAAGGGAGAAATACATCAATATCCTACCAAAATAAGTGCGACTACAGGGTAGGTCCATCGGTTGCGCTTGCAAACCGAGGCCGATCAATTTAAAGTGTAAACTAAGCATCCATATTTTGCAAACAACATAATTTTGCACATATAGGAGACAATATGGTCAAAGGGGCTTGACTTGTTCCTACAGAAGATCTTGCTCGACGAAGACGGCTTCTAGATCATCCGCCGGTTTAGGATCTGAACACGCAGAAGAGATAATTACTGATACGCTGAAAAGAGGTAAAACACTAGGAAAAGATCATCGCGGTAGTCGGCTGCAGAAAGGTAGCAGTCGGCTGAGGATGAATGGTAGTTGGATGAAGGTTTATCGTAGACGGCTGAGTTAAGCTTGTGGACTGGGCAACAAGGCTCACCGGTTAGGAACTCTGGATGGTAGACTAGCTTGGTTTTCCTTTCCTCTTTTACTTCCTTCACTCTGCTCTTCTTCTTCCTTGCATTCCAACCAGAAGAACACAAGGGCGATGTGACGAGCGGCAGTGATAGAGCTTGGGGGGGGGGGGGGCAGAAACGCCTCTGGGGGCTGGGGAGGAGGAAGATGATGGTTTAGCGGTGAAGCTGGTGATGGCGGTTTGGCAAAGACGGCTGGGTTGCAAAACAGGGGAAAGAACAGGCATGGATGGCCTTTTATAGCCCGCGTGCGAGGCAGGGACACGGCGGTGCAGGTGATAGATAGAGAAAAGGAGTCACGATAAGCTGGCAAGGCTACAGCTAGCTGGCTAAGGCGACGCGACGTCAAGGCAGAGATTGACTTAGGGATTGGGCGTGGCCGGTGGAGTTGGTAGACACTGTAGCGGCGATGAGACACTCAGGTCGTGGCAAGGACGGGTTGGTGGGACTTTGCAGACAGAGCCTCTAACTATCCATTGGTCCAAGCGGGTTCTTGCGTGCGGTGGGTTATTGTCCGCTGGTCCGAGCGGGGCTACGGGAAGGTGGAGGTCGGGTTACGTCACCACTTCAGCAGTCGGCGACCAACGGGAGGAGCGTGGAAGTCATGGCTGCTGTGCAACTTGGTGATGCGATGAGACAGCACGTCCGTCGATAAGGCAAAGCGTCGTGAGCTTGACCGGATTGGGGCAGGTCAGGGAAAAGATGACGGTAAGGCCATCACTAGATGTTAGACACCGGGAGATTTTCCCGCCAGTCCAGTGTTGCTACGAAACAGACCGGGTGGCCAGGGCAGTCGGGATGGCAAGACAGAACGGGTTAACAAGGTAGTCGGCGATTGCAAGGGCTTACTTGGCGGCAAAGATGGCCCAGTGGACAAAGGGTAAAAGGGCAAGATTCAGGAACTGAGTAGGAATCTACTCGACACAAGGGGAAAAAGGCAGTCGACTGGCCAATGTAACACCCCAGTTTCCGGGCCGTTAAAAACTATTTTCGTAAAAACCCTAATTTCAAAATTTTGGATTTTTGTGTGTGCTTAAGGACTAAGTGCCGTGGATCTTAGTCTAAACCCCTTGAAATCCTAAAAAAAAACCTTGATCCCAAATTCCCTCCAAATTCCGAGACTCGAATTTTGCAATTCGATTGTCTCTCTCGAACTTCCTCTCAAATCGCCTTTGAATCCCTTCTGAAGCCTTTGATTAAATACCATTATTTCACTCTTCCCAAAAATTCTCTGTACTCGGGTTCGAATTCTGCAATTCGAAGCCCTCCAATAAAATCCTTCGGAGATCGTCCTTGAAGCCTTCTATTTAAAATTCTCTTATTTTTGTTCCTCTAGAAAAACCCTAAATTCCATCGAGAACTTCCTTACCGAAAAGGCCAAATTTATATTCCTGAAACCCTCAAATCCGAAGAATTAAAATTCAAATCCTGAAATTCCCTCAAGGTGCTCCAATTCTATTCCTTTACAAAATTCCTGAAATATCCCTAAGAATTAAGTCCCAGTTTTAAATCAAAATCCAAATCCAGTCCCCTTTTGAATCTCCTCCTTTCTTTCTCCAAATATCATCCAAATATCCACATATATGTATATAGGCCCAAATCCCATCTCAGAAACATCTCTCAAAAGTCCCCACAAATTTCCCCGAGTCATAATCTCTAATTAAAGATTTAATTCGAGTCCGAACCCTCTTTTGAAACCCTCCCTCCGAATCCTTCTTAGAAATATATATATACCTATTTATATGTATATGTATCAAGAGCCCCCTTGATTCCCAAAATTCTAATATCCAAAACAGTATCCCACCCCTGGGAAATTATTATCTATTCCCTCCAAAATCCCCATCCTTTTCCTTCCAAAATATATCTATATATATACATCTCAACCTTGGTGGTAGAAATCCTCCTCATAGAATCCCGAGGATTAAACTCCAATTCTAAAATCCCTTGAGATCTTTCGTCCTATATTTCCTCCCTCACAAGTTTCCCAAAAGTCTCAGAAGTCCAAATCCCAAATCCGAAACTAAGTCTCCAACTTATCCTTGCCAAAAACACTCTCTAGATCTCCCCTTCAAATATGTATATATGTATATATGTGTATATATATATATATATATATATATATATATATATATATATATATACATATATATAACTCTATATCAGAGTCCCTCTTTAAAAATCCTTTGGTTGGATTCCTGAGAAAATGCTACAAAATCAAAATATCAAAATCCTTGATCAAAATCCTCCAAATAACCTTCCAAAAACCTTCCCTAAATCTCTCTCTCATATATACATATGCACATATAAACTATAAATGTGCATGTATATATGAAATCCTCCTTGAAATCCCCTTATTTAAATCCTAAAAATATTATGAGCCAAATACCAAAATTTCAAATTACATACCCTTTTTAAATCCTCCAAATATCCTCTACAAACAATCCTCTGGAACATATTAAAGAGCACTATTTTTCTTGGGCCGACCTCTCTCCCTCGGCCCGACCGGCTCGGCCCCCTGCCACTCGGCCTCCTCTCCTTTTCTCTTCTCCCCGAGCCGGCCCACAACCACGCCGGCCCATCGCAGCCGCGCTCGCACAGCCTCCCGCGCGCGCTTGCGCTATCAAGCGGGCCCCGGCTGTCATTCCCTCTCCCTTCCACGCCCGTACACGTGGCCGCCCGCGCGTGACGCTCGTGCAACGGCCCTGGGTTCCCACCTGTCATCACCTCCAGCTGAGACGACAAACGCCGGCACGCGGGCCCCGCCTGTAAGTCTCGTCGTTGTCCTCCGTCGTCTCCTTCCTCCATCCTCGCTCTCTGTTTCTCTCTTTCTTCTCTCTCTTCTCTCGATCCTTCTTCTCTCTTCCCGACACCGTCCACGCCCATCCCCACTTTTCTCCCCTCCGGCCGACACGTCCTCCCTGCCTCCCGCATCGCTCTCTGTCTCCTCTCTTCTCTCTCTCTCGAACTCTCTCAGCTCCGCCCCGACACCGGCCGCCATGCCCATACCCTGTGTCTCTCGGCAAGCTTCGAGGTCAGAGCCGCAACCCCGTTCAGTCGCGTCACCATACCTCTCTGTCTCCCTCCTTCATCTCTCGCGGCAGCACGAGGTAGCCCGGTGACGCTAGCCACAGTGCTCAACCCAAGCTCGAGCTTATCCTTGCCACTGCCTCTCTTCCTTGTCTCCTAGCGCCACTCGCCGCCTATAAATACCCCTTGGACTCCCTATTGCCGCCCCATCCCGAGCAAGCCTCACCGGGCACAAGCTTCTCTCTCCGCCACCATTAACACCGCTCGGGACCGCTCCTTTCTTCGCCGCCGAGCCACAATCGACCCAGCCGCCGCCACCATAGGACTCTCGGCCACCTCGCGAACCGAGCCGTGTCTCCAATTGCATCCATTGCCATCGCTGCGGGAACTCGCCGCTGCACGAGGTAGGAACTCAATGTCCCCCTCTTTTCTCTTCCCCTCGTCCCTCCGTAGCCAAACCCGAAGCCCCCGACCCCCTCCACCACTCCATGGTCACCGGCGACGACAGCAACTCACCGCCGCCTCTGAACGCCGTCGCCAGCCACCGCCGTGCCAAGCCCTGCTCATCCGAGCCACTCCTCTTCTTCCCCAGCTCCTCGGCTTCCTTCCTCAGCCGCTCCCCGCCAAAGTACTCCGCCACCGCCGGCATTCCGCCGCTGCCGCTCTCGTCCTTCTCTCTTTTCGCCACCTCTAGATACCGCCGCCTGCTGCCATCGGCCACCCTGGCCCTAATCCGAGCCGTTCATCTCCTTCGCCGTGCTCCCCTCGTCCCATTCCTGTTGGCCGACCTTCCTCCCTCGCCGCCGTTCGCCGGCGCGACCACGGCCGCCGTCGGCCGTTGATACCCTGGCCGGTTTCCTGTTCCCCGTCCGGCACCGCTCCCCCTCTTGGTCTCTGGATTACAGGCCCCGCTCAACTAATCCCCCAAGCAACTGACAAGTGGGCCACCTCTCCTAATTTAATCCTAAACCCCCGACAAGTGGGCCCATAAGTGCACAGTGATCCATTCAATTAACCCCATACGGACCCCACCATTATAGTGCACAGTACACTTTAAAATCCCTCACTGGCAAGTGGGCCCCCAGGACAGGCTTCATCTCTATTTTTTTGGGTCTCTGACATGTGGGCCATAAACAATGAAGCAAAGTGGCCCTCCTTTCCTCTCACTACATGTGGCCCCTCTTTTCCCTCTCCTCTCTATGTCAATGACATGTGGGCCATCTCCTCAATTCCTCTCTCTCAGTCACTGACCTAGGCCCCCACCTGTCAGCCCTATTCCCCAAAATAATTCTTTTTCCAAAAATCCAATTAATCCTTTTCTTCTCGAGAAAAATCCCTAAAACTTCCAAAATTCGTATCTTCCAAACCGTAACTCCAATTGAGCCCGTTCAAGTCTCTAAATTTTTCTAAAAATAAGATCTACCTCATGGCACTATTAGTTATTAATAATAGTATATTATTTCTAGGGTTTTGTGTGTTTTTCCCCTCGTTTCGTGCGTAGTTGACGCTTCAGAAATTCGTCGGATGTCGGATTTTCGCGAAGTTTGAAGACGAAGTCTGAGGCAAGTCACTCCATGACCATATTGCTCCTAAATTTTAAAAAAATGTTTTGTTTGCGAAATTGCATCGCTAGTGTGCACGATAAATTGATCGACCTCAGTTTGCGTGTCAAACCGACGGACCTACCCGGTAGTTGCACAAACCCTGTAGGTCTTTGATACCCTGTCCCTTGTCGCTCCACCCATGGTACCTTGGTAACCGTGCTCTCTGAGCATGGATTCCGATGGTTCCACCCACAGCACTATTGTTTGTCGATTTGGGAAAAACAGGGTTTCCAAAAGATTTAAAAACCCAACATGCGATGTCAGCAAGTTTGCGAAATAAAATTTATTTGCGAAAGTTTCCGTGGTGCAAAGTGATCGCCTGTGTGGTGGCACTTCGTATTCGCACATAAGGACCGATTCCTTGGGGAATTTCATCCGAGCATCTCACAAGTGCGACCACACGGGTGGAATGGGACACCCCTGGCTGAGTAATTAGTGTTCCCATGATGATTTTCGGTTGCTAATAAATGTGGGATTGGCTGAGTGCCAAGAGGGCGATATACCCCCGTTCCTGAGTATAGGAAATGAGTTTCTGGTACTTGGTTGAGTGTGAGCACCCATTTATAGGGCAACGTGCTATCCTGGGAAGGTTTTGGAAAGGCCTTGTCGTGAACCTCCCCGCTTGGCCAGCGTGGGAGTAAGCTCGCGTCGTGTGGGTAAAGCATGCAATCTTTGCAAAGATCAAATGAACTGTTCGAACAGCCGCGCCCACGGTTACGGGCAATGTGAGGTGATTCCTCTAGCGTAGATTTGTTTGCAAGTGTTTGCAAAAGTGGTTTGTGGTTTGGGAATCGTTACCAGAATCGGCCTCAGTGGCTGATGGATGACCTGAGTGGTCTGAAACGGGGCTGTGTGACCCGGGATGTCGAATGGCATCATAGTTAGGCTTCCTAAGTGGAGGCGGTATATGTTATGAGATGAGATTAAGAATGGCTCAAGAAGCCACTGAGATGAGTTAAGAGATGATGTTCTGGATGGGACTAAAGTGGAAAATGAGAATATGTCCTAAGTGGGCGAAATTGAAAATAAAGTAATAGATGTTGACACAGTGGAAAGCTGCTTGTGGGCAGATCCACTGAACCGCTGTCATGAACCGACAGGCAGTATAAGAATACCTGAGATCAATTAAAATCTGTTTCGTCTGCTTGAGTTGTTGAAAAGCAATTCGCGGACAGGATCGAGGCGAGAGCCTCCTTCCAGTCACACTGAAACAACCCATACTTAGGTTTTCGAAAATGTTTTCAAATGAAATGGTTTACGAAATAAACCCTAGCCTATCTTTGATAACCTGCATGTTTCACGTATTCCGTGACTTGCTGAGTACGTAAGTACTCAATCCATTCCTTTTTCCCCTTCTTCAGGAAGAGTGAGGTTGAAGTGAAGATTAGGGTTTCTTTCCTAGTCCCAAGCCGTTGCTTGTGGATTGGGTTCTTGCTGCGCTGTCATTCCGCTGCTGCTGTTCTGTTTGCTGGTTGCTGCTCAGGGCTTGCCCGAAGTCACAACTTATAAAGGTATAATATATATATATTTATTTATTTAGATAATTGCTGTGGTACATCTCCGTTGACCGCGGGTACCAGCAAGGATTCCTGGGACTGGTACCGGCATCACGGTTCCGTGGGAGTTGGTTCACGCCAATCTCCTACGGCGCTTCCTCTCTAGTATCACTATAGGTGGTGCCAAGGGCGGGAGGCGTTACAGCCAGGGAGAGAAAAACTAGGGCACAGCTGAACGGGATAGGAGAGGAGTTAAAATTTAGAAAAACGAATTCCAACAGGGAAAAGAAAAACGAGTCGTTACAATTGGCATAATTAATTACATTCTAATAACTGAGCTTCTAAATCAAATCACCGTTGGGCAGAAAAGACTTAGAAACAATCTAATTTAACACTGGCAATTTTTTTCTGAATTTTCCTTAATTACATCACTGTTAGGTAGATAGTAATCAAGAAACTAATAATGATAATAATTTTGACATAAATTTATAGTTAACGTTGGTCAAAAATAAATTCACATAACTGAAATAATATAGATAAACTTCCTGTTGGTTTCATTTATCTAGAAATAATTTATTTTGCATAAATAAAGCCCATCATAATTTTTTTTGCAATTTTAAATAGCCAATAGGGTAATCAAAACAAATTCTGAAATGTAAACTAATTAAAACCCCTGACAAAATACTGAGAAAACAAAATTGGCCCAAGATCCCTGAGAAATACTGTTTGGCCTGGTTTGCCCCACTACTTTAGTCGGCCCAGCTGACGGAGCAAGCCCGGTTGCGCAACGGCGGTCCAGGTGAGTGACGAAAAACCCGAAGCAGGCCAATAGATGGGGAGGCCCAATCATTTGCCACAGGCCTAGCACAGATGCCCGGGCATGCCCGTCAAAACGAGACAGCCTACTAAGTTCCCGCATGCCCATTTGTTCGAGCCGTTCGATCTAACGAATGGCTGAGATTATCCCCAAATTATTTGAAGTGATCTCCATTGATTCTGAGTTGGACGGCTAGGATTTGATTTCACCGGATTGAAGAGCCACCTCGGAGAGCAAATCCCTAACCCTAATCTCTCCTTCCCCGATCCCCTTTCTCTCCTCTCCGACGAGTGGTGAGCAAGAGCGGCGCGCGTGGGTCAATGCCACGTGCGCTGCTATCGGGTGAGCGAGCAACCCGGCCTTCACGCAGGCCGATGCCATGGCGGGGCCGGTACTTATGTCACGGCGGCACGCTAGTGCTTCCAGCAGAGCCGCAAGGAGGAGGACGAGGACGGAGTTTACGCGTCAGAGGTGGAGCAGAGCCACCAATCAGCTTAGTGCATGGGCCGATGCCGGTGCAGCCAAGGTCAGTCCCTGGCTCCCCTCGTGCAGGTTGGTCCCGCGCCGAGGCCCTGAGTACAGCGATCTTAATCGGGTAAGTAACTTTCCCGATCTGAAATCGAATT
Source organism: Oryza meyeriana var. granulata (assembly GCA_003991445.1). Lineage (NCBI taxonomy): Eukaryota > Viridiplantae > Streptophyta > Magnoliopsida > Poales > Poaceae > Oryza > Oryza meyeriana. The sequence continues at coordinate 21,766 of RYFJ01002116.1, forward strand.
TTGGCGATATCAATCTTAGGGTTTCTGATTTGAGGGGTTTTGGGAAATTTCATTCTAGTTTATCCCAAATCTTCCCTCTTTCTAATTTCTAGGGTTCTTGATTTGGGGTTTCGGGAGTTTCAATCTGGTTTATCCCAAACCTCCACCGAGTTCTAAAATTTTCTTCCAAAATCAATGGCATCACGGTCGGGATGATGGAATTATGTGGCTATGCACTTGCTCTGATACCACAATGTTGAATCTCTTAGGTTTACATTCACTGATACACTGAATTTGCCTAGCCATGACCGGTTGATTGTGATGCCATCGTCTTCTCCCTCTTCTTGGTTCTTCTTCTGCCTTGAGGACGTCAGCTTAGGGTTTAGCACTACAAACCCCTACCAATGCGCCTAACGATCGGGTCTTAGGATTTGGGTTTCCAGAAGAGAAAAACACAAAACAGCGTCCCTCCTCTCGTCCCTCTCTTATATAGGCACTAGTGGGGCTCGGGGGCTAAACCAATTTTATCTCTAATATGTTTGTTACCGATCAAACAAACATTTATCTCTTTTTTTTTCTTTCTTGTACGGGAGAAAAACTGATGGATATTTGCCTCCCCTAATTTATCTCGATAGTTAGCCGAAATAATCAACCAACAGAACCGAGCACCCGATTCCTAGTTTCCTCCTTTTCCTTTGCATCCAGACCCTCTGAACTCACTTGCTCCGCTCCATAATTTCTTATACATCACTTGCTCTGCTCCATAAAATATAGTTAATTGTCTCCGTTAGGGTTCCTATTTCCTAGTGTTTTTGGCCACTTCGGCGAGCATCTTTAGTGCCGACACGTGTTTGTTTTCTATTTTGTGATTTTTTATTTTTCTGGTTGATCACCGGTTGAGCGGGTTAGATGGGAATTTGTTTCCTGTTTTCTTTGCCTTCTTTGGTATCCATGTGTGCAGCAGCCGGACGTTAAAACAATATTTTGCTAAAAACTACCCGTGAAAATTTTGATTCTTGTGTGCTGTATTGTATGTTGTGCCATGGGTCTCAGCCTGTCTCTCTCCCTTGATCCTAACAATCCATCCTCTCAAATCCTCCATTCCAAAATAATCTCCGAATTTAAATCACCGTTATCGAACTCCGCTCCTAAAACCCTAACAGCAAATTCCTCGATCTCCTCCTTCAGAAGTTCTTGTTTCGATATCCGCTCCGAAGTTCCGAGTCGGAACTCTAAGATATCCCCTTTGGTTTCCCTCCTAAAAATTCCTTTGTTTTCTTCTCCCCTTGAAATCCCTAAGAAAGTCTGAGTTTAATTATGTGGCTTGGGCACCCAATCCCTATCCCAAAACCCTTCCATCAACACACACACACACACACACACATATATACATACATATATATATATATATATATATATATATATATATATATATGAGAATATATGTACATGGAATATGCATACATATACAAATAGGTGTATATACGTGTGCCAACCCTCCACCTCTGTGCATCTAAAATCCTTTGGATTATTCCCCCTCCTTGGTTTCTCTAGAAACTCCCTGTAACCCACCAACAAATTCAAATTTGCATTGAATTTGGAAATTTTCCCCTTCTTTGAATCCCTCCCAAATATTCCCAAAATACCCACAATACAAAAGAGAACCCTACGCCAAAATACCTAAAAACCTCCTTGAGACTCCCCCTAAATTCCTTGAATTTTTTTTCTGAGTTCATATAGATATATTTAAATTCAAACCCCCTTTGAAAACCTCCAAAAAGCCCTCCAAAAATACCTTGGAAAATTATAAAGTGCTACTGTTCTCACTGGGCCGCATCCACTCGCTTTTGGCCCAGCAATCCGTAGCCAACCCTATGAGCGGCCGAGCACCGACGGATGGATGACACGAGTCCGAGCCACCCCGGTCGCCGTCGGATTCCCACCTCGTGTGTGAGCCCTCTGCCCCTCGGTCCATGATAGACCGTGCCCATACGCTGCTCCCCTCTGTTCCACTGCCGATTGGGCCCGGCCGCCAGTATCCCTTTGTCTCGATGACACCTAGGCCCCACAGCCAGTAAACACCCATCCCCTCCCCGGAGAGCCACTGACTAGCAGGCCCATATCTGACTATGGGCCCCTACTGTCATTGACTCCAAGCAATATTCCCGTGGATATTCTCTCCTAAAAAATCAATAAATCCCTTTTCATTTATCACAAATCCATTTAATCTTCGGAAATTCATAGCTTTTAATCCGTGACTCCGATTGACTCCGTTCCAACTCCAGTAATTTTCTAAAAATGAGATCTATTCAATGGCACTATTATTAGCACTAAATAGGATCTTTTTACTAGTTTTTGTGTGTTTGCGCATAGTAACGTCGCCAGAAATATCGTTTCGGAGTGGATTTCGCGACGATTTCTCGAAGACTCGTGAAGACCTAGAGCAAGGCAAGTCAGCTTTGATCAATTGAGCCTATAATTGAAAATTAAATTATTTTTGATTGCGAACTGCATCGATGTGCGTGCACTGATCTGTTCAGTCCCGTCTGCGAGTCAGACCAGTGGACCAACCCAACCTTCCTACATTAAATCCCTCCTTGATGATTGAAATACCATATTCCCTTGTAACCACCACTGTCGCACCTCGGTATTCGTGCACTATTGTACGAGTACTGACAGTAGCTCCTTTAAACTTAAAAATTTGGAAACCTCTTGGGTAAAACTTGGTTTTACGAAACGTTTGAAAAACCCGACACTTAGGTCGGTGCCTTGTGAAAGCAAAATGAATTGTAAAATGGAGATTCACGACACAAGGCCGATCCGGTGTGTGTGATGCCTGTGTGGTCGCTTCGGAATTTCATCCGAGCATATGACAGTACAACCACATGGGTGATTTGGGAAGCCCTTGGCTGAGTAACTAGACTCTCAGGGACACCTTGCATGCCATTGGACTATGGATCGTGCGGGAGGGCGTCGAGGTTGCCTCCTGGGTTCCCGGTAAGCATGGTTGTGGACCTACCCTGTAATTGGTCTTGAGGACCCCTCCAGTTGGCATGGGATAACCTAGAAGGGCTAGGGAAACGCCTTGTCGCGAAAACCTCTAGGCCACCGATTGTGCCTGATCAGTGTGGGCTGGTGGCTAGAGTGAGTCGCGTCGTGTGGGTAAAGTGTACCCCCTCTGCAGAGGTCTAAACTATTTGAACAGCTGTGCCCATGGTCATGGGCAGATGTGAGGTGATTCCTTAGCATAGTTTTATCTTACCCTGATTGCAAAAATGTGTGTGTGGTTTTGGGAACTGTGAGAAGGATGTGCCATCGAGACATGGTCGTCCGATGATGTCGGCTTGGCTGTCGAGGACAGCAGGACTCGGGAAGTCCGGAGAAATGCTTTGGCTCAAGAAGCCATTGATGGGAATTTTTTATTGCGAAAACTGGAGAAATAAAGATTGATGCATATTTCACTCCGATTGGACGAGACCCACCTCGTCCTGATTGTTGAGAAGCACACACTAGCAGATTTAAAGGATTTCAACAAAACGGATTTATAAAATATCCAGCCTCTCTTTGAAGCCTGCAACAACCACCTAAGTTCCCCTAGCTTGCTGAGTACGTGAGTACTCACCCTTGCTATATATATATATATATATATATATATATATATATATATAGTTCTCCACTGGGAGCTGAAGCTGGAGTTGCAGTGAAGTGAAGATTAGGGTTTCGTCCTGTTCCCAGCCGTGGCCTATGTGTTGGGACTTAGTTCGTTGTTCCGCCGCTGCCGCTGCCTCTGTGTTGTTCGTTGCTGTCTCCCGCTTGCTCCGAAGCTGCAACGTAAGTTAAGATATATGTCTATTTAATTATTCATTTATTTAAGGTACTGCAATGATGCATGTCTGATTTCCGTGAATACCAGCGCTGCGTCCTGGGACTGGTATCGGTATCGCTGTTCTGTGGGAAGGCAGTTCGCGCTATTTTCCTGTGGCACGCCCCATTTGGTGCCATTGTACGGTGGTGCCAGATCGGGGTGTGATAGGGGACAATATTCTCATTCATTCTTTCATTCTATTATACAATGGTGATCCTCCTCCTCTTTACATATAGGCATAGCCCTATGAACTGTCCATATTTAGTGATGGCCCATTTAGTGGGTAACCTAGCTAGGCCTTCATGGCCACATACTTTCCCAACACCCTCCTTGGGCCCTCACTGCGTAATGCTTATGCCTCATCAAAACTCCACAAAAACCTAATGGGAAAAATTTAAAGAAAGAGTACCTGGTCTTCTCGAACCCTATCCTCTTGAGGTTGTACAAATGCATTCCTCATCCACTAAGGGTATCTCTTTCATTTTGGAGGCAAGATCCAGCCTTCACAAACTTCTCCTGGTGCACCACATGCGAATCGGTGGCTCGAGAGTAACATCAAGCCGTCTAGGAGTCCTCAGCCTCGAAGAATATCAAACACCACACAATTCTTGGAACCAAACTCTAATGCTCAAGATCCAAGAGAAAAACCAACACACTTGGTCCCAAATCTCCATATGAAACCACAAAGATTCAAAGCACAAAAGTTGAGAGGGATCTGAGAGATGGAAAAAAAGCTTGAAGATCGAAAGCACTTGATGCACAAAGCTCTAGCCAAAAGCTTGTTTGAATGAAATGAGTGGCTATCCCTAGAAAAGGGTTAGAGGGGTTTTAAATAGGTCACCCCCAAATATGCCCGTTGGGGGGAAATTTCAATCCTACCTCGGATTATTACAGTCCAAGGATCGGATATTTCGATCCATATATCAACTCCCCCACGATCAAGTTCAAATCCCAGGTCCCTGTCAAAAGTTAGGGTGTGACCATCAGGCATTTTGACTAAAGAATTAAAACCAAACAGAGACTTGAGTTCTTTGAAATATCAGACATTCCAGATGCCTGGATATTCCGACTTCTAGGTTGGATATTCCGATGCTATAGGTTACCTCAACCCAAGAGTTGAGTTCATTTAAACATCAGACATTCCGGAACATTAGACATTTCGGAACATCAGACGTTCCGATCTCAAAATCGGAAGTTTCCGATAAAACATAGAAAGCAAAGCCGAGACTCAAGTTTGTCCAAAAATCGAACAATCCGATGCATCGGACATTCCAAGTTGACTGTAAAAAAGGAAACTCTGACACCTCGGATATTCCGACAAATGTGTTGGACATTCTGACCAAAGAGTCAAAGACACTTAAAGAAAATAAGATTTTGAGTACTGGTGTCTATCCAATTAAACGTGTGTGGCATCCCTCTTAATAGTACGGCATCCTAACACAAGAAATGTAAAAGTTACACGATTGAGTTTAGATGCCTTTTTTCTTTTCAACTCCAACGAGTACACTTTGCAAACGCATTAGTTCGATCTAATTGTCTTGTCATTAATCACCAAAATTAAATTAGGGGCCTAGATGCACTTTCAGCAAGTTTTACTTGGTGCAATAAACGACTTGGATCAATCTCCGGTTTGAATGACAGGGCCATATGCATTGGTTTCAAGAGGAGACTAACCCATGGTTGGGGATGGAGGGCTTAGAGGGATTGTGCTGTGTGACATCGTGTAGCAAGGGGCACGGTGAAAGAACATTAACAAGGCATAGCTTGCCTCGGAGATGAAGAAGGCGATGGCATAGGCCAGACCAGGACTATGAGGATGCTAACTACAGGGATGCCAGTGTTGTGATGATGAGAGAAGTTTGGCAGTGGCGTGACTGGTGCCAGGGAAGATGCAGGCAGCGGCGATGCTCTAGTGACAGCGAAGACAACAGAAAGCGTTGGCTTGTGCCTCTCGGCAAAGGAACAGCGGCAAGGGTAAAGGTGCTCTTCCCTGTGTGTCATGTATCAGTAGTGCTATGAAAAGTTCGACCAGCATACTGCATATATATAGAAGGTGCATGCTTTATTTTTTAAAAAAGAAAGCAAACATATTTCTGACCATTGGATCAAATTACCTTCCCACTATATATAGAATATCCTAACCCTAACTAGGCTAGACCCCATGTCCCCCCTCCCCCACCCCCACCCCTCACCCGCCGCCGCCTGCTCTCCCCACTCACACATGCCTATCCTGCCGCCGAGGCTTGTCGGCCACCCCTGCTACTGCTACTCATACCTCCACTAACAATTTCCTTCGTTCTCGCCGTCTTCCTTTCTCTTACCTCTAGCACCTCCTTATTCATCCTCTTCCAACTCTCCGACAGCTACAACCTTTGGATCTATCAACACCACCCCGCCATTTCTAATGCCTTTACTTCTTGCCGCCTCTGCCTCTGTCTCCTTGTAACTAGTTAGATCTGTCATGATTCCGAAACTTGAAACCTGATCTGCCGGTGAACTTGGGAGAGAAGACGACATCGCACGCATATCAAGGTAAATAATTCGACTATTTTGGCATAAAAAATGAATATGGTGCCTGTTAGAAAATTCCTAAAAAGTCATGGGTAATGTAGGATATACACTGGATGTGGCGATGAACTAACTGACCTCTTCTTCCTCTCCAGTACTAGAATGCCGCACCACTTGGAGCTTGGTCGCACAACATAACCCGTCCGTACCCTGTCCAAGCAGGGAGAGGTCTCGTCTGCTGTCCCCCGTTGCAGCCAGCAACTTCCGGTAGGGTGGGAACATGTTCGACAGAATTCCCAAGAAGCTGACGAATGAGGGAAAGAAGAAAGTGGTCAAGTCTTGTGGGGCGGACCACATAAGCGCGCTCCCGGATGAGGTCCTCCAATACCTGCTCTCCTTCCTGCCCTCGCGTGAGGCCGTGCAGACGTGTGTGCTCTCCCAGCGCTGGCGCCACCAATGGAAGTATGTGCCTGCCCTTCGAATAAACGACGTTGAAACTTTCCACGGTGTCCAGCAGCTGAACAATTTTGTCCACCACCTTCTGCTGCACCGCGAGCGGACTCCTCTACGTGAATGTGAGCTCGATTCTTTTCACAATGGAGAAGTTGCAAAATGGTACCAATATGCTGTATCATGCAATGTTCAGGTCCTTCGGGTTGACACCGTTCACTCAGTTGATTACTCGCGACTACCTGAGATGGCCATCACCTCCAACTACTTGACAAGACTTGAGTTTAGTGGTGTGCAGCTGGGGGACTTCTCCCTTGATTTGTCGAGTTGCCCGAAATTGGAGGTGTTAGAGATGCACGAGTGTAAAATCCTGGTGGAGAAGATATTGTCCCAATCAGTAACAAGTTTGAGCATAACTCGGTGCGATTTTGGGCTGAATACTCGCACTCGTATTTCTGCTCCTAGTCTCATTTCTTTGGAACTTGCTGATATTCATGGCTGGACTCCTGTGCTTGAGAGCTTGCCATCACTTTCAATAGCATTCGTCAGGCTGGATGATCGCTGTGAGGACTATTGTTTACACAGCTACTATGGGGATTGTGGCGATGACGTTTCATGTGGAAACTACTGCACTAGATTCTATGATGTCTATGATGATGATTGTGTGCTTCTTGGTGGTTTGTCAAACGTCACCAATCTAGAGTTGATAACTTCACCTGAAGTGGTATCGTTGCACTTATGCTTTATGCCATCTGCTACATCATTTTTTTTATTCTAATTAGAATTAGATATACATTTTCTATCTGGCAAAGGTTGATCTATGTGTGCAACCTGTTTATCGCCAAATAATATGTTTCAAGTATTGACTAGACTATTGCCTGTGCTTTGCTATAGATTAAAAACAAAAACTCTACAATTTTTATTATTAAAAAAGATTACCGTAGATGTAAAATGTTTTGTATATCAATTGACTAGGAGTAAATGCTTATGCACATGAGCGAAAGATGCAATTCTTAAACAAATCACAATAGCTTATAAATTTGAATATCTTTTGAGTGAAGGATCTACATCACAACCAACTCTTTCTTTTAAGGACTGGAGATGTATTATATTTCTGTGCAGACATCCCTATAGTTCTTTTGGTGAGAATGCCAATACATTATGTTGGTATCAAGTACTTCTAACAACACAATATTCAAATGCATCAATTTGAGATTAATTATTGTGCTATCTATTTTAGGAAGTGCATTAGCTGGTATGGCTCATTTAAATATTTTATATGAAAAAAGAAAACATGCAAAATCTTGCACTGGATAAGTTACTATCTATCAGCTTACACCTAAGCCCTCGCAAAAAAAAAAAGTCCTGCAGAATGCTCATATTCAATCCAGTATGGCTTAATCTAGTACTTAATTTGGAGTTGGATCTTGAATTGTCCTTACTCTGTGGTGCGTGATGCAGTTCATTGTCAGAAAGGATTTGCTTATGTGCCCAACATTTAGTAAGCTTAAAACATTGTTGCTTAATGTTTGGGATGCGGAAGCCGACTACGGGGCACTAGTTTACATCTGGAAGAACTCTCCAGTTCTAGAGAAGCTTACTCTTCATTTGTATGAGGTAAAAGAGATTGTGTTCTCTGATGTAATAACTTCCGGTTTATTAAAGCTATCTTTGTAGTTTTCCTATTTACTTTGTTTGCTACAGGAACCAAAAGCTAAGTTAGAAACAGATGGAAGCTGCAACCCAGAGGAGCAATTCATGGCATCTAAGCACCTGAAGGTAGTTGAAGTCAAATATTCCAGAAAGGCAGTGCTTCGCAGAGTTTTAACGATTCTGGACACTTATGGTGTACCTCCCGAGAAAATTAACACTGAGCGTATGGAGTCGGGGCCTTTTGGAAGTAAGTTTAACTACAGACATTCTTCTTAACTCTCATACCTTTCCTGTCAGCATGTGTGTTTTTACGCAATCTAACTATCTGAAACTTCACAGCTTCATTACAGTGTTCAGACTGGAAAATTTATGTCAGCTTATATGTGTTACATGACATTCTTGATGAATGAATTATAATTATCTCTATGCTCATAACATTTCGTTAGGGCTATGCCATACATTCATGTTAGCTTGGTGCCTTGCCAATCAATTTAATCTGAATCTTCTCGTTTGTCTTAGTGTGACCTGTCATGTGCTTATTTCTGTCTCTTTTGTTGTTTACACAGGTTATTTTAGTTTCGAGCAGACAGAATAGTTCAAATGTGTCCTTTGTCTTAGTCTGAACTGATTTACCTGGTAAAGACATGCATCTGTTTTGTGTAAGAAGTTCAGGAACATCTATCATGTACAATAATAATGGCTGTAATGTGTACAAGTTTAATGTAATTGAACAATTAAGTGTTTGATGATTACCTGTAAAAATCATTCCTTGTGTCCTATATATGCTTTGTGACATGCTGCTGTCTTGACAGATATGTGGATATAACTTTTAGTTGCTGCAGTGCTGCCCTATGGTGTTTTACGTAGCATCTAACATTTCTTGCAAGACATCCGTCATAGTGCTGCCCACAGCGATTGCTGGAATGGTCATAGTATAATGCTCTTTGGGCAAAAACTCCAACATCAACCAGAAGCATGAAATGCATGAAGAATCTCTCATAGTAGCATCTTGAAGTTCCATGAAAGCATCTCTAGATGAATGAATGAATTAGCTTGTCCAAACAGCTTTTTTTTAACGTTAAGCGGCAGGAGGTTTGCCGAATATATTAGAAGGAGAAAACAGTTTCCCGGGGGATTACAGGGAAAGCAAAAACAGAAGCACAAAACACAGAAAATGCCATATGGCGGTTACAGGCCAGGAGCAAGGCGACTAGAAAACAAGATTTAGGAAACAAAGAGGTCAGCAATGCCTAGAGATCTCAATTTGGTTTATATTTTCCTTGATTAGGTGGGTGACTTGGGTTTCACTTTCTGAAGCATGATTGAAAATTCATCTGTTTCGCTTTAGCCATACATTCCGCAAGCTACTAAGAGGCCTCCCAGGATTTTCTTCCTTTCACTTCTCGTCATTGTGGCGATGGTGGCCTCCCACCAATCTGAGATGCTGGTTGTAGACTGCTGTTGAGATATGTTGTTTATACCTAGCCATGTGCAGACAAGTTGCCAAACCACCACGGTGAAGGGGCAATCTTTTGCTAGGTGCTTTGCTTCTTCGAACGCTTCAGTACACAGGCAGCAAATCCAATCACAAGGCCAGTGTCTGCGGAGCAAGTTATCCGCAGTAAGCATTCTCTGGTGCAGGACAAGCCATCCAAAAAAACATGTTTTGGTTCCGCTTGTAACTTCCACAGCTGCGAGAAACTTGAATGTGTCATTGTTCCTTGGAATTGGGCTAGATAAGCGCTCTTTGCCGAGTATTCCGCATTTGCAGTCCACTTCTAGCTAATATCATCCGCTACTTCCGGTTGTAGTGTGATTGCCTGCAGCTGGACACCGAGATGCACGAGCTCGTCTATTGCTTCCAGTGTGCTGACCGGGTGCAACGTGGCCATCCAATTATTATTTTCCAGCTCCACTTTAACGCATCTGGATTTCCGTTTTGCTAATATGAATTGAAGGTGCAATTTCTTTTGGAGATCTTCCTTGTAACCATTTGTCCCTCCAAAAACAGGTTTTGCTTCCATCCCCTAGTGCTATAGTGGTGCTAGCTTGGAAGAGACACTTGTCTTCGTCGTTGCAGGGGGTGTTCATATTGACCCATGGTTTGGAATCATCTTTCCATTGGAACCAGAGCCAGCGGAGTCTCAAAGCTCTCGCAAATTTCTCTAGATTGAGGATGCCAAGTCCTCTGAGATGTTTTGGTTTGCAAACCCCTTGCCAATTGACCAAGCTACTTGCTGCGCTGACCTTCTCCGGGTTGTTTCCCTTCCATAGGAACGCTCTTCGAAAGCGGTCAATTTTTTTGTAAACCCACTTGGTTGCCGGAAGGATTGTGAGGTGATAAATCGGGGTAGCCAACAGAACAGACTTCACAAGGACCTCTCTGCCTGCTGCAGTAAAAAAACCTTCCTTTCCATCCTGGTATTCTTGATCCCACCTTATCAATGAGTGGTTGCAGGCCTGTCTTTCTTAGTTTTCTTAAGTGGAGTGGAATGTCAAGGTAGTTGCAGGGGAAAGACTTCTGGTTACCCAGGAAGTGTTGCAGGAGGTTTTGCAAGTTTCTTTGACCACATGCTATCGGATAAATTTCAGTTCTCTCCATATTGGTATGTAAGCCACTGATCTTTGCAAACGCCTGGAGTATCTTTCTTATTGCAATAAGTTCATCAGCCACAGGAGCGACAAAAAGGGCAACATCATCTGCATAAAGCGAGCATCTGAATCAACTGTGTCTATTATCAAGCTGTGATAGGACGAGCGCTTCCTCCGCCGCCTGTATTATTTTGTGTAGGGGCTCCATTGCAAGGATGAATAGCATCGGCGATAGAGGATCCCCTTGTCGTAGCCCTCTCGCGTGAAAGACATTATTTCCCGGGATGCCATTTAGTAGGATACTTGAGGATGAGCTCCCCAACAAGTTGGAGATTCAGTTGCACCACTTTGAGCCAAAACCAAACTTTTGAAGCACTTCAATCATATATGGCCAGTTTACTTTGTCGAAGGCCTTAGAAATGTCGACCTTAAAAAAGAGAGTGGGCTTTTTCCTCCTGTGGAAAATTTGGGACATGTTCTGTACAAACAAGAAATTGTCATGTATTGCCCTTCTCCTAATGAAAGCACTTTGGTTTTGCAAGACAAACTCATTTAGCCATGGGGCCAATCTGTTTGCCAGCAATTTTGCCAGAATTTTTGCGAAACTATGCATCAAACTGATTGGCCTAAAGTCCTCTACCTTCATGGCCTCACCTTTTTCCGGAATTAGACAGAGGTGAGCAGTGTTGATGCCAAAATTCATGAAATGTTTAGTTGCCTGCAGCAAATCAAACTTGATGATCTCCCAAAGCGCCGGTAAAGCCATCAAGGCCCGGTGCCTTTTCAGCCGGCAGGGCAAAAATGGTATCTTTGAGTTTCTCTTCCTCCACATCCTCCTCTAGGTCCGATAAGTCAACATAGGGAGTATGGATCCTCGCCCAGTTTAAGCTATATTCCCTCACTGAATGCTCTCCTTGTCTTTGTGTGAAAAAAACTTTCTAGCTCTGCTTCCTTTTGTTCTTTAGACACCGCTAGGCCTGAGGGGGTTTGCAACATTTGGATGTAATTTTTCCTCTTTCTCGCGTTTGCCTTCATGTGGAAGTATTTAGAGTTTACATCATCATGTCTTAGCCATGTTAGCCTCGATCTCTGCCTAATCCTCATTTTTTCAAGCACTGCCAAGCCTAAAGTTTTTGTTTTGAGGTAGCATCCGAGGGCACATTCCTCATCGGTCAGCTGTCTTTCCTCCTGAGCCACATCGAGTTGGAAGACGACTTCGGTTGCAATGGCAAATTGCAGACTGAGGTTACCAACGTGTGACATTTTCCATCTCTTCATGTCCCTTGCTAAACGGCAAAGTTTGAGGTGGAGCTTTGCAAAAGGATTTGTGGCCCCAATTGGCCTATCCCAAGATTTCTTCACTTGATCACAAAAATCCAGGAATTTTAGCCAGTAGGATTCAAACCTGAAATGTTTGTTAAGCTCTCTTTCTTCATCTCCAATTATAAACAGGGGTGCATGGTCCGAAGCGGAGGTAGAAAGTGCATACATCTGGGCATTTCCAAAGAGAATATCCCAGTCCGGGGAGCAGAAGGCACGATCGATTTTGGTTTGAGTTGGATTAGCGCCTTCCTGTGCCCAAGTGAATCTTCTGCCTGTCAGGTTTAGTTCTTTGATCTACAACTTACCTATTGAACCCTTGAATCTTTGCATCATTGTCCTGTTGAGACAATTATTATTTTTGTCGGAGGCTTGATAAATCAAGTTAAAGTCTCCTATTAGCAGCCAAGAAGGGTTCATATTGTTTTTAGGGTCCTGTAGTTCTTCCAGGAACTGGACTTTGTCGGGCTCAAGTTGCGGCGCGTAAATAATGGTGATCGACCATTGGGTCCTTTCCTCTTTCATTGTAATTGTGGCTGAGAGGCTGTATTGTTTTTGTACTATATCTGACAGTGAGAAGAAGTTGTCATCACATGCTAGTACTATCCCTCCTCTGGTTCCTGTGGCAGGCAGAGCGGCGTAGTTGTGTATAAAACATTGTCCCAAAGTTTGCAAAATGATAGCATCATTTACCTAGTCTAATTTTGTTTCTTGTAGGCAGACAATAGTGGCTTTCGTTTGCTCAATCATCAACTTGACACAAGCTTTTTTAGAGGTGGCATTCAGACCCTTACATTCCAATTAAAAACGAAGCAGTTTGCTTGACACATAGGCAAAAGACGGGGCGACTAGAGGACCAGATAAACTCTAGGACGGATCCATTCTAGTTGTTGTTTGCACCCATCCTTCCTATTGTAAAATCATTATCATGATTAATATTTTATAATAAACAATTGGCTTTACAAATAACTTATTTAATGAAATTTGGTTTGAAAATATGTGGATGTTGGCATGAGTGTGTGTGACTAATGTGGGTCAGGTTGCGATATCTGTGCTCAGAAACGGTTGTTTTATCTATTAGTGTGCAGGAATTTATCTTGAGGTCAACATTAGTCAACGGTGGGATCGGGACAAAACTCAGGGAGGAGTCGAGGTCCAGAACGGTCAAGGATACCGGGTGACAAGGTTGACACTGTGTGGGAGGTATTCGTAACAGGCTTCACAAGTCATATATGCCAGCGCTGGAAAAATCACGGAGAAATTCGGAGAAAAGAAAATAGGAGAGAGACTGCTACAGTACTAGAGTCATTGCTACAGTATCGGGTCGGGTTGCTACAGTGCACGAACCGGATCGCTGCAGTACTCGGACTCGGTGCAATAGTACACGAGCCCGTTGCTACAGTATCAGATTGCTGCTACAGTTGTCCGATTGGATGCTACAGTAGTCCGGCTGAGTTGGCTAATTTTGGTAAATTGTGATTGTTTAGGAATTTAAGGGTTTGAGTCCTAGTGGGACTAGGAGTTCTACTCCTACTTTGTGTAGGAGGCTTTAGGTATAAATAGATGAAGGGTTGAGACCCGAAAGGGATATCTGGTGAAAGAGAGCAAAGCTAGGGATTAGTCTTGAGAGAGAAAGGAGTGCTTTGTATGTACTTTGTAAATACATTTTGATGCAATAAAAGAGAATAATTCTTTAAGATTTGCATTGTCGTTCGAGAGTCTCGTCGAGATCGTTTTCAGTCTGTTTGCAGGCGGTCTGATCGGGAGATAATCGGCGGTCAGACGGATAGCAAGGACACTGTCAGACCAGCGGCAAGGACAAGGTCAGGCCAGCGTCTTTCAGAAAGATTGGAGATCTTGATTAAAGTAAAATTAACTTCATTGGTTTAGAGGTAACTTTTTATTCCGCAAAAAGTTTGGTTTTTGATAATCCTACCATTCACCCCTCTCTGGTAGGCTTAATTCATGTCTTTCGATCCTACACCTGAAACACAGCCACAGAATGCAGCAGAAACACAGGGAGGCCTATTTTTAGCAGGATACAATGCTGTCATCAGCAGCATAAACAGAAAGCATGCCACTAGGGAAGTCTGCTGTTTAACATTGCAGCCCATCGTTGCCTTCCTGATCATGGAGGCATGATGTCGACCGGCCGTCAGAGGGATGGATCACTCAGACCGGCATTACCATTGCCGTCTTCTTGTTGCCACGCAGGCGAACGCCCTTACAGCCCCCCTTCTCCACCAGGGCTGCGATCGTCTTCATGGAGGATGGGGACAGTGGCTTCTTGTAGTGCTGCAAGTACAGTTTTTTTATTTGGTCACCAAGTGGTTTGTTATCAGCAAGCACACCCAATTTGTTTGCAAGGATCTCCTGTGCAATTGATTCAGCTTTGGTGCTGCGTCTGACCTTGCTGGCCAGCCGAGAACTATGGCGTTGAGCAGCGTATGTCCACTTATTGCGAGTACAATGTCGGCGCTGCTTGGCGCCTGGCAGTGGTAGCAGAGGCTTCTCCACCGGGGTGGTCACTGTTAGCATTAATCTTGTCTTGTACATATTTTAGCATTTTGCATTAGATACTTGTGTATGTATGTCATGCACACAGTAAAGTAGTGCATATATACTACACACATGGGTTAATTAGTTAGATGCTTAGTTGTAGTACATACGTATATTGCATGTGTTAGCACTTAGAAGAATAATTAGTTAGTGGTTACTGTCAGCAGAATAATTTGGTCACCAAGTCTTTAGGTTGTTAGTTAGTGGCGTGCATGCATTGCTCAGCTAGCTAAGGTGGTGTTCGGCAGCAGCAGCGTCTGCTTATTGTCTCGTTTTTCGCGCGCACGCTTTTCAAAACGATTAACGGTGTGTTTTTTGCAAAAATTTTCTATATGAAAGTAGCTTAAAAAAGCAAATAGATCTATTTTTTAACTTTTTAATAGTAAATACTTAATTAATCACGTGCTAATAATGTTTCTCGTTTTGCGTGCGTACAATAAGCAGACGCTGCTGCTGCTGCCGAACAGGCCCTAATTAGTTAGTGCTAGTCAGAACGTGCATGTGTTGCATGACTGAGCTGGGCAAGCGTGGCCGGCCGCTAGCTTCGTGTATGCAGCTAGCTAGTGGAGGCCGGTTTGAGTGGATGGCGTGCTACGTGTGCGTATGACGCGGGCAAGTTTGTTGCTATGTGGCTGTGTGTGTGAGGCTTATAAAGCATCAGTTGATTAGTGACCGGATGGAATAACAGAGAAAATCCTAGGCGTTTGTCGCTGCAAGTGTTCTCTTTCCCTCTTTCGTGTGTGCGTGTGTTTGAGCTTATTTTTGTGAGTTTGTTGCTCCAGGAAGAGGAAGTGCCTGCGCCAGTGTGTTCGTCTCCGGCACCGAGCGCTCGTGCCAACCTGTTTGTCGGGGTTGGCTTCAACATTTGGTATCAAAGCCAAACTATGGCTGGAGACAAGACACCGGTGGAAACGCCAATGAGTGGCGTGAGCGGCAGCAGTGGTAGTGGCGCTGCAATGGCTGCACCACAGTCGAGGGTGGTCGCGATGCAGTACCCCATACTCAATGACACCAACTATAGCGTGTGGGCTGTGAAGATGAAGATCATCCTGCGTCATCTCAGCGTGTGGGCGGCGGTCATGGGTGAAGCAGTGGCCGAAGAAGAGAAGGACAATGAAGCTCTGGTCGCCATCTCTCAGGCTGTGCCGGATGCCATAATGTCGGCGAAACGGGAATGGGGGTCCCACATTCTCCGGGGACGCGTGGGTCCTCTGCCACGTCAGCTCCTCCGGGGCCACGTTCTGCATCGGCGATGGCCGACCACGGCCTCTTCCCTCTAAGTACCTGGAGTCCGGGCGCCGTCCGGACTCGGGTGCCCCTTCCCCGGGTACGTCCCCCTGTCTCGGGAACCACGGGCTCAGCCCCCGGTCCCGGGTGTCGATTGTCCCGGTCCCGGGTGCTGATTGCGGTGCCGAGTGCCAACTGACTCGGTACTGGGTGCCGACTGACTCGAGGAACGCAGCGGACCAACTCTCCAACTATCAGTATTAATGACGAGGCGACAGGGCCAGTCGCCCCTGTCGCCTGCTCTGCCACGCGTGGGCATCTCATGATGGCCCCCCGTGGACAACACGACCAGACCAGCCGCCTGCAGCAAGACGTGTAGACAGAGATCTTTTGACTTCGGCGGCGACGGCGTGCCCCGTCACATCCTCACGTCTCAATGACCCAGCCGCCTGCAGCAGACCTACTCCGGCGTGGGCGTAGCAGGTGGACGTGCGAGGCGACGGCAAGACATGTCTCCGGCGTGGCTCAGCAGGCGGACGGGGTGACAAGACAAATCGTAGCTAGCTCTCTCATGTATCTGGGCACTGTGGACTCCCCTTGGCGATAAAAGGAGGATCCATGCCTCTGGCTCAGGGGGGAATGCTGGCCGGCTTAGACAACTCACAAGCTCTGTCTCTGGCCTTAGATAAGTGAGGAAGCTCCTTAGACAACGGGAGAGGTCTTCTTCTTCCTCGAGTCCGGCTGCGGGTAGAGTGGCTGAGCACCTCCAGTTCCTTCCTAGGCTAGCTCCTGAGCTCCCTGAGTTCACCTTGTAACAGCATACTACATTCATCCCCCACATAGCAAACATACAGGAGTAGGGTGTTACGCCTCCGCGCGGCCCGAACCTATCTACCTCCTCCAGTCTCCCTTATGTGCCACCGTCAACGACGCCGCAAGCCGCCTGTGAACGACTCCCCTGGCCGAACCTCAAAGGGGGGTTCCCAGACTCCCCGCGGTTGGAGTTCCATCCTCCGACACATAATGATGGCTATCGCAGACAAAGAGTCGGCCAAGGAAGCTTGGGAGGCTATAAAGGAGATGAACGTCGGTGAGGATCGAGTCAAGAAGGCGCGGCTACAAGCATTGAAGAGACAATTTGATTGCTTGTACATGGGGGATTCAAGAAGGCGCACGCCCGCTCCTCGCACCGTGGCTTCAAGCCATCATGCGCGGGTTGCTGGCCGCGGCACCGAGCCCAGCGGCAACCCAGCAAGAGGTGAGCGCAGCGCTCGTCATTCGAGCGCCCCTTGCCCGACAAACACGCGGCCTGGGACCCGCCCCCGGGCCCGATTCTGGGGAGCCCGAACCAGGGCAGCCGCGCCAAGGCGAGTGCGGGCCTAGGGACGCGGCACCCGAAGAGGGAGCGATAACCCGGACAGCTTCGCCCTAGAGTGAGCTGGTCCGGGAAAGTCGTCCCGATACATCCCATATCCAAGCCCGGGCCTCCGGATCCAACATTCCAGTCAGGCCCCCGGGTCCCGGGGCCTCTCGCCCGATAAGCGCGAGGCCCGGGATCCGCCTCCGGGGCCCGACGCCGTGGAGCCCGAACAAGGGCAGCCTCGCCAAGGCGAGTGCGGGCCTAGGAACGTGGCGCCCGAAGTGACCTCAACATTTCCACAACCAGATGGGGCGCGAGTACCCGGACAGAATCGCCTTGGCGAGTGCGGGTCCGGGGAAATCATCCCGATTCATTCCATATTCCTCGCCAGGGCCCCCGGGTCCCGGGCACATATGAGGCGCGACTACCTGGACAGCATCGCCTAGGCGGGTGCGGGTTCGGGGAAGTCGTCCCGATCCATTCCATATTCCTTCCCGGGGCCCCCGGGTCCCGGGCACATTGCTCATCACATCTCATATAGGGAGAGATAACCCGGACGGCTCCGCCCTGGCGAGAGCGAGTCCGGGGAGGTCATCCCGATACATCCCATATCCAAGCCTGGGCTTCCGGATCCTGGCGCATATCAACCACATTCCAGCCGGGGCCCTCGGCCCCGGGCCCACATGTGCTCCAGGCCGCGCAAGCTCGCTCCTTCCTGGGGGAGCTGAGCCCGGGCCACCGGTCCCCGGTCGGTCGGGACCGGGGAGTACACAACAAAAGCCGGTGTACTCCGTCAACAAGGTACTCGGCAATGCTACATCGCGTCGAATCGTCACCGAAAACGGCGCACAATTTATGAGCGGGCTCTTCGGCGAGTACTGCTTCGACATCGTCACCAAGCTTTGCTTGCCTCCCCTGCCCACTCTGCCAGCAATGGGCAGGCTGAGCGGGCGAACGCCGAGATCCTGCGGGGCCTGAAGACAAGGTCCTACAATGACCTCAAAAAGAATGGCGTCAAGTGGATCGACGAGCTCCCGGCGGTCCTATGGGCGAATCGCGCCACGCCAAGCCGGGCGACCGGGGAAACACCGTTCTTCCTGGTGTATGGGGCCGAAGCCGTTCTGCCTTCAGAGCTTGCCTTCGGCTCTCCCCGGGTACAGCGCTATAGCGACGACATCGACCACGAAAACATGCAGCTCGACAACCTCGACTTCCTCGAGGAACGAAGTCGGCGTGCCCCGCTCCGCATCGCTCACTACCAGCAGAGCCTCAAGCGCTGTCATCAGCGTAAGGTTGGGGCCCGATCACTTTAGGTCAGGGACTTTGTCCTCCGCCGTGTCCTCGCACCGGCCGGAAAGAAGTAAACCTCCCCCCCCCCCCGTGGGAAGGCCCCTTCCTGGTGATCGGTGTCCCTCGACCGGGCTCGGTAAGCCTGGGAGATCTTCGCAGATTTTGTCCGTAAACACATCCTGTAAGTTGTGGGGTGCTTGGGCCAGCACCGGATTTCTTCAAATTTCAGCGCTGGCCGGGGCCGCCACCATGTACATTCGTTTTCCTTAGCATTATTAATATCCTTCCGCGGTCTCGTGCCTTTCGTCTTTTTTCGTGTGTTGCGTTCGTGGCAGTCTCACCCCCTGGGGGCATAATCGGGCCGCGCCCGTGCAGCGGCTGGGTTTTGTGCATTATCATCAGTCCCCTACCAACGAGCTACCGTATCCCCTCCTGCTAAACCCTGGACATTGTCCAAGCCCCGGCTTGCGGTGCCCCGCCTGGTTGGCTTGGGGCTCAGTTTTTTCTGGAGGTAGGGGGTGAAATGCTTAGGCGTGATCTTTTCCTCCGCACGGTCGCGACCACGAGGACCTCTTCGGGAGGTGGTCGACGCCACGATTCGTAGCATGGAATGGACAGAGGAACAAGCCAAGTACTCTCATCGTTCACCATGTGCAGGACAGACCTGCCCCTGGCAGGTTTAAGCAGGATTCCCAAACCTCGACGCGGGCTGGGGGCCTGCCCGGCTAGCGCAGCCCCGGTCGCCAAGGCCTGATGGCCGGGTTGCGGACCGCGCCCCTGGCTCTGTCGGTACCCCCGGGGTCTCGGGCATAGCCCCCCGTCGGGCCGGCCTAGGTTCCCGAGGCGGGCGGCGGTGCCCGGTCTGGCCAGTTCCTCCCCGACTACCGGCGCCGGGTGCTTCGATGGCTAGCGACCCCGGGCACGGTCGAGCGGTCCGTCCCCGCGGCCCCGCTGCGATCCCCGGGCCAGTTGCGCTCGGGGGCACGGGCCCCGGGCCCGGAAGCCGGACTTCACCGCTTCCGCAAGAACTCCCGCTCAGCTGCTCGCTGCCCCTCGGGCCGGGCTCTCGGGGCAGGCGTCTACCCCAAGCCCCGGAAAGGGGACTTGGCGCTACGGCAGCTCGCGGCAGAGGCGCCTGGTGCCCAGCATTCCTAGGGGCTGACAACACTCCCGGTCCCGAGGTTGTGCTCTCGGGGCCTTGCCGTCTTCTTCAACATCCAGATACGTAATCTTATCCGACTTTAAATATTGCTCAATTCCTATTTCTTCCCCCGTTTGTATGGCCTTGTGTTTCGTTCTCCTCGGCCCCGGGGGCAAAGCAGAATCGCCGGTGCCTGTTCGGTCAGGGTCGATTCCCGAGGGGGCCCCGGTGAGTCAAAAGGTACGAGCTTAGCACTTTGGCCATACCTAACCCACACGGGGCATCTTTTCGTATTTTCTCTCTGTATAGCAGTATTTCCCTGCGGCCTTGCTGCGCTGCCGGGGCCGGTAGCGCTCGGGGGCAAGGAGGGCCACCAGGCCCGAAAGACTCGCGCTCAGTTGCTCGCGGTCATCAAGGACCGAGTTCCTAGGGCGGGCAACTACCAAGCTCTCTGCCCTCGGGAGCCGAGCTCCCGGGGCGGCAGGGGCCAGAACACGAACTTAACCGTCCCGGGGACCGAGCTCCCGGGGCGGCAGGGGCCGGAACACGAACTTAACCGTCCCGGGGACCGAGCTCCCGGGGCGGCAGGGGCCGATCCCCGGGCGGTGTTCGAAGGCGACTGCCGTCTCCCTCGGATTCCTCGTTGGTCATCGGCTCTACGAGGCGCTCGCCGTGGACGAAGAACCCTGCCACCGTTGCAGCGGTCTCGGCGACGGCTTCCTGCGCCTCCTCGCAAACCACCACGGCTTCCTCAACATTTTCGCAGCCAGACAGGGCGCGATTACCCGGACAACATTGCCTTGGCGAGCGCGAGTCCGGGGAAGTCGTCCCGGTTCATTCCATATTCCCAGCCTGGGCCTCCGGGTCCCGGGCACATATCCACCATTTTACAGTCGGGGCCCCCGAGTCCCGGGCCCATATCTGTTCCCGGTGAATCAAAAGTCTGTTCTCACGGCCTCGCTGCGCTTCCTGGGCCAACGGCGCCCGGAGGCACGGAGGGCCCCCGGACCCGGAAGACGGGAGGGGTCGAACCTACAGATTTAATTGCTCCGTCTGGCTCGCGTATGGTTGCTCGCGGCCCCGGGGACCAGGCCCCCGGGGCGGGCAACCATCGCGTCCGCTGCCCTGGGGACCTAGCTCCCGGGGCAGGCGGCTACACCAGGGCTCGGATAGCGGTCTCGGGCTCTACGGCTGTTCGCGGCTGCCGGCTCTCGCTGTCGGATGACACCCGGTACTCGGCGTCCCCGGACACGGGGCCCCGAATGCAAGCAACCTCCGAACAACACAATAAGCAAAGGTACGAAAATGTAAACGTGATCATTACATGCACAAATGTCTCTCTTTGTACAAGACAGGCAAAATCAGAGCACAAGCACGAGCGTCCCCGGGCCAGGGAGGTTCTGGACCCCGGGTCTCATCCCTGGTCCCGGGAAGCTCCTTCCCCGGGCCCGGGGCCCACACGATTCATCCCAGGGCCCCACGATCTCGGTCCCGGGGCACCTTTCGGAGGTCTCGCTCCCCGGGCCCGGGACTCACTGGTCTTCTTCGGACCGGACCCCGGGCGGTGTGAGAAGGAGACTGGTGTCTCCCTCGGACTCGTTGGTCATCGGCCCCATGAGGTGCTCTCCCCGCTCAAAGAACCTTGCCACCGTTGTTGTGGTATCGGCCACGGCCTCGAAGTCGGCCGCGCACTTCCGGGAGGCCTCGGCCTCCCGCTCCATCTCCACCAACCAGGACTCAGGGGCCTTCACCGCCGCCCTGCGCGAGGTGATCTCATGCTCCCGGGCCGTGAGCCCGGCCTCTCGGGCCCGGACGCGGTCTATATTTCGTTCTCCCGTGCCTCCATCTCGGACCGGGCGCGGGAGGCCTCGTCGGCGGCGGATTTGGGGGCACCCTCCAGATTGGACGCCGCACCCCTCTACCGCCTCAATCTCCAGCCGGCTTTCTACGGATCGTCCGGATTCGGACGGTCCGATCCGTGGGAGGATGGTCCGATCGCCAGGCCGCCACGAAAGACCTCGGTGGCGACTGTACGGACGGTGAGCTGCTCCATCGACATCGCGATCGCTTCCCGTCCGCTCTCGAGATCCGCCCGGGCCCGGGCGGACTCCCGCCGGTCTCGACGGGTTGCCGCCTGCGCTTGGCCGGCAGCGACCGCCATCTGCTCCAGCGCGGAGTGGAGCGTTGCGCGTCCGCGCGCCGCTCCTGTTCGCCGGGCAACGAAAGCTACCAGGGCCCGCTCCCTCCTTGCGAAAGACGTCTGGGCCCTAGCATTCCTCTCTTCTTCGGCAGCAGGGACATCAGCCAGTTCCACGGCGGCCCGTTCCGGCACGGCCGCCACGACCTCCAGGCTCACTACCACACATGCAGTAACCGCGACGGCGGCCCCGGTCCGCCTGGGGTCCGCACAACCCCAGAAGATGGCGGCCAGGACAACGGCCGCCGGGGCAACATTCTTCGCCTTTTGGGCCACAGGCAATCCCAGGTGGGCCCCACATCTCCTCGCCAAACATCGGCTCCACAAGGTGCTCGCCGTGGTCGAGGAACCTTGCCTCCGTTGCAGCGATCTCGGCCACGGCTTCACGCGCCTCCTCGCGAACCACCACGGCTTCCTCAACATTTTCACAGCTAGACAGGGCGCGAGTACCCGGACAGCATCGATGGCCTTGGCGAGCTCGAGTCCGGGGAAGTCGTCCCGATACATTCAATTCCAGCTTGGGTCTTCGATCCTCGGGCACATATCCACCGTATTACAGCCGGGACCCCGCGTCCCCTCGTTTCTTCAAGACGTGGCCCTGTTCCTGCCCGGAGTTGATCCTGACCGAGTAACAGGGCCAGGGGCCACTGTCGACGAAACGGGAATAGGGTCCCACATTCTCCGGGGACACGTGGGTCCTCTGCCACGTCAGCTCCTCCAGGGCCACGTTCTACATCGGCGACGGCCGACCACGGCCTCTTCCCTCAAAGTACCTGGAGTCCGGGCACCGTCCGGACTCGGGTGCCCCTTCCCCGGGTACGCCCCCCGGTCCCGGGAACCACAGGCTTGGCCCCCGGTCCCGGGTGCCGATTGTCCCGGTCCCGGGTTCCGATTGCGGTGCCGAGTGCCAACTGACTCGGTACTGGGTGTCGACTGACTCGAGGAACGCAGCGGACCAACTCTCCAACTACCAGCATTAATGACCAGCATTAATGACGAGGCGACAGGGCCAGTCACCCCTGTCGCCTGCTCTGCCACGCGTGGGCATCTCATGATGGCCCCCTGTGGACAACACGACCAGACCAGCCGCCTGCAGCAAGACATGCAGACAGAGATCTTTTGACTTCGGCGGCGACGGCGTGCCCCGTCACATCCTCACGTCTCGATGACCCAGCTGCCTGCAGCAGACCTACTCCGGCGTGGGCGTAGCAGGTGGACGTGAGAGGCGACGGCAAGACATG
Organism: Oryza meyeriana var. granulata; assembly: GCA_003991445.1. Classification (NCBI taxonomy): domain Eukaryota; kingdom Viridiplantae; phylum Streptophyta; class Magnoliopsida; order Poales; family Poaceae; genus Oryza; species Oryza meyeriana. Next base: position 45,148 of record RYFJ01002116.1, read on the forward strand.
TCTCTGACGTGGCTCAGCAGGCGGACGGGGCGACAAGACAAATCGTAGCTAGCTCTCTCATGTATCTGGGCACTGTGGACTCCCCTTGGCGATAAAAGGAGGATCCATGCCTCTGGCTCAGGGGGGAACGCTGGCCGGCTTAGACAACTCACAAGCTCTGTCTCTGGCCTTAGATAAGTGAGGAAGCTCCTTAGACAACGGGAGAGGTCTTCTTCTTCCTCGAGTCCGGCTGCGGGTAGAGTGGCTGAGCACCTCCAGTTCCTTCCCAGGCTAGCTCCTGAGCTCCCTGAGTTCACCTTGTAACAGCATACTACATTCATCCCCCACATAGCAAACATACAGGAGTAGGGTGTTACGCCTCCACGCGGTCCGAACCTGTCTACCTCCTCCAGTCTCCCTTGTGTGCCACCGTCAACGACGCCGCAAGCCGCTTGTGAACGACTCCCCAGGCCGAACCTCAAAGGGGGGTTCCCAGACTCCCCGCGGTTGGAGTTCCATCCTCCGACACATAATGATGGCTGTCGCAGACAAAGAGTCGGCCAAGGAAGCTTGGGAGGCTATAAAGGAGATGAACATCGGTGAGGATCGAGTCAAGAAGGCGCGGCTACAAGCATTGAAGAGACAATTTGATCGCTTGTACATGGGGGATTCCGAAACTATCGCGGAATTCACACTGAAGCTCACCACACTGGTGGGGGAGATGCGTTCTCTCCGAGCCAAAGTAAAGGACAGTGTTGTGGTAGAGAAGCTATTCAGTGCTGTCCCCGACAAGTTCCTTCAGATCATCGGGCACCATCGAGCAATTTGCGACATGTCAAAAATGTCCGTGGCGGAGGCTATCGGGCGTTTGAGGACGTTCGAAGAGTCTTCAAAGGGGCGGCGCCGTAGCAACGATGGTGAGCATTTATTGCTCACACGTGCACAGTGGGAGAGTCTCTCACTCAAAGAAAAGAAGAACCGTAGTGGTGGCCACGGCAAGGCTGGTGATGGCCGCAGTGGTAGTCATAGCCACGACGACGATGATGACGGCACAAGCAGTGACTCCGACAACAGCGAGCGCAAGTCGAATGGCAAAAAGGGCAAGTGCTACAATTGCGAAGTTCGTGGGCACTATGCTCGTGAATGTCGCAAGCCAAGGAAGGAAGAGGCGGCGTTGCTCGCGACGGCGGACGACGAGCCCTGTCTGCTGTAATGATCGATCGATGGAGAATACAGGCCAAGATTAGGGGGTGATTGTTAACATTAATCTTGTCTTGTACATATTTTAGCATTTTGTATTAGATACTTGTGTATGTATGTCATGCACGCAATAGAGTAGTGCATATATACTGCATACATGGGTTAATTAGTTAGATGATTAGTTGTAGCACATACTGTGTTGCATGTGTTAGCACTTAGCAGAATAAGTCTTTAGGTTGTTAGTTAGTGGCGTGCATGCATTGCTCAGCTAGCTAAGAGCATCTTCAACAGTAGCCCCAAAAACAGAGTCCCTATTTTCTGAGTAGGGACTTATTCTATTTTCTGGGGCTCTGTTTTTGACACCCAACTCTAACAAAGACCCTTAAATCTGAGTCCCTATTTCTTTTTCTCTCATATTTCAATATAATCTATATGTATATTCTTCATATTACATCACTAAAATTCAAATTCAAATATTTATAAACCATAACAATAAACCATATTCAAATTCATGATTTCAAATAAGACAATTTAAATTTAAATTCAAATTCACTCCTGTGTTATCACTCCTGTGTTACTACTTTATTTTTTGTACACATAAATAAAGTCCCTACTTTATTTTTTGCACTTATTACATATCCATATGAAGCTGTACCTTGACAAATAACGGAGAATCTGATATATATTGAACATGCACAGATGCAAAGATAACTATATATTCTGAGATATGCAAATATTAACCAGAACATTATATTGCAGTCACAAAAGTCACGGTATAGATTCAAGAGTTAAAATAGCAAGCATCCAAAATATTGGGTTACTGGGAGAAACATACTTGTCTGCACAGAATCGGCTCTTTCCAAATAAGGCGTCGGAGGCGTCGGCGAGGCGGAGCAGGACGGCGGCGGCGCTCGGCGTCGGAGGGGCGGAGCAGGACGGCGGCGGCGCTCGGCGTCGGCGGCGTCGTCGAGGCGAAGCAGGACGCGGCAGCGCAGAGCGTGCCGGCGAGCCAGACAAGCCGACGGCGTCCCCGCAGTAGGCGCGCCAACGACGGCCGGATCGTGGCGGCGGCGACACCCAGGCGGCGAGGTCCCGGCACTCGGCGTCGAGGCGTCGACGGAGAGTCGAGGCGGAGCAGAGGACGGCGGCGTGGAGCGTGCCGGTGAGACCGGAGGAGCCGACGAGCGTTCCCGTGGTAGGCGCGCCAACGACGGCGGGCGTGGCGGCGGCGACCCAGGCGGCGCGGTCCCGGCGCTCGGCGTCGGAAGGCGTCGGCGGAGAGGTGGAGCACGGCCGCGGAGGAGGTGGATCCGACGGCGCCGGCGGCTCGGATTTTCCGGCGAGATGGAGGGCAGAAGGCGGCGGCGTGAGGACGGGTGAGAAAAATTGTTTCGCGCGAGAGAAAAAAACTCCCAACCGTAGAGTAGGGAGCTCCCTACGTACCCGTAGGAGATGGGGCTGAGGAGGAAGATTTCGGGGCCTCCATAAACTAGGGACTCGAGTTGGGGCCCTGTTGGACTTCAGTTTTTTTTATCTGACTTCAAAAAATAGAATAGGGCCTGAATAGAGGCCCTGTTTAGGGTCCCTGTTGGAGATGCTCTAATTAGTTAGTGCTAGTCAGAACGTGCATGTGTGGCATGACTGAGCTGGGCAAGCGTGGAACCGCGCCGTTAGCTTCGTGTATGCGGCTAAGCTAGTGAGAGGCCGGTTGATGGATGAATGGCCGTGCTACGTGTGCGGTATTGACGCGGGCAAGTTTGTTGCCTATGTGGCTGATGTACTGAGGCTATAAAGCATCAGTTGATTAGTGACCGGGTGTTATAACAAGAGAAAATCCCAGGCGTTTATCGCTGCAAAGTGTCCTCTCTCTCTTTCGTGTGTGCGTGTGTTTGAGTTCATTTCTGTGAGTTCGTCGCTCCAGGAAGAGAAAGTGCCCGCGCCAGTGTGTTCGTCTCCAGCACCAAGCGCGAGCGCCAACCTGTTCGTTAGGGTTGGCTCCAACAGTCACCTCATTTAGAAAGTTGGATATGGAGCAGAGGATTCAGGAGAGACCATGGGTCTGGGGATTGAGGCTTCATGCAGCATGGGGTCCAGATGTTCCTCCAGGAGGTCCAGCAGCAAACCACAGTCCTGCAAGTACAAGACGGGGTCAGAAAACACACTTCCCCTAGGAGAGGTAACTCCGATGCAGCAGAGCCTGCATCGGGCTCATGCAAACGGCCTGGTAGGTGAGAACTGCAGGGAGAACCAACCTGGTCCCCCCTTGACAGCCGGCAGAAGTGTGGTCAGGTCGTAGCTGAGCCACGACGGATTGGCCGTATCTCGCCTGGCTCCGACGACCTGGATAGGTGACGGGTTCGGCTATTGTGCTGCCGTCCTCGGTTATCCTGGTTGTAGTGGCGGTGGTCAAAGTCACGAGCGGGCTCCCTGCTGCGCTTGGATTTGCGGCCACCAAGACGGTCCCAGGGGGACTTTGCTCCTGTTTTGCTGCCTTCCCCCCTGGTCATGGTCATCTTCATCGTCCGATCGCCTAGCATCTGCTGGAAGGGCTTCGCCAAAGCGGCCGTAGCCGCCATTGAAGCTACGACTTGATGAAGCACCAATCTTCTACCAGTGTCCAGATGAATGAGGTCCTTTTGGCCCGGACGAAGGAGGTTGCAGGGGGTCTAGCTCAGGGACTTGTCCAAACAGTTTGCCTGGCCATATGCTTATCCATCAACGCCATCATCCATTACTATATTTTTCCTTCGTTGGCTTCTTTCCGTGTTTCTGGAAAGAGTGCAAATGAACAATGGCAAATATTAGACTAAAGAAGAGCAAAAGATAGGGTTCTCTTCCCGGTGGGTTAACTGGATTATGCAGTGTATGACCATGGTGAGATACCAGGTTAAATTTAATGGAACTCTATTGAAAGCTTTTACTCCGACGAGAGGCCTAAGACAAGGTCATCCGCTCTCTCCGTTCCTTTTCTTGTTTGTTGCTGATGGCCTCTCTGCCTTGCTGAAGGATGTGGAGCACGTGGGTATCACTCCAGTGTGTGTGTGCCTGCGAGCCCCGAGGATTTCCCATTTAGGCCTCGGGGAGAAACAAATCTCCCCTCGAGACGATCTTTTCTTCCCCTGCAGGCCGCAGTGCAGTTGTTATTAGAAATATAGTCAAATTTTGATACATTTTAATCAAAAAATTCATTAGAAATATTATAATAAAAAAGTGTGTAAGTGATCTGTTACTTGTGCTAAACATGTATATGCTGCAAACTGTATCTAGTAACATATTTAACACAAAAAGAACGAGAATGAGTACAAAGTTGTACTCAGATGCCATTCCAGTGTTAGGGACACTAGAACCGGTGTTGGTGTTAGTGTTGTTGATTCCAGTGTTGGTGTTAGTGTTAGTGTTGTTGATTCTGGTGCTGGTGTTCTCCAAAAAGCTACGAAGATGGTGTAGAGCAGTCGCGCCAAGTGCTCTCCAAAACGACCCTCTCGTCTAGGAGGCTCCACGGCCTAGCCCAGTGCGCGCGCGTGGCTCTCCATCTGTCACCCTTAACTTGTCAACAAGTGCACATAATTATAATCTATTTAAGTTGAGTCGATTCCTTGTTAAAATCCTATGTGAAACTAAATAATTTTACCACCTAGCATTAACTTGAGATCTTTAAAATTCTTGGGATTAATGGGTAGGCCCGTATAAATCTAATATTCGTCTCCTCGCATGCCTCACCCTCGTCGCGCCTCCTTGTCTCCTCGCACAGCCAGTGCCACCTCTTCCTCCTCAGTCGCACAAGATCCAGCGGTGGCACTTCATTCCTCGGTCACGTCCATTGGGAATTCACTCACAATGGCTTCCTCCTCGTGCCGCCTTCCTCGTCTCATGACCAGTGATGGTGCCAATTTCCTCCTCAGTGTCGCGAGAGGCAACGTGCCACCTCATATTTAGTTGAGCATGCAGGGAACACCATCGCTGCCATCCGGTTAGTCCTCTTCTTTCCCTAGTCCTCCCCTTCTCCTAGGGTTTGACCTCTTTCTCAGATCCTGTCAAAAGGTAGAGGTAGAAGCTAGCCAGCTAAGAAGGTGCTGTTGCCGATCAAGACGGACGGGTGGGAGGAGGAGAGGTGATTTCAGTTATTTTGCCTGCATCTATTAATTGATTGCATATCCTGTTTCTGATGTTTTAGTTATAGACAGCATAACTATTCTAGTTGTCGATCGGAAGCATTGATACCAGGTAGATCTTGCATTTGCCATACAAGTGTGCAGATTAAACAAGGAACCATGCTAAGCTAAGCACAACTGATTCTTTTTTGTTGGTGGCAACATACAACGGTGATTGATTTTGGGGTGCCCAACTAGATTCATCCATCAAACGGTGCTCAACTTTATGAAAAAACCATATGGTTGCTGCTATATTTGTCCTGTTTTTATCAATTGCTGATGGAATATTCAGGTGGAATATTAACTATATTTGTCCTGTTTTTATCAATTGCTGATGGAATATTCAGGTGGAATATTAACTAGTATTTCCAATATTGAGCTTTTTGTTTGAGGATTATGAAACCCAGTTAACCTACAGATTGATCTATGAAACCTAGTTAACCTACACATTGATTTATGGGTCCAGGTCATGATTGCATTTCTTTATTTTAGGAATTTTTTCTTACATATATAAAGGCCACTTAATACATCCTTCAAAGAACTGTAGGAGTCCTTCAGGGCTTGTGAAGCATCACAGCCTGTCTAATGTGAGCCTATGTGACTGATTGCTTAAGTTTTTTGGTGCTTGTATCTACTCTCGTATCAAGTCATAGATATGCTTGATTTTTGCTTCCACTATGTTCTGGTGATATTATGCTTGCTGAAATATGTCTCCTATGTCTCCAAAAAAAAGTATGCCTCTTGGAGCAGCATAGCACTGTTACCTAAGTGAATTCAGTTATTGAATAAAACTTGGGAGCTTTGTCTTGGCCTCAATATTAGGAATATTCTGTAATGAGCTAGAGTTCTTAATCAGCCCATAAAATTCCTTTTTCATTATTGCCACCTTCATTTCAATTATTTGCCAACATTTAATTTGTCAGTGCGAGACTGTGAGACTAGAACAGAGACAAGTACATGAATGGTTATCCTATCATATGCATGAAAATCTGAATAACTCCTCAGGTCTCATTCTGATCACCTTATGTTATTTTCTTGTGCATCTTTTAGCCCCCAAATTTTATATGATTTCAGTTTCCTGCTTACTGCTACGACGTGTTTGTATATATATAGCCATCCAGAGTGGTAGAGTTGCACCGTTTTGTTTCTACCTGATCCATTACATGTGTTTATACATGTGCCTTTCATGCTTTTGTCACAAATGGTTATTCTGACTTTGCCATTTTTTTGGCTCTGCAGTTCTTATGGTGTCGTCTATGGGTCCTTCTGCTTGCATCTAAGAAGATGTTTTGCTGTACCTGGGAAGGCATTTTGCTGTGTTATGAAGGTGTGGGTTGCTAGAGAGAGATATTAAGGAGACCGTGCTCAAATAATAATGATTTACCTTCGGTTATATACTTATGGCCGTAGAAATCGATCCTTGTAATCGTCAAGAAGATCTAGATGTTTTTGATTGTAATGTCAATGTGCATTAAGCACAAATGTTACATGATTCTGAGTTGAGATGTTTCTGATTATAATGTAAATGTGGATTAAGCACAAATGTTATTTACATGATTTCTGAGTTGTCATATTTATTGTACTATTGCAATAATTAATTTACTAATTACTGCATGATTTTGCAGTTAGTTATTTGTATTTCATATTATTTTTAATTTTTGGAATTTTCTGATTTTTTTTGGAATTTTTTTGCAGTATTTCGTTTTTTGAATAATGTCAAAATTCTGTGAAATATTTTGAATATTCTATAATGTTATTTGTACTATGTGACAGTCCCAAATTTAAGTTAAGAGCAATTCCAACCAATACCCACCAATCCCCACCATCCAAACAAAAGGAACCATTAATTCTATGGAGGAGGGAAAATGGGAATGGAGTGGGTGGTGGGAGGGGATTAAATCCAATCCCTCCTTAGGTGAATTCCCCCATGGAAATCCATCCCTCTACGCTGAACAAGCCCTTATTGTTTGCGGACGACATCTTGCTCTTCTTCAAGGCAGAAGTGGCACAAGTAGAGAAAATCAAAGAAGTTTTGGATAAATGTTCTGATGGCACCGGTGAACTTATTAACCCCTCAAAATGCTCGTTGTTATTTGGTGAGTCCTGCCCGTTGAATACACAGGAGGATATTAAAAACATCCTCCAGGTCACGCAGTCATCCTCTGAAGATAAGTATTTGGGGCTCCCGACACCAGACGGAAGAATGAAAAAAAGGACAGTTCCAAAGCCTATTGAAATTGCTAAATAGGCTAAGACCATGGAGAGAATAATTTCTACAAAAATCTCAAAGGCCCACCTCATGGAAAGTGGTATAGGAAATTTTAGTACCACCTTACTAGTTCTAAGAGAGAAAAACCTCCTTATAAGGGTGAGCTCTCTCCTATCCACTTGAGACATGCATAGTGGAGAGAACTGGAGGAACACACGCGCGCACTCGCTCGCCTCGTCAGGTGGCGCGCGTACGCGACATGCGCGTGAATGATCCGTCAAAATTGGCTTCTCATGCTTGCGCAGATGCAGTTTTGTTTTGCTGCAAATCTTAACAACTTATCTGAAGTTTGTTTTGCGAAAACAGTCTAAGGTTTGCCATCTCTTCTGTTCTGAGCCGTCGTTTGTCGTCTACTCTGTTCCGTTCATCGGTGTGCACCGGCGGATTGGAAGAGCAGGTCTCCGGAACCCTCGCCTTCGACGTCCTGCATTGGGAGAGGGCAAATAAGATTTTTGCGAGATAGAGATCATGCAGGCGTCCTGATCACGCGTCCTAATATCTCTATAAATACCGAGCTAATGTCTCCACGCAACATGTGCGAAAACAGTATAAGGTTTGCCATCTCTTCAATTCTGAGACGTCGTTCGTCGTCTACTCTGTTCCGTTCGTTGGCGTGCACCGGCGGATCGGAAGAGCAGGTCTCCAGAACCCTCGTCTTCGATGTCCTGCATTGGGAGAGGGCGAATAAGATTTTTGGGAAGCGCTATGCGTGACTGCTCGCTGTGCGCCCATCACGGCTCGTCTTTCTTCACGTTCGGGCGCTGTGCGTCGTTGCCATCACCCGGTGCCACGTATCGTTCGTGTGATACGTGCTGCGCCTGTGTCTGCTCCAGAATAGCCTGCGTTTGCTCCAGAACAGGGCTTTAGGTACGCGTACACTATGTCTTCTGTGTTTGATCTATTCATGTTAATTGCTATCATATACATGTTTAGGTCAGATTACATGGTTCTATTTACTTGTGTTATTAATGTCATGATTTATTTATGAAATAAATTAAATCTACATGTGCTTATACTTTCAACAATCCAAAAACCTTATTATAGACACTGTAATTTTACGATGGCTGGTTTTGTCGATGCACTGAGGCCGGATAAATTTACCGGTGTGCACTTTAAGAGATGGCAGATCAGGGTCACTCTGTGGCTGACAGCTATGAAGTGCTTCTAGGTGAGTATTGGCAAACCTGAAGGAGTTATCTCTGCTGAACAGCAGAAATAATTTGAGGAAGCCACTACTCTCTTCGTGGGATGCATTCTTAGCGTTCTTGGTGATCATCTGGTCGAGGTGTACATGCACATGACCGACGCTAAGGAGTTATGGGATGCATTGAATACTAAATTCGGTGCTACTGATGCTAGCAACGACTTGTACGTCATGGAGCAGTTTCACGATTTAGCATGGTTGACAACCGTTCTATGGTCGAACAGGCTCATGAACTACAAACCATTGCTAAGGAACTCGAACTCCTTAAGTGTGCCCTTCTCGATAAATTTGTAGTTGCATGCATTATTGCAAAACTACCTTCTTCATGAAGGAGTTTTGGTATTGCACTCAAACACAAGAGACAGGAATACTCCGTTGAGGGGTTAATTGCGTCTCTTGACGTTGAGGAGAAAGCTCAGGCAAAGGACGCTGTGTCAAAAGGCGATGGTGAATCCAATCTGCCACGTTTTTTACCTGTTCTTCGTCGTGTTCTTGTTTACTGTAGCATCTTAGAGACCAGATCTTGATCCCAGCCGCCGATTACCCAAACTTTTTCTATCATGGCCCCATGGGCAGCGAAGACCCCACAGATTTTATAACCGCCGAGACCCAGCGTATCCCTTTCAAGAACTCGGCCATGCGAGCTAGTGACTGGATCAACAGCTTCAGGTCATGGCCGAGCAAGCTACCTGGGTGGAGAGATTGGTATACCAGGGTATCGGCTGCAAAGAGAACCTACTGGGAAGAATCACATATCGGCCACTGCATCAACCTCTCCCTGGCCGATATGGAAAGGAATGAATCCCTGCTAGCATCGGCTTCATATTTTTGGTCCGATGCTCTCAATGCCTTCCTGTTTGGGCACGGGCCGATGACCCCTACCTTGCTGGATGTGACCATGCTCACTTGTCTTGACACTACAAGCTACATCAACCCCTTCCAGCTCCGCTTCAAACCTGCTCATCGGCTCCAAGCAAAGAACATCGGCGGCTGGTCCAGGTACATATCTCTTCACAATAAGGGAACTGGACCGGTTGATGATCGGGAACATGCTGCTTTTCTGAACTTATGGCTGGAACGGTTTGTTTTTGGTGGCGCAACCCTCGGTCCTACAATCAACATGCAATGTTTGGCAGAATGCTTGGTTGATCGGAAACAGATCCCCTTAGGGCAATTCCTCCTTGGTGCCACCTATCATCTGCTCCACCAAGTGGCAATCAAATTATCGGCCGGCTAGCGCGTCGGCCACATCGGGGGTCCTTGGTGGTTTGTACAGCTCTGGCTTAATATCTACACCTCCAAGGCCTTCCCTGGGACCTCTCTTCTTGACCAATCCTTTCCAGCTGACTACACAGAAGATCAAGATCCCATCTCCCGCCGATGCGTTTCCATGGGTGAAGCTGCATCGGCCCTTTCTGGTGGCAAGATAACCCCCGATGGACTGAGTCAATGGTTCAAGGGGTTCTACTATGGTTTTACCAGGGATGCCACCCTCTGGTTTGCATATAACGACGCATCATCATTCGAGATGCCCTCCAACTTTGATCCTCTCAACGCTTTGGATAATGATGAATCTAAAGCCATATTCCTATCGGCCATCACCCCCCGTCTGCTGCCAACTGGTTTTTCTCTGGGCCGATCGCAACCATCGTACGAGTTCTACCATCCATCGGTTTGCTCCCGCCAGCTGGGTTTCGGGCAACTTCCCATCGGCCTCTTTTTCGTCAATAAACTCCAGGCCCGGGGCAACGTCAACAACGCTCTAGAGTACGATCGGATGCGGACCTTGACAGATTCCCTTCTTCCAGGCGCCGCCACCGAGGTGCATATCTGCATTGCCAACACCAAGCTTTTTGTCCGATGGTGGTCAGAATGGAAGAAACATCTATTCAGCTTGGCGGCCATCTGCTACTGTTCTCGCCTCAATGCCGACTACATCGAATCTGATGAAGAGGTAACACCTGTAAACCTTAATCACCTTCCCCGATCAACTCTTTACTCCTAATTTCGCAGGCTGCCAGCGTCGAACCCCCAACAATAAGCAACAGTGGTCGGCCGATTCTGTATCAACCTTCATCGACCACTCCAAATTTAGGACGCGACGCTCCATCTCCATCAGCCCTCCTCAAGGCGCCTCGGCCGATAGGACAAAAACGGAAGAAGTTAATGCATCGCCCCTCCTCAAAGAAGCAGAAAACCAATGCCGATGTCGTTGCCCCGACGCCACCTTTTCCTCAAACAACATCGGCTCCCTCATCTCCTCAGGTATGCGCTAAGTCTTGACATTAGTACCTGCTCTCATTCATCTTACCAGTTTCCTTTTCAGCTTGAGTCATCGGCTCCAGAGCCTCAATATACTTCTGACATCCCTCCAAGTACTGAGCCGATGGCTTCTTCAGCTATCCCACTCTCGGCACCAAGTCCCTCAGCCATCGACGAGACTGCCCCTATCCCATCGGCTAACATCGGCCTTCCTGAAGGACAACCTATTCATCTCCCTGAAGCCGATGTTGCCCGAGCTGCCGATGTCCTTCCTCAGGTAACCTCTTTACGCCCATCTTTCGCTTTTAATTTTCTACTGATCCTTTTACCGATGTCAATTTCGCAGTCCTTAGCCGATTTGTTTTCCTTTGACATCGGCACATACTTGGAGGCAGAAGACGAGACAGCCACCAGCACAGCAACCAAACCATCGTTCCCAGCCGATGTGCGCGATTATCTAACAAGCATTAACAGTCGGCTGGACAACCCAATCGATGCGCTAGTGGAAGACTGTGGGCCGATTCGGGCAAGACTTGCAGAAATTGAACACTATCTGCCCGAAGAACTTGTCGATGCATTAACCCCTGCAGCATACCTAGAGTCTCATAGGTTTAAACTCATCAAGCTTAGACAACGCATAGCGGATCGCGCTGACCAATAGAAGATCACCGAAGACATCCAAGCCGATCGGCTGCTGGCTCAGATAGAAAAGAAAAGACTTGATGATATGGCAGCCGCCCCCCAAGAGCTCCAACCCAAGCTAGATCAACTGAAAAAGAAAGAGGCCGATTTGCTGGCAGAACTTGAAAAAGTTCGCAAGGATCTTGAAACCACAGAGTCCCAGCTTATCGGCCTACTGCAAGCCATTCAAGATCAAGAGGCCAAGGTAGCAGCAACTGTGCGTCAGGTCATTCATCGGCGCAAGAATTTGAAGTCCATCCCAGGCTCCGATGAAGACGACATCCGTGCCATTAATGAAATTGATCAAATCCGTCTGCGTGCGATTGAAACTATCCAAAAATTCCTGTAATTTAACGATCGATGGCCTCCCGAAACATTAATTGCACTGTAATATATCCTGATCAGCTCTGTTGCCTGCTTCTTTGCTAATATTTCTATTTGCTTGATCTAAAGGCGATATCAATTGATATCGGCTGTCTTTAGGCGATGCAAAACATCGGCTTTCTGGACTATTTTAGAAATCGGCTATACTTAACCGATTTAAGAGTTGATCCAAACGCTAGGATAGTACTTCTTGAGATATTTTCCATTAAGCGCTTTAACAAACTCCGTTCCGTTAAGATCTTCTAATACATAGGCATTACCAGGCACACAGCGATTAATCCGATAGGGCCCCTCCCAATTAGGCGACCATTTTCCAAACTTATTATCTCTGGATCCGATCGGCAAAATCAACTTCCACACAAGATCTCCCTCGGCAAACGATTTACTTACCACCTTTTTGTTGTAATGCCGAGCTGCCTTGGCCTTGTTTTCCTTAATTCTTTCCAATGCCCTCAACCGATTCTGAGCCAAATCTTCAAGCTCATCTGTCATTAAGTTATAATAATCATCGACTGTCAACTGATTCTGCAAAGAAATCCTCCTAGAGCCGATGTTAGTTTCCCATGACAAAACTGCCTCATATCCATATACTAGCTGATACGGTGGCACCCGAGTAGATCCATGACATGCCATCCGATAAGCCCATAGTGAATCGGCTAACGTAGTATGCCATCGCCGCGGCTGCTCATCAATCTTCCGCTTAATTAACTTGATCAGACTCTTATTAGAAGCTTCCGCCTGTCCATTGGCCTGAGCATAATACGGCGATAAATTTGATAACTTGATCCCCATACTGGCAGCAAACTGTTGAAACTCGTCAGACACGAAGATAGACCCCTGATCAGTAGTTATCGTCTGAGGAATCCCAAACCGATAAATTATATGCTCCTTCACAAACTCGATCGCTTCCTTGGACGTAACTTTCTTCAAAGGAATTGCCTCTATCCACTTGGTAAAATAATCTGTTGCTGCCAATATGAACTTATGTCCTTTACTCGATGGAGGGAAAACCTGGCCGATCATGTCAATTCCCCATCCTCTGAACGGCCACGGTTTGATGATAGGATTCATAGCCGATGCTGGCGCCCGCTGCACATTTCCAAATTTCTGACATTCCTGACACCCCTTATAATACCTGAAGCAATCCTCCAACATCGTCGGCCAAAAATATCCAACTCTCCTCAGTAACCACTTCATCTTATGAGCCGATTGATGAGTCCCACAGACGCCTTCATGCACCTCGCACATAACCACTTTGGCTTCTTCCAAATTCAGGCATCTAAGTAGAACTCCCTCAAAGGTACGATAATACAGCTCCCCATCAAGTAGCACATATTTAGTAGCCTTATACCGAATTTTCCTGGAAACCAATTGCGACGGATTTTGCAAGTAATCAATAATCTCCTGTCTCCAGTCATCGGCCTTGTTCTGGATATCAATATCGGCTATCTCAACCTCAACCTGCCTATTCAGCCGATATCCTGACGTAATCTGTGCAAGATCATTGGCCTCTAAATTCTGCTCCCTGGGAATATGATCTATTGATACCATCTTGAAATCTTTTAACAAATCCATACACTCCTCATAATATGACCTCAAAACATCATCCTTGCACTCATATTCACCAGACAACTGCTTGACCACCAATAAAGAATCGCCAATTATCTCTACGACATCGGCTCCGATTTCCTTTAAGAGTTGAAGTCCTTTAAGTACCGCCTCGTATTCTGCCTGATTGTTAGTCCGATAAGGCTTAATTGTAAAAGCAAACTCAAAACTTGCCCCCCGAGGCGATATGATAACTAAGCCGATACCAGATCCATGCTTGCAAACCGATCCATCAAAAAACAAAATCCATGGGATCGGCTCAACATAATCTTTGTGAGACCCTCTGTGTTGCACAATGAAATCGGCCACTGCTTGTCCCTTGATTGCTTTAGCCGATTCATACCTTAAGTCGAACTCTGTCAAAGCAAAGATCCACTTGCCAACTCGCCCTTTCAAGACTGGAGCCGACAGCATATATTTGACCACATCGGCCTTGCAAACTACTGTACACTCAGCCATAGGATATAATGCCTTAACTTCGTACATGAAAAATACAAACACAGGCATAATTTCTCCACCGCAGGATATCTCGTTTCAGCATCCAAAAGCCTTCTGCTCAGATAAAACACAACTCGCTCCTTTCCCTCAAACTCTTGTATCAAAACAGACCCGATGGATTTCTCATCGGCTGATAAATACAACTTGAATGGTATCCCTCTCCGCGGCGGAATTAAAATAGGTGGGGAACTCAAATAATTCTTGATCTCGTCAAATGCCTTCTGCTGTATTGCTCCCCACATAAATTCTTGATCGGCTTTCAATTTCAATAACGGAGTGAAAGACTCAATTCTCCCTGATAAATTTGATATAAATCTTCTTACAAAATTAATCTTGCCGATCAATGATTGCAACTCTGTCTTATTGCTTGGTGGCTCTGTAGTCTTAATAGCTCTGATGCTCCGCTGACTAACCTCAATCCCTCGCTCATGCACCATAAAGCCCAAAAACTGCCCAACCGATACACCAAAAGCGCACTTATTGGGATTCATCCTTAGTCCGTATTTCTTGGCCCTCTCTAGCACTCTTCGTAAATCGGCTATATGGCTCTCCTCACTTTTAGACTTAACCACCACATCATCAATGTAAATTTCTACCAACAAGCCGATGAGATCATGAAATATATAATTCATCGCTCTCTGATAAGTCGCACCGGCACTCTTCAATCCAAAAGTCATTACTACCCATTCATACAAGCCGATAGCTCCAGGACATCGAAACGCAGTCTTATGTATATCTTCTTCAGCCATAAAAATCTGATTGTATCCTGCATTGCCGTCCATGAAGCTGATAATTTTGTGGCCTGACGCTGCATCCACCAATAAGTCCGCTATCGGCATCGGGTATTCATCTTTGGGGGTAGCTTTATTCAGATCCCGGAAATCAATACATATCCTCAATTTTCCGTTTTTCTTCTCCACCGGGATGATATTAGAAACCCACTCAGCATATCGGCATGGCCTTATAAACTTGGCATCATACAACCTTGTAATTTCTGCTTTGATTGGCTCATATAATTCTGCCTTGAATCTTCTTGGAGCCTGCTTGAATGGCCGATATCCTGGTTTAATGGGTAGCCGATGTTCAACAATTGATCGGCTTAATCCTGGCATCTCATGGTACTCCCAGGCGAAACAATCCCGATACTCCTTCAATAGTGCTATCAATTTTTCTCGAAGTTCAGGACTTAGTTTTTTGCTTATGTACGTCGGCCTTGGCTTATCTCCTGGTCCTATGTCAATTTCCTCCAACTCATCGGCCGACGTGAATCCTTGCCCCAATTTCCCCTCAAAGTCTTCAATGGAGCCCATCAGAGTAACAATTCAGAGCCGACTTGCTGGATCGGCTGTATCCCCTGGCTAGTGACCTTAAGGTAGTCTCCTTCCCATATTTTTTCGGACAGGCAATCAACACCATCGGCTTCCCAAACTGGTAGATCGGTCATTGTAATATTGGTTGACCGATCTGCTAAGACCACTTCGACTTGATCTCCCTGCCATTGTATCAAACATTGATGCATTGTCGAAGGCACGCAACAGTTCGCGTGAATTCAATCCCTACCGAGAAGCAAGCTATATGACCCCTTTCCATCGATGACGAAAAACGTAGTTGGCAATGTCTTGTTTCCCACTGTTAACTCTACGTTCAACACGCCTTTCGCCTCCGACGAATTCCCACCGAAATCTTTTAACACCATATTTGTCTTGATTAGATCTTCGGCAGTCTTCCCCAATTTTCTGAATGTGGCATGAGGCATGAGATTAACTGCTGCTCCTCCATCAACTAGCATCTTGGTCATCGGCTTTCCATTCACATAGCCCTTGATATATAATGGCTTTAGGTGTTGATTCTCTGACTCTTCAGGTTTATCAAATATGGCTTGATCAGGTTGTAATGTTAGTTGAGCAAAAACCTCCTCGTTGCCTTCTTCATCCGATGAAGATGCTTTATACTCTCGAGGCAGAAAGAACACCATATCTACTGGAGCTGATTGATCAACCTCATCGTCCTTTTTCTTCACGCGCCATACTTGCTTAATTCTCTTGTGACGATGATCGGCTTCTGCCTGATTCTGTCTCTGTTCTTCTTGCTGCTCTCGGTGTCGTAGCCGTTGTGCCCTTCTCTTCTGATTTTTTGTGAATATTCCACTAGGGCACCATTGAGGATTCTGGACTTGTTTCTCATGTACTTCCTCTTCATTCTCTTCAAAGAACTCTTCATGGATCGGCCCTAATCGGCTATGAACCGATGCTCTTTTTCAAACAACCGATCCTGCGAAAACCCCTGCTGGCAATCATACCGATCCCCTGTACTGCTGCACTCGGGGCAATTTTCAACTGACGGTAGTCTCATCCCTTGATCCCAGCAGAATCGGAAGAACGGGCAGTCCCAATGCGGATTATATCTTTCTGGCTCATCCCTCTGTTCCTCATATCTTGAATATTTTTCTATCATGTCCGATGAAGTAATCCTTGATCTATACCTTTGATGTCTTACTCCATCGGCCTGATCCCTCGACGATGATCCCGCATAGACCATATTTACGGGAAACGGGTGCCCATCGATCTTCATCGGCTTCTTACCTTCGAATTTAATTCTGCCCTGCTCGACAGCCGACTGAATTTGTTGCCGAAAAACCTTGCACTCATTAGTATGATGTGATATAGTGTTGTGCCATTTGCAATACCTTTTCTTCTTTAGTTCTTCGGCTGATGGAATCACGTGATTTGGCGGCAGTTGTATCTGCTTCTCTTGTAACAGCAAGTCAAAGATTTTATCGGCTTTACTAATATCGAAATCATATCGCTCCTCCTTGCCGATATCTTTGACCCATGGGCATGATACTGATTTCTTGTTCCTGGCCCACTCCGCCAATCCAACTTCAGCATTGGATTCTTCATCGTCTGAGTCCGATGAATAGACCTGAACCTGAGCAACCCTTCTCTGATACTTGTCCTTTTTTGCCTCTTGAAATCGGCTTTCATGAGCCGACACCTTCTGTACTAGATGCGCCAGGGACTCGAACTCTTGCGATGAAAATCTCTCTTTAATCGGCGCCAGCAGACCCTGGAAAGCCAGATCAGCCAAATGACCATCGCTCAGGTTTAAACTATAACATCGGTTTCTGACATCCCGAAATCGTTGAACATATTCCGGTACTGTTTCATCTGTTCGCTGCCTAACCGATGTCAAGTCCGTCAGCCTCATTTCTTGAATCCCAGCAAAGAAGTATTTATGAAACTGTTTTTCTAGATCGGCCCATCCCCGAACTGAATTCGGTGGCAATGAAGAAAACCACGTAAAAGCCGGTCCTGATAGTGATAAGGGGAAAAACCTAGCCCTCAGAGCCTCTTCCGCCGATGCCTCCCCGCACTGTGCCAGGAATCGGCTGACATGTTCCACTGTAGACGTGTTGTCCTGCCCTGAGAACTTAGAAAAATCTGGGACCCTGTATCGGTGTGGTAATGGGACCCTGTCGAACCACTCAGGATATGGATGTCGATACATGAATGCTTGCTCCTTAGGCTTGATCCCAAACTGTTCCCTCACTATCTCAGCAACCTTAGTTGATAGATCTTCTTCCCTCAGGTTGTCTTGTTGATACTGTACAGGTGGAGTTTGTAGCCGATTCTGTCTATGATAGTCCTTCTGGTATGTACCTGGATCGCCCCTCCTCCTGGATAATTTTGCTGATATCCCCCGTAGTAAATAGATCGATGATATCCAATAGGAATATCTTGTTGCCCCCCAGCCTGATTCTGGGTAAATAGATTCTCCGGTACATCTCTACTGATGTTGTAGTCACCTCGGTTGGGCTCAATCTTTGGTGGGAGATAAACCGGACCTCGAGTGGGCTCCTGGGCAATTGATCCGTCCACCGTCTTCTTTATGAGATTATGAAGTGTGTTTACCAGAACCCCGGATTGATTGATAAGCGCGTGATGAACTGCTTCATTCACCATCTCTTGCAAGGGTTTCATCGGTGGGCTCTCAGGTGGCGTGCGGCTCGATTCCCCAACCAAAACGGGTTTTGGAAACTGAGATTTCTGAATCGGCCCTTGCCGCGTCATGCCGAACAACTCCAGGCAAAGTTTCTGGAAATTAGCCATACTCTGTTCGACTTGCTGTTTTTGTTCCTCTGTTAGATCTTCCATGGTGACCGGAATCACGTTGTCCGTTTTGATTTCTTTTCCGGCCATATTGAAATCTTGATTGAAACTGTGTTCGTTGAAACTTCGGTCCCACCAGGCGTGCCAAAAGCGTGTTGACGCCGAAAACCCGCCGGGGGCCGTCCGGCGTCGGGTTGACACGCGAAGGCCTGGGAGATTTGCTTCACTCCAGTGCAGGTCCTAAATTTTGAGGTTCGTAGGCGTGCCAGTCAATTTGACCCTGCAATTGACAAGGAAACAGAAAATATTAAATCCATGAGCCAATCGGCTCGAAGCCGATCTGGACTCGCATCATCGGCCGATGGCCGATACGCACTGTAGCACTTATACGCCGACTGAAAGTCGATGATGGCATTGGGCAGTGATATAACAATAAACAAGTATTGCACTAGCCGATCATCGAAGGGATGCTCAATAACCGGCCATAAACTTGGTAAAATAAGGAAGCAGAATGCATAAGTAAATAGATTAAACAAACTACAGCCGATCATGGTTTAAAGTTACTGATATTGTCGTGAAAATACTGCCCACGCCCGTGCCCGGGCCCTTGCTTACATCGGCTCCCGGGATCTTCATCCGCTGTCCATATCCGTGCCCGTGCCCGGGTCCTTACCTGAGGTCGTGCCCGGGAACTTGTCTGAGGTCGTGCCCGGGAACTTGGCTGAAGTCGTCCCCGGGAACTTGGTTGAGGTCGTGCCCGGGAACTTGATCGGCAGAATAAACCAATCGGCTAGCCCTCGGCCGATCGTAACAGTAATGCAGGCAAGAATGTATAACAAGGCAAGCAATAACATAAATGATAAACAATTGATGAGTCAGCCGACTACCGAACAGGACACATAGGCATCGGCTGGAAGCCGATGATAAAATAGATAGGAGAATAACAAAGCTATTATCGATAAGATAAGATGAATAAATGCGGTCGGCTTCAACAGATAACTTATCGGCTAAGCACTCCGATAACAACATCGCATAACACCCATCGGCTCATCAAGAGTAAAGCTATTATCATCGGTCTAGTAGATCGGACCCAACCATTGCAGCACAGACTGATGATGATAACAATACCTCGATAGGCCGATAGATCTAATGCGATCGTGATGTAAAACATGATAACTTACCGGCTATACACCCCGATAAGACACCTGCGCATAAAGCATCAACTTAGCAGGAACGATTTATCGCTAGTAGTTTAGTAGGTCGGACCTAACCGATGCAGCACAAACTGATGATAAACTGCTCCCAGTAAGCCGATACAATTTACGCACGCGTGATGTGATATACCTAGTCAATCTATGAGATCAAACTGAACTGATGCAGCCATAGATAAAATAAATATATCGTGGTAAGCCGACTACCATAAACCGACTAGAATATCGGACCTAACCGAGGAAGTCCTAGCCGATAGGTAGCCGGGGTGACGAGACTTACCCTCTCGCTGGAGTTCGAACCTAACCGATGCAGCCCGGCTCGAGAAGCAAGATCCCGTCGGAAGGGTGGCGATGCGCCGAATTTGTTATTGATCGAGTGATTGATTCTTTACAAGGTGCCCGGGCGTACGTATTTATACCCCGAGTTACATGAGTCCTTATAGGACATGGTACATAATTTCCTAATTATAACAGAAAATGCTAACAAGACCTGACCGGACACGATGTCAGGTTTCCTAAAGATAAACACTTGCCTAATTAATAGGTACAGTAAATAACTGCCAAACAGCGGTCTTCACGGCCCCTTCCCGAAATCGGCCTCTCCTGGATCAGTTTCCACCGGTTGACTGTAATTTCTCCTTTTGACCGAATCTGACATAGGGCCTTACCAAATTTTGGCGTTAACAGCAGTCTAGTGCCAATGTGGTGCAAAAGACTACTAATAAGAACAATAAAGGGAAAGTTGTCAAAGCCCAACAAAACACCAACTTCAAGAAAAGAAGGAACAACAACAAGGAGCAAGATATCAGAACTTGCTTTGTGTGTGGCTTGCCTCGTCACCTTGCCAGGAAGTGTCCACAACGTAAGGGCATGAAGGCACCTGGAGGACAGCCCTCTAAGTTTGTCAATGTGATCATTGACAATACTGGAGATGAATCCGGGTATGGTAATTTACCTATTGTTCTCTCAGTTAATCAGTCTACTAATTGGTGGGTTGATACGGGGCCAATGTTCATGTTTGTGCTGACATATCTTTGTTTTCCTCTTATCAGGTCAACCGGGATTCCTCCGTCCTAATGGGAAATGGGTCGCATGCTTCTGTTCATGGTGTTGGCACGGTAGATCTGAAGTTTACTTCGGGAAAGATCGTGCTGCTGAAGAACGTGCAGCATGTCTCCACTATCAACAAGAATCTCGTTAGTAGTTCCTATCTTTGTAAAGACGGGTTTAAGTTGGTATTTGAGTCTAATAAAGTAGTCGTGTCTAATATGGATATTTTATTGGTAAAGGCTATAAGTGCGGAGGCTTGTTCCTTTTTCCGTTTTTGATTTCTGCAATAAGTCTGTGAACCATATTTGTGGCAGTGTGAATAATAAGGCCAGTATCTGGCATTCACGTTTATGTCATGTTAATTTTAGTTTAATGTCTCGGCTTTCTAGTTTGAATTTAATTCTAAGTTTTTCCATTGTCAAAGGTTCTAAGTGCCATAGTTGTGTGCAATCAAAGCAACCTCGCAAGCCTCACAAGGCTGCTGAGGAGAGAAACTTGGCACCACTAAAACTCCTACATTCAGATCTTGGTGAAATGAATGGGGTGTTGACGAAGGGTGGAAAACGATATGTTATGACTTCGATTCATGATGCAACTAGATTCTGTTATGTGTATTTATTGTAAACGAAAGATGAGGCCCTAGACTACTTTAAAATTTATAAGGCAGAAGTTGAAAACCAACTTGACAGAAAGATAAAAAGGATCGTGATGGAGAGTATTTCTCTAATATTTTTGATTTATTCTATGAGGAACATGGCATTATACATGAGCAAACACCTCCCTATTCTCCCGAATCTAATGAGATTGCGGAAAGAAAGAACCGTACGCTGACTGACTTGGTGAATGCCATGTTAGACACTACGGGATTACCTAAGGCATGGTGGGGGGAGACTTTGTTAACCTTGAATCATGTATTGAATAGAATTCTTAACAGAAATAAGGATAAAACACCATACGAGGTATGGATTGGGAGAAAACTATCACTTTCTTACTTGCGTACATGGGGGTGCTTGGTGAAAGTCAATGTACCAATAACAAAAAAGCGCAAGCTAGGACCTAAGACTGTGGATTGTGTCTTTCTGGGATATGCTCATCATAGCATTGCTTATAGATTTTAATAGTTAAATCTGAGGTACCTGACATGAATATGGGTACAATTTTAGAGTCTCGTGATGCTACGTTTTTTGAGAAAACCTTCCCAATGAAGGATACACATAGCACTTCTAGTCAATCTTTTGTTTCAATTCCCAATTTAATCACACCACCAGAACAAACTAAACATACACTTGAGCATCTCACTGAGGAGGATGATAGTAAAGCTCCGAGAAGGAGCAAGAGACAAAGGATAGCTAAGTCCTTTGGTGATGACTTCACTGTGTACCTTATGGACGACACTCCCAAGTCAATTTCAAAAGCTTATGCATCCCCTGATGCTGACTACTGGAAGGAGGCTGTTCGTTGCGAAATGGACTCCATTATCGCTAACGAGACTTGGGAGGTGACAGAGCGACCCTATGGGTGCAAACCCGTAGGTTGCAAGTGGGTGTTCAAGAAAAAGCTAAGGCCTGACGGTACTATTGAAAAAGTTCGGCTTGTGGCTAAGGACTATACTCAGAAAGAAGGCGAAGATTTCTTTGACACTTACTCACCTGTTGCTAGATTGACCACAATTCGCGTACTTCTCTCCTTGGCTGCCTCACATGGTCTTCTCGTTCATCAGATGGACGTTAAGACAGTTTTTCTTAATGGAGAACTGGATGAGGAAATTTATATGGAGCAGCCTGATGGATTTATAGTAGAAGGTCAACAAGACAAGGTGCTAAAGTTGTTAAAATCTTTGTATGGTCTGAAACAAGCTCCTAAGCAGTGTCATGAAAAATTCGATAGAACACTAACTTCTGCGGGCTATGCAGTCAACGAGGTAGATAAGTGTGTATACTATCGCTATGGTGGGGGTGAGGGAGTTATTTTGTGCTTGTATATTGATGACATACTAATCTTTGGGACAAATCTTGAGGTAATTAATGAGGTTAAATCATTCTTGTCTCAAAACTTTGATATGAAAGATCTGGGAGTAGCTGCTGTTATCTTAAACATTAAGCTAATCAGAGGTGATGATGGGATTACACGCTTGCAATCTCATTATGTGAAAAAGGTCTTGAGCCGCTTTGGCTATTGATAGTAAGCCTTCTCCAACTCCTTATGATCCTAGTCTTTTGCTTCGCAAAAACAGAAGAATTACTAGGAATCAGCTGGAGTACTCCCAGATAATTAGCTCACTTATGTATCTAGCTAGTGCAACTAGGCCAGACATTTCCTTTGCTGTGAGCAAATTGAGCCGGTTTACCTCTAATCCGGGAGATGATCATTGGCGCGCGCTTGAGCGAGTTATGCGCTATCTGAAGGGTACTATGAATCTTGGACTTCACTATACTGGGTACCCGTCGGTATTGGAGTGATATAGTGATTCTAACTGGATCTCTGATGTTGATGAGATCAAAGCCACTAGTGGATATGTTTTTACACTAGATGATGGTGCTGTTTCATGGAGGTCGTGCAAACAGACCATTTGACGAGATCAACCATGGAAGCAGAGCTTACTGCACTAGATACTGCTACTGTTGAGGCAGAATGGCTGCGTGATCTATTAATGGATTTGCCTGTGGTGGAAAAACCAGTGCCGGCTATCCTTATGAACTGTGACAATCAAACAGTCATTGCTAAGGTGAATAGTTCTAAGGATAATATGAAATCGTCTAGGCATGTGAACAGACGATTAAAGTCTGTCAGAAAGTTGAGAAATTCCGGAATTATAAGTTTGGATTATGTCCAAACAGCTAGCAATCTGGCATATCCTTTTACAAAGGGACTATCACGAAATGTGATAGATAATGCATTAAGCGAGATGGGAATGAGACCCATGTGAGTTATACTATGATGGTAACCCAACCTATGTGATCGGCGATCCCGTGAATTAGGACCTGGGAAGAACAAGCCATTAGTTAATGGGAGGAGAGTACCTTTAACTGTCTCTAAGTGAAGATGCATATACTCTCATAAGCTGTAAGGCAGGTTGGCCTTTGCCTTAATGTGTTTTATTGGCTTTAAATAGCGAAGATGTTGTTCTATTGAGCATTCTTGAAAGAACACACCTATATGAGCTCGACCGTTGGTCACGGTCTATGGAGATTTTGAGTGAATATTCTAAGAAGCTCATGAAAGACCAAGGAGTATGACTTATAAAGTCCAACCGAGGGGTAGGCTACTGACGGCCTAGTATCAGTTAGGGCTTTAAGTGAAACTTGCTTGCACAAAACTTGCAATTCAAGGCTTAGTCCATTGTTCAAGTTATGAGTAAGTGTAGATTGGAGTTCTAGATGGATGTTCAACCTTAACCGGTCTCCATCGAAATACTGGTAGATAAACAGTACTTTGGAGAATGAAAAATCTCTTTGGGACTTTGAGATTTGGTGGGGGATTGTTGGAATTGCTAAATGGGCTAAGGCTCATGTGGAGAATAATTCCTAGAAAAATCTCAAAGGCCCACCTCATGGGGAGTGGCATAGGAAGTTTTAGTACCACTTTGTTAGTTCTAGGAGAGGAAAACCTCCTTATAAGGGTGAGCTCTCTCCTAGCCACTTGAGACATGCATAGTGGAGAGAATTGGAGGAACACACGCGCGCGCTCGCTCGCCTAGCCTCGCCACGCCACGCCACGCCACGCCACGCCACGCCACGCTGCGCGCGTACGCGACATGCGTGTGAATGGTCCGCCAAAATTGGTTTCTCATGCTTGCGCAGATGCAGTTTCTTTTTGCAGTTTTGTTTTGCTGCAAATCTTAACAACTTATCTGGAGTTTGTTTTGAACTCGCGGGATAATTTGAAGTCCGGATAGGATACGCGCGGTCTATCTGGTTCCATTACGAGATAGAGATTGTGCGGGCGTCCTGATCACGCGTCCTAATATCTCTATAAATACCGAGCTGCTGTCTCCACACAACATGTGTGAAAACAATCTAAGGTTTGCTATCTCTTCTATTCTGAGCTGTCGTTTGTCGTCTACTCCGTTCCGTTCGTCGGTGTGCACCGGCGGATCAGAAGAGCAAGTCTTCGGAACTCTCACCTTCGACATCCTGCACTGGGAAAGCGTGAATAAGGTTTTGGGAAGCGCTACGTGTGACTGCTCGCTGTGTGCCCATCATGGCTCGTCTTCCTTCACGTTCGGGCGCTGTGCGTCGTTGCAATCACCCGGTGCCGCGTGTCGTTCGTGCGATACGTGCTGCGCCTGTGTCTGCTCCAGAACAGCCTGCGTCTGCTCCAGAACAGGGCTGTAGGTACGCGTACACTATGTCTTCTGTGTTTGATCTATTCATGTTAATTGCTATCATATACATGTTTAGCTCAGATTATATGGTTCTGTTTACTTGTGTTATTAATGTCATGATTTATTTAGAAAATAAATTAAATCTACATGTGCTTATACTTTCAACAAAGCGTACAACAGAAATTAAGCAAGAGATTATTACAATGGGGAGAGAATCTCTGGTCCGTGGGAGCAAGGAAATCTTGATCAAATCAGTCACTCAAGCAATCCCGGTTTATAAAATGGGAATTTTCAAGCTCCTAGACACTGTACGCGATGACCTTATCAAACTAATTCCGAATTATTGGCGGGGAGCAGAAAGAGGGAAAAGGAAACCCATTGAAAAGCTTGGGAACAAATGTTACTGCCAAGGGATAGGGGAGGTATGGGTTTTAAAGATTTACGTCTTTTTAATCAAACCCTACTTGCGAGACTGGCGTGGCGCATCTTTCAATTTCCGGACAGCCTATGTGCACAGTTGCTCAAGTATTTCCCAAATGGATCTTTGGGCGATACTGTTTGCTCTAATAACCCTTCTCCTTGCTGGAAAGCTATTAAAGATGTAATATACCCGAATTTCGAAATATGATAGTAACGAATTAGTAAAAAGCCTTTGAGAGTAAAATCTTATGGTTTTTCTATCTGAAGTCAAAACAAAAGAAAAGGTTACTAGGGCTAACTTAAATAGGGTAAGTTAAAAATTTTCACAACTAAATCCCCAAGCTAAAAATCCACCCTGGATTTAAAATATGAAAACCCTATGGAATACAAAACATAGCTCTACAACCCTAGGTTGTAAATTCCTAAATCTATTAGGGTCAAACTAAAATGGAAATAAGTGATCTAATTATAAATCACAATGCAAATCCACCTTAAAAACCATTGTGGTGACCGGTGTATGCTCATTTTTAGGCCATGTATTATCCTTGGAGTGTTTTAGGTTTTCTTGTATAGAGTAACTACGGTTATAATTAGAATTTGACTAAAAGAGGGATCTTAATTATTAATATATTAACTCATGAGTGTAACCTACTCAAGGGATATAAATAAAAGTCATTTAATATAATGTGAAAATGAATAAAACATCATCTCTTTATGTGCATACATTATTTCTATTGTTTTTGGACCTTCCCTATGCATTTCATAATAGGTTGCATCTTGCATATGCATTTCATGAGCTAAGGAATATTTCTACAAATAAGTGGTTTAAAATAAAATAGAAGCTAAAATTCCTAAAAATACTAAACATAACCTATAGGCTACTGCAATCTTTTGCTTGAATTTATCACTTGGATTAGAACCATAATAAAATCCTTCCAATCAGCCAAAAATATAAGATTGACTATACCCTATTGTACTCTTTGCATTATCACCAAAATTTAATGAATGCTTATATAATAAATCCACCTTTGTCAAGATATGGATAAATACCTCATCTTCTTGATCTCGTATCCATTAGAACTATTTTAAATCTAACCAAGAAGGACCCACAAAACTCCACCTAACTATCAACTCTAGTTAGAGATGTCCAAATGGGCCGTGCCCCGTCGGGCCGGCCCGGGCGCGGTGCTACAGTACCATGCCCGGGCCGGCCCGGCACGGTTGGCTGTGGGCCGTGCCGGCACGGCCTGAGTAGCTGTGCCATGCCTGGGCCGGCGGTGCGGCACGGCGGGCCAGCACGGCATGGCCCGTGGATTGTAGCGGGCCGGCATGGCATGGCACGGGCATGGGCACGGGCACGGGCACGGGGCACGGGCCGGCACGGCCTACCCGGAGGGCGGCGGCGGAGGCCGCGCCGCCGTGGCAGGCGTCTGTGGCCGGCGGAGGCCGAGGCAGGTGTCGGCGGCCGAGGCCGGGGAGGTACCCGGGCACGGAGGCGGCGGCGGAGGGCGTTGGCGGAGGCCGAGGCAGTAGTCGGGAGGAGGCAGGCGTCGGCCGGGAGGAGGTGGCGGGAGGAGGCGGCCGGGAGGAGGTGGCGGAGCCGAGGAGGCCGGGAGGAGGCGGCGGGAGGCCGAGGCGGCGGGAGGAGGCGGAGGAGCCAAGGAGGCGGCGGGTGGCCGAGGAGACGGGAGGAGGCCGAGGGCCCGAGGAGGCGGAGGCGGAGGAGGCGGGAGGAGGCCAAGGAGGCGGAAGAGGAGGAGGCAGGAGGAGGCGGAGGAGCCGAGGAGGCGGCGGGAGGCCGAGACGGCGGAGCCGAGGAGGCCGGGAGGAGGCGGTGGGAGGCCAAGGAGGCCGAGGCGGCGGGAGGAGGTGGAGGAGCCGAGAAGGCCGAGGCGGCGGGAGGCCGAGAGGCCGGGAGGAAGCCGAGGTGGTGGAGGAGGAGGGGGCGGGAGGAGGCGGAGGAGCCAAGGAGAGGAGGCCGGGTGCGTGCGGGAGGAGGAGGCAGGCGACCGTTGCACTGACATCTGCCCGTTGCGACGCTGATGACCGTTTGCTACAGTGTTCAGCCGCATTGGCCTAGTAAAAAATTGACACGTGTCCCAACGGTCCGAAATAACGGCTAGATTTTGAATCTAGCCGTTGCAGCACAAAAAAATCCGAAAAAATATCAAAAAAATCCGAAAAATTGTGAAATTTTTTCCTATAAATAGGGGAACCCCCAGCCACATTTTTGCTCATCCAAACCTCCCAATCACTCCTCTTGTGCTCTATTCTCCTCTCTTTTGCTCTCTTTGCTCAAAATTTTTGATTTAGACAAAATTTTGTCTAAAATTCATAAATTTCCCACATTCTCATAGGTAATAGCTACAGCCTCTGGTGCTCCTGCAAGGTAATAAAATCCTAAATTTTCTTCTTTGTTCCTACTATTTTTTTAATACTAATTTTCTCTATTTATATTGCAGGATGTATCCAAACTACCCGACGTTCCAACTGAGCGACTTCGACCAGAGCTATCTATCGATGTCGCAAGGAGACGACTCCGGGTCGGCTCCTACACCGCAAGAACATCCGGAGGAAATACATGCGGCTTCACAAGGATCCGGAACTGCGAGCGGGAGCCTATCAACGGCAACCGGCTCAAAGAGATCAAGAACTTCCTCCGTCTGGCAACATTTTGATGAGATCAAGGAGACCGCTGCGGATGGAAGGGAGGTAACTTGCGCGAAATGTAAAATTTGTAAAACTAAACTCTCTGGAAAATCTTCTGGTGGAACAGGGCATTTGAGGCAGCATGCTGAGGCATGTGCGAAGAAGCAAGGTTACTAGCTAAGACAGCAGCAACTGGTACTCAATCCGGATGGTACGGTACGTTCATGGGAGTATAATCCTCAGGTAGCACGAGATTCCCTTACTCGTTTAATTGCTAGACAGGATCTACCCCTAAACTTTGGTGAGTCTCCTGTATTTGAGACTTACATTAAAACT
The DNA here is from genome assembly GCA_003991445.1 of Oryza meyeriana var. granulata. Taxonomy (NCBI): domain Eukaryota; kingdom Viridiplantae; phylum Streptophyta; class Magnoliopsida; order Poales; family Poaceae; genus Oryza; species Oryza meyeriana. The sequence continues at coordinate 73,483 of RYFJ01002116.1, forward strand.
GCTCATAATCCTAGGTTTCAAGCTGTTAGTAGACAAACTACAACCCGGGACTTGGTGAATGTTTACAACCAAGGCCGGGATAATATTAAACAATTATTTGCTACTTGCACATTTTCTATTAGTATCACATCTGATATTTGGAGTGGTAGGGCTAAGGAAGACTATATTAGTGTAGTTGCTCATTATGTTGATGATGAATGAGAACTACAAAAAAGAGTAATAGCTTTAAAATTAATTGATGTTTCACATAATGCAGAAAATATTGCTGAACGAATTTCTAGAGTTTGTGAGGATTTTGGCATCACAAATAAAATATTTGCAGTAACTCTAGATAATGCAGCTGCAAATTCCAGAGCAATGAAAATTTTGCAGCCTTTATTCAATGTTTATGCTGAATCATTTCTTTTACATCAACGTTGTGCTTGCCATGTTATTAATCTTATAGTTAAATCTGGTTTTTAAAAGAGTAACTGTATATCTCGATTCTATCCATGAAGCCATAACATGGCTGAATGGTTCTAATCCTCGATTTGCAACCTTCAAGCGATTCTGCATCGCTTCGGACAAGCGTCCACACAAGTTCCAAACGGATGCGGACCATCGGTGGAACTCAACTTATTTAATGTTGAAACATGTCTTGCCTTACAAAGATATACAAACTGTTTTCTTGCAGTCCAAGAATGTTGTTACCAGTGATGGGCAACCGCTACTGACAGAACAGTCTTGGCACGTTGTAGAAAGGTTTTATTACTTTCTTGAAACATTTTATGATGCAACTGTTACTTTGTCTGATGTTTACTATCCAACTGCTAATTTAATTTTGCATAAAATTTTTGAGATTGCCACTTTATTAAAAGAATATGAAGATGACCAACTACTAGGACTTGCAGTATTTCACATGAAACAAAAATAGCTTAAATACTGGAGGGACATTCCATACTTGTATGCTTTTGCATTTATTTTTGATCCTAGGGATAAAATATGGGGGTTTCTAAATATTTTGAATCTTATTGGGGATGCAATGAATATTGATTACACTAACTACTATTCTGATTCTAAGACAAAATTGTATGAAGTATTTCGAAAGTATGAAACTAAGTTTTAGAGAGTTCACGTGCAAAGAGCCTTACCCGTCCCTGTCCCAAGTAAGAAGAAATTGCAGTGGGGCCGAATTTGGGGTGGTTCCTCTTCTTCTTCGAGCACCGGTGGTGAAAGTTTGGCCGCAGCAAGTCCTGTACACGCTTCACTTGAAGCTCTTGAGCTGTCCACCTACTTGGACAGCGACTCGATCAACCAGGAAGATTTCAACGTTCTTCAATGGTGGAATGATCATAAGACCCAATATCCCGTGCTCTCAAAGCTAGCACGGGATGTGTTCACGGTGCCTGTGTCTACAGTATCATCCGAATCGGCCTTCAGTCTTTGCGGAAGAATTATTGAGGAGAAAAGAAGAAATCTCCGTAGTGAGGTGGTAGAAATGCTACTTGCGGTTAAAGATTGGGAGCTAGCTAAGGAATGTGCCCAACACACCACGGAGAACCAAGATTTGGCTGAGCAGTTCGAAAATCTTTACCTACAAAATGAGGAACTAGAGTAATCTTTTTTATTTTTGAGTATTGACCTTTAGCTGTACTCTTTTTTCTTTGTCATGGTTTTCTCAAAATTGAGTTTTTACATGACAGAGTTTTTAATGAGGCAGTTGTGTAATATCAAAATCAATAAAGGTCATTGCGCAATTTTCCCCTATATCTATGTAGAAATTAAATTGCATAACTATATATGTTCTTCTATTTTGCTTGTTTAAAAATATAAAAATTTCCTTCTCTAATATCATCAAAAAATACCCTCATATTTTTTTACTCATCTTAGATAATGTTTTTACATTTTTTTTCATTTTTTTTTACCACTCCTCTAACTTTTTAAAATTTTTTAAGTCTTTTTTTCCTTTTTTACTCATCTCTCAGTCACTCTCACTTGACTCAGTCGGGAGTCGGGACTCAGCGCAGGCGGGGAGGCGGCGGAGGGCGGCCTCGGGGGCAGCGCGCAGGTGGGGAGGCGGTGGCGGAGGGCGGTGGCAGGCGGCGGAGGCTGGGGAGGCGCGCGCGGGAGGCGGCGAGACAAGGCGGAGGAGCCGAGGAGGCCGAGGCGGCGGGAGGAGGCGGAGGAGGCCGAGGCGGCGGGAGGCGGCGGGAGGAGGCTGAGGCGGCGGGAAGAGGCGGAGGAGCCGAGGAGGCCGAGGCCGCGGCAGGCGGCGGAGGGGGCGGCGCGCAGGCGGGGACGTGACAGCGGAGGGCGGTGGCAGGCGGCGGAGGCCGGGGACGCCGGACGCGCAGTGGCAGGCATCGGCAGACCGGGCCGGCCCGGGTATGATGGGCCGTGCCGGCACGGCACGGCCCACGACCTCGGCGTGCCGTGCCTGGGCCGGGAGGGAGGCACACGGGCCGGCACAGCACGGCCGGCTATAGGAACCGTGCCTACACGGGCCGTGCCGGACCATGCCTCGGGCCGTGCCGGCCCGGTCCGCCCGTTTGGCCACCTATAACTCTAGTCAACCTTTTTGACTAGTCTTTTTATCTTTTTACCATGGTAAATCTAAAAGAACTTTGGCCTTGGAACTTGGCAGAAATGCATGGTCATATCCTTGTCTACCTCTTGCATATTTCCTCTTAAATACCCAAAATAAGTAGAGAAGAGTATGAAGCAATTCTCCATGGTCTTTATACTTAGCCTCTAGAATGCTAAAAATAATTGGTACAACATAAAATTATGGAAAATTTCTCATAAATATTACACAACACATTTAGTATACTGAAATTTTTTCTTCATTGGTCACAATTAAAAACATAAAGTAGAGGAATGAAATGGAGAGTGCAAGACAGCTGGTTGCCACACTCCCACACTTAGGTTCGAGATGATATTCTCCCTCATCTCATTGCCAATGGGCCCCAAACTTTGTGGGACCCACCTATGGTCTCAGGATACAAGCCAGCACAATCGCAAGTCCTGAAATGCAGCCAAGTGCCCCCAGACGTGTCAATGCCACAAGTTGGCACCACACCAAGCCCCCACCATTTCCAACTCCACCATTTGGCGTTCCACTTCACCAAAACCATCTCCCTCTCACCCTCAGTCTGTTCCATGGAGAAACCGAGAGAGCTCACCTCAGAATCGCTAGAAACACCACCATCATCATTGGTGCAACAAGGTGTTCGATAGCTCCTCGCTCTGGTGAGCTTCGCCGCACACTGAGCCTAGGAACGTGATCCACACACCATGCCAAACTTTCTATGCCATTTGCGCCCAACTATGTGCAGGTCGGAGTCGCGGTGTTGCTGTCACCTTCGTCCTCTACACCAATGTGCAGCCGCTGCATCAAGTCCTTGTTCCGGCCACCCTGGAGTACCACTAGCTGATCCCTCGCGCCACCAGCCTCTCCATGGCCCAGGCAACCAAATGCCCAAGAAACCTAGCCGGAGGTGTAGCCAGAACGGAGATCGGTGTCGTCGTCTCCAAGTCCGGTTGTCAGCCGCCGTCATCAATTTCTCACCCACTAGAGAGCCCCCATCTGATTCATTGCGCATATGACCTTTCTGAGACCTCACCAACCCTGAGCTCATGTTTTCTTAGCAGTACATCAACCGAAGCAAGCCATCGCTGTGGACCAGTGAGTCTCCGCCACCGTCGAACCATCTCCGACGCCGTCATCACTAATCAAGCTTTCCCAGACCGCGCATGCATCTTGGTGATCTTCCTAGAGTCCCTTAGGAGCTCATGCATGCATCCATTTAGACCAAATCAAGCCATAGCTCCACTTTCACTTGCATGCCGAAGCTCTCCGCACTCGCGTCACTGCTTCCACTAGCTTCGGCCATTGACGTTGACATTTGACCACCAATAGCTCTGCCATGACCTCCTGTTGGTGGCCAAAATTGGCACAAGGCCAATCTAGCTGGGAAAACCGGCCTGACCTATTTTCCAAACTAACCTGACCTGTTTGGACCTAGTCCGAGTAAAATCAAGGAATCCATGTAGATCACGACTTGTAATTGGAATTCCTTGCAGGGGCAAGACCTCCCCACCCTATAAATATAAAATGCCACGGCCGATTGAGTATCTATCCAATCGATCGATCAAAATACCTTTACTTTTTATTTCCTCCAAACCCTAGCTTTTCCAACCCCCTTTGCTTCTCCTTCTTCGTCTCTACGGCGATTTGGGATATTCTGAGTGGCCTGCCGATCTCAGAACAACCCTAGGCTCATCATCCCTGACGGGGTCCCTCCCGGGTTGGTGATTCTAGGTTTTCACGGCCAGCTTCAGGAAACCGGCCTGACCTGTTTCCCAAACCGGTCTGGCCGGTTTGCGCAGGGGCTTCCCGTGAGGTGATTTCGACGACCGTGCATTCTAGCGCAACTCGGTGTGTTGGCCCTAAACTGTGTCAACACATTTTTGGCGACTCTGCTGGGGAAAAAAGATCTGGTTGCTAAGACCGTTCTATCAAACCCTAGCCAGATGGGATCTAACACGGAACTCGATAAGAACAACATCATCACAACTTCTATCGAAGAGATCAGTGAAGAGGAGCATCAAAATTATTTAGCAGCGGAAGGTTATTTCAGATCTCAATTCTTGATGGGATTCAAGAAGGACCGCCAGGGCACAGTCACAAGAGTGCAAGATTTCGTGATGCCCACGTTCAAGATGAGCGACAACAAGGTTGAGGTAATAAGTAATGTAAGCAATTCACCCCCCAACACATATGTACCTAATGTCAAATCTAATACTGTTACTAAAAGTACGGATGAACTTGTTGCGACATTGATTGAATGAATAGAAAAATTAGAAAAAGGGAAATCTATTGAACCTAATGTTAATCTGCATGAGGTTATACAACCTAGTACATCGGCTACACCAGGTGCAATTCCTGAAAATCCACAGTATGGTATGCCGTTGAACTTTTTTTAGGGTCAAACATCACCAGGTCAACCACAACTGCCGAACACGGTAGAATCGGCCAGACCGGTTCATCCAACCGGTCAGGCCGGTTCTCTGGTGGTGGTGCCCGAGCAGCCTGAACCACTTGCTACCATGCCTAGTTTAGCCGCTTATGGTCGTACTAATGAAATTGCTAATTTTGTGCTAACTTATACCACATTCGCGTACACTTCACCTCCTATTCCTAATGCAAATGCATCTTATGGGGGATACCGAATGATGTATATGATAGGTATTTAAGGCGTGCTCATGGTAATCATGCACCTCATGTAAATCAGAGAGTAAATACTGCTGCTACAATGCCACAACTGCCAAATAACTCTAGTTGGAACAATGAATTTTCTAAATTTAGGGAAGATTTGGCTAGTGTAATGAAAAACAAGCTTGGTACAGATATTGGTAACTCTAAGTTGTATCAAAAACCATATGCTACTGAGTTTGATTTTATTCCTTACCCTACTGGTTGGCGTGTTCCTGATTTTGTTAGATTTAGTGGTGAAGATAATAGAACCACTTGGGAACATGTCAGTCAATACATTGCTCAACTAGGTGAAGTAAGTTCCATTGATGCGTTGAAAGTCCGTTTATTTTCTTTATCTTTCACTGGAACTGCTTTTGCTTGGTTTTCATCTTTGGCTCCTAATTCTATTTGTTCTTAGAATCAATTAGAACAAAAGTTTCATGATCATTTCTATGGTGGGAGTCCCGAATTAAAATTGACAGATTTAACATCGGTTAAGCAAGGTAGAGAAGAATCTGTTTCTGATTATATAAGACGATTCAAAGAGACCAAGAACCGTTGCTTTAATTTGTCAATTTCTGATATGGATCTTGCTGATATTTGTTTTAAGGGATTGAGATCTTCTATAAGGGATAGAATAGAAGGTGGTGATTTTCTTTCGGTTGCTCAAGTGCAAATAAGAGCTTTAATTCAGGAAATCCGAATGAAGAAAGAAAAGGAAAGTTTTAAGCCTCATCGATCTACTGTTCATGTTGTTGAGTATGAATCTGATTGTTCAAGCGATGAGGACAGAGATGTTTACGTTGCTGAATTTGTATGGCCTTCAAAAGCTAAAACATATTCTTGTTCATCACTTAAGTCGGCTCACAAGGGTCGGCAAGAAGAAATGTGATTTACTTTTGATGTTTCTAAATGTGATCGTATATTTGATGAATTATTTAAAAACGGAAACATCAAGATATCTCATGCTATGCCTTTACCTGAGGAATCGAAGAAACGTGCGTATTGTAAGTTTCATAATTCTTTTTCGCATGCTACTAACGATTGCAATATTTTCCGTCAACAGATTCAATCGTCTATTAATGAAGGACGATTGACTCTTCATGAGATGCAAGTGGACAAGACACCTTTCCCTGTCAACACCATAGATTTGCAGCAGCCCAAGGTACTGGTTCGGCCGCATCAAGCCGAAACAACCAAAGGGAAGAATGTGGTCATTGGTGAAGTCAAGACTGAGAGCTTAAAAGACAAAAAGTTGATGAGGGAAGTGGTGTATGAGAAAGCTCCTGATGGAAGAGAGTCCTTTAAAATCACTATGAAAGCTTCTAGACACGGGGGGCAAGGACCGTCTTCGCAAATCGAGCAGAGACTGTTTGAGACTGCTATGCAGGACAAACCGGTCAGACCGGTTTGCGAAACCAGTCAGGCCGGTTTTAACCAGGGTCGTCCCCGAATGCTGAAACCGAAGCGTCCAGAGATTGGCACATGGAAATTGAATTCGGCAAAGGATCAGGGGAGTGTTATGAAGCGAAAACCTACTTTTGATCAGCTTTTGTCCAAGTATGTCAATCAAAGGGCCGTTGCATGTAATCGGCCGGTAAAAAAGAGAATAAGGTCACCAATGCATCAAGAGAGACCCAGTGCACCTCCAAGAGCAGCTATAAGACAGAAGAGTGAGGTTGTGACTTTGCATCCTCCCCAAAATCAGTATCCTACCATGTTATGGGCTCCTTCAGCATCAAACTCGCAATATCCGGTGTTGGAGTATAATGGGATGATGTGGATGCCTTGCCATCCTGTGCCATATCAATCTTTTCATCCAGGATGGAAGAAACCAGGGGGATCAGCTTTTGACAGGATTTCACGCCCTACACATAACCGTTTGGCACCTCGCCAATCAGGTTGGGATCAGCAGGTGAAACCAGTCAGACCGGTTTCGCCAAACCGTTTTGACTGGTTGGAGCAAAGACGCAGATCATTTCCTCTAAAGCAAGTGTATCGGTCCAAGAAGAAAGAAGAGGAGGTGCAGAAGGTTAATACTGATCCAGAGAAGAATACGGCTGATGATATTATGCAGATTGGAAGCATGTTAGTCCCTAACAAGGATGATGGCAAAAGACTGATTGTCATTGGCGATTTAGTTGAGACATCAGTCCAAAAGGCTCCTGCAACCAATGATCATGAAGCCAGCACCGGTGGTTCTACTTCTAAGTATTTCTTGCCAAGGTGGTGTCCTCCGGGCTTGACTCGTACTCAAAAGAGGAAATTACAGAGACTTCGCTTTCAGGAGAAAAGGGAACAGGAGCTTGAGAAGCAGAGAGATGAATACTTCAACAAATATAGGCCCATGATCCCACAGAAGAAGGAGTGGAAGATTAAGGTTGATGCTCGCCCAGCAGCAGAACCGGTCATACCGAATTCAGAACCGGTCAGACCGGTTTCTCCCAAAGCGGTTAGACCGGTTTCAGAATCGGTCAGACTGGTTTCGACAGAAGCAGCGCCCAGTTTTGATATTTCTACTCCAATGGTTTGTGATGATAAGTTATCATCGGAATCCTAGGAAAAGGACGATGAACAGCTTGTTGATTATGGTTCATCTCCTGAGCGCATGAATATGGATATATGTGTGGTGCATCTCAATTTGGATTATCGTATTATTCCAGAGGGAGATCTTGCTCATATTGATTTTGGACCTAAGGAAGCTATTTTCCAGAAGCCAAAAGCTACTGATAATCATCTGAAAGCTTTGTATATGAAGGGTCATATCAATGGGAAGCCGATTTCTCGGATGCTTGTTGATGGAGGGGCGATTGTCAACTTGATGCCTTATTCTTTGTTCAAGAAGTTGGGAGGTTTAGATGAGGAGATGATCAAGACCAACATGACTATCAGTGGTGTGGGAGGAGGCGAGCCTATGGGTGCAAAAGGCGTCGTCTCTATGGAACTCACTATTGGGAGCAAGACATTGGCTACTGCCTTCTTCATCGCTGAGACGCAAGGTAACTTCAGTCTAATTCTGGGACGTGATTGGATACATGCAAATCAATGTGTTCCTTCTACCTTGCATCTATATTTAATTCAATGGATAGACATGAAGTAGAGGTTGTGCATGGTGATACGTCGGCTTGTGTTGCTATGGCTGATAGTTCCACCATAGGCATACATGATAATGTCAAATGCTTATCAGGATTAGATCTTTCAGATTTTGAGTTTATCAGTTGTACTAGAGATGGCTTTGTTCCTACTGTTATAAAGTCGGTTGAGAATCGGCTAAACCACCTCATGTGATTTAGATGGATTTAAATCTAGAGTGGTTGCAGCAGAGACTTGAGTACTATCGGGCAAATAAGAACGATATGTGTGAGGCTATTGAGGACTTTGATGATGTGAATAAATTAGGACAAAGTTTTACGTCGGCTGATCCTTTAGAGGAGGTTGATATTGGTGATGGTACTATGCCAAGGCCGATGTTTATAAACAAAAGTTTGAAACATGATTATAAAGCTAAATTAATCGAGCTATCGAAAGAGTATGTCAATTGTTTTGCATGGGAATATCATGAGATGCCTGGTTTAAGCCGCGAGTTAGTTGAGCATCGGCTACTTTTTTAGGTTATAACAAGAAAGTAAAAGAGAAGTCTTTTCAAGTTGGTGACATGGTTTGGAAGACAATTGTACCTAGAGATAATATGGTGATTTTTGGGAATTCTTATATGGTGGAAACTTTGCAAGGTCAGCGACTGCTTAGAGCTCTTAATAGGTATTATCCAAGCGTATGGCAAGATATTTGAGATAATATGGCCGCTATCTTCAAATATCGCCTTTGGAACAAAGAGGCCGATGAATTATGTAACGAGCATCGCCCTTAGATTTATTTTTGTTTTAACATGTTTTCTGGAATGCAAGCTTTACCAGAAAACAGGGGGGCATATGTTGGTGGCCAAAATTGGCACAAGGCCAATCTAGCTAGGAAAACCGGCCTGACCTGTTTTCCAAACCAGCCTGGCCAGTTTAGCCAAACTGGCCTGACCTGTTTCCAAAATCGGTCTGGCCTGTTTGGACCTAGTCCGAGTAAAATCAAGGATCCATGTAGATCACGACTTATAATTGGAATTCCTTGCAGGGGCAAGACCTCCCCACCCTATAAATATAAAGGGCCATGGCCGATTAAGTATCTATCCAATCGATCAATCAAAATACCTTTACTTTTTATTTCCTCCAAACCCTAGCTTTTCCAACCCCCTTTGCTTCTCTTTCTTCGTCTCCACAGCGATTTGGGATGTTCTGAGTGGCCTGCCGATCTTAGAATAACCCTAGGCGCATCATCCCTGACGGGGTCCCTCCCGGGTTGGTGATTCTAGGTTTTCACGGCCAGCTTCAGGAAACCGGCATAACCTGTTTCCCAAACCGGCCTGGCCGGTTTGCGCAGGGGCTTCCTGTGAGGTGATTTCGATGACCGCGCGTTCTAGCGCAACTCAGTGTGTTGGCCCTAAACTACGTCAACACCTCCTCTTCATTTTCTCTTTTCACTGTCCTTCGAAATACGCCACCGTTCGCGCTGGCGAGTCCAACCATTGCCGCTAGCCATAACGCTAGCCTTCCTCTCTGCTTTGTCTCTATGGCAAGTGGTAGGGATGAAAACGGAATGGAAATACCCCGAACCGAACCACATCGTTTTCTATATTTAACCCGATTAAATTCGTATTTTCAGAAAAATTCGAATTCGGTTAGAAATTCGGAACACCAAATTCGAAATCGGAACGAAAACGGTTTGGAAGTTTTTCGACCGTTTTCTACTTTTCTACATTTAATTTGGAATATCCTATTTTTGAAATTCAGTTCAAACCGAATTTGGCCCAATACACACAACAAGCCAACAAATGAGGCTCCTGTGCCGGCCTCCCTCCCCGTGCGCCCGCAGGCCAGTTCCCCTCACCCGCGCCCCTCGCCCGCGCCCGTGCCCTCGCCCGCGCCCCTCGCCCGTGCCCTCACCCGTGCCCACGCCCACGCCCGCGCCCCTCGGCCGCACCCCTCGCCCGCGCCCGCGCCCTCACCCGTGCCTTCTCTGTTTCCCTTCTTCTCAGCTTACACAGCCCAATCTGCAGCCCAGTGGCCCAACCCAATGAAAACCCTACTCTCCAATCTCTCCACTATCGTATGCTAGTTGCTACATCTAATTTTAATTCACTTTGCAAAACTTGTAGGAAAAGGACAAGGAGAAGAAGGGGGGTGAGGACTCTGAGGAGGACAATGAGGAAGCAAAAGACATGGAAAGTGATCCTGACATCATGGATGATGCTGATGAACTGTAGATGTTCTGTTAATTGCTTGTTCTAGACTTGTATTTGCGTGTCGACAATTGTGTTAATATTTAAGACCAAGAGTCATGCACTTGTTAATTGTTATGCATTGTGGGTCGGTATTCCGTATTTAATTTTCGTATACCGACCGTGTTCGACATAATTCCGCTCGAATTGGTTCGTTTTCGAAATTCCTGAAATTTCGTAAGTTCGTGTTCGTTTTCGTGTCCGGCTTTACCGTTTTCGTTTTCGCTTTCGTATTCAAATGTAGAAGTAGAAAACAATTGAGGAGTTTTTCGACCGTTTCCGACCGTTTTCATCCATAGCAAGTGGGCCCCTGTGATTAGCCCGAGGGACCGTGCTTAGCAAGAGTTTAAAACTTCTAGGGTTTACAATGAAAGAATGCTTAGGCTTACATGTGGACCCGAGGACTTCACTGAAAAGATGTAAAAACTCAAGCACTATTAACGAAATCTCCTTTTACACGTGTCTAGGACTACGGGTTCTATTCCAGATAAGCCGAGGGACTTTTTTGCACTTTATGTCACACTGACCGGTGGACCCAAATATATATATATATATATATAATCTGGAAAAATGATGAAAATGGTTATTAGACTTTTTTGTTGAATTGAAAAAAGCTTAAATTTCAACAATTCATAGAAAATTCATTTTAACTCCAAATGAGGTGAACCAAAATTCCTTGGATTCAGAGAATTATGATATTTATTTTTATAGACTTAAAACTGACAGATTATGTGCATAAAATACCTCTAAATTTGTGTCACACATAAATACATACATTGCACCTAGAACTTACAAAATTTCTATTAAATCCATGCTAGCTCCAAAATTAATGAAACAAGACTTGTTGAACTTAGAAAATCATGTTCTTATTTACTGTAAACAAAAGTCTTGCAAACCTAGTACAGTAAATACTTTTAACTTTTGTGTAATATAAAAATAGACTAATTTATACCTAGAGCTTGTTAAATTCATAATAAATTCATGTTAGTTCTAAAAATTGTGAAACTAGTTTTGTGAGACTCAAGAAGTTAAACTCTTTAACTCTATAGAGAATAATTCGACAAAGCTAACTCACGGAATACATGTTAAATTTGACATAGGTTACGAACACCGTATTTCGCGTATATGACTTCTAAAATTTGTATCTCTAAAATGCAAAGCAATAAAATAGAACTTCCTTTTACCAAAGATGATCCAAAACCAATACCTATCCACGGTATAAGGCTCACACTTGACAAAAACACTTCATAGTGTATCTCTAAAATTTATATAGGGTATAACTATCGTATTACAAATATAGAACTTGTAAAATTTATAACTCCCAAATGAAAAGTGATAAAATAGAAATTCTTTCACCTAAATTCATCTTAGGTCAGAACCAACCTACTGTGTAAACCTCATACATATTAGAGCATTTTAGATTTTTGTATTATTTGGCATTTATTCATTCGTACGTTAATTTTTGTCTAGAGAGCAAAGTTGAAATCAGTAGAGGGATGGATTTTGTTGCTGCTAGGGTATCTAAGTGTAAGGTAAGTATTCTCCCCTCTTCCTTTGAACAAATTGAATCTTATGTTTTGAGGAATGAAATGTGTTGTTTGCAAAATTGCATACGCAATTGCAACTATCGATATTTAAAATGTGGAAATTAGTAGTTATAACCTATTTGTTGCATAACCAACCTTGAGAGCTTGTATTCTTTGCTGATTTTAAACTTAGAATTGATTAGATTACTCTGCATAACCTCAAATGGGCTTATACTTGCTTATTATGTTTTTATATGCTTAGACATGCTTAGTAATATACTAAATAGCAATGCGATCACTTTATACATTTGAAAATGGGCATTTTATAACTTATGGACAGAGGTAAAGCCTCTGGTTACTTGTGAACTAAAATGACGAAAAACCCATTTTAAACTTGGGTGGCAAGTGACGTGCATATAGTGGCAGTTGCACATCGATAGGGGGAGTGTTCGCTTGAGGCAGTTAAGGACCAAACTCTATGTCACCAACTAATGTATACAGTGCAACCACATGTGCTAGTATGGGATGGCATTAGCCTATTAAGTTGTATATTTGTCTAACCTTACATTTGGGAGGGCGTTGTAGTATAAACTAGCATTCGCGATGGTTTATAGGAGCTACCCATATGTGTGTTATATGATGGGATCAAATTCATCCCCGTGTATGTGTCCCCTAAGGGGACGACTAACTGTTCCGCCTCATGACTTGGGCGTCTAAGCCTGTCCAATACAATGATATAGTGCCTTGTGGGAAACCAGGTGGGTTGCCGCCACGACGTTAGGTTTAAGGCGTGGGCCCACCACCTAGCAGCATGGAGGTAGCCCCTCAGTGTGGATTTCCACGCATCATGCTCATGCAAGGTTAGACAAATAGACAATGTAACAGCTATGTTGTGACCTCTAGACCGCATTCAATGTAAAGAGTGCGGTGGTACCGACGGGTACCGGACAAACTAGAGAAATCACATTATGTGGGTAAAGTTATACAAACTCTACAGTGTCAAAACTAATCGATTAATTGTGCTCGTGGTCATGAGAGGTTGAAGTGTCAGGAGTATAGTTTTATTCTTTCTAAATTTTTTCATGAAATTAGGATATGGATTGGATGATTTTGATACTTACGACCTTATGGATATGAGATTGGTGGCTTGTTGCCGTGGAGGGCAGCAAGTAGTAAAAATATTATGTTGATCACTTCCTTTACTTATTATACAAATTTCTAATGTTTTATTAAATACCGTTGCAAATGCTTGTAAACTAAAATTGGTTTTACGCAAAACTTTCCCTACAAATATACACTCCTTTGACTTAAGCTTGCATTAATGTGTTTGGTTTGGCCTTGCTAGTACATTATTGTACTGACTCTTGCTTTATTTCTATATTGTTGCTTTAAACTTGTTGCAGTTGGTGTTGCTTAGGTTGAGTGTTACGTGAGACTCGCCATTGCTCTCTTTGTAGGAGGGTTCTATTAGGGACCTACCTCTAGTCGGTTTGCCTGTCTGGTTGGGTAAACACACATTCTGCTGAACCGTATTATTTGGTTGGTCGGTCTATATAATAATTAGATGTAATCTAATTGTATTTTTGTATATGCTTATACTTGTTACCATTGCTTGAGATGAAAGTATAAGGCTAGCATCTTCCTGAGGCTAGTTTCTCATGAGTATGGGTGAGAAATAATGGAGATAATCGCAAGATGATGATTTTGGGTCAAGTTCTCTCTGGTACGTAGTTTCTGGTCGCCACCTTCATGTGATTTGACAAACATACTTCGTTAGTGGACTGGCAAGCTCTCTTGACGATTATCTCCTTTGTTTCTTGTCCGGCATTGTGAGTGTTATAGTAAAAGGCATTCGAATGCGCTTATGTACGCATGAGGGTAGGTGGCTATTATGCGTGTATAGATCCTACCTGCCTAGATATCGTGGTGACGCGCGTTGAAGTGCCCGACGGTATAAGATTTGTAGTGTCATGACAGAACATGGTCTAGAATTACTTAAACAAGGTTTGATATGGCAAATTGGAGATGGAAGGCAGGTGAGAATTTGGAGAGATCCGTGGATTCTGAGAGATACAACATGGCGAATTATCACTCCACAGGAAAGATGCCAAGTAAAGTGGGTGGCGAACCTTATTAGTGAGGATGGTCCTGGGATGAACCATTCATACGGTGCATTTTCTTGCCTATCGATGCGGATGACGTACTAAAGGTCCGCACTTCGACCCGGCAGGAAGTTGGTTTCTTGGCCTGGCATGCATCCAGAGAAAAATAGAATATTCACGGTTCGCTCTGCATATAAACTAGCTATGAACAAGAAAATTATGGAAATTGGTAAATCCAGTGGAAGTGCATATGGTACCAGTAAAAAATCTGGAACGTAATTTGGACGTGCCCAGTACCCCAAAAGGTTCGTATATTTGCTTATCGAGCAGCAACTGACAGTCTGGCCACACGGGCTAACACAGAAGGAACCTACTGAAGCAAGACATATGTCTTATATGTCCCCATGCCCACGATCTATGGAATGCAATGAGGGAGGTTTGGCTGCTTCCTCCACAGGAGGATGTGCAATACACAGGTACGGATTAGCTCCTTTTAATATTTGCGAGATTACCTGATCTAGAGCAAGCTCGTACTCTAATGTTGCTAGCGTATTTGGCGTGTTCATACACAATGATGTTGTTTATGGTAAACCCTTGGCGGCGAAGGCGGCATCCATGAATTTCTTGGCGAGCTATATGAACTCCCTGATGATGTTAAAACAACATTCAGATATTGACTGAAGGGGAAGCAAGTAATGGACCAGGCAAGCATGCGTCGGAAGATAGTATATACCTAGCCGCACACTAAGCACTGATTTGGTGGCGCGCTGGAGCCGACCTACGAACGGATGGGCAAAGCTGAATGTCGATGGTTCATTCAATCCTCAAGATGGAAGCGCTGGCATTGGCACTGGTAGTGCCATCTTCACGGCGTGCAAGGCTGAACTGCTAGCCTGTAGAGAAGGTTTGTCCTTGGCACTGCAGTGGACCTTGTGTTAGTGGTGTAATTTAGTTATTTGGAATATTTGGTTAGCCAAATTATTAGAGTGGTTAATCAAGTTTGCTAGATGAGTTGTTTTTAAGGGTATTTGAATTAGCTTATTATGCTAGCTTATAAGCCATACGTAAAACAAGAAATATTATTAGCGTGTGATTAATTAAGTATTAACTATTAAAAATTTAAAAAATAGATTTAATTTTTAAAATACTTTTATATAGAAATTTTTTATAAAAAATACATTGTTTTACATTTTGCGAAATATACTAAAGAAAACCAAGAACCGAGGAATAAGTATAAGCTATAGAAGCAAACACCCTCACTCGATTGACGCAAGACAGATCAGGCGCCGGATCTCTTGGGCACAGCAAATCTTCATCGTGAAGGAAGGAAAGTTCAGCGGTGAAGTCCTTGCCGCTGTGTATTTTATTGCTTTATATGATTAACCTTAATTACATGATTAGCGGTAAGATTACACGGTGCATGGAGATAATTCATAGGAATCCCCAATCGTACATGTGCATGGACTCCTGTTCTACACGCAGGCCCCTGCTACTGCACACCGGTGTCAAGTCCAATTCCTATTTTTGCAGCATACGGGAACCAAAAATGACTCCTGCTGCTACACGCTAGCCAGGACCAAGACAGAGATAGATAATCACGTATCTGTTCAATTTGGCAATTACTCCGATTCAGCCGGATCGAAGATATTAAGGCATAATTTGAAGATAAGGGAAAAGAAAAAAACAAAGATCATATAAAATGAGGTGAGACATTAACACATAATTAATTAAATATTAATTATTTTAAACTTAAAAAATAATTTTTTAAAATAACTTTTATATAAAAATTTTTAAAAAAATACATCATCTAGTAATCTAGGAAACATGTTCACAGACAAAACAAGACTTTTTCTCTCAACATGTACCTTCCAACTCAACCTAAAGGCGATCTGCTGGCACCAGGACTCTCCGGGCATTTTTTTACTGGCGTGTTCGCTTCCGGTGATGTCCACATCTACTTGTGCTGGAGCTGGCAATTTTTTGAAAAGATCCTTGCTTTTCTTGATAATCTTTCTCAAGTCCCTCTCCATATGTTTTATGTGCTTCGTCTTTTATGTAAAGGCCCTCTATGTCCTAGGATATCTTTTGTGAAGCAGATGAAATTCTAAATATAGGACTGCACTCTGAATAAGGGAAAGCAAGGAGGGTTTCTACAAAATAAAACGTCCCTATACCCTCATTTGCCTGAAAGCCTAGCTGCTACTGTTCCCCTTCCCCCACCCTTCTCTCCCTCTCTCCCCTGCCCTTGTGATGGCGTCGCATTGTCTTGCCCTCCCCCGTTTCTCCTCGTCGAAGAAGCCCCCCCACACTCATGCTCTTCCCCGCCCTCCCCCATCGCTTGGTGCTCCCCCCACCGCTCTCTTTCCCAGTCGAGACAAGGGCAATGGATGGCACGGTGCTAGATC
Source organism: Oryza meyeriana var. granulata (assembly GCA_003991445.1). Classification (NCBI taxonomy): domain Eukaryota; kingdom Viridiplantae; phylum Streptophyta; class Magnoliopsida; order Poales; family Poaceae; genus Oryza; species Oryza meyeriana. The sequence continues at coordinate 90,078 of RYFJ01002116.1, forward strand.
TGGGGCGGCGCGGTCTTGGAGATCGATGGCGAGGGGATTGATCTGCTAGCTGGCTTAAACTTGGGATGTAAATGTTGGCAGCTTCTAACTTGCCACTTATTGATAGTGATTGTAAAATATATCCATTAACCTCTATTATTATCTTTGGACTTCATCTGATTCTAAAGGCAATATTAAAAAGCTATCATGACTTTGTCTAATTTTTTTCTGGTTTGAATGGTCTATCTTCTCTTCGAAGGCATTGTGGTCTTTGGCTTCTTTTTCTTTCACCTAGGGTGGATTCTCCACGGACGGTGCCAACTGTTGTCGAAGAACAACAGTAGGTTCTGAGTGTGGACTAGAGTGGTAAATTTTTCTATTAATCTCAAAAACCTTGCCATTACAGTGAGCTGGGTGTCTATTTATAGGTCTAGGGGTAAAGTTACATGCTCTAGAGTTTTATTTACAAGTGGTATTACATTATGGCCCTTTGATGGGGATAGCTACAGGGGTATTTTCATCTTTTCCTGTCTACAGGCTCCTGACGAGCTGTTGGGCTGTCACGTGGGCTAGGTACTTGATGGGCCTTTTGGCCTACTTGGCTGTCATGCACCCAGCTGAGGCAGGCACATAGTGGCCTTGCTTGCTATCTTCGGCCTTCTGGGCCTTTCGCCTATAGCTTTGACCCTTCGCCTTTGCGCCCTTCGTCCTTGTCCGAGCTCGTGGATATAGTTTTTGACGCTATGCAGGCCGCTCGCCGTCCCTACTTCGGCCGAGTTTAGCTCAAGACATTTTGGCAAAGATTTTCGTGCTTCGTTAAGGCCCTTCAGCCATGCGGGGCGACAAAAAAATTTTATGCGGGTTGTGCCACTTGTCGCCACGCGTCGGTTGATGCGGTTGCATAGTGATTCATTTTTGAGATGCCATGCATCAGGCGTGGCAATGACACGGTGGCTCATTGTTCGAGGTGCCACGCTTCGGCCCATGTGGCGACGTAGTGGTTTGCCTTCCAAGGTGACACATGGCCTTTCCTATCTTTCCTCCTGGCGCCATGTGTCGCGCCATCGGCGACGACCTGAGGGCCGTGTTGGTTCGCCTTTCGAGGCGACATGTAGCACCTTACCAATGGTTGGCACCGGGCAGCCTTGTCTATATATAGACACCCCCGCCACCCGCCGGCGCCATTCCATTTTTGCTGTCGTTGACTTGAGCTTCCCTGTTCATCCGCGCTCACCGTCTTTTGCTCTTCGCCCTTCGCCTCTCTTCACCTTCGAGCAGAAAGACAAGGGGGACATTGACACTGGCGCTACGGGCTATACTCACAGTCCCAACGTCGCAATGCCTGTCAGTGGCCAGGCTGAGACAGGGCCTTCTCCCATCCGCGGGTCATCGGTGGCTGCCACTCGACCCGGGAGCGCTAGGAGGGTTGTCCACTTCCAGTTCGCGCCGGTAGTTCTAGGCTTGGCGTTCAGTGACTCGTCATGTTTGCTAGTGCACTAGAGCCCGGTGGCGAAGAGGGCGAGGATGGAGTCTCCCCAGCCCGTCGAGGATGACGAGAGCGAGGAGGTGGCGGAGGACGTCTTCGCCGGAGGCGTGTCGGAGCCTACGAGCAGTAGCGGCCAAGGCGCCATGGAGGCATAGCCGACCGCAACATTCTCCGCCTCCTATAGTGTTCTTCCGGCCCCGAGCTTCTCGGCCAAGGACTTCACCTGCCGTGACGAGCTTTGCTCGTTCATTGGTGGGCTTAGCTCCATGGTCTCGCCTTTGACCGTTCAATCGGTCATCAACGACTGGTTTGACCTCGACAAGGCAGGCTTGTCGCTTCGTGGTCTACTGACCAAGGTGAACTTTCCTTCCCCTTTTTCCTTCGTCGACTTGTACTTAGCTTTGTTGGTCCTGTTTTGCTTACCTCTTGGCTTTGTATTTTTTTGGCGCTTTCCCTCGCGGGGTGCTCGAGTGCATGGTGCACGCCCGCCTGGACGGCCTTAAGAGCCATCACCGGGACGAGGAGTCAAAGGCCGAGTGGCTGGCTCAGGAGCAAAGCGTGCTGAAGAAGGCACTAAAAGACGCCAAGAGCTCGAACACCGCCTTGAGAGCCGAAGCCGACCAACTTTAACCCTACCTCCCCGACCGTGAAGATGAGCTCGAACACCTTCACGCGGAGCTATCAGAGGTGAGGATTGAGGTTGGCACTTGGGTTTTGGCCATCGACGCTAGCCGCACGCTACGCGTGGCGCTCACCAGGATGGGTGCCTTCCATCCGCCGCTGCCTGAAGGTGATGCCCCTGCCGAAGCATTCACGGACTGGTGCGTGGTAGTAGGAGGGGCGGGCGATGCCTCCGGTGTCTTCAGCAATTGCTGTGCCTAGACTGCAGGCTACGGCATTTTGTCTGCGCTACACGCTTGGCGGCTGTAACCATCTCCAGGATCTCCCGCAATCTACAGCCGTGATGTCGAAGACAACAGCATCTAGGAAAGCGGGGACGAAGTCCGACCCCACTACCGATCTTTCCGAAGGGCAAGTAGATAGCCACCGAGTACCTTTATGACCAATTGAAGAAGCGAGAGCAGCGCGAGGCGGCCGAGGCGATGCCGGAGGACGGTCGAGATGTGCCCGAAACTGAGGTGCCGCCGCAAGTGTGACGCCCTCCCTCAACTGGCTATATTATACATACACTTTTCCTTTTTGATAGCTTAGGATAGCTAGTCTTGCTGATGATTGGCCTTATTTATGTTTGTCTATGTAAGGCCTTCGGCCCCACTTTTGCATATAAATGAAAGTATTGTTCGCCTATACCAGGTTTCGCTCAGGCGAAAACTCTATTTTCCCCGATTTGACTACCTACGGCCGGCGATAAATTTGAAGTTTGTTGCGTCCCGGCCACCCGGAAAGATGAGGTACCCAGGTCCCAAAGACCGCGTCTTGGCGATAGTGATCAACGGCCGGAGCTATGCTGTAGCGCCCCCTTTCCGGTACCCCCGTACGGTGATACCAGAGAGGAAGTGCCCCGCAGGAGGTTGGCGTGAACCAACTCCCACGGAACCGCGATGCTGGTACCAGTCCCAGGAAACTTTGCTGGTACCCGCGGTCAACGGAGATGTACCACAGCAAATTGCTAAATAAATAAATATATATTATACCTTTATAAGTTGCTTTATACTTTGGGCAAGCCCTGAGCAGCAACCAGCAAACAGAATAGCAGTAGCGGGACGACAGCGCAGCGAGAACCCAATCCACAAGCAACGGCTTGGGACTAGGAAAGAAACCCTAATCTTCACTTCAACTTCACTCTTCCTGAAGGAGGGAAAAGAAATGGATTGAGTACTTACGTACTCAGCAAGTCACAGAAAATGTGAGTTATGCAGGCTATCAAAGAATAGGCTGGGGTTTATTTCGCAAACCATTTCAATTTGAAAACACTTTCGAAAACCTAAGTGTAAGTTGTCAAGGTGACTGGAAGGAGGCTCTCGCCTCGATCCTGTCCACGACTTGCTTTTCAACAACTCAAGCGGACGAAGCAAATTTTAATTGATCTCAAGTATTCTTATACCGCCTGTCGGATCACGACAGCAGCTCAGTGGATCTGCCTATAAGCAGCTTTCCACGGTATCAACATCTATTACTTTATTTTCAATTTCGTCCATACCAGGACGTAATCTCATTTTCCATCATTATTTTCCTTTCACTTTCGCCCACTCAGGACGAAATCTCATCTCATCTCAGCGGCTCCTCAAGCCATTCACAACTCATCTCATCTCATATACTGCCCCCACACAAGAAGCCTAGTCTATGATGCCATTCGACATCCCGGGTCACACAGGCCCGTTCCAGACCACTCAGGTCATCCATTAGCCATAAAGGCCGATTCTAGTAACGATTCCCATACCACAAATCTTTTTCGCAAACACTTGCAAACAAATCTACGCTAGAGGAATCACCTCACATTGCCCGTAACCGTGGACACGACTGTTCGAACAGTTTGTATACCTTTGCAAAGGTTGTACGCTTTACCCACACGACGCGAGCTTACTCCCACACTGATCAGGTGGGGAGGTTGGCGGCAAAGGATTGATGGCGGCTGAGAAAGAAGGAGGGGAAGCTCGGGCTTTGGGGTCAGAGGCGCTACGCGGTTGGCATTTATAGACGCGGTGTGGCGCTAGGCGACGACGGACAGAGGCGTGGAGCTCTCGGGATAAGGCTATGGCAGGGCGCGGGGCTCAGGACGGCACGATGGGACAAAGCAGCGGTGGAACACGGTGTCTGTGTCAGGAAAAAGGGGAGAAGGGGAGGCATGGCACGGCAGGGCGATGGGACTGGACGGGGAGACGGCTTTTGACCGAGGTGCCACGGCGAGCACTGTGGATGGTGTCATCCGTGCCGAGCTCAGGTTGAGTACTGTGGCTAGCGTCACCGGGCTACCTCGTGCTGCCGCGAGAGACGACGGAGGGAGACAGAGAGGAGACAGAGGGCGATGCGGGAGGCAGGGAGGCCGTGTCGGCCGGAGGGGAGAAAAGTGGGGATGGGCGCGGCGAGGTTTGACCATGGAGACTTCTAGAAAGAAGATATTTTACGGGGGAGAAGATGTTTCTTGGCGACATTGTGTCGAGCACGTGGAGCGCGTGCTGGGGACAACGGAGGAGGAAGACGGCCGTCCGCGGTCCGTCGCACGGGCGTGCGCCTGCTTGCCTGGCGTGCGGGCCCCGGTGGTCGGCGACGAGGCGCGGCACTGGTGTGTGGGCCCGGGTGACGGGCGTGCGCAAGGAGGCGGCCGGCTTGGCGGTGGTCGACGGGGCCCGGGCTGAGGCGCCTGCGCGGCGTGCGCGCGGGGTGCAAGGCCGAGGCGCGAGCGAGGGAGAGCGAGGGCACGGGCATGAGCGCGAGCGCGGGCGCGGGCACGGGCGCGAGGGTGCCGGCTGAGGCGCTGCGCGGGAGGCCGTGCGTGGTTGCTCGACCGGGCTGACAGAGGGGCCCGCCTGATCGAGTAAGCGCGTGTGCGCGTGGCCCACCTGATCGAGTAAGCAGGCGCGGAGGGAGGCTGAGGGGCTCTCAGGCCGTGGGCCGAAGTGGGGAAGGGAGGCCCAAAGGAACATGAGGCTTTGACATTTTTCCAGAGATTGATTTGAGGGATTTGTAGGGAATTTGAAAGGATATTTTATTTTGGAATTGGATGCTTGGCTCATAAATATTTTCAAGAATTAATCAAGAGGCTTTGAAGAGAGACTCTGATACATATACATATAGATATGTATATATTTTTAAGAAGGATTCGGAGGGAGGGTTTCAAAAGAGGGTTTGGACTCGAATTAAATTTTTAATTCGAGACTATGACTCAGGGAAATTTGTGGCGACTTTTGAGAGGTGTTTCTGAGATGGGATTTGGGCGTATATACATATATATGGATATTTGGATATATTTTGGAAAAATAAAGAAGGAGATTCAAAAGGGGACTGGATTTGGATTTAATACTGGAACTTGATTCTCAGGGATACTTTGGGAATTTTGTAGTGGAATAGAATTGGAGTACCTTGAGGGAATATTAGAATTTGGATTTAATTCTTGAGTTTTGAGGATTTTGGAATATATATTTGGCAAATTTCGGGAAGGAAGTTCTCGATGGAATTTAGGGTTTTCGAGAGGAACAAATTGAAGAGATTTCACTAAAAGGCTGCAAAGATGACTTTCGAAGAGTTTTATCGGAGGGCTTCGAATTGCAAAATTCGAACCCGGGTATTTTTGGGAGGAGTGAATAAAGGCTTCCGAAGGGATTTGAAGGGGGTTTAGATTTTGAATTTTTCCGAGGGGGGGAAGGGGATTTTGAGAGAGACAATCGACTGCAAAATTCGAGTCTCGGAATCAGAAAGAATTTGGGATCGAGGATTTAGAGTTTCAAAGGGAGCTTGGATCTGAGATCTATAGCACTTAGTCCTTAAGCACACACAAACAGCCAAAAGTTTTTGAAATTAGGGTTTTTCGGAAATAGTTTTTAACGGCCCGGAAACCGGGGCGTTACATATGCCCGTCGCTCTGTGGCGAAGTGGCTGCGGAGGAACCCTGGGCGTGACGTGTCCAACTTCGACCGGGATTACCAGCTTCGCCGTGGCGATATGGTAGAGTTCTAGCGAAATTTTCAAATGTTGGCTCATCAGCAAGGGATTCAGGACTGGTGGTACGCGTTCGTCTCCGCTGATTCTCCCGCTCGCGAGGTCCTAGTCATCGTGTTGGATAGCGATGATTTGGCTGGGGGCAAAGCACCTTCTCGCGCCTCTCCAGTCATCGTCATCAACAGCGACGCTTCGACTACGAGCGAGGGAGAGGTTTCGAGCGACTATATTTTTTGGTCTAGATTTTCTACTCCTAGTCCTACTGGGAGTTTAGTGAGTCCTGTAGACTATAATTCTTCCGATAGTGAGGCATCCTCCTCTTTGGGATTTGATTCATAAATTTGTTGTTACGCATTCTGTATGTAACTTGGTGAGTCATGTAATGCCTGTAACTGGAGATTTTTTTAGAATAAGGTCCCTTTGCATTATTCTCTCGCCATTTTTATTGTCTCTTCGACAACATTTGGCTTTGGTAGTTTTAGGGTTTCGGCGTGCGAGCTTTTCAGGGCGAGCAATGCTTCGTCCGCTTGCCGTCCCCTATCTAGACAGTTAGTGTCAAGTTAGTACTTGGCGCTTATTCGACGTGTTCGATGTATTTGTCAACATCGCATTGTTTTCTATGGCCAAGCAGTGCTTCGGCCACTCGCTATCCTCTACCCCTGATAGATAGTGCCAAGTTAGTACTTGGCGCTTATCCAACATGTTCGATGTATTTGTCAACATCGGTTTGTTTTCGGCAGCCGAGCAGTGCTTCCGCCAACTGCTCGGCCGCTCGTCAGATAACGCCATGTTAGTATTTGGCACTTGTTCAGTGGGTCGGCTCTCACGCTGTGCGTTCGTTGCATTTTTTCGATTCGTTTTTCCGTGGCTGAACGATGCTTCGGCCGTTCTCCGTCCCCTACCTTCGACAGATGGCACCAAGTTAGTACTTGGTGCTTGTTCGGTGGGTTGGCCATCGCGCTATGCGTTCATTGCATTTTTCCTACAGCCGAACGATGCTACGGCCGCTCACCGTCCCCTACCTTCAATAGATAGCACCAAGTTAGTACTTGGCGCTTGTCCGATAGGTTATTTTTCGCATGGGATGACGCGGCACAATTTCAGCGTTTGATCGAGCGATGCTTCGATCTTTCCGCTTCCCCCATTTGACAGATGTTGATGCCGAAAACCGCGGGGGCCGACGACCTAGTTTGGCGTCGGAGGACACACGAAGGCCTGGGAGATTTGCTTAACTCCAGTGCAGGTCCTAAATCTTCGAGGTTTGTAGGCATGCCAGTCAATTTGACCCTGCAATTGACAAGGAAATAGAAAATGTTAGATTCAGTGAGCCAATCGGCTGGAAGCCGATTTGGACTCGTTTCATCGGCCGATAGCCGATACGGACTGTAGCACTTATACATCGATTAGGAACCGATGATGGCATAAATAATGACTGGTAATGATAAAGTAACAAACTAGCCGATTGCCAAAGGAATACTTGAAAATCGGCCATAAACTGATAATAAAATAAATAGGATACATGAATAAATGGATCGGCTGATTGCAACAATAACTGTTAGTGCCAAAAACCGGGCTCGTGCCCGGGTACTCACCCTTGCTCGTGCCCGGGTCCTTACCTGTGTTTGTGCCTGGGTACTTACCTGTGCTCGTGCCCGGGTCGGCAAAGTGAACTAAATGGCTAGCCTTAGCCGATCGTGATAACAAAGTAGACAGACTAGATGATAAACAAGCAATGTAATCGGATGTATTTAAAAGGATACCTTATCGGCTAAGCACTCCGATAAAACGTCGCATAGACATCCATCGGCTTATTAAGAGTAAGGTTATTATTATCAGTCTAGTAAATCGGACTCAACCGTTGCAGCACAGACTGATAGTGATAACAAGACCTCGATAAGCCAATAGATCTAATGCGATTGTGATGTAAAATAAGGTAACTTATCGGCTATACATCCCGATAAGACGCTTGCGTAAAATCCGTCAACCTAGTGGGAATAACTTATCGGAGGCAGTTTAATAGGTCGGACCTAACCGATGCAGCACAAACTGTCGATAAGTTACACCCGGTAAGCTGATAAAAACTACGCACGCGTGATGTGATATACCTGATCGGCCTATGAGATCAAACTAAACTGATGCAGCCATAAACAAAACAGATATATCGTGGTAAGCCGACTACCGCAAACCGACTAGAATATCGGACCGAAACTGTATTGATCGATTATGATGATTTACAAAGCACCCGGGCATACGTATTTATACCCCGAGTTGACACGAGTCCTTATTGGACATGACACAAGATTTCCTAATTACAGAAGGAAATATTAACAGGACCCGATCGGACACGAGATCAGGTTTCCTAAAGATAAAAACTAATATTGCCTAAATAGTAGACACAGACATTAACTGCCGTATGTGGTCTTCACGATCCTTCTTAAACTCGGTCTCTTCCGGCCCAACTTCAACCGGCCTTCTGTGATTTTTTATTCCAACCGAGTCCGATAAGGCCCACACCAAATTTTGGCGTTAACACATGCCCCCCAATTTCGGAGTTTTTCCATAAAATTTTGAAATTTCCTCATCTGGGCCAGAGATTCTTTCCATACCGAGGCGGCCCAAGGTAGCCCAGTTTGCCTTAATTGTTTGAACAGTGCCAACGGCCTCGATTCCTGCCCGGTCATCATGCCTCTATAAACCGCTTCGTCTTCTAGCCTTTTTTACGCTTTCACATCACCAGAGCACTGTTGTTTCATCTTCCGAGACCTCGACAAGCTCCGGCGAACTCAGACGAACCGTCGCAGTTTCCTTCTCCGACCACCTGTGGCGCCTCCCGACTAGGTGGAAGGCCACCATGTGCATAAGGCACCCGATCCCAGGATCAGTAGTCGGGTACGCACAACAATGATACAACACAGAGTTACAATAATACATAACAGAGTACTTACATATACGTACAAGGAGATCCATCCAGGACAGACCCGGGATGGGCAAAAATAATCAACTGGTAAACTAGCGAAACAACAGAACAGGGCGGAAGCTGGACAGAAACTACTCCACAGGCTCGGTTGGGAACTAGGCTCGAAACCTTCAGAGGTCTTCGTAGTCGGCCTGGTCTTGGAGGAACTCGGCAGCAGTCGGATCTTCGTCTTCCACTCCAAAACCTACTATACACATATATGAACAAGGTGAGTACTTTCGTACTCAGCAAGCCGGGAATGATGTCATGTTGGTTAGACAAGAAGAGCTAAGGGTTTCATTTGCGAAAGACTGCCTTATTAAACTCTTTTCTTTGCAAACACTAGTGAGTTCCAAATTTTAGTTGGCGGACAGAGGCTCACGCCTCCATCCAATCCGCAAGTTGCTTTTCAACAACTCACCACTTAAAGAATCAAGCATAATCATACATGTTCTTATTATCTTTTACTTTGCATTTGTTGGTCCTTTATCTCCCGAGTAGCTACAACCACTCGTTGACCCTGAGACTCGGCTACAACCAAATCTCAGCTGTGGCACTTGATGCCCGCTACACTGGCCACAACCAGTTAGCTAAACCGCCGCCCTGGCTACAACCCGGGGGCTCATCATCGCTGCCCTGGCTACAACCCGGGAGCATGATCATGGCACTAAATGCCCGCTAGGCTGGCTACAACCAGCTAGCTATCAGCCGCCCTGGCTACAACCCGGGGGCTCATCATCGCTGCCCTGGCTACAACCCGGGAGCATGATCATGGCACTAAATGCCCGCTAGGCTGGCTACAACCAGCTAGCTAGAACACTGCTGCCCTGGCTACAACCCGGGAGCGTGCTCATCACCGTCTTCTGGCTACAACCCGAAGACTGAATTGCCGCCCTGGCTACAACCCGGGGGCTTAAACTTTGCTGCCCTGGCTACAACCCGGGAGCATGATCTTCATCCTGTTTACTTTTCATACACTGTTTATGGTGCTTAACACCCGGACCACACAGATCCGTTTCTGGCCACACAGGCCTTCCGTTTGCTTACTCGGCAAACTCAGGTCACGGTTCCCTTTCCATCAAACACTTTTCACAAATCACTGACAAAACAAATCTACGCCATGGGAATCGATCCTTAATGATAATACATAGCCAAGCCACACAGGCACTGTCTCTGTACATCAAGATTTCACAAATCTTTCCTTTATTTCACAAAACGCGCCGATACACAAGGTATCGGGTTTTTCCAAACTGTTTAGTAAAACCCATCATTTTTCCCAACGACAAACAACGTTGCAGAGCTAAGCCGTTTTACTCGCATCGTATCCTCAGATAGGATGCTAGCGTGCCATTTGTGGGGCTCTTCAAGGGGGAAATATAACAACATCCTACCAAATAAGTGCTACTACTGGGCGGGTCCATCGGTTGCGCTTGATAACGAGGCCAACAGTTTAAAAAGGTGTAACTAAGCATGCATATATTTTCCAAACAACATAGTTTTGCATATAATGGAAACAATATGATCAAAGAGGCTTGCCTTGTTCCAAGGAGGGTCTTCTTCGGCGAAGGTGGCTTCCGGGATCGTCCACCGGTTTCAGGTTCTGAACAAGCAGAAAGAAACACTGATAAGCAGGAGAAGTTTAAACACCAAGAAAAAGGATCAAGAAGTAGTCGGCTGCAGAAAAGGGGGCAGTCGGCTGAACCAGGCTTGCGAACCAAGGCGTCAAAGCTCCAAAGCTTGAGAGGATGAAAACTTAGCAGAGCTGGAGCTGGCCGGTTTGCAAACAAAGGAAGAAGGGGGCACGGTTGGCCATATATATAGCCGACGTGCAAGGTTGAGGCACGTGGAGCTGGGCAACGGGTGGAGCAAGGAATCAAGATGAACTGACAGGGATATGACAGGAAGTGACTTTGGAGTCCAACTGGTCAGAGGAGTTGGCAGGCACTGTAGCTGCGATGAGACCATTAAGGTCAAGGCTAGGACAGGTTGGAGAAATCTCACTGATGGGCTTCGGACTGACCACTGGTCCAAGCGATACTGCGGTTAGGTGAAGATTGATTCTTCACTACTTCGGTAGTCGGCGTCCAACGGGCGGGTGCAACTCGGGGGACAAAGAAGCAACAGGTCTCAACAAGGTAGTCGGCCACATCACCGTGCTCACTCGGCAGCAAAGAGGTCCGAGTAAGACAAGGATAAGGGCAGGATACAAGGACTGAGTAGCAACTCTACTCGGCACAAGAGAGAAGGTAGTCGGCTGGCCGGGGAGAGGGAAAACGGAGGCACAGCTGACAGGATAGGAAAAGATTAAGATCCAGAAAACCAGTTACAACAGGGAAAAGGAAAGCGGGTCGTTACACCACCGATCCCTGTTCATCTTCTCCCCGCGACATGGCATCAGCATCCGCAGTCCCCGAGGTAACCTCTTTGACCGATTATTCTCTGGCTTCGCAATCTAGGCAAACCCAATCTGCCATGTTCTTCATCTGTTGTTCGTTATGTTCTTATCACTGTAGAGCCTGAGAAGCCAAATCCTGATCCCGGCCGCTGACTACCCAAATTACTTCTATCATGGCCCGATGGGTAGTGAATATCCCACAGATTTTGATCAAGTGCCGAACCTAGGTATCCCCTTCAAGAACTCCGCCATGTTGGTCAGCGACTGGGTCAATAGCTTCAAATCATGGCCGAGCAAGCTTCCTGGGTGGAGGAACTGGTACATCTGGGTATCGGTGGGGGACCGCAAAAAGAACTCTCTGGGAAGAATCACATATCGGCCACTGCATCAATCTTTCTCTAGCCGAGATGGAGAAGAATGAACCCTTGCTCTCATCGGCTTCATACTTCTGGCCCGATGCCCTCAATGCCTTCTTGTTCGGGCACGGGCCGATGACTCCCACCCTGATGGATGTGACCATGCTCACCTGCCTTGACACGACGAGCTACACCAACCCCTTCAGGCTCCGATTCAAGCCTACTCATCGGCTCTAGACGAAGAACATCGGCGGCTAGTCCAAGTACATATCACTTCACAACAAGAAAACTGGACCGGTCGACGATCGGGAACATGTTGCTTTTCTGAATCTCTGGTTGGAACGATTTGTGTTTGGTGGCACAACCCTCAGCCCGACGACCAATATGCAATGTCTGGCAAAGTGCCTGGCCGATCGGAAAGAGGTCCCCCTGGGACAGTACCTCCTTGGAGCCACTTATCAACTGCTGCACTAGGTGGCAGTCAAACTATCGGCCGGCCAGCCCGTCGGCCACATCGGGGGTCCTTGGTGGTTTTTGCAGCTATGGCTCAATGTTTACACCTCCAAAGCCTTCTCTAGGACTTCTTTCCCTGATCAATCTTTCCCAGCCGATCACACGGAGGACCAGGATCCCATCTATCGCCGATGCATCTCTATGGGCGAAGCTGCATCGGCCCTCCCTGGTGGCAAGATGACACCCGTCGGCCTTAGTCAGTGGTTCAAGGGCCTATATTATGGTTTCACCAGGGAGGCCACACTGTGGTTTGCGTACGACGATGCATCATCATTCGAGATGCCTTCTAACTTCAACCCGCTTAATGCTCTCGAAGATGATGCATCGAAGGCCATATTTTTATCGGCCATTACCCCTGGTCTGCTGCCGACTGGCTTCTCGCTGGGCCGAACGCAACCATCATATAAGTTCTGTCATCCGTCGGTCTGCTCTCGCCAGCTCAGCCTTGGACAACTTCCCATCGGCTTGTTCTTCATCAACAAACTTCAAGCCCGGGGTAACGTCAACAACGCCCTAGAGTATGATCGGATGCGATCTTTAACAGAATCTCTCCCGCTGGGCACCGCCACCGATGTGATCGTCTGCACCGCTAATACAAAGCTTTTTGCCTGGTGGTGGTCAGAATGGAAAAAACATCTATGCAGCCTGGCAGCCATCCATTATTGCTCTCGTCTTAACGCCGATTACATCGAATCTGACGAAGAGGTAATACCCATAAGCCTTAATCACCATCTCTGATCACCTCTCATATTTTTACTTTTGCAGGCTGTCAATGTCGAGCCACCAACGACAAGTACTAGTGGCCGGCCAATTTTGTATCAACCCCCATCGGCCAATCCAAACTTAGGGCAAGGTGCTCCCTCTCCATCGGCCCTTCTCCAAGTGCCCCGGCCGACAGGACAGAAACGAAAGAAGCTGGCGCATCGCCCCTCTTCTAAAAAGCAGAAAATCGCTGCCGATGTCGCGGTTTCGGCGCCACCTGCTACCCGAACGACATCGGCTCCTTCATCTCCACGGGTATGCATTTTATTTCGACATTGTTATCTTGTTTCCTATTTTTTTTGTCATTAATCTTACTCCCAGCTCGAGTCATCGGCTCCTGAACCGCAACCGTCTGCTGATGTCCCTCCAAATACCGAGCCGATGATTTCCCCAGCCGCTCCAACTTCATCGCCCAGTCCCCAAGCTGCTGTCGAGACCGCTCCTGCTACATCGCCTGACATTGGCCATCCTAAAGAACAATCTACTCACCCACTTGAGGCCGATGTCAGTCATACTGCCGATGTCCTGCCTCAGGTAATCTCTTTATATCCGTACTCCATCGGTGATCTCTTACTAACTCTCTTACCGATTCCAATTTACAGTCCTTGGCCGATCTGTTCTCTTTTGACATCGGCCAGTACTTAGAGGCAGAAGAAGAAACAGCTACTAGCGCAGCCACCAAGCCATCCCTTTCAACCGACGTGCGCGAACACTTGACTGACATTGTTAGTCGGCTGCAAAATCCGATCGACGCACTAGTAGAAGACTGTGGGCCAATTCGGGCGAGACTTGTAGATGTTGAAAATCATCTGCCCGAAGAGCTCACCGATGTATTAACCCCTGCAGCATTTCTGGAATCGCACAAGTTCCGACTCATTAAGCTCAGGCAGCGCATAGCCGATCGTGCTGACCAACGGAATGCATCTCAAGATATCCAAATCGATCGGCTATCAGCTCAAACAGAAAAGAAGAAACTTGATGATATGGTTGCTGCCCCCCAAGAGCTCCAATCCAAATTGGATCAATTAAAGAAAAAGAAGGCCGATTTGCTAGCAGAACTTGAGAAAACTCAGAAGGATCTTGAATCAACAGAAGCTCAGCTCATCGGCCTACCAGAAGCCATACAAGACCAAGAGGCCAAGGTCGCCGCAGCGGTGCGTCAAGTCATTCATCGGCGCAAAAGCTTGAAGACTATCCCAGGCTCCGATGAAGACGATGTCCAGGCCATCAATGAGATTGATCAAATCCGCCTGCGTGCGATTAAAATGATTCAAAAATTCTTGTAAATCTTAAAACTAACAGCTGATGATTCCCAAACCTGCCGATCAACTTTTTGCTGTAATTTAATCTAATCGGCTTTGTTGCATGTTCCAACCTTGATGATTTTTATTTTTGTTTGGTCTTAAGGCGATCTCGGTTGACATCGGCTATCTATAGGCGATGTAATGACATCGGCTTCGCTCTGAACTATTTAGGAATCGGCTGTGCTTAACCGATTTAAGAATTGATCCAAACACTCGGATTGTATTTCTTGAGGTATTTCCCATTAAGCGCTTTAGCAAACTCTGTCCCCTCAAGATCTTCCAATATATAAGCATTACCAGGCACACAACGATTAATCTAATAGGGCCCTTCCCAATTAGGTGACCATTTCCCAAATCTACTATCTCTGGACCCGATCGGCAAAATCAATTTCCATACAAGATCTCCTTCAGCAAACGACTTCTTCATCACCTTTTTATTATAATGTCTAGCTGCTCTAGCTTTGTTTTCCTTGATCCTTTCCAATGCCCTTAACCGATTCTAAGCCAAATCCCCAAGTTCATCTGTCATCAAGTTATAATAATCATCGGCTGTCAACTGATTCTGCAAAGAAATTCTCCTAGAGCCGATGTTAGTCTCCCAAGGCAAAACTGCTTCATGTCCATATACCAATTGATAGGGCGGCACCCGAGTAGATCCATGACATGCCATCCGATAGGCCCATAATGAATCGGCTAATGTAGTATGCCATCGACGCGGCTGTTCATCAATTTTTCCGCTTAATCAACTTGATCAAACTCTTATTAGAAGCTTCTGCCTGTCCGTTAGCTTGAGCATAATAAGGCAATGAATTCAATAACTTGATTCCCATACTGGCAGCAAACTGCTGAAACTCATTTGACACAAAAATAGATCCCTGATCGGTAGTTATCGTTTGAGGAATTCCAAACCGATAGATTATGTGCTCCTTTACAAACTCGATTGCTTCTTTAGACGTAACTTTTCTCAAAGGAACCGCTTCTACCCACTTCGTAAAATAATCTGTTGCTGCCAATATGAACTTATGTCCCTTACTTGATGGAGGAAAAACCTGGCCGATCATATCGATTCCCCATCCTCTGAACGGCCACGGTTTGATGATAGGATTCATAGCCAATGCTGGTGCTCACTGTATATTTCCAAATTTTTGACAATCTTGACATCCTTTATAATATCTGAAGCAGTCTTCCAACATCGTCGGCCAAAAATACCCCGTTCTTCTCAATATCCACTTCATCTTATGAGCCGATTGATGAGTCCCACAAATGCCCTCATGTACTTCGCACATAACTACTTTGGCTTCTTCTAAATTTAGGCATCTCAGCAGAACTCCTTTAAAAGTCCGATAATATAGCTCTCCATCAAGCAACACATATTTAGTAGCTTTGTAACGAAGTTTCCTGGAAACCGATTGCGACCGATTTTGTAAATACTCGACTATTTCTTGCCTCCAATCATCGGCTTTGTCCTGGACATCATTATCGGCTATTTCTACCTCAACCTGCTTATTCAGCCGATAACCGGAAGCAATCTATGCAAGATCATTGGCCTCTAAATTCTGCTCTCTAGGAATATGATCCATCGACACTATCCTGAAATCCTTCAACAAATTTCTGCATTCTTCATGATATGATCTCAAAATATCATCTTTGCACTCATACTCCCCAGATAATTGCTTGATCACCAATAAAGAATCTCCAGCAATCTCTATGATATCGGCCCCGATCTCCTTTAAAAGTTGAAGTCCTTTCGGCACCGCCTCGTACTCTGTCTGATTATTAGTTCGATAGGGTTTAATTGTAAAAACAAACTCAAAACTTGCCCCCCGAGGCGATACAATGACCAGGCCGATACCAGATCCGTGTTTGCAAACTGATCCATCAAAAAACGAAGTCCACGAGATCGGCTCCACATAGTCTTCATGAACTCCTCTGTGTTGTACAATGAAATCGGCTACCACCTGTCCTTTGATTGCTTTAGCCGATTCATACCTCAGGTCAAACTCTGTTAGAGTGAAAATCCACTTGCCAACTCGTCCTTTCAAAACTGGAGCCGACAACATGTATTTTATTACATCGGCCTTGCAAACCACTGTGCACTCGGCCGATAGGATATAATGCCTTAACTTTGTGCATGAAAAATATAAACAAAGGCATAATTTTTCCACCGCAGGATATCTCGTCTCAGCATCCAAAAGCCTTCTGCTCAGATAAAACACAACTCGCTCTTTCCCTTCAAATTCCTGTACCAAGACTGACCCGATGGATTTCTCATTGGCCGATAAATATAATCTGAATGGCACTCCTTTCTGTGGCGGAATTAAAACAGGTGGGGAACTCAAATAATTCTTGATCTCATCAAACGCCTTCTGCTGTTCTGCCCCCCACACAAATTCCTGATCGGCTTTCAACTTTAACAATGGAGTAAAAGGCTCAATCCTTCCTGATAAATTTGATATAAATCGCCTTACAAAATTAATCTTGCCGATCAATGACTGCAGCTCCGTCTTGTTGACTGGTGGTTCTGTATTCTTGATGGCCCTGATGCTTCGTTGACTAACTTCAATTCCTCATTCATGCACCATAAAACCCAAAAACTACCCAACCGATACACCAAAAGCGCATTTATTGGGATTCATCCTTAGTCCATATTTCCTTGCCCTTTCCAGCACTCTCCGCAAATCGACTATATGGCTGTTATTACTCCTGGACTTGACCACCACATCATCGATGTAAATTTCTACTAACGTGCCGATGAGATCATGGAATATATAATTCATCGCTCTCTGATAAGTCGCACCGGCACTTTTCAATCCAAACGTCATTACTACCCACTCATATAGGCCGATAGCTCTAGGACACCGAAACGCAGTCTTATGTATATCTTCCTCTGCCATAAAAATCTGGTTATATCCTGCATTGCCGTCCATGAAGCTAATAATCTTCTAGCCTGATGCGGCATCCAACAATAAATCTGCTATCGGCATCGGGTATTCATCCTTAGGGGTAGCTTTATTCAGATCCTGGAAATCGATACATATCCTTAATTTTCCGTTTTTCTTTTTCACCGAGACAATATTAGAAACCCACTCAGCATATCGGCACGGTCTTATAAACTTTGCATCATATAGCCTTGTAATTTTTGCTTTGATTGGCTCATATAACTCTGCCTTGAATCTTCTTGGAGCCTGTTTGAATGGCCGATATCCTAGTTTAATAGGAAGCCGATGTTCAACAATTGATCGGCTTAACCCTGGCATTTCATGATATTCCCAGGCAAAATAATCCTGATATTCTTTCAATAATTTGATCAATTCTTGTCGGAATTCAGAACATAACTTTTTGCTTATGTACGTCGACCTTGGTCTATCTCCTGGTCCGATATCAATCTCTTCCAAATCATCGGCCGACGTAAATCCTAGTCCCAATTTTCCTTCAAAATCTTCAATGGAGCCCATCAGAGTAACAACTCAGAGCCGACTTGCCGAATCGGCTGTATCCCTTGACTGGTGACCTTGAGATAGTCTCCTTCCCATGTTTTCCTAGACAAACAGTCAACTCCATCGGCCTCCCAGACCGGCAAATCGGTCATTGCGATGTTGGTTGACCGGTCTGCCAGGACTACCTCGACTTGATCTCCTTGCCATTGTATCAAGCATTGATGCATTGTTGAGGGCACGCAACAGTTCACATGAATCCAATCCCTGCCGAGTAGCAAACTGTATGATCCTTTTCCATCGATGACCAAAACGTAGTCGGCAATGTCTTAGCTCCTACTGTCAGCTCTACATTTAACACGCCTTTTGCCTCCGATGAATTCCCACCGAAGTCTTTTAGTACCATATTCGTCTTGATTAAATCTTCGGCAGTCTTTCCAAGTTTCCGATATGTAGCATACGGCATTAAATTAACAGCTGCTCCCCCATCGACCAACATCTTCGTCATCGGCTTTCCGTTCACATAGCCCTTGATATACAGTGGCTTTAAGTGCCGATGCTCTGACTCCTCAGGTTTGT
Source organism: Oryza meyeriana var. granulata (assembly GCA_003991445.1). Classification (NCBI taxonomy): domain Eukaryota; kingdom Viridiplantae; phylum Streptophyta; class Magnoliopsida; order Poales; family Poaceae; genus Oryza; species Oryza meyeriana. Next base: position 108,459 of record RYFJ01002116.1, read on the forward strand.
CGAATACAGACTGATCGGGTTGCAATGTTAGCTGAGCGAAAACTTCTTCATTGCCATCTTCATCTGATGAGATCGCTCTATATTCTCGGGGCAAAAAGAAAACCATGTTCACTGGAGCTGATGTATCATCTCCATCGCCTTTCCTCTTTACTCGCCATACTTGTTTGGTATGCTTGTGACGATGATCGGCTTCCTCCTGATCCTGCCGTTGTTCTTCCTGTTGCTCCCGGTGCCACAGCCGTTGTGCCCTTCTCTTCTGATTTTTTGTAAATATTCCACTAGGACACCATTGAGGATTCTGGATTTGTCGTTCTTCACGCACTTCCTCATCATCTTCTTCGAAGTACTCTTCCTGGATCGGCCCTAATCGGTTGTGCGCCGATGCTCGTTTTTGATGAGGCCAATCTGGTGAGAATCTCTCCTGTCGATCCTGCCGAGGTCGCAGATTATTGCACTCAGGGCAATCTTCAATCGACGGTAACCTCATCCCTTGATCCCAGCAGAATCGGAAAAATGGACAATTCCAATGTGGATTATATCTTTCTGGCTCAACCCACTGTTCCTCATATTTTGAATATTTCTCTATCATTTCCGATGAAGTAATCCTTGACTTATACCTTTGATGCTTTCCTTCATCGGCCTGCCCTCTGGACGATGACCCCGCATAAACCATGTTCACAGGGAACGGGTGTCCATCAATCTTCATCGGCTTTTTATCTTCGAACTTGATTCTACCCTGCTCGACAGCCGATTGAATTTGTTGCCGAAAAACTTTGCATTCGTTGGTGTGATGCGATATCGTATTGTGCCATTTGCAATATCTCTTCTTCTTCAGTTCTTCGGCTGATGGAATCACGTGGTTTGGCGGAAGTTGTATCTGTTTTTCTTGCAGTAGCAGGTCAAAGATTTTATCGGCTTTATTGACATCAAAGTCATATCACTTCTCTTTGCCGATATCCTTTACCCATGGGCATGATACTGATTTCTTGTTCCTAGCCCATTCCGCCAATCCAACTTCAGCATCGGATCCTTCATTGTCTGAGTCCGATGAGTAAACTTGTACCTGGGCAACTTGTCTCTGGAATTTTTCCTTTTTTGCCTCTTGAAACCAGCTTTCTTGAGCCGATACCTTCTGTACGAGGTGCGCCAAGCTCTCAAACTCCTGTGACGAGAACCTCTCTTTAATCGGAGCCAAAAGCCCCTGGAAAGCCAAATCGGCTAGGTGCCCATCGCTCAGAGTTAAGCTATAACATCGGTTTCTGACATCTCGGAATCGCTGGATGTATTCCGGTACTGTTTCATCCAGCCTCTGTTTAACCGATGTTAAGTCTGTCAGCCTCATCTCATGGATTCCAGCAAAGAAATATTTATGAAACTATTTCTCTAGATCGGCCCATCCCCGGACTGAATTTGGCGGCAGAGAAGAGAACCAGGTAAAAGCCGATCCGGACAACGACAAGGGAAAAAACCTAACCCTTAACGCTTCTTCAGCTGATGCCTCTCCGCACAGTGCCAGGAATCAGCTGATATGTTCAACTGTAGATATGCTATCTTGTCCCGAGAACTTGGAAAAATCTAGGACTCTGTATCGGTGTGGCAATGGAACTCTGTCAAACCACTCGAGATATGGACGCCGATACATAAAAGTTTGTTCTTTTGGTTTTATCCCAAATTGTTCCCTCATAATTTCTGCAACCCTTGTTGATAGATCTTCTTCCCTCGGGTCGTCCTATTGGTACTGTATAGGTGGGGTTGGCTGCCGATTCTGTCTAGGATACTCTCTTTGATAATTACCTAGATCGGCTCCACCTGGATAATTCTGTTGATATCCCCCGTAATAAGCAGTCCGATGGTATCCAGCAGGAATATCTTGTTGCCCCCCAGCCTGGTTCTGCGTAAACAAGTTTTTCGGTATATCTTTGTGTACCCCATAAACAACCTGGCCAGGCTCCTTCTTTGGTGGTAAATATATCGGACCCCGATTAGGCTCATGGGCAATTGATCCATCCACTGTCTTCTTAATCAGACTGTGAAGCGTGTTTACCAACACTCCTGACTGGTTAATAAGCGCATGATGTACTGCTTCATTTACCATATCCTGCAAGGGACTTGATGGACTTTCAGGCGGCGTATGGCTCGATTCACCAACTAGAACTGGTTTTGGAAATTGGGTCTTTTGAATCGGCCCTTGTCGCGTCATACCGAAGGATTCTAAGCAAAGTTTTTGAAAGTTGGCCATAGTTTGTTCGACTTGCTGTTTTTGCTCTTCGGTCAAATCTTCCATGGTGACCGGAATCATGTTGTCTTGCTTGATCTCTTTTCCGGTCATGTTGGTTCTTTAGATTGAGATTGTGTTGAAACTTTGGGTCCCATTGGGCGTGCCAAAAACGTGTTGACGCCGAAAACCGCTGGGGGCCGACGACCTGGTTCGGCGTCGGAGGATACGCGAAGGCCTGGGAGATTTGCTTAACTCCAGTGCAGGTCCTAAATCTTCGAGGTTCGTAGGCGTGCCAGTCAATTTGACCCTGCAATTGACAAGGAAATAGAAAATGTTAGATTCGGTGAGCCAATCGGCTGGAAGCCGATTTGGACTCGTTTCATCGGCCGATAGCCGATATGGACTGTAGCACTTATACATCGATTAGGAACCGATGATGGCATAAATAATGACTAGTAATGATAAAGTAACAAACTAGCCGATTGCCAAAGGAATACTTGACAATCGGCCATAAACTGATAATAAAATAAACATGATACATGAATAAATGGATCGGCTGATTGCAACAATAACTATTAGTGCCAAAAACCGTGCTCGTGCTCGGGTACTCACCCTTGCTCGTGCCCGGGTCCTTACCTATGTTTGTGCCCGGGTACTTACCTGTGCTCGTGCCCGGGTCGGCAAAGTGAACTAAATGGCTAGCCTTAGCCGATCGTGATAACAAAGCAGACAGACTAGATGATAAACAAGCAATGTAATCGGCTGTATTTAAAAGGATACCTTATCGGCTAAGCACTCCAATAAAACGTCGCATAGACATCCATCGGCTTATTAAGAGTAAGGTTATTATTATCAGTCTAGTAGATCGGACTCAACCGTTGCAGCACAGACTGATAGTGATAACAAGACCTCGATAAGCCGATAGATCTAATGCGATTGTGATGTAAAATAAGGTAACTTATCGGCTATACATCCTGATAAGATGCTTGCGTAAAATCCATCAACCTAGCGGGAATAACTTATCAGAGGCAGTTTAATAGGTCGGACCTAACCGATGCAGCACAAACTGTCGATAAGTTACACCCGGTAAGCCGATAAAAACTACGCACGCGTGATATGATATACCTGATCGGCCTATGAGATCAAACTAAACTGATGCAGCCATAAACAAAACAAATATATCGTGGTAAGCCGACTACTGTAAACCGACTAGAATATCGGACCTAACCGAGAAAGTCCTAGCCGATGCGGTAGCCGGGGTGACGAGACTTACCCTCTCGCAGGAGATCGAACTTAACCGATGCAGCCCGGCTCGAGAAGCAAGATCCCGTCAAAAGGGTGGCGATGCGCCGAAATTGTATTGATCGATTATGATGATTTACAAAGCACCCGGGCATACGTATTTATACCCCGAGTTGACACGAGTCCTTATTGGACACGACACAAGATTTCCTAATTACAGAAGGAAATATTAACAGGACCCGATTGGACACGAGATCAGGTTTCCTAAAGATAAAAACTAATATTGCCTAAATAGTAGACACAGACATTAACTGCCGTATGTGGTCTTCACGATCCTTCTTAAACTCGGTCTCTTCCGGCCCAACTTCAACCGGCCTTCTGTGATTTTTTATTCCAACCGAGTCTGATAAGGCCCGCACCAAATTTTGGTGTTAACAACAGAGCACTGATAAGGCGTTGTCCTTTCGGGTCATTTGCGACAAATGCGAAGACACCGTAATTTTTATATAGGTTCGGGCCAACATTATGGATAATAACCCTACTCTGAGTCGAACTATTTCCCATTATCGGTGACAAACTCTCGTAGGATGGCGAAGCGGCATGTGGTGTTTCTCCATACGAAGCGTTGGACCAACGCTGAAGTTGTACTGGCCAACCGCTCGGCTTCGATCCAGTGTGAGAAGTATTCCACCGCCACAATGGCGAACTTGTAGCCGTTCCGGGCTGTGGGAAGCGGTCCTATGATATCCAGGCCCCACCTGGCGAAGGGCCATATTGGGGGCGGCGGTTGCAGCTTGTATTGTGATGCGTTCTGGGACTTGCCATACCTTTGACATCCATGGCATTTCTTGATGTGCTCTTCGCACCTCCGTAGGATTGTGGGCCAGTATAGCCCCTGGCGAAGTATCTTGGCCGCCACTGCTCATGGTGCCTGGTGCACACCACACTGGGCTTCGGGCATCTCCTTGATCATTTCCTCTCCTTCGGCCTTAGAGATGTAGCGAAGGAGTGGTTCCAGAATCCTACTTTTGTACAGTTGTCCCCCGACGAGCTTGTACTGCCGTGCTCTTTTCTACAGCCGTTTTGCTTCAACTTCATTGTTGAGGAGCTTTCCTTCAAAAAGGAACTGCACAAATTGTGTTCACTAGTCTTGTGCGCCATGGTCGATATCCATCACTTGCTGCGAATCTTCTTCGTGCTTTGCACTTGACATGTAGATCACTTCGAAGAAAACTCCAGGCTGGAATGGACCCCTGGTGACTACCGCCTTCACTAGCCTGCCAGCTTCTTTGTTTTCTGCTCTAGGGAGGTGCTGCACTGTGATGCCGGTGAAGGCTTTCTCCATGGCTCTTATGGCATTCAAGTATTTCGCCATTTCCTCGTCTTTGGCTTCAAAAGTTTGTCGATATGGCCAGCGACTAGCTTGGAGTCTGTCTTGACTACCAATCGCCGGGCCCCCAATGCCTTCACCTTCCGTAGCCCAAGGAGGACTGCTTTGTACTCCGTTGTGTTGTTAGTGGTGGGGAATTGTAGCCTCGCGGCGTAGCGAATGACGGTTTCTGTGGGCGAAGTGAGGATTGTGGCCACGCCGGCTCTAGCATGCGACCATGAGCTGTCGAAGAACATGGTCCAACAATCCTCATTCGTCGGTGGGGCCACATGGCTAGTGGGCCACGTAATGTAGGTCGAAGGGGGCCAGCCCCACGACCCACTTGCGTAGAAGGCCCGTGGCTTCCTTGTTCCAGAGCACCTCTATGATTGGGTATTGCGAGGGCACTGTTATCTTGTGTGCCTGGAAGCAGTGCCGAAGCTTGTGCGAGGCCATGACGAGGGCATAGGATAGCTTCTCGATTTTAGAGTATCTGAGCTTCATTCATTGCAATGCTTCAGATACGAAGTATACGGGTGTCTGTCCGCCTTCGCCTTCGTGGACCAGGGCTGCACTTACTGCCACTAGCGAGGCCGCCAGATACAACAGCAGTTCGGCACCTGCCTTCGGACTTGCCAGCCTTGGTACCTCTTGGAGGTAAGCTTTGGAGGACTCAAACACCGCTTGGCATTCGCTTGTCCACTCGAATTTGTTTGCTCACCGCAAGGTCATGAAAAATGGCAATGCCTTCTCTGTTGATTTCGTCATGAATCGGCTGAGGGCCACATTGCGGTCCATTAACCTCTACACTTCGCGTGCGCTTTTTGGCAGTTGCATCTGCTGGATGGCTTCGATTTTCTCAAGGTTCGCCATGATCCTCCCTCTCGGGCACCAGGAACCCCAGCAATTTGCTCGCGTAGACACTGAAGACACATTTCTCTGGGTTGAGCTTTACCTTTGCCTTGCACAGGTTGTCGAAGGTTTCTTGCAGGTCCGTGATGTGGTCAATTGCCTTCTCTTGACGACTATATCGTCCACGTATGCCTCAACGTTCTTGCCAATCTGTGGCTCCAGCACCTTGTACACCAAGCGGGCAAAGGTGGCTCTTGCATTCTTCAGGCCGAAGGGCATGCGGATGTTGTGGGCACCCCGGAAGTGCATTATAAAGAGTAACTATTACGACAACGTGAAATATCTAGATGGATGGGGTCTCGAATAAAAACCGAATAAATACGGTAACCATCCATCCTCATCGCAGCCTTGCCGTAATCTTTACCCATTCACAATACAAATCCAACACGCCGAATTCAGAAATAAGGAGATGTTTGGAGAGTTGATTCACCAGTCCGAAACGGCGAAGTGTGCCCGTCAAACCATACGAAGGCGGCGACCAAACACAATACACACTTCTGGGGACATGGTCTACAGTTGAACCAACGTCCATGCATCTTATCATTTCTAAATTCATACTCATGCTCAGCTAGTCCCCAGGAAAGCGACTAGCCTCACACTTTCATCGTAAGCAATTGATAAACATCACAAGTACTCTAAATATGGATAAATGAACAGTAGAGTTATAAATATTACATAGAGGGTTCACACCCTAATTCATCACAAAGTGACGTAAATGATAGCAGCGGAAAATATAAACATAAAAGGTAAAACCAGTGGTGCCATCCCAAACCACAGGGCAACCTACTAGGGATAGAGCTTAACTACAACTACACATTATCCTCGCCACCCTCGGCGGGATAATAGTAGATCACACCATCTTCGTTGATATCCTCACCTGAAAAATATGCAGCGTGAGTACAACAAGTACTCAGCTAGACTTATACGATATTAATAGTACAAAGGAGTAATGCTAGTCTCTACATCAAGGAGTATGGCTATGTTGATCTGATTTTGCGTAAAGCTGATTTTATTGAGCAAGTAATACATTTAAAACATAAGCAGTTGTGAAATAGCTCAATCTGAAATTTTAGGACAGCAAGTGTATAGTTCTGAAAATGGAAATTAAATGAGCATAATCCCATGCTCTAACATCATCCATGGGCCACCATTGCCCAAACAATTAGGCTACACAAGCATATCATATTTCATGACTAAAACCAAGTCATCTTTAATAATAAAGCCTTTCATATAAAACCCATTCATCATTAATCATCAAAAATCCCTTATATAAACCCATCCATCCATGACTATCCTAAGTCATGGTATAACCACATAACCCAAGTTGGATGCTAACACAATTGACTAACACATCAAGCGTCGTCCTGTAACCATGGACACAGCTATTCAAATAGTTCTTACTCTGATCAGAGGTGTACATCTTTACCCACACGATGTGATAGAAGCCAAACGGCTACACTCTAGTTTGATCCGTACATATCTGTACCCACACTCTACACATTGAGTGCGGACTAGAGGTCACAACAAAACCTTTTGCACGCTTAGCCCCAACCACCTAAACCACGTCTGGGCCCCCGATGACTTAGTCATGCGTGTGTGGTGACTAAGGCGGGCTCACCCGTCGTGGGAGGCACCTCCAGCCAAGTCCAGGCGCGCTCGAGGTCCTCCAACGAAAATCCCTCCTCACGACTGACGGACGGGCGTAGATGGCCACAGCCTCCCGTGCTACTGAGTTCAGCCGTCCTATTACCGGCGTGTGGAAGTACGTAGGGTGCTTGAATAGACGTCAACCTGCTCGGTCCTTAACGACCCAGACGGAGCTACGTGCATCGGGGAAACACCATCCCTTCATCGCCCTATCATCCGTCCAAGTCAAACATATTCTCAATTATACTTTAGAAGTGATTCTTTTCAGATTTTAACCCATCCATTCGCTTTAAACTAGTTTTGAACCGATAGCTCCATCTATCGGATTTCTTTAAATCTAGAAATAAGCATGGCTAAGCATTCGGTGAAATAAAAGTATCCCAACGTCCTTAACCAGGGGTGACAAGGTATAAATATGGCATCAATAACCAAGGAACGGAAATGCATACGATTGGGTAATGTTGACTCTACCCATTTTCCCCATTTTAAATGGACCAACACATGCATATAGATATTTCTTTCGCAAGCAAAACAATTTATGAAAAATATAGGTTCAATATGCTTAGATGCTTGCCTTGCTGCAACGATGGTTCACACTCAACTTCTGGTTCTTGCTCCATGTACTCCGAATTGTCTGAATCTACCGATAAAAGCGAATATGCGAATAAGAATCAATTAAATATGCCTATGCAAAAATGATCGATAAATTCTGAGATAATTACAGTAGGTAGGGCATGTCCTAACAAGATTTTAGGAGAAAGAACCAAGTCATTTGCATCTCTGGATTGGGAGATACAAAAATAACAAGGTAGAAGAGCTGAAAACGGCAAAAGCCGAAACTATAGGAAAAACCCTAAGTGGAAAAATATGTACTTGTATTCTCTGGTAGGATTTTGTAACATACCAGAATTTTGACTTTCGAAATTCTAACCAAAACAAATTAACCAAAAAGGCCTCGAAAGTAAAATCTTATATTTTCTATATAAAGTAGTAAAATGAGATGTAGATTTACTAAAGTAAATCTTAAAAAGGAGGAAACGCTAAAACTTCTATAGTTAAAACCTTTAATTTATTTAAAGACTTACCCTAAGTCGCTATACAAATAATAAAAGGTAATATGGCTAAATGAGTATAAACTATGTTCGACATAAGAATCTGTAGACAAATAAATTATTACCATTTCATGTGCATACTTTAATTTTGGACTGTTTTTGGACCTTGAAGTGCATTTCCTATTATGCATGTACATTTGTATAGCCTAAATAAATTTCTAAGGAGAATAGGTCTAACATGAAATCATATAAAAATTCCTGTAAACACTATCCCACATAAGTAATCCACTGTAAATTTTACATGATTTTATCACTTCAATAAATACCTCAATAAAATCCCTCAAATCAGCAAAACTAGGAAACTAGCTAAAATAAGTGGGTACACTTCTAAAATTCAACAAATGAAAATGAAAACTAATTAGACAGAGCCCTTTTGCCAAAGTGTGTGCCAACATGAACCCTACCACCAGGAATTTTGGTTTAATTTATCTCCCAAAGAAAACACATAAAATGATAAGATCAAGGCACTGGAGAAATAATTGAAACTGCAGAAAAACTGGATCATCCACCCTACTTTGCGAATTCACCAAAAATAAACCAGATCACTGCTAGCAACCAAATTTGGTCAGAAGGCTAATCACATTCTTCTCTATCTCCAGTAATTTTTACCAAATTTTATCAATTCAATAAGTGTCTCAAATAAATACTCTTAATTCAGCAATACAGAAAAACTTGCACTTTCTAGAATTAATCCATCAATCACATTCTCACCAAAACTTACCAGAACCTGAATTAGATTGTAAACTAATTGCACTAAATATTCCAGTACAATCTTCACAAAACTTGAACAAGAAATAATAGTCCCAAGCTCACTGACTCAGACTAGTGCACTGCAGAAAACTGTGTTTTTAAGCCTTTTTCATCTTTTTATCACAGTAAAATCATAAGCCTTTTGGCCTTGGAACTTGGCACAGCTGTAGAAAATGTGTCCCTGCACTCACAGTAATTTTACCACATTTTAAAACCCAGTGGAGGATGGGAGAACCGGGGTTCCAAAACAACTCAAGCCCACAGTTCTCATACTTAGCTTCTAGATGGTGTCCTCCTCTTCTATCACTGCCCAGTGGGACCCACAGCTACCCTGGACCCACCTGATAGTCAGAGGAACCGCTCTAGCTCAGCCTCCTTGCCTAGGAACACGCCACGGTAGCCTCCACACGTCGACGCCATCTGTGGCCACCCAAGTCTCCACCGCCGAGAGGAGTTCAGCATTTGGCCGAGCTACCCCGCCATCATCGTCCTCCTCTCTCCCTCTATCTGTTCCACGGTGAAACCGAGAGAAGTCACCTCGAGTTCGCTGAGAACGACATCGTCTTCCCTGACACCGGCAACTGCTCGATCCAAACTGATTCAATTCCGGTGAGCTCCATCCTCTCTAAACCCCAGGAACGTGATATACACCTCCTAACCATTCCATTTTCGCAATACTTGCCCTAGGAACCGCCGGCCGAAGTCGCAACCGTTCTCGCCTTTGGTCTAGAGAGCGCCGCCGTGATGTCGTCGCTGTTCCGGCCACTCCAGAGCGCCGCAAACTGAGTCACCGCGCTAATGACGTCGCCTCGCCTCTAGGAGCCCACCGACCGGAGGAATCGAGCTGCAGTACCCGGAAGCTCGGGATTGACGTGTACTTTCCCAACTCCGGTCAAGCCGCCGCCGCTGCCGATTTGCCCTTTATAGTGAGCCTCCGCTCGATTCCCCATTCCAGTACCTCCCTTAGGGCCCTGCTAACATGTTTGACATCGTTTCCCAGTCGCCCATGGACCGGAGCTAGACGACGCCGTCGTCCTACCGTTTCTGTCGCCGCGACCCATTCTAGGAGCCGCCGTCGCCATCCTAGCTTCGCCAAGCCCCGTACAAGGTTCGGTGAGCACCCTAGAAGCCTCTAAGACTGCATATATGTATTGCTTTAAGCGGAGCCAAACCGTAGCCTGCTTTGCCTCGACCCTCCGAAGTGCTCCGCCGCCCACGCTGCCATTACACCTTGCTCCGACCACCATAGGATATGAGATCACCACTGATAGCTTCGCCCAGATCTCCTCTTCACTTTCTCTTTTGGCCGCGTCGTCCGAAACCCCGCCATTCGCCGCCGCTGCCACGCAAAAGCTCACTAACTGTGCCTCCTCTGTTTCGCCTGGCCGGACCGTCCTCTTCGTGGCCGGAAGTTCCGTTTCATTGCCGGCTACGCCCCCTTTATTCCGCCTCGCCGGACTGTCCTCACCGCGATCGGACGGTCCGCTTTATGCTTCATAGCCAGCGCACGCCTGCCCTGCTCTGTCTCACTGACATGTGGACCCGGCTGAGTTAAAATCCAGGAAAAATAAATAAAATGCCTAAAACCTTTTCTGTCCAACTGAAAAATGAGTAAACTTGTAAAATCTATAACTAATTCATTTTAACTCCAATTTGGGTGAAACAAAGTTTGATGGAATCACAAAATTATGAACTTTATTCCTGTAGAGTAAAATCTAGAAGAATCAGTACCTAAAATTCCTTAAAAATAATAAAGATCATAAACACATAAACCTTATATATGAATTTAACTATTTCTCATTACCATAAATTAAGGTTTGGTAAATTCATGAAATATTGATATTTACTGTAGTGAACTAAAACCAAATTTCATTTATATGAAAGATGCTTATATAAAACTTGTAATAGGTAAATATTTTGTATAGGATATAAAAGGGAGAATAATTTCTAAAAATCATAGAAAGTTTACTTTAACTCTATATGAGTTACACCCAAATGATAATAAGTTCACAGCACATCCTTCTCTAAATATATGAAATTATATTTCGTAGAGACGTAGTCCCAAAACACATGTGTATTAAATTATATGTATAAATACCGTATAGAAGCTTAAAACTTATAAAATTAATATCTCCAAATTGCAAAATAATAAAATAGAACCTCCTTCACTAAAGATCATACAAAGACAGTACCAAACTACTGTGTAAATTCCACACATATTAAAATAATTTCAAATTTTACCTTATATCGTATTCGGACGTATTTTCGTATAGAACTCGTAAAATTCATAACTCTCAAACAGAATGTGATAAAATAGAAATTCTTTCACCTAAATTCACTTAAGACCAGTATTAACCTAAGGAATAAATCTCATGCATATTAGAGCATTTTGGATTTTTCGCATTATTTGCTATTTATACGATCGTACGATGATTTCCTTTTAGAGAACGAATTCGATATCGGTGAAGGAGTGAAATAGTTGGAGTCCGAGTGCTCAAGAGTAAGGCAAGTATTCTCCCCTCCTCCTTGAACAAATTGAATCCTATGTTTTGGGGAATGAAAAGTGTTGTTTGTAAAATTGCATGCGTATTTGTAACTATCGGTATTTAAATTGTGGAAAATGGTAGTTATGACCAAATTGTTGCATGATCAACCTTTAGAACTTGTACCCTTGCTGATTGTAATCTTAGGAATTATTAGAGCATTTTAATTGTGCTTACTTGGGACTATACATGCTTATACATATATAAATTGCTTAGCCATGCTTAGAGATACGCTAGAATAGATTGTGATCACTTTATAAATGAGATTTTGGGAATTTTATAACTTCTGGACAGAGGTGAAGCCTCTGGTTATTTGTGAACTGAAATGATGAAAAACCTGATTTTAGACTTGGGCGGCAAGTGGTGTGCATATGGAGTAGTTGCACACCGATAGGGGGAGTGTTTGCCCGGGTCGATTAAGGACCGAACTCAGTGTCATTCCTCATGTTAAACAGTACAACCACATGTGCTAGTATGGGATAGCCATAGCGGATTAAGTTACTTAATGTTTAGCCTTATATTTTGGTAGACTGAGTAGTAGGGGCAGTGCCTACGAATGTACTATAGGACTATTCAGAGGAGCTGCCTATGTGAACCATGAGGGACTGTGATCACCTCATGGCGTAGGCATCTAAGTTTGTCCAATACAATGTTGTGTGCCTCGTGGGGAGCCAGGAAGGCAGATTCCCACGACGCTGGGTTTAAGGCATGGGCCCGCCACCCACGGCATCGGTTTGCAACCCGATGCGGAGTAACACACCTCGTGCTGGTGCAAGGCTAAATGTTAGGTAATGTAAAAGCTGTGTTGTGACCTCTAGACCGCATTCAACGTGAAGAGTGTGGTGGTACCGACGGGTACCGGATAAACTAGAGTGTAGCCGTTGGGCTTCTATCACATCATGTGAGTAACGATGTACAAACTCTGCAGAGTCAAAACTAATCGGTTAGCCGTGCTCACGGTCATGAGCGGCATGGTTGTGTCCATTGAGTATAGATTTATGTTTCTAAAATGCTTTATGAAATTGGGATGAAGATTGGTGATTTATGAGAACTACTATGATTATTACAATGCTTATGATAACTTGTTGCCATGGAGGGCAGTAATCTGAAAAATTATTATGTTGATCACTTCACTACTTATTATATATGTTTCTAATGTTTTATTAAATACCATTGCAAATGATTGTGAACTAAAATTGGTTTTATGCAAAACTGAACCCACAAATAGCCTTTCCTTGAGTTAGATCTTGCATGTAATGTAGGATTGACATTGCCAGTATATTATTTCGGTAATGTACTGACTCTTGCTTGTGCTATTATTAATCCCTGTTGTAGGTTGAGTGCTACGGGAATTCGTTGCTTCTTCAGGATTGATTCTTTAAGGGGTGTACCCCTAGTCGGATTGCCTGTGGTACGGGTAGACAAACTTCCGCTGAATCATATTATTCGGTCATATGACCTATGTAACTCTGATGTAGTAATTTTGGATTACTTACTTGTACAACCACTTATTGTATACCATTTCTAGAGATGAAAGTGTGGACTAGCAATTTTCCTAGGGCTAGTCTACATGAGTATAGACTTAGAACAGTTGAGATGCATGGAGAATAATTTAACCGTAGACCATGTCCTCAGAGATATGTATTGTGTTTGGTCGTCGCCTTCGTGTGGTTTGACGGGCATTTCTCGCCGTGTGGATTGGTGTAACTATTCTTCCAAATATCTTTTGTGTTCTTAGTTTGGTGTTCGGTTGTTTTGCATTATATTTGGTGATTTGTATGACAAGGCTGCGATGAGGTTGGATGGTTACAGTTTTATTTGGCTTTTTATTCGAGATCCCATCCAACTAGATATTTCGCGTTGTCGTACTAATTATCTCTTATAGTGCAGAATAATCGGGTGCCCACAGATTTTCTGAGGGTGAGCATTTTTATGTGAAAATACATATCTTCCTGGTTCCGACAAAATTTGCTTCACTGATATTTGATTTTAAATGATTTAGATATGAATTTCTCAAGTTTGCACAAAAAGAAAGGTTAGGAATTGCTTAGGCCTATTTTGGGAGGTAGTTTTGTCAAATACCAATTATCCACAGTAATTTTACAATTTTCTTGAGTTTAACAAAAGTAGTTTCACATTTTTAGCAAATAATGAATTTTCTAGAAATTTATAAACTTCTAGGTTATAAAGATGTATATGATAGATATTTTTATTTTTAGAGAAAAATCCTACACATAAGTTCTCACATTTTATTTTACAACATTGAAGAGAACATTTTTATGAATCCATAGAAATTTGGTTCACTTCAAAAGGAGTTGGAATGGATTTTATAGAAATATGTTCACACATTTTATTTTACAACATTGAAGAGAACATTTTTATGAATCCATAGAAATTTGGTTCACTTCAAAAGGAGTTGGAATGGATTTTATAGAAATATTTCAAGTTCTTAAGCCAAAATAAGTAAATTTTGCTTCATAATATTTTATAGATATTTTCTGTACATAAGTGGTTATATTTTATTTGATAGCATTAAAGTTCACCAATTTACAAAACTAACAAAATTGATTTCACTCAAAAATGAGTTAAAATGACAAACATATGGATTTACAAAGTTGAGCTATTTTTTGTTGGAAAAATATTTCAGTTTAACATTTTTCTTCTTTTTCTTTTTCTCTCTTTCTCTCTTACAGGTGGGGCCAATGTGGCATAGAGACAAAGCAGAGCATGGCGAGGCGACCTGGGCCGCCGGCTCTGTTCGCCAGCGCCGGCGGCGAACGGCGGCGCGGCTAATGTCGCGTCCAAAAGAGAAAACATAGCCGAGGTGCTTGCGAACCTAACGGTGGTCGGAAACTCGCCGGTGATGGACTGTAGCTCGCCGGTGGCGAGCTCGAGCGGCGGCTGTGTTCGGGGTTAAAAGCCAAATGGCTCTACGGTTCAGATCGCGCAAAGCTAACGCATGCATGCACTCCTTTAGAGCTCCAGGAGGCTCACCAAGCGACTGCTCGAGGTGGGGGAACACCGGACAGCGGCGGCGGTGGAAGCTTCGGGCTCCACGGCAGTAGCTTGCTCCTGTCGATCTGTGGCCAAGGCGAATGGTTCCCGAGGTCAGTGGCCTCCTAAGAATGGCTCCTATGCAAGGAATCGGACTGAGACCTACCAGTGAGAGGAAACTCGACGGCGGCGGCACAGATCGGTGCCGAGGAAGATGGAGGCCGATCTCGAGCTTCGTGGCACCACGGCTCGATTCCTTCGGTTGGCAGTCTTCTAGAGGCAGGGTCACGCTGGAGGCGCAAGGGCTCGGTCAGAAACTTCCTGTGCCGGCCGGAACGGCAAAGCGACGCTGGCGGTGGTTCTGCAGGGCCGAGACAAGGCACGGCGGCGACACGGCTGCTTCGACCGGCGATCCTAGGGCAACCAAGTGCAAAAATGGGATGGTCAGAAGGTATAGATCACGTTCCCGAGGCTTGGGAAGGATGGAGCTCACCGGCGTTGGCTTGGGACTGATCGAACAGTTTCGGTAGTGAGGAAGATGAGGTTGCCGGCGGTGATCTTTGGGGATTTCG
Organism: Oryza meyeriana var. granulata; assembly: GCA_003991445.1. NCBI lineage: Eukaryota > Viridiplantae > Streptophyta > Magnoliopsida > Poales > Poaceae > Oryza > Oryza meyeriana. The sequence continues at coordinate 123,818 of RYFJ01002116.1, forward strand.
CAGGTTTTCTCGGTGGGAACGTGGAGAGCAAAGGAAGGAGACTCAGCTGGTGAAGTTTAGAGTGAAATGGTCGAGGTTTCCCATGGTGAAGCTCATCTAGGTCTCTCTGTGTGCTGTGAGGGAGAAAGAGAACCAGGTGCTGACACGTTTACTAGGCAGTGCTGAGTTGCTTCATCTCCACAGTGTCCTTGGTGGGTCCCACATGTAAGGCAACCATGTTCTACTCATATTTAGCTAGATTTACTCTATGGCTTGTGGGTCCAAGTAGTGATGGTCTAGGAGAAAGAGAGGAGTGTGGGTGAATTTCCTGGTGCATCACACTGTCACATGCTATAGTTAAGGCTGACAAGTGGGCCAGGCTCTTGTGGATCCCACAGGTCGGTGAAATAGAGAGAAGAAATGACCCACAGGTCAGTGAAATAGAGAGAAGAAATCTCTAGAAACTAAGTGTGAGAGACTGTATGGACAGCTGTCTTGCATCTGTGATTTCAGTAGGTTAAAAAGGGATATAAATTATGGGCAAAATATTGGAGGTAGAGAAAAGTGTGTTTAACCTGCTGACCAAAATTCAGGGTTAGAAGTGGTCTGGTTTATCTTTGGTGAAATTGCAAAGTAGGCACACAGACCCAGTTTTTCTGCAGTTTCAATTATTTCTCCAGTGCCTTGACGTTATCATTTTATGTGCTTTATTTGGGAGATAAATTAAACCAAAATTCCTGGTGGTAGGGTTCATGTTGGCACACACTTTGGAAAAAGGGTTCTGTCTAATTAGTTCTCATTTTTATGTGGTAAATTTTTGAAGTAAACCAACTTATTTCGGCTAGCTTCCTAGTTTTGCTGATTTGAGGGACTTGGTTGAAGTATTTATTGAAGTGATAAAATCATGTAAAATTTACAGTGGATTAATTATGTCGGATAGTGTTTACAGGAATTTTTCCATGATTTTAGGTGCAACCAAACATCTTTAGAAAATCCTTAGACTATACAAATGCATAGGTCCAGGAAAAGGATCCAGGCTGAAACTTGTTTGAATTTTTAAGAGGTCTAAACTAATGAAATAAATTCTGGAAAAATTTATTGATTCATGGTAACTATACTAGTATTTGAATAAATTATTTCCCCCATATACTTCTGTTCAATTTGATGCACTTTTAGAAGTTGGACAAATTTTGCCGATTAGGGTTTTAGTTATCGGGAGTTTGAAAATATTTGCAAACTTCAATTTCGCACGAGGTGACAAAGCAAGAAATTAATTTGTGCATTCTAATGACAGCAGGTCAGGGCACTAATTACTTGGAATTAGATTTGGGGCTGTGACAGATATAGCAGTATGTGCCGAAAAGGGTGATAAAAGAGGTATTCTTTTGGTCCTCTTCGGCCATGAAGACTTGGTGATATCCCGAATAAGCATCCTGGAAACTCATCAACTCACAGTCAGCAGTCGAGTTGACCAGCTGGTCAATTTGTGGGAGTAGAAAGTCGTCTTTCGGCACGCCTTGTTGAGGTCGATGAAGTCGACGCACATTCTCCACTTGCCATTCGACTTCTTGACTAGCACTGGGTTCGCTGGCCATTCTGGGTGCTCGACCTTGTGAATGACTTGTGCGTGGATCAGCTTGTTGACTTCTGCCTTCACCGCCTCCTGGCGGTCGATTGACATCTTGCGCAGTTTTTGCTTCTGCGGCTTGATGATGGGCTGACTGTGAGGTAGTGCTCAATGAGGCTTCGGCTTACGCCCGATAAATCATCTGGGCCCCAGGCAAAAACGTCCAAGTTTCATTTGATGACCTACAGCATCTTGGCTGCTTTCTTGACCTGCAGCATCGACGAATTAGCAGGGTCTACCGGGACTTTCTTGACCTCGCCCTGGTGCGAAGGCTTGTGCACGCCGTAGCCCCTTGCCGTCCCTTGCCAATCATCTTGGACATTGTGGATCTCACGCACGCTCTTCGCCACCTGCCCAACTGCCCTGGCCGAAGGCTGATGGCCGTAAACCGTGATTGCCCCGTTCGGCCCTGGCATTTTTAGCCACAGTTAGTTGTGGTGCGCCACGGCTTCAAACATGTTTAGCGTGGACTGGCTAGGATGGCGTTGTACTGATACAGGATGTCCACAATGTCAAAAATGATTGGTTCTATTCGGGCGTTGCCGCCCTCGCCGAACGATACTTGCAGCTGTACTTGCCCCAACGCACGAACTGAGCTTGCACCGAAGCCTTGCAGCGAGATGGCCGCCGGGGCGAGCATAGCTTCTAGGATCCCTATCTACCGAAAGATATCGACAAAGATGATATCTGTAGAGCTTCCTCCATCGACCAGGATGTGGCGAACCTCACATCCGGCAATGTCAGCAGATATGACAATGGGATCTTGGTGTGGGCAGAAAACACCTTTGGCATCCTCTGGGCCGAAGGTTATCAATGTTCATGCGAAAGAAGGTGGCTTGGTCTGGGGCATTGTGGCGATGCGGTTAATCACTCTCTCATGCGCTTTCTTCTGCCTTTTCAACTCCAAACCTTGCGAGGAGCCCTTGGTGATTGTGGTGATTACCTTCCATTGTCCGCCTTGAGTTGCTTCTATCTAAAGTGGCTTGTTCTCTTCGGACTGATCAGCAGCTTCGCCCTGGGCTAGCTCTGGCGAGCTAGAACCCGGTCCCCTCGACTAGCGTTCTCGGTACGCTGGATGTTCCTGCACTGCTCGGGGGTGTGTGAGGCCTTATCGTGAAAGGCGCAGAACTTGTCTTTCTCCCTCTTCAGCTTCTTCGCCAGCACACCTTATAAGTTTTTGAAGTTTTGCCGAAGAGTATTGATCTCTTCGACGGTCATCACTTGTTTTTCCTTTTTGTCCCTGAACTTCTTCCAGGCCGACTGCGGGCGTTGTGATGACATCGGTCTGGCTTGAGCTGTGCTTGCCGAGCACTGCACGCCTTCCTGGTTAAGCTCAGCTTGGATCTTGTTTCTCCTCTTGGTGTCCTCTGCGCCCCTTGCATAACCGTCGATGATGCAGAAGAGCTCATCGACCATTTTTGACTGCTTTCTTGTTATCTTTTCAGTTAGGAGGCCTATGAGGGGATTAGCGGAAGCGGCGTTGATGACTAACGTTTCAGTGATATCTTGCACTTAGCATCTTGCTTGGGAAAAGCTTCGGATGTACTCGCGGATGGATTCCCCTAGCTTCTGCCAAATGCCGAAAAACTCTTGCTGAGTTTTTGGCTCCTAGTAGATTCCTCGGAAGTTGGTGACGAAGATATCATGCAACTGCTCCCAAGAGTATATGCTACTTGGCGGCAGGTTGAAGTACCATGACTACGCGAAGCCGTCCAATGTGAGGTGTATGACTTTTGCCTTGGTGTTTTCGTCACCGTGGGCTCCTTCGATCGCAGATTCGTAAACGAAGAGGAAGTCGCTGGGGTCCGAATCGCTTGTGTACATGACGATTAAAGGATTCTTGAATTGTGGTGGGATCGGGTGGCTTTGTAGCTGTCACGCCCTAAAAATCGCTTTAATTAAAAATTATTTTTGGGTAAAACAAAATACAAGAATACACTGGAAAATTTTGTCTGTAAAAGTGTTTGAATAAAATTTGGAAATTTCCAATATTAAAAATCCCAAGTTTAAAATTTTAAAATAAATACTTAGACGCTTTTATATTCCCGGGGTTTTGGTTGGAATATTTTAAGCGCTTAAGTATTTATAATAATAAACCCTTTCTATTTCATGGTAGCATTTATTCCTAGTAAATTCCCCACGATTTAATAAACTCTCTAAAATATTTTCGAAATTTTCAGAGCTCCAGAATTAATTTTAATGGGACGAAGATCATTAATAAGATCTATAATAAAATCCCTGTCTTTTCCCCTATTCGGGTCATTTCGGTTCAATCCTTTGAAGTCTCCCCATTCATCGTGAACTTTGACTCCCTTTTTTTCTAGGGTTTCATGTCGCTCCCGAAACCCTAAAATCTCTTCGACGTTCTGATTCCCAAAATATACCGATATTTCAATCGATCGAATATTTCCTAAACTATTCCCTCCCCCGTTCCTTACTCCCAAAATATTCCCCATATTTGGAAATTCATTTATTCCGTTTCTGAATTCCGTGAAATATATTCCTCGAATATCATACTTTCTCGGTCAACGCAAAATATCCTCCAGTTTTCCCCAAGTTCCGGATTCCAAAAAATCCCAAAAAAATCCCCACCTTTTCTCCTTCTTTTCTCTTTTCCTTTTCCTTCCAATTTTTCCTTTCCCCTTTTATTTTTCCTCTCTGTTTCCTCCCTCCTGTTCATCTCCTCCTTTGTTTCTCTCTCTGTTCAGCCAGCAAGCCAAGCCGCGCCACCGCCTGGGCCGAGCTCGGCCTCGCTCTCCCCAGCCGCCCTGGGCTGCGCCACTCCCCGGCCTCGCTCGCCCGGCCTGCGCCGCCCTGGCCCCGGCCCGGTCTACCTGCTCCCACGCCGCCCCGGCCTCGGACCCGGTCTCCTCCACCTCCCGGCTTCTTCTTCCCCGCTTCCCCGAGAAGCGACGCCGAATCGCGCCCACGTCGCCGTGGCGACCGCGCCCACTCCCGCTCCAAAACCGCCTCCTCGGCCATGATTCCGCCTCCCCGTGCCCTCAAATAACTCTCCCGAGCTCCCCTCTCTTGTTTTTTCCCACTCGCCTGAAGCCACCACCGTCTGGCTCCGCCCCACCGACGCCGCGCCACCCCGCGTCGTCGCGCCGCCGCCCTGCTAGTCCTCGGCCCGCGCCGCCGCGCGCCCTGCCACCGCCTGCGCCCGGCTGAGCCATGCTGGCACCTCCACCACGCTCGGCCGCCTCTCCGTCGCCCCCGAGCGCCGCAGGAGCACTCTCCCTCGGTCGTCCCGAAGCCCAGCGCCGCCGCCTCTTCTGCCGGCCGCGCCTCCAGCCGCAGCTCCTGGCCGTGCTGCCGCCGTTGGGTCGTCTCCAACGTCGTCTCCTCGCCACGCGCAGCGTTGCCGCCTCTGGAAGCTGCGCCGATGCCTGGAGCCAGTGCCGCCGCTTGGCTACGGTCGTCGCCATCCTTCGCCGCCTCGAGGTGAGGATCCCTCGACGCCGGCCCCTGCTACTTTTCCTTTCCCCGAAGCCGCCGCCGCTCTGCAGGTCGATCTGTGCGCCGCCACGTCGACGCGGGTCATCGTCGCCATCTTCACCACCGCCTCGGCCTGCTCCTCTGGCTGCCCGGTGCGCCGCCCCTCTTCTGCTCCTCCCCTGCGCACCGTGCTGCCGCCCTGCTCCGCTTCCAGGTTGCCGTTGCCGTCGCCTGCTCTCCAACCGACGGTCTCTGCGTCGTCGTCCTCGTCGTCGTCCTCTGCGCCTCTCGCCGCCGCCTGCCATCTCCGTGCTGCAGCCACGTCGTCGTCTGTCGCCGGTGAGCATCCACTCCGTCGTCCTCGACGCCTCCATCCTCTCTTCCTCCTTCGGCGCCTCTGTCCTTTCCCCTTTTGTGCTCGACGTCCTCGTCGTCGTAGGCCTCGCCGTTGCCATCTACACCGGCGCCCCGTTCCCTCCTCAGCCCCGACACCGCCCTGGCCTGTCATCGACACCGCCGCCCCAAGGAGCGCCGTTGCCGTCTCCTAGCCGCGTCACCCGTGCTGGTCGTCATCCTGCCTATCGGATGCCGCCCTCCGTCCTCACGGCCGAGTCGCCGTCGTCCTCATTGCTTCGTCGCCGGTCGTCGTCCTCGTTTGCCGCCGGTGAGCCCGCAAGCCGAGCCTGCTCGCCGTCCCCATCTTCTCCACTCCGGTACCCTATGTCATGGTCGTCGACGCCGCCCATCGCCTAGCCGCCGGCCTCGCCTCCATCTCTTCCAGCCTGTCCCAGCGCCTGCTCTGTGTCTGCTCTGCGCCTGCTTTGTGTCCTACCGCCGGTAAGCCACAGTCGAGGACTCCTCCCTCGGCATCTCCTTGCCAGAGCCGCCTCCTCCTTCCTCATCTCGTGCCGCGCCGTGGCGCCATTGTCAACGTCTTCACCGCGTCGCGCAGCACTGGAGTCGCTACTCCTGCCACCGAAGTCGTCGTGCCGTCGGGTCTCCTCTCTGCCTCGCCGTGTCAGTGCCTCGTCGCGCCAGCCGTCGCCCGACCCCCTCGGCTGAGCACCATGGCGAGCTTACTTTTTCTCTGTGCCCCTAACAGGCCGGCCCCACAACATCCCCATCCTCGGAGACAGCCTTGTGGACCTTTTAATGGTTTTTCCGTGTATGATAGATGGGTCCGGTGCACAGTAGTCTGAGCCATCTTGATCGTCCAACTCTTTTAATCGATCATAGCCATTCGATCTTCGTAGAAGCCCCAATCTAAATCCCAGCCATCCAATCTATTTCGATCAAATCCGAACCAGATTCCAATGACTCAATCCGCATGCCACCTCAGCCCTCTTTTACTCTTCATCGATCCATCTCATCGCAATCTCACCTTTCGTGCCACATCGGCATCCACCCTAGTAGCGACGTCGTTTCCTTGTCCTCGAGGCAGTCACATCATTCCAGTCCACCACCTCACCTTTTCCCTCGGTCCATGGACCTAGTCCATAGGATCTGTGTCCATGATAATGCCACTCTTTCTCCAGTGCCAAAAAAAATAATCCTTTTAATTCAATTTCGAGAGAATATTCCTGAGAATATTCTTTTCCAACTCTTTTCGGATTTATTCTAAATTCGATATTCCAAAAGCCATATCTTTCCCGTCCGAACTCCGAATTGACCCGTTCTTCTTCCTAATTTCATCTAAAATTATAATCTACTTGTTTGTATAATTTTTATGTACTGTTTATTTGGAGTTTCTTAGGGTTTTTATTATTTTGCGTGTAGTCGCCGTTTCGGAGGACCGCGAAGTCTTCGGAAGAGCAATCGAAGATGTTTTATTGCAAGGCAAGTCACACATTCATCCTTGAACATGTTGAACCTACTTTGTGAAATATTTTATGATTTATAAATAAATTGCATGTTTTGCCAATTACATGGAATATGGGATAACCTATCCACTTACTCGAGACCCTGTTTATTTATTATCCATTCCTTGATAACTTTGGGTGATAATTTGACTAGCTTAGGTCTCATTGGATGACTTGGCTAGAGATAGGACTTACATAGCCATGCTTAGCAACATAGCTCACCTGGGAATTAAATATTATCTTTTTATAGGATTCGACTCAATGTCGGAAAAATAGAACTTTGGATAGGCTGTTGTTAAATTACTAAACTTGGACTTAAATGGTGGGCTGTGGGTGTATGGTTTTGCTTGTCGCACCCATGGCAATTAAGGACCGGTTCACGGGAACCACTTGGGCAACTACCCGTACTTTCCACAAGCCAGCGTAGGCAACGGCTGGGATTGAAGCGTTTCTTCTCCCTCTCCTAGGCACCGAAGAAGAGGGTGGGTGGGATGGAGTTGGGTCGGCCCGGGGTAGGGTTGATCGGCTTCCGGATTCACCGTGGCGCAAGGGGGGTAGCCTGGCCAATATGACGTGCCCTGTCGGCAGATGCAATGTAACGACCCGTTTCCCTTTTCCCTGTTGGAATTCGTTTTTCTGAATTCCAATCCCTCTCCTATCTCATTCAGCTGTGCCTAGTTCTTTTTCCTGGCCAGCCGACTACCTTGTCCCCTTGTGCCGAGTAGACTCCTACTCAGTTCATGTATCTTGCCCTTTTTCCTTTGTGCCACTCGGCCCTCTTTGCCGCCGAGTAAACCTGTGAAGTGGCCGACTACCTTGACAACCTACCCGCCGTCTCATCGCCTCATCCAGTTGCGCCCCTCCCGTTGGACGCCGACTGCCGAAGTGTTGGCAAGGCCCGACCTCTACCTGCCCGCAACCCAGTTCGGACCAGTGGACAATAACTGGCTGAACCGCAAGGACCCGCTTGGACCAACGGTTAGTCTGAGGCTCTGTCAGTGAGGTTCCACCAACCCGTCCTTGCTACGACCTTAGTGTCTCATCGTCGCTACAGTGCCTACCAACTCCACCGGCCACGCCGGACTCCAAAGCCAATCCCTGCTTCAATGTCTCATCGCCTTGACAGCCCATCTTGACTTCCTTTTCTCCATCGCCCTGCGTCGTTGTGCCCTTGCCTGGCGCACCGGCTATATATGAGCATCCATGCTTCCTCCTTCCCTTGTTTTGCAACCCGGCCACCTCTGCTGGAGCACCGTCTTCATCTTCCCCAGCCTCGGAGTCGTTTCCTACTTTTTGAGCTCCATCGCCGCCATTTGTCGGTGAGCCTTGTCGCCCCTTTGGCAAGCTATACCTTCATCCGGCTACCATCCATCCTCAGCCGACTGCTACTTTTCTGCAGCCGACTACCTCGGTATTCTTTTCCAAAGTGTTTTACCTCTTTCCGGCTTATCAAGTGTTTATCTTTTCTGCTTGTCCAGATCCTGAACCGGTGGACGATCCAGCAGCTATCTTCGTCGAGGAAGATCCTTCTTTGGAACAAGGCAAGCCTCTTTGACCATATTGTCTCCTATATGTGCAAAACTATGTTGTTTGCAAAATATGCATGCTTAGTTCACACTTTAAACTGATCGGCCTCGGTTGCCAGTGCAACCGACGGACCTACCCAGTAGTCGCACTTATCTGGTAGGATGTTGATGTATTTCTCCCTTGATAGCCCCACAAATGGCACGTTGGCATCCTATCTACGGATTCAAATGCCAAGTAGAACGGCTTAGCCCTGCAACGTTTCTGTTGTCGTTTGGGAAACAGTGGTTTTTGCTCAACTATTGGAAAACCCGATACTTTGCGTATCGGCGTGTTTGTGAAATAAATGAAAGCTTGTGAAAACCCTGATGTACAGAGACAGTGCCTGTGTGGCCTGGCTATGTATTATCGATAAGGACCGTTTCCTTTGGGAATTGCATCCGAGCATTTTACAGTACGACCATATGGGTAGTATGGGCTGCCCTTGGCCGAGTAAATTGTAGGTTTAGGGAAGTTTGGTGCCGACTGGAGTAGACTCATCTGAGTTGTGGCTCGTGAGCCCTAGTGCTGACGGTGGTTGGAGCCGACCTGAAGCATTGATCCTGTGTGGATCCTTCTGCTGGCATTGGATAACCCTAGACTGGCTTTGGAAATGGCATTGTCACGAACTTCCGGTACAGGCCAGTACTCGGTGTAAGCTTCGTGTCGGATGGGTAAAATGTACACCCTCTGCAGAGTTTAGCCGAACTGTTCGAACAGCCGTGCCCACGGTTAAGGGCGATGTAAGGTGATTCCCATAGCGTAGACTTGTTTGCCTGTGGTTTGTGAAAGTGTTTGTTGGGAAGGGAATCGTGACCAGAGTTTGCCGAGTAGCAAACGGAAAGCCTGTGTGGCCAGAAACGGGCCTGTGTGACCCGGGGTGTTGAAGCACCAGAAGCAAGTGTGTGAAAAGTTAACAGGAGAAGTCTTCGGGTTGTAGCCAGAAGACGGTAAAGATCATGCTCCCGGGTTGTAGCCAGGGCAGCAAAGCTTGAGCTAACTAGTTGTAGCCAGTGTAGCAACTGTACCGGTTGTAGCCGGAATATGCTGAGATTTGGTTGTAGCCGAGTCTCAGGGTCAACGGGTAGTTGTAGCCACTCGGGAAATCAGCACACCGAATGGAGTGGTCGGAGCCACACGGATGGCAGACTAATATGAAGTCAGATATACTTCCAGAAGATGAAAATGGAAATACATGATTCATTAAGTGGCGAGTTGTTGAAAAGCAACTTGCGGAATGGATTGAAGCGTGAGCCTCTTTCCGACAACTAAAACTTGGACACACTAGCATTTTGATAACCAAAATGTTTCTAAAGGCAGTTTTTCGCAAATAAAACTCTGAGCCCCTTGTATGAAGCCAGCATGGCACCTTTTCCCGGCTTGCTGAGTATGAAAGTACTCACCCTTGTTCATATATATGTATAGTAGGTCTTGAAGAAGAAAACCCGACTACCGCCGAGTTCCTCCAAAATCAAGCCGACTACGAAGACTTTTTGAGGTTTTGAGCCTAGTTCCCAACCGAGCCTATGGTGTAGTGGTGTTCTTTTGCCGAGTAGATTTCCCTTGCTTCCGCTCTGTTTGTACCTTTCTCGCTAGTTTACCCTGTTGTTCCTTTTGTTCATCTGGGGCCTGTCCTGGATGGTAATCTTTGTAATATATATGTATGTATTCTGATATGTATTTAATGTACTCTGAGTTGTATCACCAATGACTATGTGTGTACCCAGCTACTGATCCAGGGATCGGGTACTGTGTGCACATGGCGGGCTCCCCACCTAGGAGATGGTGGGTGTCCCCCACAGGAAGTGGTATCAAAGCAAAGGTTGGCCCTAGGAGCGAAACCCTATGCGTGTAGATGTCCTTGAGGATCTTATTTTGAAAACTATACTATTTGCAAAAACTAGGATTTGCCCGAGTATCCCTTTTTGCCTTTATTGACCTTGAAAACGTTTCTAAACTCTTGGCTATCCAAGTATCCTTGGCTCCTGCGCAAATATCTCAGTTTCAGTGCCCTATCCGTCGCTTTTCGTCGTGGCTGGGTTCCTGAGTGTGTCCCCTGTTCTGTTGCTTGATTCCACCTTGATGTTTTCGTCGCTTCCTTTATCTGTTCTGTTGGCTTGGCTGCCAATACCTTTCTCAGCCTTTCTCCCTTGGTTGCCTTTCTCCTAGGACCAGATGGCAGAACGTCAGTGCCGTAATGTTCGTGCTCCAGGTCGCCTAGGTTATGAAGACCGAGTTCCAGCCCGCAACGACATGCCTCCGGCAGCAGATGAGCAAGAAGTTGAGCAGGCTCATGATCAGACGTCCGGAAATGGTCGTGCAGTTGGCCCTGGTACCCCTGCCACTGTGGCCCCTAATCAGGAGGGATTGCCTCAACCTCCTCAGTTTCCGGTGGACCCACAGCAGCTTATGGCCATCCAGACTCAGATCTTGCAAGGCATTGCTCAGAACTTGGCTGCGTTACAGCCCCTTTTTTACCAAGCTCAACCAGCACAGGCCCATGGTCGCTCCAAGCTCGCCGACTTCCTGAGGTCCCGTCTGGCAGAGTTTTCACAGACCGCCGAGCCAGTGGAGGCTGACGACTGGCTGAAGGATATTGACAGAAAGTTGAACCTGGTGCAGTGCACGCCTGTTGAGAAAACCTTGTTCGCGGCACACCAGCTTCGAGGTCCGGCCGCCAACTGGTGGGAGAACTACTGTGCTGCCCATCAGGATGCCACCAACATAGCATGGCCCGAGTTTGCTGAAGCCTTCAAGGCGGCGCATGTCCCAGAAGGAGTAATTGACATCAAGAGAGAAGAATTCAACAACCTCAAGCAGGGACATTCCAGCATCAGCGAGTACCTGAGCAGATTCAATCACTTGGCCCGCTATGCACCCGAGGAAGTGAATACGGACAAGAAGAAGATCAGGAGATTCCTAAAAGGAATGAATGTGGCATGAAGATTCAGCTCCTTGCCATGACTTCCCTACTTTCAGCACATGGTAACAGAGCCCTAGTGGTAGAAGACGCTAGGAAGGAGATCGAGGTTTTTCGCAAGCGCAAGGCCTCTCAGATGCAGACTCGTGGTGGTCCGAGTTCCAGGCCCAATCTCCCCAATCCTTACCGTCAGTTTGCTCCGCCCCAGTTTCAAGGGCATGTGTCTCGCCCATCTGTTTCTCGCCCATCTCCATCTGTTCAATCTCGTTTCCCCAGTGCAAGTACCGGTGCGAGCCACTCTACCCCAGTCGGCCTGCAGCAGAGAAGCATCCCGAGTGCCCCAGGGAGCCGATGTTACAACTGTAACGAGTTGGGTCACTTCACCCGTCATTGCCCCCAGAAGCAAGTTCCTGCAGCCTCTGGACGTTCCAACATCAGCACTGCAAGAGCCCCTGTGTTCAGTCGAGGACAGCCGACTACACAAGCTAGTGGATCTGCCTCCCGTACCACGCGACTTTTGGACGAGGCCGTGTCAATCATATCTAGTCGGAGACAGCTCGAGAAGCTTCAGATGTTGTAATGGGTACGTTTCTTGTCAACTCCGTACCTGCAGTTGTTTTGTTTGATTCAGGAACATCGCATTCCTTTATTTCTCAAGCTTTTGTGGATAAGCATGGTTGGGATGTTCAAGGCCTTAGGATGCCTATGGCCATACACTCCCCTGGCAAAGAGTTTAGGTCAGACCAATCTTGCCCGAGAGTTGACCTGGTCATTGAAGGGGTTAGTTTTTCAGCTAACCCCATTGTCCTGGAATTGCAAGGTTTGGATTTGATTCTAGGCATGGACTGGTTAGCCGAGCATAAAGGCCGAATAGACTGTGCAACCAGTACCATAACCCTGCAGTGTCCCTTGGGACAAGAAGTAAAGTTTACCCCTCCGGAACACCATAAAAGCCGACCTTTCCTGAGTTCTGTGCAAGCTGTTCCTCTAGAAGAAGTACCGGTGGTTAACGAGTACCCTGAAGTCTTTCCAGACAGCTTACCCGAAATGCCCCCTGATCGGGAGATTGAGTTTTCTATAGAGTTGCTACCCGGCACAGCGCCAATATCCAAGATACCCTATAGAATGGCGGCTAAGGAGTTAGCCGAAGTGAAAAAGCAGATAGAAGAGCTTGAAGCTCTAGGTTTTGTGCGACCTAGCACATCACCTTAGGGAGCTCCAGTGCTCTTAGTGGAAAAGAAAGACAAGACGAAGAGGATGTGTGTGGATTATCGTGCCCTAAATGAGGTAACCATCAAAAATAAGTACTCGTTGCCCAGGATCGATGACCTGTTCGACCAGCTGAAAGGTGCTAGAGTTTTCTCCAAGGTTGATTTAAGATCAGGATACCATCAGCTGAAGATTAGACCTGAGGATGTGCCCAAGACAGCTTTCTCGACCCGTTATGGTCTCTATGAGTATACAGTGATGTCCTTCGGGCTCACTAATGCCCCAGCCTTCTTCATGAGCCTCATGAACAAGATATTCATGGAATATCTCAACAAGTTTGTTGTGGTATTCATAAATGATATCTTAATCTACTCCAAGAACGAGCAAGAACACGCAGAACATTTGAGGGTGGTTCTAGGAAAGCTAAAGGAACACCAGTTGTATGCCAAGTACTCGAAGTGTGAGTTTTGGCTGGGCCGAGTTGCTTTCCTAGGGCACATTGTTACTGCTCAGGGAGTAGAAGTGGATCCCGGAAAGGTAAGAGATGTGCTTTCCTGGAAGTCCCCGACTACAGCCACAGAAGTGAGAAGTTTCCTAGGTTTGGCTGGTTATTACCGGAGATTCATTGAAGGATTTTCAAGGATCGCCAAACCGATGACGGATTTGCTAAAGAAGGAAAGGAAGTTTGAGTGGAATGACGCTTGTGAGAAAAGCTTCCAAGAGTTAAGGAAGAGGCTAACTACTCCGCCTGTGTTGATCCTTCCGGATATCAGGAAAGATTTTGAGGTATACTGCGACGCATCCCGACACGGCTTAGGCTGTGTACTTATGCAGGAAGGAAGAGTGGTTGCTTATGCCTCAAGACAGTTGAGACCTCATAAGATGAACTACCCTACTCATGACCTCGAGTTATCAGCAGTAGTGCATGCCTTGAAGTTATGGCGCCACTACCTGATTGGGAACTGGTGTGAGATCTACACTGACCATAAAAGCCTGAGGTACATATTTACTCAGACGGAGCTCAATTTCAGACAAAGGCGATGGCTTGAGCTAATCAAGGACTATGACCTTGGGATATATTACCACCCGGGTAAGGCAAATGTGGTTGCCGATGCCCTAAGTCAGAAAGTCCATTGCCATGCTGTTTTGAACCTACCCCATCAACCAGAGCTAAGCCGAGAATTGGAAAGATTAAGGATAAATGTGGTTAAGTCAGGAACCCTGGCAACTTTGCTGATTCGACCTACATTGGAGGAGCAGATCAGTGAAGCGCAAATGGAAGATGAAAAGATAATGTCTATTAAGGAAGGCGTGACCAAAGGGGAAGCCCCCGAGTACTCCATCGACAGCAAAGGGACCGTCTGGTTTGGAAAACGCATTTGCGTACCCAGTCGGAAGGAGATCCGAGACTTAATTCTGAGAGAAGCCCATGAGTCCGCTTATTGCATCCACCCAGGAAGTACCAAGATGTATCAGGATATCAAGGATCATTACTGGTGGCCTGGAATGAAGCGAGGCATTGCTGAGTACGTCGCCGTTTGTGACATTTGTCAAAGGGTCAAAGCAGAACACCAGAAGCCGGCAGGATTACTTCAGCCCCTGAAGATACCCGAGTGGAAATGGGAAGAAATAGGGATGGATTTCATAACTGGATTGCCTAGAACTCCGGCAGGACATGATTCCATCTCGGTAATAGTCGACCGACTAACCAAAGTCGCCCACTTTATCCCTGTCAAGACCACCTACCCGGCTAAGAAGCTAGCTGAGTTGTATCTGACCAAGGTTATCTGCCAACACAGTGTCCCGAAGAAGATCGTGTCTGACCGAGGAACTCAGTTCACCTCCCACTTTTGGCAAAAGTTGCACGAGGCAATGGGCACTAATCTCAATTTTAGTACTGCATATCACCCCCAGACTGATGGACAAACTGAGAGAGTAAATCAGATTTTGGAAGATATGCTGAGAGCATGTGCCTTGGATTTTGAAGGAACTTGGGATCTCTCTCTGCCATATACCGAGTTCTCGTACAACAACAGCTACCAAGCCAGCATTCAAATGGCCCCCAATGAAGCTCTATATGGACGCAAGTGTAGGACTCCACTTTGTTGGACAGACGTGGGAGAGAAGATGGTCTTTGGGCCAGATGTTTTGAAAGAGGCGGGAGAACGAGTTAAGGTTATCCGAGAACGTCTGAAGGCGGCCCAATCCCGACAGAAGAGCTATGCTGATAATCGGACACGAGAGCTCGAGTTTCAAACCGGTGACTACGTGTATCTCCGAGTATCACCCCTACGCGGAACCAAGAGATTCGGAATGGGTGGAAAGCTAGCGCCTCGCTACATCTGCCCGTATCCTATCATTGACAGGCGCGAAGCAGTAGCATATCAGTTGGAGTTGCCCGCAGAACTTTCTGATGTCCACGATGTGTTTCACGTGTCACAGTTGAAGAAATGCCTTCGCATCCCAGAAGAGCAAGTTCCGTTGGAAATGATCGACGTGCAGCGCAACCTCACATACAAGGAATGCCCGAATCGGATTCTGGAAACAAGGGACAGATGTACAAGACGAAGGACGGTCAAATTTTGCAAGGTGCAATGGAGTAATCATACTGAAGATGAAGCTACATGGGAGCAGGAAGATTGCCTTCGAGCCGAGTATCCGAAGCTCTTCGCCGAGTAGCGGAATCTCGGGACGAGATTCTGTTAAGAGGGGGAGGTTTGTAACGACCCGTTTCCCTTTTCCCTGTTAGAATTCGTTTTCTAAATTCCAATCCCTCTCCTATCTCGTTCAGCTGCGCCTAGTTCTTTTTCCTGGCCAGCCGACTACCTTGTCCCCTTGTGCCGAGTAGACTCCTACTCAGTTCGTGTATCTTGCCCTTTTTCCTTTGTGCCACTCGGCCCTCTTTGCCGCCGAGTAAACCTGTGAAGTGGCCGACTACCTTGACAACCGACCCGCCGTCTCATCACCTCATCCAGTTGCGCCCCTCCCGTTGGACGCCGACTGCCGAAGTGTTGGCAAGGCCCGACCTCTACCTGCACGCAGCCCAATTCAGACCAGTGGACAATAACCGGCTGAACCGCAAGGACCCGCTTGGACCAACGGTTAGTCTGAGGCTCTGTCAGTGAGGTTCCACCAACCCGTCCTTGGTACGACCTTAGTGTCTCATCGTCGCTACAGTGCCTACCAATCAACCGGCCACGCCGGACTCCAAAGCCAATCCCTGCCTCAACGTCTCATCGCCTTGACAGCCCATCTTGACTTCCTTTTCTCCATCGCCCTGCATCGTTGTGCCCTTGCCTGGCGCACCGGCTATATATGAGCATCCATGCTTCCTCCTTCCCTTGTTTTGCAACCCGGCCACCTCTGCTGGAGCACCGTCTTCATCTTCCCCAGCCATGGAGTCGTTTCCTACTTTTCGAGCTCCATCACTGCCATTTGTCGCTTCGCCCCTGTGCTTTTCCGGTGAGCCTTGTCGCCCCTTTGGCAAGCTATACCTTCATCCGGCTACCATCCATCCTCAGCCGACTACTACTTTTCTGCAGCCGACTACCTCGGTATTCTTTTCCTAAGTGTTTTACCTCTTTCCGGCTTATCAAGTGTTTATCTTTTCTGCTTGTCCAGATCCTGAACCGGTGGACGATCCAGCAGCTGTCTTCGTCGAGGAAGATCCTTCTTTGGAACAAGGCAAGCCCCGTTGACCATATTGTCTCCTATATGTGCAAAACTATGTTGTTTGCAAAATATGCATGCTTAGTTCACACTTTAAACTGATCGGCCTCGGTTGCCAGTGCAACCGACGGACCTACCCAGTAGTCGCACTTATCTGGTAGGATGTTGATGTATTTCTCCCTTGATAGCCCCACAAATGGCACGTTGGCATCCTATCTACGGATACAAATGCCAAGTAGAATGGCTTAGCCCTGCAACGTTTCTGTTGTCGTTTGGGAAACAGTGGTTTTTGCTCAACTGTTGGAAAACCCGGTACTTTGCGTATCAGTGTGTTTCTGAAATAAATGAAAGCTTGTGAAAACCCTGATGTACAGAGACAGTGCCTGTGTGGCCTGGCTATGTATTATCGATAAGGACCGTTTCCTTTGGGAATTGCATCCGAGCATTTTACAGTACGACCATATGGGTAGTATGGGCTGCCCCTGGCCGAATAAATTGTAGGTTTAGGGAAGTTTGGTGCCGACTGGAGTAGACTCATCTGAGTTGTGGCTCGTGAGCCCTAGTGCTGACGGTGGTTGGAGCCGACCTGAAGCATTGATCCTGTGTGGATCCTTCTGCTGGCTTTGGATAACCCTAGACTGGCTTTGGAAATGGCCTTGTCACGAACTTCCGGTACAGGCCAGTACTCGATGTAAGCTTCGTGTCGGATGGGTAAAGGGTACACCCTCTGCAGAGTTTAGCCGAACTATTCGAACAGCCGTGCCCACGGTTAAGGGCGATGTAAGGTGATTCCCATAGCGTAGACTTGTTTGCCTGTGGTTTGTGAAAGTGTTTGTTGGGAAGGGAATCGTGACCAGAGTTTGCCGAGTAACAAACGGAAGGCCTGTGTGGCCAGAAACGGGCCTGTGTGACCCGGGGTGTTGAAGCACCATAAGCAAGTGTGTGAAAAGTTAACAGGAGAAGTCTTCGGGTTGTAGCCAGAAGACGGTAAAGATCATGCTCCCGGGTTGTAGCCAGGGTAGCAAAGCTTGAGCTAACTGGTTGTAGCCAGTGTAGCAACTATAACCGGTTGTAGCCGGAATATGCTGAGATTTGGTTGTAGCCGAGTCTCAGGGTCAACGGGTGGTTGTAGCCACTCGGGAAATCAGCAGACCGAATGGAGTGGTCGGAGCCACACGGATGGCAGACTAATATGAAGTCAGATATACTTCCAGAAGATGAAAATGGAAATACATGATTCATTAAGTGGCGAGTTGTTGAAAAGCAACTTGCGGAATGGATTGAGGCGTGAGCCTCTTTCCGACAACTAAAACTTGGACACACTAGCATTTTGATAACCAAAATGTTTCTAAAGGCAGTTTTTCGCATAAAACTCTGAGCCCCCTTGTATAAGCCAGCATGGCACCTTTTCCCGGCTTGCTGAGTACGAAAGTACTCACCCTTGTTCATATGTATGTATAGTAGGTCTTGAAGAAGAAGACCCGACTGCCGCCGAGTTCCTCCAAGATCAAGCCGACTACGAAGACTTTTGAGGTTTTGAGCCTAGTTCCCAACTGAGCCTATGGTGTAGTGGTGTTCTTTTGCCGAGTAGATTTCCCTTGCTTCCGCTCTGTTTGTACCTTTCTCGCTAGTTTACCCTGTTGTTGCTTTTGTCCATCTAGGGCCTGTCCTGGATGGTAATCTTTGTAATATATATGTATGTACTCTGATATGTATTTAATGTACTCTGAGTTGTATCACCAATGACTATGTGTGTACCCCGCTACTGATCTAGGGATCGGGTACTGTGTGCACATGGCGGGCTCCCCACCCAGTAGGTGGCGGGTGTCCCCCACATGCAACCTCAGCGTGCTGTGGATAGTTAGGGAGAGGTTGCGTGAATGGTCCTGTCACAGTCTCTTGCGGGGTGTCGTGGTGACACATCGATGCACAGAAACGTGTGTGAGGTTGTGTCTTGTGGGTAAAGTTGTACACCTCTGATCAGAGTAAATCTATTTGAATAGCCACACCTGCGGTTATGGGCACATTGGCCAAGATTCACCGTGATTAGTCTCACCCTAGATAATTAATCTGGTTTTATAAAACTGGTGTGGTGGAAAGTGTCGACTCCGGTCAACGTGGTTGAGTTGATCAGGGGTGACCAGTTAGCGTGGTGTAACGCTAGTCGGTGGAGACTGGTGAGTGTGGTGTAACGCTCACCAATGACGCCTGGTGGACGTGGTGTAACGTTCCTCAGCGCGGCCTGGTCAACGTGGTGTAGCGTTGATCAGGAAAAACTGGTCAGCATGGTGTAACGTTATCCAGTGGTAACTGGTTAACGTGGTGTAACGTTAATCAGTGGAGACCGGTTATCGTGGTGTAACGATAACCGGAGGTGTCTGGTGAACGTGGTGTAGCGTTCACCAGTGGAGACTGATTGACATGGTGTAGCGTTAATCAGTTGGGAATGGTTGGGCCTGGTTAACGTGGTGTAACGTTAATCGGTGGAGAATTAATCTTGTTAAATTAATCAACCTTTTATCGTTTGCGAACTACTACTGTTTACAACTGCTTTTACGCAAATGAGCCACTAGCCTCTCTTTGAAACCCTATGCACAAATGCATCATTGGTGTGGCTTACTGAGTACGGTGGATGGTACTCAGCCTTGCTTTTCCCCCTTTTCAGAAGTGAGGACCTTGGCTTATACCCCAGTTGAGCTTGCCTGTGGAATGGAGCTGAAGTCACGCTAGTCTCGCCTTTCCGCTGCTGTTTTCTTCTGTGTGAGGACTAAGTGCCTCTTCTGTAAGTATTTACGCTTTATTTACGTTTGGATCTGTTTATTGATTTGTTATTTTTTGTACCCTGGCTTGATTCCTGGACAAGGATTTTAATACACCAAATAGTCTAGAAATTGGCTAAATTTCTGGGCGTGACAGTAGCCCCTAGCTCAACGGCGACTTCTTGTCGTTCACCAGCGTGGCATGCTGTACTTGCACCGATGAAGGTGCCAAACAGGGGTACAGGACCCCGCAGATGGATGAAGCTTGTGCCTGTGGGGCTGGATGATGATTTGTGATGACAGGGGCCGCCCACCCCCTCGGGGCTAGGGTGACCTCCATAGGTGATGGCAAAAGATTTGCGCCTTGCCCCCCGGTGCCGAGCTATTGAAGGAGAGCTTGTAGTTGCGCCTAGATAGACGGCATCAATGTAGGTGTCGAAGGAGGTTAAAGAGGTTGCTGCGCTTGTGGAGGCGACACCAAGCTCGGGGCTAGCGAAGGGACCACCATTGGAGCCATTGCCCATGGCTGTGGCACCACATGCGGCCCCTGTGGCCGGACGAAGCCTTGCGTGGCCGGAGGCGGTAGAGGGAGTGCGAAAGCTAAGGAGGCTGAAGCTGGCACATGATGAGGTCCGAAAGCTTGGAAAGATGAAGCGGGAGCTTGGTGAAGTCCGAAGGCTTGGGATTGCGCCTGCAGCTGCTATTGCTGCTTTTGCATCTAGCGAAGTATGTCCTGGAGCCTCTGCACGCTTTCCTTCATGGCTTCATACTCCACTCTCGGCACCACCACGGCCTCCTCACCTCCGCCCGGAGCAGCCGCCTAGGCCGAAGGTACACCCTCTTCGACTAGCTCCTCCTAAGCTTCGACTTGGGGGGTCTTTGGGCTGATCGGTCTCTCTGTCTCCATACCGGCAAGGGGCTGCTCTTCTCCTTGTCTATCTTCTCTTCGAAGGCATTATGGTCTTTGGCTTCCTTTTCTTTCACCTGGGGTGGATTCCCCATGGACGGTGCCAACTGTTGTCGAAGAACAACAGTAGGTTCTGAGTGTGAACTAGAGTGGTAAATCTTTTGTATTAATCTCAAAAACCATGCTATTACAGTGAGCTGGGTACCTATTTATAGGCTGAGGGGTACAGTTATATGCTCTAGGGTTTTATTTACAGATGGTATTACATTATGGCCCCTTGATGGGGATAGCTACTGGGGCATTTCCGTATTTTACTGTCTACATGCTCTTGACGGGCTGTTGGGCCGCCACGTGGGCTGGGTCCTTGATGGGCCTTTCGGCCTTCTTGGCTGTCATGCCCCCAGCTAAGGCAGGCGCACCGGGGCCTCGCTTGCTGGGTCGTATCTTCGGCCTTCTGGGCCTTTTGCCTATAGCTTCGGCCCTTCGCCTTTGCGCCCTTCGTCCTCGCCTGATGTGCCACATCCTTCGCCCTCGGACTGGGCCCTTCGTCTGCATGTCTTTGGTCTTGGGTTGCCCAAGAGGCTTCGGCTGGCAGCTTCGGTCTTGAGCATTCCGAAGGGGGACGGTCCGAAGGGGCTGGCGCCTGTCTCCAACACCCATTCCTGCTTTACATTGCTCTTAACAAACGTTCGGTCCTAGTACTGCTAAAGAGAAGGCTACCTGTATCTATTTTCTCTAGCACTTATCTGTTCTATTTTCTATATGGGTTTCAGCCAATTGGAGAACCCCAAAACATCCAATCGAATCATCTTACTATTTATCTTTATCTATTTTCTTTAGTTCTTTTACTTTCCATTCGTTATCATGGCTAAGCTCTAGCAATCCTGAGGTTTAGTTGATCTTTGCCGTTTTATGCTAAAAAAAGGTCTGTTCTCTTCCACAAAAGTGAGGGTATTTGTTGGTTTGATTAGAATGCATTCGTTCGTCGCCATGTAGGTATAATAGTTATTTCCTTTGATAATTTGCTTGTAAATTAGTCGTTTGATTTCACGAAAGTGAATTAATTTCAAAATCGGCTCTGTTAGCCAGTTTTTATCCTTTCGATTCGACTCACCGTAAAATGTTAAATGGTTTTATATTGACCATAAAAAAGTGTTAACACAATTTAATGTCTCCACTAAAGGCACAATATTTCGGCTACATAGTTAGACCGAAATCAATCTACAAATCTTATTTTTGTCGGTCTTGCCGACTGATCTGTTGTTTCTCTGCTGCCATCTACCTACCCGTTCATGTGTTGCGCAGCGATGGTAGCCAATTTTCATGTTATCAAATGGGGGCATCGTGTTGTCTTGTTCCTACTTAGCGTGGTCGCTGAGGAAAGAGAGACAACAGGGCTACTAGATGTGACAGGATGTGTCACATCTGATACTAGATTTTGTTATTTTGAGACGGAGGGAATAGATCGATCCTGCCGTTCCACGCACCGAATTTTGTTTTGGTGACTTCTGCTACATCCACACAGCAACGTACCAGAAGAAGCAACAGCACACGCGCAGAGACAGAAGGAAAGGAAACAATCAGATCAATTGCACCAGGAAATCTAAAGGCTTGCTTAAAATTACATGGAGGCATATCAGAGTGTTGCACTAAAATCCTACTACTCCAACCAGGAGGTACAATTTATAAATACATTATCTACTTCTCAAAATTATTTTGCAAGTACTGTGAATCCGTATATTAATGTTCCTGGACCTGTTTTTTAATGGATATAATATATCGGCTAGAGATTATAATTCTGAAAATAGTATGCCACAACCCATGCATAGTAATTTAAATGATTTAAATTTTAATAATGCTAGCAAAGCAACATACAATATGGACCCATACCTTTTAATTTATCGGCAACTAGTTCACAACCTATGATCACACAACAAATTATGCCGGTAAATGACATATATAGCCATGGCAATTATTCTGCTAATTTTATTAATTCATCACATGCCATGCCAAATGTTGCTCGATCGGAGGTTAGAACTCATACTTATGGGTCACCTTGTACAACTTTCTAGTGCTTATAATTCCGCTTCATATGCTATTAATAATTCTAGCCGAATTAATGAAAATTCAACAAATATGCATGTACCTTTGCCTAATTATATAGCATATAGTACATCACCTCAACCTCTCCAAACTTTCGGTAGTTCTCATAGTTCACTACCGAAAGCACGTGTTGATATTCCTCCACTACATATGCCATATGAGGAGCCCTCTATGTCATATTCTTATGAGACATCACAACATTTGGATTCTAAGAACACCGGGGGACAATTTCTAGAGGAATTTAATTTCAAGATAGATAACCTTAAAGAAAAAAATATGTAGAGATATAGAGGAGAAGTTGAAAACTTTTTTTTAAGTAAGAGGTCGAAACCAACTTTTGCACAAGAACAAATGCTGATAAATTTACAATATTGGCTAATGAAGAGGAGATAGATGTGCTTAATTTATCTGTAGGCAGAGGAGCTTTTGTTTTGCCAGATGAATTTCATGCCGAGGAAGTTGACGAGCATCAAGACGATGAAGCACGAAACCTTGAGAACAAGGAGAAGATGTTGGAAAGCCATTAGAGGACGAGCCAAGCCACTGTTCAAGTGCCCAAAATCGACATGCTTCTCCAACACATCAGATCAGGTAAAGCCTATGGGTAATTTACTTATTCCCCAATTCAATCATATATCTGCAAATAATTAATGTGTTAGTAATGTCATCATGAATAATTCTAAGGTGTCGATTACGGAGGTTAATTTACTTTTTGGCAATAATTTAGTGTTTAAATTTTCCATGTTAGCATTGCCAAAATTTATGTCTAAATGGTTTGCTTGTGATCAATCTAGAGTTAGAAATATAAAATTAAAATTAAAAAATATTAAAGAGGCCGATGCTAATGTAGTGAATAGTTCTAAAGCATCGACTAGAAAAACATAAGCAACTATGTAGCCAAATGGGTAGATAGCTAATCTAAACCATTTGTTTGCTTAGCTTTAAAGTCGTCATCTCAAAAGAGTCGTAAAGAAAAAGTACACTTTTGATTGGACTAGTGTGATCATATTTTTGATGTTTTGCTGGAAAATGATTATATTAGATTATTTGATCACCATGTGATGCCATAACTTCAAGATTTAGAGGAACGAATTTATTGCAAGTGACATAATTCGTTCGATCATGGTACTAATGAATGTAACATTTTTCGCCAAAAATACAATCGGCCATTCATCAAGGATGATTGAATTTTGTAGATCGATTAGAGATAGAAGGGTCTAAAGCAGATGAACAATGTAACCCTGTGGGTGTACCTGATGCTAAAAATGAAGAAACAGTGATTCGGTTAGAGGAGGCTGATTTGCCAAAAGTTAAGGAAACAAATGAGTCTAGGAACAACAGTGCTAAAAAGTCTAAAAAGCCAAAGCTCACTTTTAGAGAACTTCTGGCTAAGTATGAGAAAGTAAAGGTTGTCAAAGGTGCGAGTCAGCTAAAAAGTAATTCTAATAAATCAAAGCCATCTCTAAGACACAAGCGTGAGAGTTGGGATCGGCGAAAGAAAATTTTTCATGCAACAATGCCGCATCCTTCTTTTACACAGTCAATGCCTGTTCCATGGGGGTTTTCTTATAATGGGTTTATTCATTATGTGCCATGGAATTGGTATGGTCCATGCTTTACTCCCTCAGCATATTTCGGCTCATATTATATAGGAAGTATAGCTCCAAGAAAGCTGAAATATAAAGGACAATCACATACAAGAGATTATTGTTTTGATCAAGAAAATTGATCCAAATGTCAAGGTTGAAATAAGCCTTTGGTATTGGCAGGAGGTAATTCACCGATAAAGCAAATCTGGGTGCCGAAGTCTAGAGGTCAAGCAAAGAGCTCAGCTGCATATGATCTAGAAGTTGGTGTACGTGTGAGTGTATGGTAGGCTTGGCTCAGCAAGAGGGTGTTAACGCTGGGGGGCATTCCCACATACGACAGGTAGAAAATGCACAGCTGGTGAGGATGAAGCGGGAGACATCTTCGGCCAAGTTTGTAACAAGTCTAAATTGGCCAAAGAGCTCAGGGAGCAATAATGGTAAGTCATTGGCACTGGGGTTCACTCAGGCTCAGTTAGAAGTGCCTAAAGGCAAAGGACAATTGCCAATTCCCAAAATGGGAATGCAGCCAAGACGCCCTCTCGGTTTATTGAATTAGCACAAGAAGAAGTTGCAAAAGCTCAGTACAAAAAAGCTAAGGAGAAAAGGTATAGCATGGGTTTCTAAAAGAGTGTTCAAACTCAAGATAAGAACGATGCTTCAGCCGAGGGTACAACGAAGGCGAAGAAGAGAAAAGAAACTAGCAGACAGTTGTTAGGTCAAAAGTTTGCACCTAACATGCATCGTCCATATGTTTCACCTGTACCACCAATGCCTATGCCATGGAATACATCCTTGGATCGATGAATGATGGGTCAACTTGTGGAATTGTAGAAGTTCTTATTCATTGATTTGGCTAGTAATTAGAAGGTTGACTGATCGGCTCGGTTTGGCATGGCCACTATAATTGTTTCTCTATTCACTCGGTTGATGGAACAAAGTGCTAGTTGATTGGCCGATCAGCCAAATGTTGGTTAATTGAACTTAGTTGTTTATCAACTGGTGCAACCGATTAATGAAGTAATTAATCGGTTAAAAGAGTGTTTAGCTACTTAATTTGGTTAACCATTTATAAAGACTTAACATGGCCGATGTGTTGCTTGGATATTGTCCTAAGAAAAATGACCTATACTTATTTATTATTTTTGTTCTTAAAATGCGTAGAAATATATCTGTTATGGTTATTTCCATTGGCAAGTTTCTTTTTGGTAAAATGCAAGTTTGTTTGGCACAATAGGTGTCCGGGTATCAGGTCAATAGCGGAATATTTCTTATTGAAAAACCGGTATCGGTGCCTGTTGAGAGTAACATCAGCTTACAAAGAGGCAATTCGGTGTCAGCTATTGGTGTGATTTGTACCGAATTGCGAGATAGCATGGCGCATGATCCAGTTGGAGTCAGGTTTGCAGCTATATTGATGAAGCTGGTCTGTATGGCACTAATTCGACTCAAGGTACTGTGGCTGTTGATTTGGCGCATGGTGCTGTAGTTGAGATTACACTGGTGGTTGAGTTAAACAAATGTACAGACCGAATGAACGAAATAGTTGATTCAGTCTGAGAATTGTCAAAGGTGGAGAGGATTCGGTACGGGATCATCAGGGACAACCGAATCAGTGACAAGGTTTAAAGTGGGTGATTGAAGAGAACCTTTGGTTAATTGTTTAAAAGAAACCTGAGCCAAATAAGAGGTAGGGAAGTTCGGCGGCAGGTTTAAAGTATACTATTAGATGACGATTTATATCGCCGAACTGTAGGTGGGTTGTATTTAAGATATCTGGTACAGATCAATCTAGACCGAGGGTTATAACAAAAAATGAGTGAAAATACACAAACAAATTATAATACTCACTTCATCTAGGACAAAAAAGCCCCTAGTTTGTGCTTCTGTACCTCAAGGTAGCAAGCAGCAACTATAATAGCAAATTGGAATGGACAAATATGGCTGAGAGAAATGGTTCAGTTCGTTATACAGAGGGTCCAACCAGTCTCCTCATGGCACTGATTATGTTACTGCATCTATCAAACAAATTGTTGCATATATTTACTAGTTCACTACTGACCATAACAGTCACGTCCATACAACATTGTTTGAACCATCAGCACAAGTTAAAATGTCATGATCCAGAACTGAATTTTCTTGAAGATGATTCACAAGTCAAAAAATAACCCAGCAGTTAGATACAACATTGAATCTGTATCTACATGAAACAGAGTGAATTTTGTTGAATGAGCGGAAAACAAACAAATTCTATGGAGAGCAGAGAAACTATAAATATATAAAAACACCACATTAGCAGCACATAGCCCTTTTTTTTTAAGATAATGGAAGTAACTTCCAATCTTTACACCATACATGGATCATCTAAGCCCGCTTAGAACAGTACAATCTTTAAATTTGTTTTCTTATTTTCTATGGCACATTGCAGGACAGAACCAAGGCATGGAAAATACATCATGGTATAAAATAAAGCAAATGATGCAAGAAGGGTCCCAGGATCCAAATGAAAGTACACAAGATATATAGAAGAGTAAAATATTGCAAGATTTGCACACAGCACTGCACATATCTAGAATGTGGTCCACAGGGGTCCATCAAGAAAAATCTTAATGATACACATAAATAACAGTGTAAGTTTGTCCCTGCTGATAATTACAGAATTGTCCATGTTTCAGAAGCACTGAAATGCCCT
Source organism: Oryza meyeriana var. granulata (assembly GCA_003991445.1). Classification (NCBI taxonomy): domain Eukaryota; kingdom Viridiplantae; phylum Streptophyta; class Magnoliopsida; order Poales; family Poaceae; genus Oryza; species Oryza meyeriana. Next base: position 150,129 of record RYFJ01002116.1, read on the forward strand.
TTCTGTCATCCAGAGAAAAGACAACTTATATGGTATACAATTACAGCAGCTGGGCATGTACTATCATGTTTTATCTGCTGAAATTAGAGATGCACAGGTATGGATAAGTCTACAAGACTCTAAAATATAAAACTCCCACCAAAAAGAGCCCTTCATTATAAAGTTGTGTAAGTAGTCATTCTATATTTATTGTGACCCCTTCCAACAAAATGCACTGGTGTATTAGCTCCTCACAGCAGCCACGATTAACACATATTTTCTGCAGAGAGTTAGGAAAGCCATTCTTGGGCAGAGACGTGGTAGCTGGGCAATTCAAAATTTCCAATATCTTGAGATTGTGCAGTCCATGTAGGTTCGCAGGGAGAGACTGCAGCTTCTCATTGCGAGAAAAGCAGAGTTGCTGGAGGGAGGTGATAAGTTCAAGGGCCTTCTCTTGCTCATTTGTCAAGCTCACGATCCCTTTGTTTCTAACTAGGCCTAACACAGCAAGCGAAGAAGAAAAGAATCTGCAGATAGGTGCAACAAGGACCCCTGCAATATCATCTGTCCGGAGCGCTTCCAGTTTGCAGTACGTAGGAAGCTCTTCTGCTATCCAAGACACCCAATTGTCAAAGAAATTTGGACTGTGATAAACACAAAGATAAGTGAGACATCCTTGAGTCAAGAGAGTCAGTATGCCTTCTCCTCTTAAATCCTCCCCACAATTCTCTATGAATAAATAGGTCAGATTGATCAGGTTTGCAAGGGGCGCCAACGTATGCATGTCCTCAACATCCTGAATGCTGAGCGAGTCCAGAGTAGATGGAAAAGGGCAACAATAAGAGGATGACGAGGAGTAGGCTGAGAGAAAGTTGGGGCACCCTCTTATGAAAATTTTTTGCAGGGAGTGCAGATTGTGGAGACCTCCTCCTGGCCTGGAGTTATTCTGAGGGGCAAGAGAAGCCATCATGCTCAATCCTGGGTTCATGGTAATCCGTAATTCACGAAGGGAAATAGAGAGATGTTGCGGGAATAACATCAGCCCTCCTCTGTCATCCACCTCTTCCATTTGTATTTGTTGTCCCGTTTCATTACTCGAAGAAGATGGCACTGATGTTGGATCAACTGCTGCCAGCTGCTCCATCACACCCAAGCTAGTTACGTTCTGACAAGAAGACATCCTGAAGAAGGAGAGCTTAGGCAGTTGCAACAGCAATTGGGTCAATTCCTTCCCATTGGCGCTACAGTTCTGAATCTCAAAGCGTTCCACAGGGAGCGGGTGTTTTACATCATCTGGCCCTCCCAGTAGCTGCAATACATTACTTGAGTCGTTTATCTCGAGTGTCTTCAGTGAGGTTAACCCATGGAGGTGTTTCTTCATCAAAGGTGGGCCTTTTGAGACCTCCAACTCATGTATTTTACTTAAATTATGAAAGGCCACCATCTCATCAAGGCATTGCAGATGATGGTTTTCTTTGATTTCCAACATTAGTTTGGATGCTGAACTTTTAGTGGAGTAAACTAACTTTTCCAAACTTGATCCCACATTTTCCATGTCAACAGAGCGCAAAGTATCACTCCAAGGAATAAGTGGCACGGACTCCAATTTTGGGCAGTCAGCAATTCTAAGCTCTTGTATCTTAGGAAACAGATTAATCTTTACATCTCGCGTAAATTTCTGACCAGCATATTGCGAAACTGGTAACTCCTCCAGTTCTGCGCAATCTCTAATGATGAATGTTTCTAGAAAGGAGAACTGGAGATATGTGTCATTGTGAACCCATTTTTTCAATCTTATGAGTCCGACAAGTTCCAGAGTTTTTAAGTTCTGAAAGCTTTGTTCTCTGACGGAACGAAGATATTCCGGACCAGGTTCATTAGGAAGCCACAACTCCCCAAGTGGTGGGAAGACATCCCAATCGACAGCATCAAGATGAAGGGATTGTAAGTTTTTTACTGAAAGTTTGCTACCAAGCCAAGGTGGGCAACTATGGCCTCCATGTCCTCTGATGCATAGCTCTTGGAGATTGTCATGAGGCCGAAGAACATTAAGAACATCTTGTTCTCTGTCATGAACTTTAGTGGATCTCTGAACGTCCCATTCTAATGTTATCTTCTTTAAGCAATTTTTGGACAACAGATTCATTTCATCCGCTTCTTCTTTCAGTTGAATTTTCTCGAGATTACAGATACTAAGTGATCCACTGAGCTGTGTCAAATGTCCCAGCTGCTTTAATTCAAAACCACTTTTTTCTCTTTTGACTTCAAATCTTCTTAACTCTTGGAGCACCTGCAGCTTTCCCACCGCACAAATCTTTGAGTGATGTTCATCACGCGAGACAATCAAATGTCGCAATCTTGTAAGGTTGCTCATATCTACAGGTAAATCGGTATTGCCTTTCCAATCTTTTAGATCAAGGACAATCAACTTGTAGAATCTAGAGATACATCTCGGTGGGCATCTCTTATCATACTCTGACCCAAGCTTCAGGTAGCGAAGATGGATAAATGTCGAAAAGTTATGCAACATATGCTCTACAGGATAGTACATAGTGGACAAACGAAGGACACGGAGAGCCTTTGCTTTTCTGAACACATAACCAAAGGTATTCGCCATGCTTCGATAATATTGTCCAAATATCATCAGAGTGTGTAGATTTTCAACTTTAAATCTCTTCATTATATTAATCAAATCTCTGCTGAAAGTTTCATTTACTGATACATCTTCCTCTGCACCATCCATAATGATAGACAAGTGGCGGATATCAGGAGGGATTTCTATGGATCTTTCATGAGAGTCTATTGTAAAACATTCAAACGATGACACCATTCGTGCTAACTCTTGTAGTAGGTCATGCACCACGTAGCAAGAACGTCCATCCTTTTCAGTTTTCTTCATAAACCCATAATCAACCAAGTCGTTCAGATAACTTAATCCTATTTCTTCAAATGTTTTGTTCTGTCCACCATAGCATAAAATGTTTAATCCCATCCACAGGTGAATCAGCTCACCACTATCAAACTCATAATCATAAGGAAATAAGCCACAATAGGAAAAACACTTCTGCAGATGAAAAGGAAGAAATACATAGCTAAGTTTCAATGCTGGCATAATATCATGATGACCTGTTTGTAATTCCCATTCTTTACTTGCTAGAACTCTTCTCCAATGATCTAAAGTAAGGTTATTTCTCAGTAACCTACCAACAGTTTTTGCTGCAAGTGGGAAACCCTTCAGTTTGCCAATTATTTTTTTCCCGGGCTCAAGTAGTTCGCTATGATCTTTCCATGGTGCTTTTGCCTCACCAAACACACATGCTTCAAACAAGTGCATAAACTCCTCATCTTCTAAACGTTCCAACTCTATTGGGTGATCAATTGTCTTAACCATTTGAGCTAAAGCAGGAAATCGAGTCGTAACCATAACCACATTACCTTTAGCTTGCCCTTTACTAAACGGAACTAACAGCCTTTTCCACATATCCTCATCATCACATTTCCACATGTCATCCAGGACCAGCAAAAACCTTTTAGATTTCAATCTTTGTTCAATAAGGTCTTCAGCACTTCCAACGTTTTCACCATCAACTTTAGGGATACATTTCTCAATTTGTTGTATCAGCAGTGACACATTGAAACTGAAAGACACACACACCCAAATCTTTACATGGAAATGGCTTTGCACTTCTTGGTTGTTGTATACGTATTGCACGAGAGTTGTTTTTCCAATGCCACCTGGACCAAATAGTGACAAGACAGAAAGGTTCTTCTCAGAATAAATACCTTTTGTGATATCATCTACAATTTGGTTCTTCATCTTGTTTCGTCCATATAACTTTGCCTCAACACTTTCTGAGATGGTTGTTCGCTGGCTCGTAGCAATGTCCTCAGTGTTGCTGTTACTGGAACCCAGCATCTCCATGTTAAGAATGACGGACACCTTAGCACATATGGGTTGAAGTTGTTTCACAATATGCTTCATCCTCGTTGATATGCGCACTCTGTCAAACTTATGCATTGCTATTTCATCTGTACGATCTCGGCCTGGGTTTGGACTGCAGCAAAAACACACACCACAGTGCTTCTGCCACCATTTTTGTGGTTTTGCAGCATCATCTGTAGAATCATTGTCATGATTAATATTTTGTGATGAATAAATTGGCTTTGTAAATGATTTTACAATGAAATTTGGTTTAAAAATATATGTGAATGTTGGTGTGAGTGTGTGTGACTAATGTGGATCAGGTTGTGATATCTGTGCCCAGAAACGGTTGCTTTGTCTATTTGTGTGCATGTGACTTGAGGTCTAACTTGGTCAATGGTGAAGACCGGGACTACGCTCAGGGAGGAGCCGAGGTCTAGTAGGGTCGGGATGCCATGTGACAAGGTTGGACTAAAGTCAGTTTGTCTTGCAGTCAATCTTGGTCAACGGTAGGATCGGGACAAAACTCAGGAAGGAGTCGAGATCCAGAACGGTCAAGGATACCAGGTGACGAGGTTGGACACAAGGTGGCACACGTTGGCTGGACACCGTGTGGGAGGTATTCGTAACAGGCTTCACAAGTCGTGTGTGCAAGCGCTCGAAAAATCACGGAGAAATTCGGAGGAAAGAAAATAGGAGAGAGGCTGCTACAGTACTCGGGTCATTGCTACAGTATCGGATCGGGCGCTACAGTACTCAGGCTGCTGCAGTGTGAACCAGAGTCACAGTCTCGGACTGCTACAGTGTCGCCTGCTACAGTAATTCCTGCGCGCGAGGGAGTCTAAGTTGGCTACGGAAAGGAGAATTTAATTTGGTAAATTGTAATTTGATTTGGTAATAGAAGGTTTGAGTCTAAGTGGGACTAGGAGTTCTACTCCTACTTTGTGTATGAGATTTTCGGTATAAATAGATGAGGGATGGAGTCCCTAGAGATATAACTTTTAGAAGAGAGAAAAGCTAGGGTTTAGTTTTGAGAGAGAGAAGTGCTTTGTATGCACTTTGTAAACACATCTTGATGCAATACAGTTAATCTACTTTGAATAGCATCTTCGGTGTGTATTCTTCTGAATTCCAACGGTTTATCCGACAAGAGCGCGGCGGCGGTTCTACCAATGGACATACGACGGTCAGACCGGCGCAACAGAGATGGTCTGACCGGTGCACTCCATCCAGGTTTGAGGGTATCTTTTATTGCACAAAAAAATTTAGTTTTTGGTGTTCCTACCATTCACCCCCCTCTGGTAGGCTTGGTTCTTGTATTCGATCTTACAAGTGGTATCAAAGCCTTGTTTTCTCTTTTTGATCTTCACCGATCTTGAGATTTAGCCATGGCTGACCGATTATCAACCAAGCCGCATATTTTTGATGGAGTTGATTTTCCTTCTTGGTGCAAAAAGATGCAATCTTATATTATGTCCCAAGGCTTTGACATTTGGCAAAAAGTTTCAAAACCCTATGTTATTCCTAAAGAGATTACTACAGCTAATAAATTTGATTTTGAAAATAATTGTAAAGCTCGCAATTATATTTTAAATGGAGTTTTTCGTTCTGATTTTAACCGAATCTCTCATTTTGAAACTGCGCATGAGATGTGGAAGGCCTTATGTGACTTTCACCAAGGATCTTCTAACATTAAGGAACTGCGTAAAGATGTTTTAAAAAAGAGTATATGAGATTTGAGATGAAATCTGGAGAAGCTCTTGATGATTATTATGCTCGCTTTAACAAAATTTTGAGTGATCTTCGTTCTGTTGATGATGCTTATGATGCTAATTATACTCAGTCTGAAGTTTCTCGACATCTTTTAAATGGTCTTGACATGTCTATTTGGGAGATGAAAGTTACATCTATTCAAGAATCTGTAAACATGAATACTTTAATCTTGGAATCATTGTATACCAAATTAAAGACACATGAGATGAATATTCTTTCATGAAAAATTGATTCAAAATCTTCTGCTTTAGTGTCTTCTTCTAGTTATTTAGTCAATGCTTCTTCATCACTTTTTTTAACTGCTTTTAATGCCATGTCTGATGACCAACTTGAGCAAATCTCGGAGGAGGACTTGGTTTTGTTAACTAACAGACTCTTTCGAGCTTTGAATAATGTAAGAAGCAGGAAACGAGGAGGTCCAATCCGGTGCTTTGAATGTGGAGAGCCTAATCACATTCGCGTCAATTGCCCTAAGCTCGGAAAAGGAACAAAGGAAGATGAAGAGGACAAGAGCAAAAACGAGAAGAAGAAAAAGATATTTAAAGACAAGAGAAACAAAGAAAGTTATAAGAAGATGCTAAACAAAGTGTGTGCTGTTTTTGAACAAGCAAGTGACGTCGATTTTGGTAGTAAGGAAGAAGATGATGACAAAGGCACAAACATCTCTGGAGTATGCCTCATGGCTCGTGGAGAATCAACATCTGGAGAATCTGATTCTGATAACGAACACATTGAGGTAACACCTTTTCAAGATATTATTGTTTCTCTTGGCTTTAAGATTCAAAAATATGGGAAAAAGATAAAACAACATGACTTTATTGTTGAATCTCTTAATGCTGAAATTTCTAGATTGAAATCTTTAATTCCTGATGATGATAATTGCACATCTTGTGAAGTTTTATTTTCTGAAATTTCTTCTTTACGAGATGTTCGTGCTAATAATTGTTTGAGATTAGAATCTGAAATTGAGAAAACAAAAGTTTTTGAAACTTCTTTGGCTCTCGGTCTTGCTTTATATTCTCGTACTGCTAATGAGTTAGTTTTGACAAAAAATCTTTTTAAAAAATATAAAGTTGCTTTTGGTGCAAATTCTTTGTTCAATGTTTTATGTGCTAAAAGAATTAGACAACACAATAAGGTTTCAAGTTCTAAAACTTGCTCAACATGTTCTTTAAATGAGATAAAAATGAAAAATGCTCTTGGTCGTGTTGAGTATATGGAGAATATTGTGAAAACTCATGAGATAATTTCTTGTTCAAACTGTAAAAAACAAAAAGGAGTTTTGGTAGATTGTGAAAAATATGATAACTTGACAAAAGAAGTTTCTTATTTGAAAAGTTCCTTGGAACGATTTTCTGATGGTAAAAAGAAACTTAACATGATTTTAGATCAATCAAAAGTAAGCACACATAATAGAGGGTTAGGTTTTGATCCACATGCTTATTTTACTAATCATCAACCTTCTATTTTGAGTGTCACAAACAATGGAGAAATTTTGACAAAACCAGAACCTAAGACAACTATTTTCAAATCTGCTAGAATTATGTCTTCTCTTTTTTCGTCAAACCAAGGTGTTTCTACTGCAAAACCTTCAATTTCAAAATCATCTTCCCGTGTGAAGTATACATGTACCTTTTATGGAAAAGATGGACATTTGGTTGGTTATTGCTTTCGACTTGCAAGAAAACAAAAAAAAGACAGAGAACGTGAACTTGCAAGATTGAGCTGGCAAAGGTCGAGCTTTTCTTCTAGTGGCCCGGTCAGACCACAAGCCCTAGGGAGGTCCAACCGGTGGCCATGGGCAGTTAGACTGCAGGCACATCAGCAATCAGACCGACGGCCGATAGTGGTTAGACCGACTTTTCAGCATTGGTCAGATAAGTTTTCGGTAAAGCCCCAAGGTAAGTTTTCAGGTAAGTCTGGTACTAATTCTATTTATGCATATACATGTGCTTTGCCTATTGGTTCTATTGGTCGTGTGTCTCAGTGTTGGATTTCTAAATTTCTTATTTCTAATCCCAACACAAAGGCCTCGACATCTTCTTATGAATAGGTCTTTTGGCGGCATACTCCCCATGTGCATTAAACGACTGAGACATCATTGCTTTTAAGGTAACATTGATCTACTTATGAATTGGCGATATAATATCTACTTCTTCATTAGCTTTTTCCTCGCTAGTTATGGAGATAGTAGTTTTTCTTAATAATACAAGTGAATATATATCAATTTATAAGAACCTTGGTGATATCGTTGGTAATTGGTTATTTTTTTCAAAACCTTTGATATCTTCTCAATTTGCTTTGTTTTTACGTCGGGAAGGTTTAGAGGTTGTTTTGAGGGGGAGTTTATGTTTTCTGATGCATTCATGTTTAATTTATTGCATTGCTCTCAATTTGAAAATAAAAAGAAAAGTGGAGCTTTGTTTTATACCTCTAGTATATTCTTGTGCTTGCTAGCAACCTGAGTGAGATCTTTTTGTCGCTAGTTTAGCTTGTATGCATTCTAGTCTTTATATGAGTCTTTGCTATTACTTTTAAGGGATATGATGCATGACACATAAATTCTTTTATTTGAATTAAAGAAATATGCAATATTGAAACTAGTGCTAAGATTGAATAATTTATGCTTATATTTATTCTTTGTTGACTTTTCATTCCTCAAATGCTCAAAAATATCTTTATTTCATGAGAGAGAAAAATGGATACCGAATCCTTGGCAAGAGTATTCACCACAAGGACGTATCCGAAGAGAGGAAAAAAAATGGATACCGAATCCTTGGCAAGAGTATTCACCACAAGGACGTATCCGAGGAGAGATAAAAAAATGGGTACCGAATCCTTGGAAACAGTATTCACGACAAGGACGTACCCGAAATGAATTGAGAAAAAAAAAGGAGAGAAGAAAAAAATATATTCTCTTTTGAGCAAAATATTTGACAAAGGATGTGTTATTCAGCTTGACTAGGTATAAGGGTATTTTGTTCAATATACGAACTAGTAAATATATTGCATTATAAATTGTTGAAATCATGAATTTTTAATGCAGATTTGATCTTGATTATAATATCATTGATTCATGTTTGGACTATAACTCATACTTGTTTGCTAGTTGGTCAATTTATCTCCTTTGTGTTGCAACACATGTCCCTGAGTTGCTTTAGGTACATTTCAAAGCTCCTAGAAAAGAAAAATTCAGAAGAAGGAAAATTGATAAATATTTCACATTCTTTGCATTTGTGCTTTTATGGTTTATATTCTCACTTTTGAAATTCTTGATGAAATCATTGTCAAAGGGGGAGAAATATACAAAATGCTTGCTTAAAGAAAGGAAGAGCTTTTTTTAAAAAAAGGGGACAATTTGAAAGTTTGAAAGTTTTGACAAGTTGATCGATTTTTAAAAATAGTCGATTTTGTACTTTTATTACAAATATTGTGGAGAAATTCTTTCTTTTAAAAAGGGGAAGAGTTTTAACACTTCTTGGTTTTTATTTTTTAAAAAACATCAATTTGAATTTTGGAGATGTTGCCAATGTGTTCATCAAGGGGGAGATTGTAGAATTATTGTCATGATTAATATTTTGTGATGAACAAATTGGCTTTGCAAATGATTTTACAATGAAATTTGGTTTAAAAATATATGTGAATGTTGGTGTGAGTGTGTGTGACTAATGTGGGTCAGGTTGTGATATCTGTGTCCAGAAACGGTTGCTTTGTCTATTTGTGTGCATGTGACTTGAGGTCTAACTTGGTCAATGGTGAAGACCGGGACTACGCTCAGGGAGGAGCCGAGGTCTAGTAGAGTCGGGATGCCATGTGACAAGGTTGGACTAAAGTCAGTTTGTCTTGTAGTCAATCTTGGTCAACGGTAGGATCGGGACAAAACTCAGGAAGGAGTCGAGATCCAGAACAGTCAAGGATACCGGGTAACGAGGTTGAACACAAGGTGACACACGTTGGCTAGACACCGTGTGGGAGGTATTCGTAACAGGCTTCACAAGTCGTGCGTGCAAGCACTCGAAAAATCACGGAGAAATTCGGAGGAAAGAAAATAGGAGAGAGACTGCTACAGTACTCGGGTCATTGCTACAGTATCGGATCGGGGCGCAACAGTACTCGGCTGCTGCAGTGTGAACCGGATCCACAGTCTCGGACCGCTACAAGAATCGGGCTGCTACAGTGTCGCCTGCTACAGTAATAGGGTAGCAGGGTAGGCATTTACTAAGCATGTGGACACGCTGTCTTGCCTCAGTTCTTGGTTTATCAGGGTCACCGTGGTTAGCATCAGTATGTAAGCACAGGAGCGACTTACACACGGCTTTAGCAGTGTGGCGAGAATTGACAAGGATTCCACGGAAGCAACTTGCATCATCCATATCAGCTGTTTCATAGGTGCCTTTGAGCTCATCATGGATGCGGAAGTAGTCCAGTTCGTCCAGAACATCATCGGCATCAAACGCTAGCTGCTGTAGCTTCTGCAGAAGCTCCTTTAGTGCTTGACTGCGGAACTCCCTGCCTTGCACGTTCTCAAGCATCCCCTTGGCATACAGCAGCTCCATCTTGATGGCATCGATGTTCACTCCAAGCTCAGAACTTGCCGCCCATGTCTCTAACAAGCCCCCTGATAACGGGCTTAGTGCTTTGTCAACCACCCAGCGTGCTGCGTCAATGGCAACCTCCATCTTCAGCGGTTTTGCGTGCTCCCTGTACCTATCAGTCCTCAGAGGAGCCTTGAAGCAAACAAGAGTTTATTCAGAATTTATTCAGCAGAGAGAAAATTGGTTGGCAGCGAGTACGAGAAAAAGAATGGTGTACTTACACTAAAAATAGCCAAGGGACACTGCTGCCGGCTGATGAGGAGTCACACTGCACTTCCAGGCATGGGCAATACCAATTGATCAGAAGGGCCAAAGGACAATGGAGACAGAAAGAAATATTGCGCTTGAGATGTGGTGATCTAATTAAGCTGCTATGCAGCTAGAAATATGATGTACGGGTCAGGAAGCAAATATGAAACCCAGCAGTTCTAACTACTAACAATATGGCCATGTCAAAGACAATCGAGAAAAAACAAAATCTGAAGCGCTCATTGAGAATAAGAGAATGAGATATGAAACAGAACATTAACAACAGATGGCTCCTCCCTAAGCTTCGTAGAAATAGCACATATAAGTTGAACCAAGAGAAAACTAATCCATCGACCATTAGCACTTGTTGATAGGATCCCAGATAGGCATAGCCTTCGTTGGATGGATGTGCCATGTGATTGTGAAGCTAAAAAATATTCCACTACTGGTCTCTATTCAACAGGTGCAAATAGCACATATAAGATGGACCAAAAGAAAAATAATCCCATTAGCCATTACCACTTGTTGACAAGGTGATAGACATCGTCTTTATTGGATGAGTGCGCCATGTGACTGTGAAGCTAAAAAATATCTCACTACTAGTCTCTATTCAACGGTTGCAAATAGCACATATAAGATGGACCAAGAGAAAAATAATCCTATTAGCCATTACCACTTGTTGACAAGATCGGTGAAAGATATAGTCTTTGTTGGATGGGTGTGCCATGTGATTGTGAAGCTAAAAAATATCCCACTACTAGTCTCTATTCAACGGTTGCAAATAGCATATATAAGATGGACCAAGAGAAAAATAATCCCATTAGCCATTACCACTTGTTAATAGGATTGGTGATAGACATAGTTTTTTTTTGGATGGGTGTGCCATGTGATTGTGAAGCTAAAAAATATCTAACCTCTATTCAACAGCTGCAAATAGCACATATAAGTTAAACCAAGAGAAAACTAATCCCATTGACCCGATAGGCATAGTCTTCGTTGGATGAATATGCCAAGTGATTGTGAAGCTAAAAAATATCCCACTGCTACCCTCTATTCAATGGCTGCAATGCAAACTGCAAGTGACAGTGGTAGGGTGACAAAAGATCGATATCCAATAGGCCACTTGTAATTCCTCCATCATTACACCATTGACAAACATTCCCTCCAGTCAAAAATAGTTGACATTTAGTACCAGATTCGGTCAAATCTTTTAAACTTTGACCATCAATTTTATATTTAAATAAATTTATAAAATCTAATAAGTTTATAATAAAGGTTGTTAAAATCTCGATTCTAGCATACGATTTTACAACTTTACGATTCTAATTAAGGGACCTGATTCTCCGATTCTATATAGGTAAAATCTACGATTTTATGATTTTTATATACGATTTTATGATTGTGATCCAACTTAGATTTTCTGATTCCGATTCAGGATCACGATTTTGTTTGTTTTTAAAGTCATATACATAAAAATCATAAATTCATATACATAAAAATCACGATTTCTCTTGATCTAACATAAAAATCAGAATCATAAAATCGTATGCATAAAAATGTGATAAATGTGCCAATGCAAAGAAAGAAACGTTCCTTGATCTTTCTCGGCAAAAGGTAATACAACCTTGCAAAGGAGAAACTCGTGTAGCAAGTTTGTACATTGAACCATTCCTTCATTCTCCGTGCCTCGGTGGAAATCATGAGCACCATTCTCTAAGGCATGTACATCTATGTTTCAGTTTGGACCTTTCGAAAATAAGGTCCAGTTTGTAAAGTATCATTTCAATTTCTTCCGTTTCAATTTGCAAGGGATCATTATTTCAATGTATTCTAATACAGCGCACAAATTTTCTGCTGCCTTAGGGATAGTTCGAATCTAAGGAATGGGGATGAAAACTCCTCTCGTTTTCCGTGAGCATGTTTCTCCAACTGCTAAACGGTATATTTTTTATAAAATTTTTTTATGTAAAAGTTACTTTAAAAAATCATATTAATCTATTTTTCAAGTTTGCAAGAGCTAAAACTCAATTAATCATACGTTAATGACTCACCTCGTTTTACATAATCATCTTCTTTTTCTTCCTCCATCAACTTCAAACTCACCCTTAGTCTCATGTATGCATTTCAAGTTTGCAATAGCTAAGACTTCATTAATCATATGCTAATAGCTCAGCTCGTTTTACGTAATCATCTTCTTTTTCTTCTTCCATTAACTTCCAACTCACCATTAGTCTCATGTATGCAGCATGCAAGGGACCTTTACACCCTTTGAAGCTATCCTTCTTTTCTTTAGTATGTTTTGTTTCTGCTGTACGGGTTATTATTGTTGTTGTTACAAATAATAAAATTTTAATCATATTTTCAATATGTTAGTGTCGGAGGAGTAAACCTCGACGGCGGGAGGTCTGGAGACCCCCCTTTGAGATTCGGCCAGGGGAGTAGTTCTCAGGCGAAGCCGGCGTCAGCGTGTGTCAGCAAAGCGATGGATGAAGGGTTCGGACCGTCCGAACCGGGGCCGGACCGTCCGAACCGAGAGGATCGCGCGGGGCCCGAGCTGGAGACAGAAGAGTCCGGACCGTCCGAATCAGGTCCGGACTGTCCGAATGGGGAAGATCGCGCGGGGAAGACGATGAACAGCACGCACAAGAGAGACACGAGGATTATACAGGTTCGGGCCGCCGGAGCGTAATACCCTACTCCTGTGTGTTTGGGTTACTATCTGTGGTGGATGAATGTGGGATTGCGGTTACAAGGTGAACCCTTCGGGGAGCTCGGAAGCTAGCCCGGGGACTTGAGGCTTCGAGAGAGACAGGAGCCAGAGCTACCTCCTGCTCGAGCTTGGCCTTCGTCTACGGCATGGATCCCCCTTTATAGAGCTCAGGGGAGTCCACAGTGCCGAGCTTGCATATGCGCAGAGGGAGAGAGAGAGGGAGATTCTGGAGAGTTCTCCGGTCCTCCCCTCCGCCTGCGATGCCCATGCCGGAGTTGGAGGAATGTCCCGTCGCCCCCGTCTGTCTGCAAAGCCTGTGCCGGAGTCGGTGGAGCGTCTGGTCGCTCACCTCCCCGCCTGCTGTGCCCACGCCGGAGCAGGTATACAGCGGGCGGTAGAGTGGTGAGGATGTGATGGGGCGTCTGGTCGTCTGGTCGACGGAGCGGGGAGACGTGACGGCGCACGCCTCAAGTCAAAAGGCTCTGACTGTGAACAGCGATTACACAGTGAAAGGAGCCTCCGTAGTCAAAAAGGTTATGACTGCACAGGAGCGGGCGACAGGCGTGTCTCGTCGCCTCATCGTTAATGTGGGTAGTTGGTCAGCCGGTGCCGTCTACTGAAGAAGCCGATCCAGGAGAGGCACTCGGGAGAAGCCGTAGCCGATCAACTCGGGAGGTGCCGATGCCGCCGGGGGAAGCCGATGTCGATCGCCTCAGTCGGGAGAAGCCGAGTCCCCCGTCGGCACCCGGGACTCGGGACCGAGGCAGTCGGCACCCGGGGCCCGGGGCCGGGGCAGTCGGCTCCCGGGACCGGGGGCCAGTCGGGGGAGAACCACTCGGGACCGGGTGGTTCCCGGGCTCTAGGTTCTTAGCTGGAGAATAACCGTAGTCGGCTATCACTGGTGTAGATTGTGGACCCTAGTGGAGCTCACGTGGCTGAAAACCCACGCGTCCCCAGGGCATGTGGGACCCCCTGTCCTATTTCGCCGACAGTTAGTTATTACATTATGTTGGAAGTTATATGTAAACTTTGTTTTAAAGTTCAAAAGACAAAATATATTTATTTATGGTTCCAAAAAAATAACAATTCCAAAATATATACAAAATTCATTCTAATATTTATATATCTACTCTATCAATTTATTCAATTCTAAAATTCAAAATTATGAAATACCAATTTGTACTCATGTTGGAGCCATAATTTAATTTACAGATTTCATTGCCAAGTATTGAGTTATAATCAATTTTAAACCTCAATTAAAAATTTGTCATGATTTATTAATTTTTAAATTCAGGATTAACAAACATCGAGGCGTAATCACTTTGGAGTCGAAATTTTTTTATGATTTAATAAATTATAGACTCATCCATATCATTTCAAAATTCAGATTTAGTAACAACATATTTTTTCTTGTGTTGGAATCTCTATTTAGTATCATTTTGTTAATTATAAATTGAGAAATTTGAGACTAATAAATAGTGAGTTATACTCAATTTGGAGTCTTGCTTTTACATTAAAGTAAAAAAAACTTAAGACTCCACAGTATTGTGGTAATTATGGCTCTTTTCTAATATAAATTACTATAATTTGGTTCCGCCAGATAGATAGGTCTCAAAGTTTGAAAGTAACAATTAGAAAATTTTGGCATTTAGTAGACAATGAAAATTTTATTTGCTATAAGAAATATTATAAATCATTCGCAGCTATTCTACATATTTAATTTAGAAATATTGGACTAATAAAAAGTGAGTTATACTCAATTTGGAGTCTCGCTTGTAGATTAAAGACAAAACTTAAGACTTCATGGATTGTGGTAACTGGCGTTGGCTCTTTCCTAATATAAGTTACATTAATTTGGCTCTAGATAGATGCAAAATTTTGAAACATAATTAGAAAGATTTAGCATTTAGTAGACGATAGAAATTTCATTCGGTATAAGAAATATTATTACTCCCATCGTTTTGCTTATGCAGATTATAAGCCGTAACAGTTTATCAATAATTAAAAATAATTTGCAGGTAAATCTTTTATATATGTGTCCTTAGCGATTTAAAAATCAATGATGAAAAATAAACTATAATGAAAAAGCCTCAAAATCATCCCAAAATTAAGTTTTAAAATTCAAAATTTTGCAATTGTACTATATATTTCAGGAATGTCTAGTGCACTTGTGGATAATAACAAATAATCTACAAAAAAGTAATGTTATTAGCATGCTTATTAAATGAATACAATATAATGTATTTAAAAGAATAAATATACCTATGGATCTTTTAATGGTTGTTAAAAAAATTCAATAAATTATCATTAATTAATTGTACTTCATCACTTCATAATCTGATTATTATAGCCTTTTCATGCTTGCATGACCGCATAGATACGTAGGTGCACCTTCTTGTTGCTTGTGTTCGTGATGTTCCTGGACGCAGGGATGGTGGCATTGCCGTGCCGGTGTGCTTTACGGGAGTGCACGCCGACCGAGAGTCCTCATCATCTGCTGTGACCGATCGGTACAGAGGAACAGAGGAAGCCTCCCGTTGGCCGTAGAGATGCTAGCCCAAATGCAAGATTTGCTGGGCTTTAAAAAGTCCATACATAGTTATGATATTAATCTACGGTTAAGATATCATGAACCATGTAATAAACAATCAGATTTTCCTTTTAACGTGGGAGCTCTAAAAAAGAATCTAATTAGTATCGATATCTCTATCTCTACTATTATAAAAATTGAAACAGTTTCTGATCGTCCATATTCGTCCATCCTCACATGCCACCTACCCGATTCGATTCCATCACATGGTTCCTATTGGATTTGTGTACAAATCAGACTCATCCCAACCCAATAAAATCAGCACAAGGATCCATCGATTGCAACATAGAGCAATCGAGACAAATCGAAGCTGAAAGTGACGAGATTGAACCAGATTTCATCGGGAGTGGCAACGATTTGGGCGGCGAGTACACTGGCGACAAGGCATGTCCTTGTGCGGGCAGCGTGCTACTCGGCATGGACGGACCGGAGCTCGGCTCCAGGAATAGGAAGCGGCAACTTCCTGGGCGGAGGCAGCAGTGCTTATCGCTGTGGCACAGTCGGCGGTGGAACTCTGACCCGGAGAGGTGGCGCAACAAGAGGAGCGATCGGCGACGGCTCTCTCAGATCGTGCAGAGGCAGCTCCCAGGTGGCCGGCGTGGGCAGGTGGCATATGGGAGGAGGCGCGGCGCATCGGGATGGGCAACACGGAGCTCTGGTGGTGCGATGCTATCGGCGGAGAAGGCAAGCAGCGCACTGACCACCCATGGTGATGGCCTCCTCCGCCATTGCTTCCTCCTCCAAGGGGGACCCAAACCTCCTGTCATGGTATGCCTCGATCTCACTCCCTCGATTTGCTCCTCCCATCACTGCCATCACCGCCGCTCTGTCCCGCCATCGCCGCCCGCGATCGCTCACCGCGTAGGCCCCCGCCTCCCAGCGAAGGAGGAGAGAGAGTGAGAGGATGAGGAGGATTAGAGTGAAGAAGAAGAGGAATGTGAGAGAGAGAGAGGAGAGAAGCGGGATAAGTAAGGGAGTGAGCCACTGACCAGTGGGCCCACCTCGCTTAATACCCTTGCAAACAGTAATCCTACTCATAATCTCTCTTTTGTCTCACTGACATGCAGACCCATTTGTGATAATCTCTAATTAGGTTCCTCTTTATTATTTGTGAGACTAACAGGTGGGACCCGCTTGTGCCGGACGATTGTACACCTAGTCCATGGCACTGGAGTCACTGATAGGTGGGCCCCATAATCCGATCCATGAGTCAGTCCACCGCCGTGTGCCCGGTCCGCCGACAGCCGCCTTCTACACGTACGTGCGCCCGGTTCACGTGCGCCGTGCCACTGACCGGTGGGTCCCGCACACCAGCCCTGGCCTAGTGGACCAAGTCCACTCTACTGCACCTCGGGTCTCTCGGTAGACCTAGTCTAGTGTGGATCGGAGACCCGGAGGCGCCTCTATCTCACTGACAGAGGACCCCACATGTCAACCCAAGAGAATATTCCCTCAGAATATTCTTTTACAGAGATTATAAATCATTTTTTTAATTTTTAGAAATTCAACTAAACTTCAAAAATTCATATCTAGCAAACCGTAGCTCCGTTTGACACCGTTCAACTTCCAAAAGTTTTCTAAAATTGGGATCTATCCAATGGAACTATTGGTTTATAATAGTTATTACTTTATTTGTAGGTTTTTGTGTGATTTAGCCTATTGTACGTGTGGTCACCACTCCGAAAAATCAACAGACACAGATTTCTTGAAGATTTAAAGACCTAGAGCAAGGCAAGCCACTCTTCGCCCCAGGATCATTTCCATGTTCTCCTGCCTACTCAGTTACTTGCTCCTTCAATTCAACTAATCATTATTTGCTCTTTCTTACAACACTACTACAAGTATTCAATTGCTTACTCATTACTTGCTCTTTCTTACAACGCTACTACTGGACTATCAAGTATTCAATGCCACAAAAAACAACACCAATTTCAGGACAAACTACATAAATGGTTCTTCTACCCAAAACAAACTACACCAGATTATTTTGATATGTTTCATTGTTTAGTTCACTATAAAATGCAGATTTTCACCTAGTGCCAGCTAGAATTTAATTGAACAGACTACTTCGGCTATGCTCAGTGCTTACTCCTTCCCACTTTGTTCCTTTCAACTAGCTTTTGACATGTCACTAGTTCCCTGTGTCATTGAATGACCATCCTTTTTCTCCTTCCACGTCGTTGCCTCACTTGGCCGTCTGTTGACTTCATTCTCTCTCGGGCTAGGATTTGATGTGCCACCATCTCCCTTTATTGTCGAATGATCACACCTCTCTTCTTGCACATCGCTATGTGACTTGGCCGTTGTGGGCAGCGCCACCACCTAGGTGGGAGCCCACCATGTGCATACAGTACCCGATCCCTGGATCAGTAGTCGGATACACACATAGTCATCGGTGATACAAACTCAGAGTACATTAAATACATAACAGAGTACATATATTACATGCAAAGGTCTTCCATCCAGGACAGGCCCCAGATGGACAACAGCAAGAACAGGGTAGACTAGCGAGATACAACACTGACAGAGCGGAAGCATAGGGAAAACTACTCGGCAAAAGCACACAACTACACCACAGGCTCGGTTGGGAACTAGGCTCGAAACCTTAGAAGTTCTCGTAGTCGACTTGGTCCTGGAAGAACTCGGCAGCAGTTGGGTCTTCGTCTTCTTCTTCGAAACCTAATATATATATATATATATATATATATATATATATATATATATATATATATATATATATAGGAACAAGGGTGAGTACTTTTATACTCAGCAAGCTAGGAAAAGGGGTGACATGTTGTTTAGACAAGGGGCTCAGAGTCTTTATTTGCGAAAACAGCTTTTAGAAACATTTTGTTTGTCAAAGCACTAGTGTGTCTGATTTTTAGTTGTCAGAAAGAGGCTCACGCCTCGATCCATTCCGCAAGTTGCTTTTCAACAACTCGCCACATACAGTTACTGAATCATGTATTTTCATTTCATCTTCTGGTAATCAACCAAGTGATTTCACAACTCGGTTATCACCCGAGTGGCTTCGACCACTCCTTAGGTCTGCTGTTTATCCGAGTGGCTCAAACCACCCGTTGACCCTGAGACTCAGCTACAACCAAATCTCAGCTATTCCTTTAGCAATTCCGGCTACAACCGGTTATTAGTTCATTTGCTACACTGGTTACAACCAGTTAGCTCCAACTTGCTGACCTGGCTACAACCCGGGAGCCTGCTCTTTTTCATCTTCTGACTACAACCCGAAGACTTATCTCCTGTTAACATTCCACACACTTGCTTATGGTACTTCAACACCCCGGGTCACACAGGCCCGTTTTTGGCCACACAGGCCTTTCGTTTGCCACTCAGCAAACTCTGGTCACGATTCCCTTCCCAAATAAACCATTTCACAAACCATTGGCAAACAAATCTATGCTATGGGAATCACCTTACATCGCCATTAACCGTGGGCACGGCTGTTCGAACAGTTCAGCTAAACTCTGCAGAGGGTGCACGCTTTACCCAAACGACACAAATCTTACACCGAGTATTGGCCTGTACGGGAAGTTTGTGACAAGGCTATTTCCAAAGCCAGCCTAGGGTTATCCAATGCCAGCAGAAGGATCCACACAGGATCAATGCTTCAGGTCGGCTCCAACCACCATCAGCACCAGGGCTCACGAGCCACAACTCTGATGAGTCCACTCCAGTCGGCACCAAACTTCCCTAAACCTACAATTTACTCGGCCAGGGGCAGCCCATGCTACCCGTTTGGTCGCACTGTAAAATGCTTGAATGCAATTCCCAAAGGAAATGGTCCTTATTGATAATACATAGCCAGACCACACAGGCACTGTCTCTGTACACCAAGGCTTTCACAAACTTTCATTCTCTTCTTAAACACGCCGATACGTGGAGTACCGGGTTTTTTCAAACAGTTGAGTAAAACCACTGTTTCCCAAATGATAATACAATCATTGCAGGGCTAAGCTATTCTACTCGGCAATCATATCCAAAGGATATAATGCCAACGTGCCATTTGTGGGGCTATCAAAAAAGAGATACATCAATGTTCTACCAAAATAAGTGCGACTACTGGGTGGGTTTATCGGTTGCGCTTGCAAACCGAGGCCAATCAGTTTAAAGTATAAACTAAGCATGCATATCTTGTAAACAACATAATTTTGCACGTATAGGAGACGATATGATCAAAGAGGCTTGCCTTGCTCCAGCGGAAGATCTTCCTTGGCGAAGACGGCTTCTGGATCATCCGCCGGTTCAGGATCTAAACAAGCAAAAAAGATAATTACTGATAAGCTGAAAAGAGGCAAAACACCAGGAAAAGAACATCGCGGCAGTCGGCTGCAGAAAGGGTAGCAGTCGGCTGAGGATGGGTGGCAGTCGGATGAAGGTTTATCGTAGACAGCTGGACGGGGCAACAAGGCTCACCGGTTAGGAACTCTGGATGGTAGGCTCGGCGATGAGCGGCGGTAAGGGAGCTCGAGGAGGAGGAAGATGACGGCTTAGCGGTGGAGCTAGTGATGGCGGGTTGCAAAACAGATGAAAGATGAGGTATGGATGGCCTTTTATAGCTGGGTGCGAAGCTGGGACACTGCGGTGCAGAGCGATGGAGAGAAAAAGGAGTCACTATAAGCTGACAAGGTCACAGCGAGCTGGCTGGGGCGACGCGACGTCGGGGCAGAGTTTGACTTAGGGATTGGGTGCGGCCGGTGGAGTTGGTACACACTGTAGCGACGATGAGACACTCTGGTCGTGGCAAGAACGGGTTGGTGGTACTTTGCAGACAGAACCTCTGACTATCCATTAGTCCAAACGGGTTCTTGTGGTGCAGTGGCTATTATCCGCTGGTCCGATTGGGGCTGCGGGCAGGTGAAGGCTGGATTATGTCACCACTTCGGCAGTCGGCGTCCAACGGGAGGAGCATGGGAATCGGGACTGCGGTGCAACTTGGTGAGGCGATGAGACAGCACGTTGGTTGACAAGGCAAGGTGTCGTGAGCTTGACCGGATTGAGGCAAGTTGGGGCGGCAAGATGGAACTAGTCGACAGGGTAGTCGGGATTGCAAGAGGTTACTCGGTGGCAAAGATGGCCGAGTGGGCAAGGGAAAAGGGCAAGATTCAGGAACTGAGTAGAAATCTACTCGGCACAAGGGAGAAAAGCAGTCGGCTGGCCAGGGAGAAAAACTGAGGCACAGCTGAACGGGATAGGAGAGGAGCTCGAATTCAGAAAGCGAATTTCCAACAGGGAAAGGAAAAAGGGTCGTTACAGCCGTCTATCGAACACACGCTCTCTTTCCTCAACTAACTCGCAATTAATTCCCGTTACAATGCATGGGCACAATGCTAGTATAGATATAGATAGATAGATTTTGATCCCTAATAACTTTTAAATATAGTTAGACTACGATTAGACTGTGGTGGAGGAATTAACTTTCCCATTAAATTTTCATACTTATATTCATATATGAGGTAGGACATTTTGATAATATCACATGTACATCTTCATAAGTTTTATTTTTAATTTCTTTGAAGAAAGACGGTAGGTCGGAGTTTAAAGGGTAAAAGCCCATATGACCTTATTCCCCTTTACTTCGTTTTATACACCTTTTACTTCGAGCATTCTAGCATCTTCTTTACCGGCTCATCAGGCAATCAAAACAAACAATCTCATATATAAATGCAGTTTGCTTGTCACACTGCCTCATTTCTTTCCATGTATGGGGTGGACATCCAGCCGACTCTTGGAACACACAATTTGTCCAGATTTACTGACATTTCTAACACAAGCACGAAAAAGACTAGACTAGTCCTCGTTCTCTATATGCAAGTAATGTTTCAGTGTCCCTCGTCAAGCCTTTAATCAAGTAGTAAGCTGATGTTTTAAAATGACAAAAAATGGAGGGA
This sequence comes from Oryza meyeriana var. granulata, assembly GCA_003991445.1. NCBI lineage: Eukaryota > Viridiplantae > Streptophyta > Magnoliopsida > Poales > Poaceae > Oryza > Oryza meyeriana. The sequence goes on from RYFJ01002116.1 coordinate 171,856, forward strand.
GTATTTTGATTGGTCACTGTCTTCAAAATTAAACTTTAACCATTTATTTCTTAATTATTTTATATTGTTATAATTTAAAGAGTCAACTTGATCGGTAGGTACAATTTAATATAAGAACTTGAAAAGTGAGTGTGCTAATGCAACAACCTAATATGTAAGTGTAATCTAGAATACGAACTTAAGAAATGAGTGTACCGGTGCAACAACTTAGAGTAAACTCACTTGTCAAGTTGTTGCACTTGGACGTTCAATTCTCAATTCTCAAGTTTTTCTACTAAATCGCACCCACCTATCAAGTTGTTGTAACATGAGTACAATTTACTCGAATTTAAAATACCACACTAACAAGTGTTACCATAGCAAAAGAGACAATGCAGTGTGTTGTGGGAGAGACAATGCTCAACTTTGGAAATGACAAGAAATCCATGAGCTTAACTACTCATAACAAACACCACACATCATATACAATTTGAGCCACCTATTGATGTCCAGAATGAATGAAAATCTCTGTTGCTAGCATATTGGCTCACACGCTCAAATCTGCTGCAATAAACATATACACTTGCCAAAACCAGCAGAAGTGCTTTCACAAAGATAATAGTGTGCAAGCAAAGTCTTGCCACTAACCATGGAGAGAACTCGACGTAGTGTAAGAAAAGAAAGAAGGCATGCTTATGTTCCTACTGCCTCCCAAGCCCACCCTGCGCGATGAGGAAGAACCATTGCAAACTTGTTGGCAGACAACTGCAAACCTAGGCATTTTATTTCTGTACCTCACTCCTTTCTTGCCTTCCTTGAACATGGCAAAACAATGGAGATCTTTGGATGCAACACAACGCTCCTATGGAGAAAGTGATTTATCTCTACTGTTTTCTCTGGCGATGTTCTGATATCCATATCTTCAGCCTTCTATCCAACTTATTGCTTCATTGGTGAGGAAAGGGGTGGCCAAGTGGGGTCTGGGGATCAAGATTTCTGCTTAGTTGTACTACTAGTTTGTCAAAGTTTTATGGTGAAAACCCACATACCTTCCAAGTACTAGTTGATGGGATATAAAACCTTGGAATAGTTTAGTCATGCTTGACAATTTGCTAAAAAATACCCTTTTGAAATTTGAACCAAATATTTGATCTTAATTAAACTGGTTTTCTACTTTTCTTATTTTATAGTTCACACATTTGTACTCTGTTGTGACTGGTCCATTTGTTCTGTTCTTCAAGACTATACTAGTAGTTAGGGTGACATGTGTTACAATAGGTTCTAACTTCAATGGACCATGGCAGATTTTATGAGATGGAGACGTTATTCTAACTTTAATGGATGATAGCCACAACAATAATACATGCAAGAACTCAGTAACTCACTAGAAGATTGCCACAATGTTGTACCAGCATAAAACACTGCACATGCCAAATACTGGAAATATCATACAGACATGCGAACAATCACCGACAAACAGCCCAAAGAATGGCATCTTAGCATCAGTTTATGCTAGCTAGAGAGGTCTCTGATTTCTAGAGCCTCAAAAAGCATTGGTTCGCCATAGTGTACTGATCAGTTGTGTAAATATAGGTAGAAGATGGACACCTCAACCTCAACTCTTGCTGACAGGAGGCAATCCAAAATGCATGTTTGGCCAGTCTCACTATAAAAAAATCAATTAAAGGGTAATCCAAAGAACGCTAGAGAATTGTCTCCAACAATTTGTTTGCCACGAGAAGGTCTGTATCATGCCATACGCCCCACTTGGAAAATTGATTAATTAGAAAGGAAGTTTCACATTCTTCACTTTGCTTCGATGTTAATTAGATATTGATCAGCTGTTTTTTATTTAGTACAAATAAATATAATGGAGGTATAATACAAATTTTACTATTTTCAAGAGATCAATAAAGGTTTCCAACAGCAAAAAAAGATAGACAACAAAAGCTACCAAAAAGAAATTAAAAGCTCAAACACCAACTTATGGTGTTGCTACAATGAGAAACATGGATGGAAGGAGCTCATCAGAGGATATTGTCACTAACTTGCATATAACTAGCTAGCACATCTATGTTCCTAATGTTTTCCAATCATATCATTTTTTTAGACAAATGCAATAACCAATAATGCATGGCCTCGGTACCCTAGGATGAAGAAAACTACTTTTAGTTTTATGAAAAATGTCAGAAAAATATTTGCAGTATTTTTATATATCCCAGTCCGTTTGTAATCTGGTTCAGGCTGTGTGTGTTCTTATTTTAGTTTAGACCCGTTAGGCCCAAGTGTTTCCCACATGGAAAGTCTAGATAGGTTTGGACCAGCTTATATACCCAGTTGACTATAACCATAGCACCTCTGGGTTAACTTTTTTACATGAAGTGAGGACGAAAGTGTAAGTGATGTGATATACGAACGTAGGTCTACCCAGCGGTGTAGAGTGGGCTATGTGGATTTGGGACTAGGGTGTTATACGTGCTATCAGAAATTCAATCCATTCTGCATGGGTGTGCGCACATGTTGGCCCGTGGAGAGGACATAGTGCAGTGCCGTCGCGCTGAGGAGAGATCCTTGGAATTTACCTGCCGAGTAGTGGTAAGCTGCCAAGGACGTCAACTCGTGAAGGGGGAGGGGGGAGAGTATAAAACACCAGGTTGTTCACAATTTGGTTCGGGCCGTGTGTGTTCTAGTTTCAGTTTAGGCCCATTGGGTCAAAGTGTTCGTTTTGTGTGAATAGTCCCACATGAAAAATGTAGATAGGTTGGGGCTAGCTTATATACTTAGTTCACTTCAACCATAGTACCTTTGGGTTAATCCTTTTACACGAAGCAAGGACGAAAGTGTAAGTAGGGTGCTACGCGAATGTGAGCCCGTTCAATGTGTAGAGTGACATCTTTGGATGCAACACAAAGCTCCAATGGATCGATACTTGATAGGTTTACAGTAGTCAACAGAATATTATAATGTAGGAGCAAGTGATTTATATCTAATGGTTTGATGGCAAAGTTCTGATGTCCATATCTCTAGCATTCTATCCAACTTATTTCTTGGTTGGTGAGGAAAGAGGTGGCTGGGTGGGGATTGGGGATCGAGATTTTAGCTTAGTTGTTTTACTAGTTTGTGAAAGTTTTAGGGTGAAAACCCATATTCCTTCCAAGTACTAGGTGATGGTATATAAAACCTTGGAAATAGTCTAGTCCTGCTTGACATGTTGTTAAAAAAATGTCCTTTTGTAATTTGAATCAAATGTTTGATCTTAATAAACTGGTTTTCTACTTCTCTTATCTTATAGTTCACACGTTTGTACTCTGTTGTAACTCCATTTGTTCTTTTCTTTAGGACTATACTAGTAGTTAGATGACATGTGTTACAATACGTTCTAACTTCTATGGACGAGGACAGATTTCATGAGACAGAGACGTTATTCTCCCTCAACACGTTGATATTAAAATCCCTTCATGCACATATCATAGCTATGTACACATTTAGTAGTTACATTGTTCCTTCTCTAAAATAAATACAAAGAAATTATCTTAGTTGCAACAACAACATAACATATGCAAGAACTCAGTAACTCACCAGAAGATCGCCACAATGTTGTACCAGCATAAACACTGCACATGCCAAATACTAGAAATATCAGACAGACATACAAATAATCACCGCAAACAGCCCAAAGAATGGCATCTTAGCATCAGCTCATGATAGCCAAGGAGGTCTCACTCATTTCTAGAGCCTCAAAGAGCATGTCTTCACCTTAGTGTAGTGATCAGTTGTGTGAGCACAGGTGGAATATGGAAACCTCAAGCTCAACTCTTGCTGGCAGGAGACAATCCAAAATAGTTCTAAAAAAAGGCAATCCAAATTGCATGCATGGCCAGTCTCACTATAAAAATGTCAATTAATAGGGTAATCCAAAGAATACTAGAGAATCATCTGCAACATTTTGTTTTCCTTCGGAAGATTTGTACCATGCAGACACCTCGTTCCTTCTTCGCACTTGGAAAAAATTGATTAATTATAAAGGAAGTTTCACATTCTTGACATTGCTTCGATGTTATTAGAGATTGACCATCTGTTTTTATTTGGTACAAGTGAATACAATGAAAGGTACACCGCAAATTTTACTGTTTTCAAGAGATCAATAAAGGTTTCCAACAGCAAAAAAGATAAGCAAGAAAAGCTACCAAAAAGAAATAAAAAGATCAAACACCTGCTTATGGTCTTGCTACATAGATGGAAGGAGCTCAAAGGATGTTGTCACTAACTTGCATATAACTAGTACGTCTATGTTCCTAATGCCTTCCAATCATATTGTTTTTTTAGACAATGCAATTATCAATAATTGCTGGCCTCTATATCCTGAGATGCAGAAAATAATCATCCCTCTGTAAGCTGGCCACCCACAAACACTGCAGGATCTGCAGATAATAATCACAATAGAACAAAACCATTGTATATCTGACAAAAGCTAGCTGACACAGGACACATGACAAAATCCTAATATTGCCCAAAAGCTGTTTGTCAAGTAGCACTAGACAGCAGAACGTGGTGGCCGAGACCCCTCGTGGGTTCTTATCTTCTGTTGGCACTGGACCCCGTTTTGGCTTGAGTACGAGCGTAGCTAGCAATTATTTTTTTTATAGAAGTTGCCGAAATTACAGAATAACAACGACTAATATTTTTAATCTTATTAGCAATTGATTAACTTAGATATACTAGATAACGATACTAAAATACAAAATACTCTATCCATCCTAAAATTATAAGGTGTATAAGTTTTTTTACATGGTCTCCAACGTAAAACTTTGACCATTAACTTTTTTTCATAATATATTATCAACAACTACAATATTGACACTATACGGAAGTATTTTTAAATAAGAATCTAATGATGCCATATAAATGACACTAAACAAATATATTAGTTTAGTTATTATTAGTCAAATTTCACAGATGTTGATTTTCATAGATTGTGGGCATGAAATATTTTGGGACGGAGGGAATATTTCCAACGGAAGTTCAGACAAAGTGTACATTCCCGCGGATCCGATTATCAGTACTACTCCCCAATTAATATAACACACCGACCGCTATGGGTCAAGGGCTGTCGGGTTTTAGAGTCCGACGCTGAATCTACCTCTTCCACTATTACAACTATTAGAATTAGTATATTTGACACCTATTCTAACAAATTAGTCATCCTCTCTCCTCCAGGTAATCTCTCCCCTATATTTTTTCTAATAAAACAAGCCTTCTGTTTAAGCCACGTGATCATATTATATTATAAAGTATTGATTGATTATCATACTATTCCAAATGATTAGTTAGTTATGTTTTCCTTTCCAGTAAGAACTAAGGGCAGTGTCCCCACAAGCAACTGCATTTTGTGTCTTAATTCTGTTAATGCCTGTTCAACATCATGCCAATATCCGGCCGGGTCCAGCAACCCATACGCAGTGCGCTCACGCTATCTTTTCTGCATGCCATGGAATGATTACCGTATTTATCCGTAGCGCTAAACAGCATGTTGCCCGCTACCTATTAAATAGCACGTCTCAATAAAATACCAGTCCCGCTCCCCTCCCCTCTTCCATTCCCACCCCTACTCCCTCCTGGTATAAAATAATCACTCCCACCACATTTACCAAACATTGGTTATACCGTTAAGCTCTCCACCCATTCCCTCCCGTGTCCCAACTCCCTCTTCTCATGATGTAAAAAAATTACTCACACTTCTTCATCAGCGGAAGTTGTTCCCTCCCGTCCCCCAACTCTCTCCACTCCCTCTTCTTCCGATGTAAAGAAATTGCTCCCACTTCATCCACACAAGATGGTGAGAGTATTTTTTTTACATTAGGAGGGAGAGTGGGGCAAGGGAGGGAAGCGGAGAGGACAGAGGGATAATTTTTTTTACGTGGAAGGTGTGAGAGTAATTTTTTTACATTATGAGAGGGAGTGGAGGGGGAGGGAAGGGAAGACGAAGCGGACAGGACAGGAGGGGTGGAGAGCCCACAGAGTGGGGGAGGGGAAGAGGACGGTGGAGCCTAGCAACAAAACAAATATTATAGTGAAAGTGGGAGTAATTTTCTACATCAGGATGGGTAGGAGTGGGAGTGAGACTGGGACTAAGAGCAGGGGAGGGGAGGGGAGGGGAGCGGGACATGGGCTTCTAAGGCTGTTGTATAGTAGTTCTCCGTATCTATTTAGTTTATTTCTTCAACCATTAAAATTCGATATTTCATATGCGAAAAGCGAATAAATTTTGATTTTATAAATTTTTTTCAATGTATCGGTCGTTGGGACTCAATGTTTGATGTAGTGACCCGTTGGTGTATAACATTTTATTTTTTAAATGTTGTATCTCTTTAAAATATTTGATCAAATGAGTTGAAACATTTGACCAAGTAATGAAACAAATTTCTCCAAGTGATGAAACAACACGCAATTTTCAAGCATAAATCGGACGCCCGATGGGTTGTCATGTCCAACTAATTTCTGTACAAGTTATGGAAATTTTATAGGTTCCAATGAATCCCTTAAGTTATATGGTTGCTTGGATCTCAAATAATAAAAACCAGATGTCATAAAACAAATATTAGTGCTAGTTTTATATGAACGAGCTTTAGTTAGTTTTTTTTTTTTTGAAAACATGATACAAACGCAGACTCTGATATACACATACGCACATCCAACCATACAATCATATCCTACCCCTATAAACACCTCCAAAAAACTAGACTGATATATCATGAGATCGAAGAAGTTACGATAGATGTCTCGCTATAGACAGGTATACCGCCTACCACTTAGTTTGTTATTAGGCTAGTTAGAATGTATTTCTTGTTTGAATAACACCGAATTTTATTGAGACTTTTCGATAACAAAAGGATAAGTGATCCCATTTATTTCTTGACCGATCTTTATCTCCTCCTTTTTTTCAGCAAGCAGCAGTCACCTTAATTACTCCATCATGTAATTTCGAAACGAGAAAGAAACTGGCCCCCTCTGGATATTAGACAGCATGGGCTTTACAGGAACAATAACAAGCACATCCAGGTACGTGACAACAAATGGAGCAGTGACTGGACAGCCAATATGGACACATGATTAGCTAGGAAATCAGTATCAAATAAGCAAGAGCAACGCGGGACGGGACGGCCGACCAAGCGGCTGTGCTGCCTTCTGCCAAATAAGGCCAGACACTTGATTTGTTAAAAAATGGCCAGGGACACGCAGCGATACAACGGACCATACACCACCTCTTATTTTCAAAATCGCTTCAAGGGTGAGATATATAATGGTGAAAATGCAAGGATATATAAGGACGTTTTCCTCTCCTAGCTAGCTCACCACTCTCCCACTGCGAGGAGAATTAAGATGGAGTTTTTGTCATCAGTTTCATATCCATACGCTGCTATCTCTACCTGTGTTGTCGCACTTACCATTGGATGGTTAGCTCACTGGGTGTACACATGGATGAATCCCCAATGCAATGGGACGCTCCCTCCTGGATCCATGGGTTTGCCTCTTGTTGGTGAGACCTTCCGCTTCTTTAGGGCGAGTGCTTCTATTGACATGCCAAGCTACTACAAGCAAAGGCTCAAGAGGTTAGAGTTCAATTTGTTTCTATATATTTAACGTTTTAATCCCCTCAAAAACATTTAACATTTTAATATCTACCGCGGTTTTCTTCTTTTCTAATGTTGTACAAAGATGTGGAATACACAACTCTTTCGAGAAAAATGTACCATATCCATTCTATCGTCCTTAAAACAGTTGATCATTATATTTTCTCCAAATAACCATATTGCCCTTAGTTTGTAACACTCAGTGAGAAACATCTTTGACTAAATCAAACCATAGAATTCAAACTCTCCCAAATCATCAAACTTACTATATTTTCACCATAAATTTAGAAGAAAAAAAATTGACTTTCGAGTGAATTTAGATCAATATCAACCAATTTCATAGGAATGTTAAAATTTTGTTCTCAAAATTAGTGTAATATCTCACCTTGATATTATTACCATTGTTAGATATGGCCCAGTCTTCAAGACAAGCCTGGTGGGGCAGCCTCTGGTAGTTTCCCTTGATCCAGAGGTGAACCAGTTCATATTTCAGCAAGAGGGCAAGCTGTTCCGGAGTTGGTACCCCGAGACGACAAATACCATATTTGGCAAGAAGAGCCTCACCACATATAGTGGTGCCGTCCACAGGTTCGTCCGGAGTTTTGCATCCAAACTCTTCGGCCCCACAAACCTGAAAGAATCATTCCTTGCTGAACTGGAGAGTGCCATGAGGGAAAGCTTCATGACATGGGCCTTCAAACCTAGCATTGAGGTGAAGGACGGAATATCGAACGTAAGTTAACAATTCAACCCTTATATGATGCTACTTCAACACATGTATATGTTGAATCAAGTCGTTTCTATCGCTGCCCTGTCATCCTTTAGTTATGATTAATTTTGCATGAAACGACCCATGGGTAATACTTGGCCCAATTTAGTTTAACTAAAGAAACTAAATTTCACTTTTGAACATTTTCAACTTAGTGATAAATAGAAAATGGAGAGGATTTATTTTTTTTTTTTTTGCTATGATTTGTACAGATGATCTTTGATCTGGTCGCAAAGAAGTTGATTGGCCTCGAACACACTGAGTCAAGAGAATTGAGGAAAAACTTTCAGGAGTTCTTCCAGGGGATGGTCTCTTTCCCCATATATTTTCCAGGGACACAATTTTACCGATGCATGAAGGTTTGTTGGTTGTCCTAGTAACTAAATCAGGTCCATTTTGTTCACTTTATCAGAAAAAGAACTAGCTACTTCTCTGAATACTAATTAGGACCCTCGAACCTGATCGAAATTACAAAAAAAAAATTGTGCTGATTCTGTCGTCCTGACCTCCTGATGGTTTTTTTCATAGGGTAGGAGAAACGTGCAGAAGACACTTACTCATCTACTGAAAGAGAGGCTAAGTGCACCTGGGAAAAAATACAATGACCTTGTTGACCAAATTATTGAAGAACTACAGAGTGAAAATCCGGTGATAGATGTCAATTTTGCTGTAGATACACTTGCTGCGCTCTTATTTGCCAGTTTTGCAACACTATCATCGACCTTGGCTGTAGGTTTTAAGTTCCTCACTGACAGTCCTAAAGTTGTCGAGGAGCTCAAGGTCTGTCATTCTCTGTACATAGCGAATAGTGATGACATCAACATATTAATAAATAATAATTAAACAAAAAGCAAAATAAAGAAAAAAACAAAGAAAATATACTTCAACCTACATGTCATTTTCCTCTTATCTCCCATATCCTATACATGATTTATTTTGAATTGCTAAGTTGGATACCATGTCACCGAAAACTACTCCTCTTTAGGCCTAGGGATAAAATATGAGCAGTTTAAAAGAGTTGAGAGATCAATAGTAACTGGCTTCATAATTGAAGGATCAAAATAGAACCATGGCCATTGTTGAGGGACCAAATATGGATTTTTTTTGTTCCTTTAAAAAGGAGAACACCTGCTTGTTTTGAAAGAAGAATAATAAATCTTACAAACATAACCAAAATAACCTAAATTATAAACCAGCTACCTTTAGAAACTTTACAAGTCAAAACGTAAAAGCTGTTCAATTGTCTCTAAGAAACATATATTCCAATGTTAAAATCTTTGAACAATGAGTTTTTTACATGTAATCATGAGGTATTTCACTTTTATTGTTAATTTTGTGTTACTTTTCATTTCCTTCCTACTGTAGAGGTACGACAAACAGTAATAAGAGGTTTGGTACCTCCACAAGAGCTCTAAAACATCTCTTGTACAGTATATCTCAATCCCGAGAGGATACATTTTATTTTAGTTGTGTACCACCAAGTTCGTGTTAGTGTGTGGTGTGCCAAAAGCTTAGCTTGATGATGTGAGAGTGGCAATTAATATATGCTTCAATAATTATATCATTCCAGGAGGAGCATAACACAATACTGAACAAACGAGACAATCTGAATTCTGGGTTCACATGGGGAGAGTACAAATCCTTGGCATTCACTTCTCAGGTGATTTCCCATTATGCACACTCCTATTTTATACCATTAACATTAGTACTTTTGGTAATTTTTTAATTAACTCAATTGAACTTTGTTCCCCATGAAGGTTATAAACGAAATTACTCGAATTAGTAATGTCGCACCAGGAATTTTCAGGAAAACGCTAGCAGATGTGCAAGTGAATGGTACACTTCTTATACCAACAATCGAATTCTATTGCATAATGAAGCCTATTATTCATAAATAGTACTTATAATTGGGCATCGCAAATGGTTATTGGCTGATTTGTTTCTTCCTCATTAGGATATACAATCCCAGCTGGGTGGCTAGTCATGATTAGCCCCATGGCAGTTCATCTAAACCCGAAACTGTTCGAGGACCCACTCGAATTCAATCCATGGAGGTGGACGGTTAGTAACAAATTAACTCAATTGGAGCTGTGGATTATACAGTTTATAGCAATACTCATGTATACCATAAACATATCAGTTCTAACATGTCAAGGCCAAATGGCAAGGACAGGATGAGACCAAGCGAACTGAGCTACTAAGGAATTACATGCCGTTTGGAGGAGGCATAAGACTCTGTCTCGGGGCAGAGTTTAGCAAGCTTTTTATTGCCCTTTTCCTCCACATTTTGGTGACTGAGTACAGGTGCACATTGCCTACTTTTTTTTTAATCTTTTTGTGTGTGTGTGTGTGTGTTTTTTTTTTTTTGCTCCTGAAGATCATTGATTGGCATATATAACTCCGATTAGGTGGAAAGAAATTAAAGGAGGAGAAGTGTTGCGCATCTCAGAGGTTATATTCCCACATGGCTATCATATCCAACTCATTCCTCATAAATAATTAAAAGTGTGTCAATGAAATTGTACCCAATACTTTCCTGTGAGTAATGTACATGTAAACCCATGCATCGATCGTATGATTGGACTCTATCAGTGACTGTCAGTGAGTTGTGTTTCTCCAAAAGTATTTATGTAATAAATAAGATCAGAGACACAATAGAGTTACCAAGGTTGGATTGCATCCAACCGCAGCCTTGCCTTCATTTGATATATTAGGCCATGTTCAATGGGATGCTTACGGAAGAAAACCGGGTTTATTTCTGTCAGGATGACGCGCCTGGAAGCTATTCTGCTGTCCCCACCAAACTAAATACTGTTACTACCTGTTTAACTAACTAACTAATTGGTTAGTTCTGCATGGCCGTGATAGGGAGCTAATTTTCTCTATAAATACGACATACATGGCTTGGACAGACCTGCACCTGCTTGCTTTACCAATTCAAATGGATCCTACACCAAATAGTGGTTATGTCAACTGGTTAAACTCTGCAACTTCTTTTTACGAAAATCGAGAGCTTTTTGCCCCCTCGCAATTCTCACTGAGTTCATCCCAATTTTCTATGCCCCAGGCATACCCACAACATTTCAACGAGGGTATATATAGCTACAGTTCAAGAGCAGCTTGTGCAAAAAAATGTTTTTTTATAACGTTCTACTGATAATAGACATAAATTGCTAGATTCACTTGTTACTGTTGTAGCACCGAGATGCTTAAATAGGCTCTAAAGAACTAAGTATCTATAAATTGAGTGTTCTCTATTGGAGATTAAGGCTCTTGAACAGATGTTAAGATGTCTTTTTTTCTAAGCATCTATCTAAGCATATGTACCATTGTACACGCCGGCACTTTTACTTTGTAACTATAATTAATAGTAGTATCATTGGCGGTTCATAACAGTTTCGAATTTTGCATACTACGTTAGTTAGACAACAGTTGACAATTCGACTAGAGTACGCGAGAGCTAAGAACATCACTGCCCCAGGGATTGCACCGACTACCAATAGTTCGTAGTATCATCCATGAATCGAACAAAGTACGAAAACTAAATCAAGGATGACCTTTATTTCAGATGTATCACGGTACTAAAAACAGAAGAGGGAACTAAATTAAGTATCCGCATGCTACAGAGTGTATGAAATTAAAAGGTTTCTAACTAATGGTTATGAAAACAGCTAGTACATATTACACTTCTATCGCGTGACAAACAGTTAATTTTTCCATGAGCAAGCGACCAACACTACTGCCTATATGTTTAATTTGAACCAATCATGCGAGTAGTATATCCAATATATCATACTACAGTTGCTACGAAATCAATATAAATAAATAAAGCATTTCAATTCTTTACAGTAAATACGCCCACCAAGCATCACCCGTGTAGTAAAAAGTGCAGGTACGAAATCAACATGAAATAAACAAAACATTACAATTCAGCGTACAGTAAATACGTCCACCAATCAGCACCCCTGTAGTGTAGTAAATAATGCAGGTATAGAGTAGTGACTAATTAGCTCTACACTTCATAATCATGTATAGTAATACTTCTCTCCAGTGAACAGAACTAGGGGAAGACTTTGCAAATGCAAAGCCAAAAAAGAAAAAGAGCCGGGAAGGCTTGAAAAGCATGAGGGAATATTAGACACCGGGAACGAAATGATGAACGGCGCTCCACGTAACTAGCAGCCAGCTCTTCTTGCATACCAATCACAAAATCCATGAAGCACGGCCGAATTGTATTTTTACATGGGCTCTTCTCTCAATAGTATTTATTTTTAATCTGAATTTCAGGTATTTCTAAATTGTATTTCTATCTGGACTCTTATTTTAATATTCTTTATATTTTATTCCAAATTTCAGATATTTTAAATTGTATTTCTACATGGACTTATTTTTTTATACCACTGTTAGCTCCACTCACACTTTTTTTTTTGTTTACAGGTACAAGCTTTAGCTAGAGATAAGCGATTCAAGTGCAACAGCAACCTGCACCATGTTTGAGACTGAAGCCAAAAAACTGATTAAGCAATCAGCAAGCTTCTTGATACATAGTGATGACAATGACATGAAGAAAAAGCAAAGCAGATTCAGAACATTTGTGGAAAGACACTGATTTTTCAAGTCAGATTAAGTGACCATAATCTCAAATTTGGTTATCCAGATTATACTGTATATAGAAACATTTTTCTTGGATGATAGATTATCTATTTGATTATAGAAAAGAATTAAATATTATATACTATAAACCTATCAAATAGCTTTGAATAAAAGTATGCCAAGCAATGCAGTAAAAGGAAAATATTTGAGAAATCATACTATTAAAAACGTGAAGCAGATAATCTACATCAATAATATTCCTGTGAATAAGTAGAAAAGAACATAAATCAATTGTGGTAGTCTGCAGTCGCAGTCACAGTTCACAACTGCTGCCACTCATGTTGGTATATTGCCACTTCGTTTATTTTTTTCACATGTAAATGTAGTGCCACCTCGCAGCAATTTTGAACTATGTTTTTATTATCTATGGTTTTGCCTTACAATGGTATAGGTACTACAAAATTTTAAGATTTGCACCACCGACAAGTGATTTACTATTTAATTTAAAGAGATGATGCCAGCGGTAACTCTCTAACTTCACTAAGATCCTATTAAAAGCGTGCTTACATATATGTGTAATATTTGTGGGCACAAAAATTTAAAACCTGATAGACAGAGTCATTCACTCGTGACTTTACCACCATACCACCTATGCTTCCCCCAGATTTATTATTTAAATATCAGCTTATGTGGTTTTTTATCTTCAATCAAAGAGACTTTAAGAAAAACAAATCAACAAATCCCAGTTTATATATGATTAAAACTTTAATGCATGTAGGTACTACTATTGAAAATTACATTTGCGATAATTGATTAGTAATATTTAAATACTCAGTTTGGTTAATTATTTTTTATTAATCATAACGCCATTCTTCAAAGAGTTTTTTAGAGAAAAAATTCAACAATCTTTTTCAGCCATACATACCATATAAGTTGTAATTTTACATAGTTGCTTACAATGTCAATGATGATATCTATGCAACACACGAGTTATGCGACACACGAGTTAGCGACTAGTGTTATTAATTATAATTAGCAAGGGGATAAAAGCAAAAAGGGGAGACAAGCGTTTAGAAGACACATACTATAGGGTTGATTGGTGAACAGTTATTAAAAAATAAAGTCGAGAGAATTCGATCATATATCTTTACAATGGATGATTACATAATATATATAGAGGATCATTGGGACATGATTCGCGTCTATTTGGAGGGACACGCTCTTCCCGAATAGGTGCCTCTTCAGACTCCCATCATTGCCGATTGCTAATGATGGCTACTAATTGATCGCATGCAAAATTATTTCTAACAACAATGAAATGAAATATATGAGAGTTAACAAACTGATGAAACTGTACAATCGGTGAAAGGGAAATACGCAAACATGAGATCGGAGCACTTATTCGGCATTGCCATGAGATCTTTAATATTGCAACCGATCAGATCAGAGCATGATACACGCTTCCTACATACATCTAGAGGCATGTTCATTTCTTTCTGCCTTCAAGGTCTGCAACGGATAGCTGTTTCCACAAAGCCACTCCCTAGCTCACAAATATTTTTACAGATAAGCATTAGGATAGGAATTTCGTAGTAACATGAAGTGACATACGTGACCCAGGATACCATACGTAACCAACACCCCTGTAAACACCGTACTATATAGAGGGCAAATTTTACTACATAACACTTAAAATTTGTGTAATTTTTTGATAGATATCGTAAAAACATGCCACGGCTGAATAACATCTTCAAAAATTAGTAATTTGACGAAGGACACTGCAACCAATATTTTATTATTCTGATCAATTAGAGAGAAATTCTTTAAAAAGACCAGAATGCCCCTTGGGCCATTAGCTTCTAACATAACACTGGAGTAAAGATTGAACATGATGTATGGTAGTAACATACTCGGGGGTGATGATAGATTAAGAGTTGCATAATGTGTAATTTGAAAATTTGGGAAAATTGAAATTTTGAAAAAAATTAAAAATTTGGAAAAGTTGCAAAATGTATTCATAGTTGTCGCTCTAGGATTTTTGAGGGGATCGAGGGAGGGATGGTCTGGTTCGACCAAATTAAGCCGAGTTACATGTGCTGGCCAAAGGGGTAAATTTATCATTTTAACGTGGTTTCTCTCTTCAATTGGGTTAAAAATAATAAGATAATGGTTACAATGTTCACCAGCAAATTATACAACTTTGAGTCTCCTGTAGTAAAATTTGCCTACATAGAGCGGTCACTACCCGTACAGTTCATACATAGCAATACTTGTCTCCACTTAACAAAGCTAGTGAAAGACATTGCAAATGTCAAAGAAAAAGAACATAAAATGGAAGGCTCGAAAAGCAGGGAGTAGGAGACAGTGGGAACTAAACGAGCGGCACTAGCAGCCAGCTGAAGTGTAGCACAGAACCCATAAAAGGTATACTCCGTCCGTCTCAAAATAATAAAATCTAATACTATATATGATACATCATAATATTATAAATCTAAACAGTCTTCTGTCCAGATTTATAGTATTAAAATATGTCACATCTAATACTAGGTTTTATTATTTTGAGACGAAGAAAATATTATAACTATAGGATGCATATCAGGTTCTGAAATAACGATATCCCCTAGCATACCAAAACTCTTACCCTTACGTGACCCGCTATAAGGATTGATACATAGGGCTTTTAGTTGATTGATATTGCCGTAAAGTTGAAACTTTTTAGGCCTTTTTATTAAACTATAATTTCCTCTCTGCAGACGTGCTCCTCTAGGAGCGCATACAATAATACGCAGTAAAGGAGGAAAAATAGCATACTCAATCAAGGGACAAATTCTTTTACCTACTACAGATCTCATATTACTCCTTAGACTTTGTAAAGCGATATACCACCCTAAAAGGATATGAAAATAGTGGATGACATTAGCTTTTCGACGAATCCCCGTCTCGTGCAGCGAAGTCCTGTTAGTAAGACCCCGCGCAAAAATGGACTATATAAGAATATTATTCCGAATACTCCTCTAGGTGTGTATAGTAGCATTGTGATTCCGAATCTTTTTTCTTTGTGAATAAAAAAAATTCATTGTATTGTTGGGTCGAAGGTTTGCTCCGAAAAAATTTGGAACAAAACATCTACCGCGTTGAAGCCTATAGCCCGAGAGTTCCGCGCAAGTATGATTCTTACCATTGAGAGGTTTTTGAACGTCTCTATGATAGTCTAGATTCTATAGCGGTCCAATCTAAAATAAAAGACTTCTCGCTCTTGATCGGAGCCGTAAACTAAAACTAACTCTTTATCAAGTTATAGAAAACTTCGTCATCTAGTTCTGCCATTTTGAAATTCAATTCTCTTTTCTTACCAGCTGTTTGAATCACTTGTTGACTCACAATTATGCCTGTTAAAAGTTTTAAAATGTCCTCCTTTTTGAAAGTCTTATAAAGGGATCTAACTTTCAATCTCTATCTTTTTTCATTCATTCTCCTTTAGTTTTTTAGTTTTTTTTCTCTATCTAGAAGTGGAATAGAATAACCCGGTTGAAAGAAAATGATCATAGTTGCAGGCTGACAAGGCCGGAGAAACGGCCGTGGAGTGACCCATATGGAGCAACGGAGCCCGCAGGAGATTTGCAGCTAGTGGAACATCCGTAGAAAGTCAAGCACGGCAAGATTAAACTGAACATCATGTGATTCTGGCACTGTTTCTCACTCTGAAACCTCAGTTCGTTTGTGGTGCTGTACTGCTGTGCTAGCTGGACGTGCTTGGCTGATTCATTCAGGGGGAAAATATTGGTACTGCAATTCTATTGTTCCATGCTTTGTCTCCACCACTACGTATTAACAGAAAATCGAATTCAAGGCAGTTATTTTTTTCTTTTTTAATTTTTAATGGAAAGTAAGAGCTTTATTTATTTTTTGAAGTGAGGAAAAAAAATCTAAAGATCAAAACACTGCTAAGATCTTTATTTATTTTATTCTCACAAATTTCAAGACATAAGAATGATAGTCGTACAAGCAAAATGAAAAACAGTGACATGGATTTGATAATTTATAACTATACTAATTGGGTATTTTTTAAGAGCACTCATATTAACCAGAAATATCTGACAATTAATTAATTAAATGATGTTACCTTATCCGTAGATTGTGTAAATATAATATGTGTTTAGCATCATTGTCCTTTTAAAGCACATCCAATCTATATGAATTTAAAGCCGGTCTAATACGGCGAACATGTAACATATAATTATAATTTTAACAATAATAATAATCTGTGTAATGGCGGCTAGTGTTCTTAATTATAATTTACAAGGGAATAAAAGAAAAAAAAAAGGAAATAAGTGGCTAGAAGACACATGGTATAGCAGTTTGCAAAGAGTGAGAAACTGCAAAACGAGTAATATATGGAATTCGAGGGAGTATCTGCATATTAGCAAAACTGTCACTAGGAATATTATGAATTTTATTTATGGCGCCATTTCTTACTAAAATCTTTCTTAGTTCACTACTAGGGATCGATTAGCGAAACAATGAGATGTAATATATGGGAATTAACAAACTGATGGAACTGTACGGTCAGTGGAAGAATACACAAACATAGAGTACATTCATAAAGACAACTTACGCTGAATCTATATTACCGCTCTCATAAAGAACTGATGATATCATGACAGGTACTCCAATTTTGCATATGGTTGTGCACACGAGCTAAAGTCTCAAACCACCAAATTTTAAAAAGAGATGAAGTACCTTTCTGCTAAATTGTTCACGCTAGTTACTTGGTTATTGCCTGAACGCTGGAAACTATAGGTTTCTGGTCAAGCCAGGATATACGCAGTTTTTTCAGGTAAACATATGGAGCAGCTACTGCCTATTTCTTCGATGGAGTCTGATTCAAATATTATTTTTATCTAAATAATTATAATATTATTTGATGACGACCATGAGGAGCCGTTTTTTCGATGGAGCCAAAATGATTTAAGTATTCTTTTTTCTGTCCAAATAATTATAATATCCTTCGATGATGAGGAGGCGGCATATAACAACAAGATGTCTCAAAAAGTCATCTCTATATACCAAAACGTCTCAGTATTATCTTTAAACCATTTAATCTTGCGCTAACATACAAAACGTCTCCAACCTACAAAACGTTTCAAACAACGTCTCTCTTTTAATTTTAGTTCTAAAAGGAGAGACGACTTCTAAAACGTCTTAAGTGAACGGTCTTAATACGTTGGTTTCGCTGTAGTGAAATGATTGCATTCTTTACTTTATTGTACTTGCACCTCAATAGATCTAGTTGAATGATTCAACTTAGCATTTACTAGGCCCTGACATGAGATCCGAGTACCTTTATGGTACACTGTATTCCCTTCGTTTCAAAATATAAGTATTTCTAAATTGTTTAGCAGGGGTTAAGATTAAGCAAAAATAACTTTGGTACCTCTCAATAAATACACAATGAATGTAGCTAAGAGGATAAGCGAGGATAAGATGGAAAGAAATTTAAAGAAGAAGTGACTGTTGGGATAAATAGTAATATGAATAGTGCTAGAAATCCTTATATTATGAAACAAGATTTAAATCCTAAAAATTCTTATATTTTAGAATGGAGCGAGTACTAGTTATGGGGTGCTAGTATCGATGAAATATGAACAATTATTTGTAATAAACCAAAATTTGTAAAATATTGAAAATGAATATAATAAAATTGTTACACATATCCTTTGTGCTAAAATTTATTTTTGATGTTTTTGGATTTTCCTTGCACCTCATAACGCATTTGCATTAATTAATTTAATGTGGAAAAATGAAATATCAAATGCGAGTAGAATAAAAATATGGAAAAAGTTGGAAAATTTGGACGACACCTTAAATAATGTTCTTTAAAAATCTCACAAATTTATTTCTTAATTTTGGATATCAATTAAATATGACAAAACATTCAAAATTGATTGAAATTCAAATAAAACAGTGAACTTCTCTCAATTTTCAAAAATAATCCATACATGAGAAAAATCCCAAATATTCACCAAATACAATTCATGTCCACACAGACTTCCAGTAAACTTTGCACAAAATTACAATAACTGTAGCACTAAAAATAAATTCAGAAAAATCTCTGTCCATTTCAAAATTCCAAAAAATTATCTCTCCTCTCATGCCCTCCTTCTATAGGTGTACAAATAGGTCATGCACTGGCGGGCTGGCCTAGGCATGGTGCTATAGTAACCATGCCAGGGCCAGCCCGGCACGGGTGGCTATGGGCCGTGCCGGCACGGCCCATGTGCCCGTGCCATGCCTAGGCCAGGGGTGCGGCATGGCTCGTTTACTGTAGCGAGCCGGCACGGGCACGGCCCAGCGTGGCCAGCCCGCTACAAGCACGGGCGGAGAGGGCAACGGTCCGATCCGGGGAGGCAACGGTCGGATGGGGTGAGGTGGCTCAATCCGAGCCCGCTACGTGTCCCAATGGCTATAATAACGGCTAGATTTTGAATCTAGCCATTGGAAGAACAAAAATTTGAAAAAATGTGAAATTTTTTCCTATAAATAGGACAGCTAGCAGCAACATCTTGATTCATCCAAACCTCACAATCTCTCATCTTGTGCTCTCTTTTGCTCTCTTGTGTTCTAAATTTTTGATTTAGACAAATTTTGTCTAAAAATCAAAAAATTTTCACATTCCTATAGCTGATAGCTATAGCCTCCAGTGCACTTGCAAGGTAAAAAAATATCCTGAATTTTGTTCTTTGTTCGTACTATTTTTTTGGTACTAATTTTCTCTATTTATATTTCAAGATGGATCCGAACTACCCGACGTTCCAACTGAGCGACTTCGACCCGAGCTATATGCCGATGTCACAGGAAGATGACTCCGGGTCGGCTCCTACACCACAAGGACAGTCGAAGGAAGCGTCTTCGAAAGGATCCGGAACTGTGAGCGGGAGCCTATTAATGGCAACCGGCTCGAAAAGATCAAAAACTTTCTCCGCCTGGTAATATTTTGATGAGATCAAGAAAACCGACGTGGATGGAAGGGAGGTAACTTACGTGAAATGTAGAATTTGTAAGACTAAACTCTTTGAAAACTTTTCTGGTGGAATAGGGCATTTGAGGCGGCATGATAAGGCGTGTGCAAAGAAGCAAGGTTACTAGCTACGACAGCAGCAACTGGTACTAAATCCTGACGGTACAGTACGTTCATGGGAGTATGATCCTCAGGTAGCACGAGATTCCCTTACCCGTTTAATTGCTAGACAGGATCTAGCCCTAAACTTTGGTGAGTCTCCTGCATTTGAGACTTACATTAAAACTGCTCATAATTGTAGGTTTGAAGCTATTAGTAGACAAACCGTAACCCGGGACTTGGTGAATGTTTATAAGCAAGGCTGGGACAATATTAAACAATTGTTTGCTACATGCAACTTTTCTGTTATTATCACATCTGATATTTGGAGTGGTAGGGCTAAGGAGGACTATATTAGTGTAGTTGCTCATTATATTGATGATGACTGGAAATTACAAAAAAGAGTAATAGCTTTAAAATTAATTGATGTTTCACATACTGCAGAAAATATTGCTTGTCGGCGAAATGGGACTGGGGGCCCCACAGCCTGCGGGGACGCGTGGATCTCCGGCCACATCGGCTCCTCCGGGGGACATATCCTGCACGACCGGCGGCCGGCAGGGAGGCCGTGTCTCCCGCCGGTCGTCCGTGCCCGGATGCGTCGCCCGCGGCCCCGGGTGCTCGTCCCCGCGCCCGGACGCGCCGCCTGTCGCCCGGGAGCGCCCCCTCCGGCCCCGGGCGCGCGTCGCCCGGGAGCGGGAGCGCCGCCTCCGGCCCCGGGCGAGTGTCGCCCGGGAGCGGGCCGCCCGGGAGCGCCTCCTCCGGCCCCGGGCGAGTGCCGCCCGGAAGCGCCGCCTCTGGCCCCGGGCGAGTGCCGCCCGGGAGCGGGCCGTCCGGGAGCGCCTCCCCCGGCCCCGGGCGAGTGTCGCCCGTGCCCGGAGGCGCCGCCTCCGGGCGTGTGTGGCAACCAGGCGACCAGACCAGCCGCCCGCAGCACCCGACAGGGGCTCCTCCAGGCGTGGCGCAACAGGCGGCTGCTGGCATGCAGGTGCTCCAGCTGCCCACAGCAGCAACAGCTCCGGCCTGGGCATCGTAGGCAGACGTGTGCACAGGAGAGCTCACCGGAAAAGATCTCTCCCTATGTTCTGGCACTGTGGACTCCCCTAATCTATAAAGGAGGATCCAAGCCACCGAACCGAGGGGGAAGCAAGTCTGAGCATTAGGAACCCCGAGCTCGGACTCGGACTAGACCCCGAACTCTCCGACTCTAGCTCATTCTCAGACGACTGTTTCTCTTCCTTAGCGCCGGCCAGCGGGCTGAGCTCACCTTGTAAACACCAAGCCACATTCATCCACTACAGAGCATACACACAGGAGTAGGGTATTACGCTCCGACGGCCCGAACCTGTCTAAAACGCCTCCTGCCTCTTTCCCGCGTGATCTTCACGGTTCGGACGGTCCGGACCCCAAGCGGACGGTCCGGACCTCTCTGTCTCCAGCTCGGGCCCCCTGTTCCCGAGCGCCTATCGATCCGCCTGACACCGACTCCGCCTGAGAAACAGCTCCCCTGGCCGAACCTCAAAAGGGGGGGTCTCCCGACTTCCCGCCGTCGAGGCTTCGTCCTCCGACATTGCTGAACAAATTTCTAGAGTTTGTGAGGAATTTGGCCTCACAAATAAAATATTTGCAATAACTCTAGATAATGCAACTGCAAATTCTAGAGTAATGGAAATTCTGCAGCCTTTATTCAATGCTTATGTTGAATCATTTCTTTTACATCAATATTATGCTTGCCATGTTATTAATCTTATAGTTAAATCTGATTTTAAGAAAGTAAGTGTATATCTCAATTCCATCCGTAAACCCATAACATGGCTCAATGGTTCTAATTCTTGACTTGCGACCTTCAAGCGATTCTGCATCGCTTCGGACAAGCGTCCACGTAAGTTCCAAACAGATGTGGACCATCGGTGGAACTCGACTTATTTGATGTTAAGACATGTCTTGCCTTATAAGAGCATCTCCAGCAATAGCCCTTATTTTAGAGCCCCCAAAGGTTAAATGGGGGCTGCCCCTATTTCCTTTGGACCCCAAAAATGCTCCGAACTCCAGCAACAGCTCCTATTTCTCAGCCCCCATTTCTTTTTCTATTATATTTTACTGTAAACTATATGTATATGGCTAGTTTGACACGATAACTAAAATATAAATATTACATCAGCTAGTACTCATACAAATATATAAAAGAAATATGGAGCTAGGCGTGGCGGCCGACGCAGGAGGCGGAGGCAAGGGCGGCGGCTGGCGCAGGAGCAAGGGGCGGCGGCGGGCCGAGAGGCAGGGGCGGCGGGCGGCGCAGGGGACGGCGGGCGGCGCAGGAGCAAGGGGCAGCGACGGGCCGGGAGGCAGGGGCGGCGGGCGGCGTAGGGGGCGGCGGCCGGCGCAGGAGCAAGGGGCGGCGACGGGCCGGGAGGCAGGGGCGGCGGCCGGCGCAGGAGGCAGGGGCGGCGGGCGGCGTAGGGGGCGACGGCCGGCGCAGGAGCAGGGGGCGGCGGGTCGGCGCGACGCGGCGCAGGAGGCAGGGGCGGCGGCCAGCGCAGGGGGCGGCGGGCGGAGAGGCAGGGGCGGCGGGCGGCGCAGGAGCAAGGGGCGACGATGGGCCGGAAGGCAGGGGCGGCGGCCGGCGCAGGAGCAGGGGGCGGCGGGCCGACGCGGCGCAGGAGGCAGGGGCGGTGGGCAGGAATTGTCGTAGGCGCCAAAAAAAACGTCGATAGGGGCTGTGGCGTAGAGCCCCTAGGACTGGGGGCTTGGAGGCTGGATTTGGGGGCCTCCTCATTTTGGGGGCTCTATTAGGGTCCCTGCTGGACCTGGAATTTTTGTCTCACCGCTCAAAACCTGTTTGGGGGCTGGGTTTGAGGTCCTTGCTGGAGATGCTCTAAGGATACACTAACTGTTTTTTTCAGTCCAAGAATATTGTTACCAGTGATGGGCAATCGCTACTGAGAGAACAGTCTAGGCATATTGTGGAAAGGTTTTATTACTTTCTTGAAACATTTTATGATGTAACTGTTACTTTGTCTGGCGTTTACTATCCAACTGCTAATTTAATTTTGCATAAAATTTTTGAGATTGCCACTTTATTAAAAGAATATGAAGATGACCAACTACTAGGACTTGCAGTATTTCACATGAAGCAGAAATATCTTAAATAGTGGAGGGACATCCCATACTTGTATGCTTTTGCATTTATTCTTGATCCTAGGGGTAAAATGCGGGGTTCCTTAATATTTTGAATCTTATTGGGGATGCAATGAATATTAATTACACTAACTACTATTCCGATGCTAACACTAAATTGTATAAAGTGTTTCGAAAGTATGAAACTAAGTTTTAGGGAGTTCGCGTGCAAAGGGCCCCACCCATCCCTATACCAGGTAAGAAGAAATTGCAGTGGGGCCGAATTTCGGGAGGTTCCTCTTCTTCTTCGAGCACCTGTCACGCCCAGAAATTTAGCCAATTTTCAGACTATTTTGTGTATTAAAATCCCTATCCAGGAATCAACCAGGATACACAAAATGACATATGAATAAACAGATCCAAACGTAAATAAAACGTAAATACTTACAGAAGAGGCACTTAATTCTCACACAGAAGAAAACAGCAGCGGAAAGGCGAAACTAGCGTGTCTTCAGCTCCCCACCACAGGTAAGCTCAACTGGGGTATAAGCCAAGGTCTTCACTTCTGAAAAGGGGGAATATAGCAAGACTGAGTACCACCCACCGTACTCAGTAAGCCACACCAATGATGTATTTGTGCACGGGATTTCAAAGGAAGGCTAGTGGCTCATTTGCGTAAAAGTAGTTGAAAAAGGTAATAGTTTGCAAATAGTAAAAAGTTGATTAATTTAACAAGATTAATTCTCCACTGATTAACGTTACACCACGTTAACCAGGCCCAACCATTCCCAACTGATTGACGTTACACTACGTCAACCAATCTCCACTGATGAACGCTACACCAAGTTCACCAGACTCCTCCGGGTACCGTTACACCACGTTATCCGAACTTCACTGATTAACGCTACAACACGTTAACCAGTCTCCACCAGACAACGTTACACCACGCTGACCAGTTTTTCCTGATCAACGCTACACCACGTTGACCAGGCCGCTCTAATGGAAGTTACACCACGACCACCAGGCGTCACTAATGAGCGTTACACCACGCTCACCAGTCTCCACCGACTAGCGTTACACCACGCTAACCGGCCACCCCCGGTCAACTCAACCACGTCGACCGGACTCAACCTTCCACAACACCAGTTTCATAAAACCAGATTAATTATCTAGGGTGAGACTAATCACGGTGAGTCTTGTCTAATGTGCCCATAACTACGGGCGCGGCTATTCGAATAGTTTTACTCTGATCAGAGATATACAACTGTACCCACAAGACACAGCCCCACACACGTTTTCGTGTGCCAGTACATCACCACGATGTCCCGTGAGAGGCTGTGACAGGACTGTTCACGAAACCCCTCCCTAACCATCCACACCACGCTGAGGTTGCACCTGCTGACAGGGCACGCCATATTGGCCAAGCTACCCCCTTGTGCCACGGTGAATCCGGCAGCCGATCAATCCTACCCCGGGCCGACCCAACTCCATCCCGCTCACCCTCTTCTTCGGTGCCTAGGAGAGGGAGAAGAAATGCTTCAAGCCCAGCCGTTGCCCACGCTGGCTTGTGGAAAGTACGGGAAGTTGCCCAAGTGGTTCCCGCGAACTGGTCCTTAATTGCCATGGTGTGACAAACAAAACCATACACCCACAGCCGATCATTTAGGTCAAATTTTAGTAATTTAACATCAGCCTATCCAAAGTTACATTTTTCCGACATTGAGTCGAATCATATTAAAAAGATAGTATTTAATTCCCAGGTGAGCTATGTTGCTAAGCATGGCTAAGCAGGTCCTATCTCTAGCCAAGTCATCCAATGAGACCTAAGCTAGTCAGATTATCATCCAAGGTTATCAAGGAATAGATAACAAATAAACATGGCCTCAAGTAAGTGGATAGGTTATCCCAGATTCCATGTAATTGGCAAAACATGCAATTTATTTATAAATCATAAAATAGTTCACAAAGTAGGTTCAACATGCTCAAGGATGAATGTGTGACTTGCCTTGCGACAAAACATCTTCGACTGCTCTTCCGAACTCTTCCGTAGACTCCGCGATCTTCCGAATCGGTGATTACGGTAGACTACACGCAAAACGATAAAAATCCTAAGAAACTCCAAATAAACAATGCATACAAAATTATACAAACAAGTAGATTATAAATTTTAGATGAAATTAGGAAGAAGAACGGGTCAATTCGGGGTTCAAACGGAAAAGATACGGCTTTTGGAATATCGAATTCAGAATAGATCCGAAAGGAATTGGAAAAGAATATTCTCGGGAATATTCTCTTGGAATTAGATCAGAAGAATTATCTTTGAATGGATAAATGAGTAGGACCCACTGTCATGGACACAGATTCAGTGGACTAGGTCTATGGACCGAGGGAAAAGGTAAGGTGATGGACTGGAGTGATGTGTCTGCCTCGTGGACAGAGAAACGACGTCGCTACTGAGGTGGGTATTGATGTGGCACGAAAGGTGAGATGGCGATGAGGTAGATCGATGACGAGGAAATCAGGGCTGAGATAGCAGACGAAGTGGTCTGGTTAGGATTGACGTGGCATCGGATTTAGACGTGTGGAGGTGGCTGGATTAGTGAGGTCCAATGACCCAAATTAGACTCGAAAGGATCGGACGGACGACATTCGATCAACAGTTTATGAAGATTAGATGGCCTGGATACATATACGTCGGGATCATAGGGGAGGGGGAGACGCTGGGGTTCGTGTAACAGTGGCACGCCAAGGGGCCAAAACAAGCTCGGCCATCCGAGGTGCAGTACAGGAGGCACGCCGGAGCGGCGGCTGGGGAGAGTGACGACGATGGTAACGGTTGGCGGTGGCGCACGAGAAACGGCGCGGATAGGAACTGGGAACAACGGGCGGCAGTGCCGAGGAGGAGATGATGATGGCAGGACTGACGGCGCGACGGCAACACGGGGAAAACGACTAGGCGACGGCGATGAACGATCAGCGAGAGGGGAATGACGGTGATCGACCACGACGCGGCAGGATGGCCTAGATGGGAAGAAGAGGGCATCACCGATGAGAACACGGGCTCACCGGCAGCACTGGATCGCGAAGATGGCGACGACGGTAAACACAGAGGAAACACCGTGGGGCACCGAGGGATGATCACCGGCGAGCGAAGAGACGACGGCGTCGGTGACTGCCTGGCGGCGGCGGTACGCAGGACGAGGTGACGTGGGGCGGTGAGGAGGCGCAGACGACGGCGGGGTGGATGACGACGCCGACGAGGGAAAAGACGACATCGGCGAACAGAGGGAGGGAGAAAGAAAAAGGAGGTGCTGGCTACGGCGGAGGACTCCCAGGTCACGGCGACGGCGATGGCGACGGCCTCTGACGTCTACGGGAGTAAGAGCGAGTAGCAGCGGGTTGGCGAGAGCGGCCGAGTCTTCGGATTCGCGGGGTAGACGACGCCCGAGCGGGTTCCGACTACAGGGGGACGGCAGCCGAGGATGGAAAATCGAGGTGGCGATCGACGGACCGGGGGAAAAAGAAGACAGAGGACTGGCAACAGCATGACGACAACGACGCCGACGAGCAGGGGGAAACAAGGGGGAGAAGGAGGTGTCGGCGAGCTCACCAGCGGCTGGTGAAAATGACGACGGCAACGGTGGTCCACGGCGCGACGACTGCGACGACCGCC
The DNA here is from genome assembly GCA_003991445.1 of Oryza meyeriana var. granulata. Classification (NCBI taxonomy): domain Eukaryota; kingdom Viridiplantae; phylum Streptophyta; class Magnoliopsida; order Poales; family Poaceae; genus Oryza; species Oryza meyeriana. The sequence continues at coordinate 198,735 of RYFJ01002116.1, forward strand.
CGGCAACGGCGGCAGCAATGACCTCGGACGGCTATGGGCCATGGCGGCCGGGGCGAGGAGCAGCAGAGGCGGCGGCTGGAGGCGCTGGGCTTCAGGACGACCGGGGGAGGGTGCTCTTGCGGCGCTCGGGGCGATGGAGAGGCGGCCGAGCGGACCGGGGAGTGGGACACCAGGCGGTGGCTCTCTGCTTTGTGGCGGCGCGACGGCAGGGGAGCACGAGAGGCACGGCGCGGCAGGAGGCGCGACCGGTAGGCGGCGGCGGCAAAAGGACGGCCGGAGCAGATAAGGCGCAGCGTCACCGAGGTGACGCAGGCGCCGACGACTCGACAGCGGAGCGGAGCCAGACGGCGGCGGCTACCTGGAGGTAGAGCAGGGCGACGGCGAGCTCGGCTAGGTGAGGGAAAAAGGAGAGAGGGGCTAGGGGTTCCAGAAATGGGCTCAGCGCGGCGAAATCGTGGCCGAGGAGTCGGTTTTGGAGCGGGGTGGGCGCGAGAACGGCGGCGTCGTGGGGGCGTGCGGAGCGGGGTCGGCGGCCAGGCGGTTGCAGGGCAGCGGACCGAGTCCGGGGCGGCACACGGTGGGCGAGCGCAGCGCGGACCGGGCCAGGGTGGCGCAGGTCGGGCGAGCGAGGGAGAGTGAGGCCGAGGAGAGCGAGGCCGAGCCCGGCCCAGGCGGCGGCTCGGCAGGCAGGCTCCAAAGCAGAGAGAGAGAGAAGCAGAGGAGAGGAAGATGAACAGGAGGGAGGAAAACCAGAAAGAAAGGAGAGAAAAATAAAAGGAGAGAAGGAAGATTGGAAGAAAAAGGAAATGAGAAAAGAAGGAGAAATGATTGGGATTTTTGGGATTTTTCAGAAATTCACCAAATCTAGAATTTAAATTTAGAATTTTAAGAAGTATCAGGAATATCGGAAATGGGGAAAATTGTCCGAAATTTTGGAGGATTGCGAACGCCGGCGTATGTATATTTGGAAACATCATAGACGTCGAAATACTTTTGGGACTCCACATTTTTTTTTATTGGAATTGAGGAGATTCGCGGGAATTTTTGGAACTCTCCAAGCGTAGGAATATTTTGAGAATTTTCTGGAATATAGGAAGGAGTTAACAGGAATATTCCGGAATCAGGAAAAATTGGGAATATTGCGGAATCAGTAACTTGGGGGAAAAATAGAAGATATTTTGCGTCGACCTGAAAATTAGGATATTCGAGGAATATATTTTACGGAGTTTGGGACATGGAATAAATGAACATCCAAAATATGGGGAAATATTTTAGGAGTCGAGAACGGGAGAGTGAATAGTTTAGGAAACATTCGATCACTTGGAATATCGGTATATTTTGGAGAATTGGAACATCGAGGAGGTTTTAGGGTTTCGGGAGTGACACGAAACCCTAGAAGAAAAGGGAGTCAGAGTTTACGATGAATGGGGAGACTTCAAAGGACTGAACCGAAACGACACGAACAGGGAAAAGGACAGGGGTTTTATTATAGATTAGATTTATCTAATTATAGAAATGATTTTTGTCCCATTAAAATTAATTCTGGAGCTCCAAAAATTCCGAGAAAATTTCAGAGAGTCTATTAAATCGTGGAAAATTTATCAGAAATAAATGCCACCACGAAACAGATAGAGTTTATTCTAATAAATACTTAAACACTTAAAATATTCTGACAAACACCCCAGGAATATAAAAGCATCCAAGCATTTATTTAAAATTTTCAACTTGGGGTTTTTAATATTGGAAATTTCAAAATTTTATTCAAACACGTTTCTGAAACAAAAATTTTTCAGCGTATTCTTGTATTTCAATTTACCCAAAAATAATTTTTAATTAAGGTGATTTTTAGGGCGTGACAAACCCACCCCCCTTACAGAAATCTCGTCCCGAGATTTGGGGCAGCTAGCAAGAAAAGGGTTTGGTTGATCTTCAACTCTTTTCATTGAGCACTTTCTTCTGGTGACAACCCTTGGAATTGGTTCCATTGTTTGTCCTGGTGTAATTTATATACTTGCTTGTTTATGGCACACGGACTTTCGGACGGTGTCGCGGGGCGCTTTACTATTGATCCTCCTTGGTGGAACACTTTCCTTCTTCTGCTAGGATTTACTTCGTCCAGTTTCTTTATCAATCACCTTTCTTCCTACCTTCTTGATAACTGTTTTCTTAGTATCCTCATACTTGGATTCTCATAATAGTGATGGAAATATTCATCTGTAACTTCCAGAGTTATTGTAGGTGTCTCGTCCGATGGCTACATCAACTGCTTTGGTATTAGGTTCCTTCCGTCTTTAACTTCTATCCTTGACACTCCTGTCTTGGGTGCTACCATTCCACGTAGATAGGCTCAGAATCATGACCATAACTGCCAATACTCCTGAAGATAACAACTCGGTTAGGTTTGCTGTTGGCATCATGAACTGGCTTTCACTAACTCCATCAACATAAACTGGCTTTCACTAACTCCATCGTGAGTTAGTCATGTCTTCCCTTCTCCAAATTCTGACGCTACCGACTTGTCTTTCTTTTATTGCAATGATTATTGCATGGTGGGCTACCAACAGACCATGCCGCCACGGCCCATGACCTTGGCGTGCCGTGCCTGGGCCGGGGGAGGCACACGGACCGGCATGGTATGGCCCGCTACAGGACCTGTGCCTAAACGGGCCGTGTCGGACCGGACCTCGGATCGTGCCAGCCCGGTCCGCCCGTTTGGACATATATACCTCCTCTCTCTTCCCACAAGGCCTAGGACCCATCATGGCCTCACCATGGACCCCCACCCCTTACCTTCTCTCTCTCTTCGTCCGCCCGACGCGGCCGAGCCGAGTGCACCCATCATCGTTCTTGGGCGCAGTTCCTCTGACGTCGACTGCCCTCTGACTGGGTCACTGACATGTGGGCCCATTGCTCGTGGGGTCCACATGTCAGCCACTCAAAGTCAGAGGCAGTGAAGTCAGAGGATCTCCCCACATCATTCTTGCCACCCCGCCGGATCGAGATCGAGTCGCCGTGCCGCTCGAGCCGTCTCCGCCGTAACCAATCATGGGGTAAGATTCGCTGTAGTTCCTAGACCCTCCTCGTTGCACGGAATCGACCCGCCGCCCCTTCATAGCGCATTGTTCGTCGATGTCTCAAACTGCCGTCGCTTAGCTCTCGCCATCAGCCGTCCTAGCCGCTGCGTCGTCGCCGCCGCCATGGGATAGAATCGCCAGGACCCCCTCTAGCTTCCCTGAGACTCGGCTGAGCCCGCTACCGCCTCCCTCACCGCCGGCGAGCTCCAGCAGAGCCGCTCCTCCCCTTTCCCCTCTCACTGACGGACGGGCCCCGCTTGTGGGGTGGTCGGACGAGGAAGACAGGGACCTCTTCACAAATAGTTAAAAGTGTAGGGTTCGAATTGTAAATTCCCAGTCACTCACATGCATGCCTCAGAGAATTTAAATGGGCAAAATATGTTTTCATTAATATCAGTTTTATGCTTGCGTCTCCTCGCTTGGAAAGCGTATTCCACACAGTGCGCTTTGGTTTAATAAATAATAAATCCGAGAAATGATTTCTAAGAATTATTTATGCACTGTAAATTGTTGAAATTTTAGAAAATCTTAGAAAATTCATTTTAACTCCGTTTGAGTTGAAGCAAATTTTGTTAGACTCATAATAATTTTCTCCTTAATATTGTACACGCAAACTTGGCACCACTGTTCTGGAAAATTTCACAAATTCAAATTTGGATAATAATCTTTATCCTTATTGCACGTAAATCTTTAAAATGTTATATCTCACTCATTTGATATCAGATTTAAGTGATTCTTTCTCCTAAATTCATCTAATATCAACCTCTACACACTACATATGTTCATGCATCATGAAGCGTATTATATTTTGGAGTTTTATTCGATGTTGATTTAAATATATGTTTAAATTTAATTATTTAGAGAACGACTCAATTGTTGCTGTTGACGAGAGTGTCCATGATCAGGAATTATTTGATGAGCCACCTGAGCAAGGCAAATCCTATTCAATCCTCATTCGATCATGTTGAATCCTATATTTTCGCAAATTCTTTTCTATTTATAAATTGCAAGCGATGGTTTATAAAATATGGGTATCGGTAGAAATGTCCTAATTGCTTCATTACATAACATGTTAATTTGGTTTACCTCACTATTGATAACCCTAGGTTATGGGCATGTACTTTCTAAGTACCAAATTGGGTATACTCGAGCTACTAATAAAGCTACTACTGAGCCATGCTTAGAAAAATTATGATGGTTACAAAATGATGTGATATTAACTCTTTGAATTTGGGATATTTGAAAAGGTTGTACAGAGGGGTTGCCTCTGTTATTTGTGAAAAATGGAAAACTGAAAATGATGATTTCTAGACTTGGACAGCAAGTTGTGTTCATATGGTGATAGCTGCATATCGATAAGGGGAGTGTTCATCGAGTCGATTAAGGACTGAACTATGTGTCACCAACTAAGTATACCGTGCAACCACATGTGTTAGTTATATGGTGACCTTAGTTTATTAAGTTGTTTAATGTCTAGCCTTGCATTTGGGAGGTCGTTGTAGTAGGGACAGTGCCTAATAAGGGCTACCAATGAGGGCAGCACAGAGGGGCTGTTCATAGGAGCTACCCATGGGACCATGAGGAATTGATTGATCTTCTTATGGCATGGGCATCTGAGTATATCCATTATAACAGAGTAGTGCCTCGTGGGGGACGATTGACTGTTCCACCCATGGTGTTAGGGGTGGTTGGACAACTGCCCTGTGCACACTAGAGGTCGAGACTAGTGGGATTTGCATTCTCTGTGCTTATGCAAGGTTAGGCCTTTGGCAATGTAATGGCATCTTATGACTTCTAAACCGCATTCAATGTGTAGAGTGTGGAGGTACCGACGGGTACTTTTTTCCGTCGGTACCGGGCGAACTAGAGAGTTTATATCATGTGGGTAAAGTTGCACAAACTCTATAGAGTTTAAACTAGTCGATTAGCCATGCTCACGGTTATGAGCGACTTGGTAATATGATACAAGTATAGTGTCGGTGATTTGCTAAATGATTTATGAAATTTTTGTATGGAGGAAAATGATGATTTCGCTCGGTGTGGGTTGAGAATAAAATGTTTACTTGCTGCTATGGAGGGCACATGGATAATATTATGATTATGATTATACACTGTTATTTACTTCTTGTTTTATAAATTCCGATGCAATCTATTACTATCAGTGTACTAAATATGAAATATCCCATAGACATGCATAAACCTTGGTGGAGTACAACATACCAATTTCTATATGGAAACAAACTCCATGCATATGAATAGAGTCCGGAGCAGATAAGGAAGGAGTCCCCGATGAGAAAAGAAACACAGAATCCTACTCGGGCCTTACCAGGACTGCTTGGATTCGTATCCTAATATGCCTCCCTAATTCTACTTGGACAAGGGGGCATCCGAGGGTATAAATACAAGACCCCTATGGGGAAGGGACAAGCTAAGACAAGCCAACAAAACCCAAGGAGAAACAATAGAAGCCACATACACCAATCTCATCTAGTCGACATTAGAGGAGTCCGATGACAACTAGCCGCCGACCACCATACCCAAGCTCTATGCCAACATATTGGCAAACTAGATTAGTGTTTTTTTCCCCATACTTTGTACTTATGAGATTGATATAATGGAAAGGACCGGCCTCCTGATCAAACTAGAGTAGGGCTATTACCCATCTCGAGAGGCCCAAACCAATATAAAAATCCTTATCTCTTTACATCTTCGTTTGCATCTTCATATCAGCCTTACCCTATGTCCTAAAATACACCATTACACGGATATTGCGGTCAGTTATGAATCCATCGGCAATTACTATTTATTATTACGAATAAAATTTGCTTTATGCTGAAAATGAGTCTACAAACATAGCTCTCTTTGATCTAAGCTTGCAATTGCTCTAGGTTTCCCAAGGCTCTGGATAGGGCTTGCCAATACCTTGTGTATTGACCCACCTCTTATTGTTGTTTTCAGATATAGATGTAGGTGAGGAGATGCCTAGTGATGATTATTTTGCACTGGGTACTAGAAGTTTCGAGGATGGTTCTTTCTAGGGTTATTCCTAGTCGGTTGCCTATGTGGTTTGGTAGATAGGTACATCGGCAAACTTATGTATCTTGTATCAATTCCGCCATGTTTTAACTTTTTTATTCGGCCATTCGATCGGCCCCATATATGTTATAAGACCTTGCACTCGTTAAGTTATGAACCACTTTATCTATTTATAAGTTATGTATGTTGTATGGATATGATGATAAGGTTGTGGATACGTGTACTAGCTACTGATCATGGGACTAGTACAATGCACTCTCCAGGTATTCAGGAGTTCAAGTCCCTAGGTGACAACATTATTTGTGTGGGTATTTCATCTCTTTTGTTTTTTAACTAAATATTTGAGAAATTATTTTTTACTTAACATTTGAAAAATTATTGATGGTCAGAAGTTTAAATGTTTGACTGTGTCTTGTCCTAAACATTAAATATTAATACAATATTAATTATTGGCCGGAGAGAGTATTGCACTTCTATTGAGTGAAAAATAGTTAATTTTCCACGAGGAAGTGGCCAACACTCTTGTATATTCGAACCAGTCATGTGTGTAGTATGTCCTATATATCAGGCTACAGTTGCTACGAAATCAATATGAAATAAATGAAGCATTATAATTCAATTCAGCGCACAGTAAATACACCCACCAAGCAGCACCCCTGTTGTGAACAATGCAGGTACAGAGCAGTGACTAGCTCTACACTTCATATATAGTACTACTTCTCCAACTGAACAAAACTAGTGAAAGACGTTGCAAATGCAAATTCAAAAATAAAAAGGCCCCCAAGAAAAGGAAAGCTTGAAAAGCACGATGGAATTTGAGACACCGGGAACGAAATGAAATGCACTCCACGTAACTAGCAGCCAGCTGCTCGTCTAGTTACATATAGACCGCTACAGAATCCATGAAAAACACCAGAATTATTTGATGTACCTGCATCAAACGTATATTAGAGACCTTCCACGGCCTGATAAGGATGAAGAAAAGACCATGGAATGAGCAATATGGAGTGACGAAGCCACAAGAAGGTTTGCCTCTCGTGGGTCATCTACTCATCTGTAGAGCAAGCTAGGGAAAGAGCAAACAAAATATCGAGTGATTGTTAGTCATAATTAGCCCCATGGCAGTTCATCTAAACACAGAATTGTTCGAAGATCCACTCAAATTTATTCCTTGGAGGTGGACGGTCTTTGACACACTCGTGTCAATCATAGTTCATTAGAGGAGATAGAGCGAACTGAGCTACTAAGGAATTACATGCCAATTGAGGAGGCATAATACTCTGTCAATCTCGGCTCAGACTTTAGCAAGCTTTTTATTGCGCTTTTACTTTTGTGTGTGTCAATGTGTATTGTTGCTCGTGAAGCTAACTGACTTTGCATTGTATGCATGTACGATTTAGATGAAAGAGACCAAAGGAGGGGATGTGTTGCGCATCTTAGAGTTCATATCCCCACAAGGCTATCATATTCATCTCATCTCTCAGACCTAATTACAAGATGTGTGTGAAGGGAATTGTGCCCAATACTTTCTTGTGAGTAATTTGTGTGTAAAGCCATGCATCCTATCATTGGCTTCAGTCAATGAGTGGGTTTCTCTGAAAGTATTTGTGTAATAAGCAAGATCAGAGACATAACATAGCTCTGCCAGGTTAGATTACAACCTACCGCAGCCATTACTATAAGGCTCTCAGCTAGGTTTTGCCCTTGGAGCACACAACATGGAGAAGAAACTCGTTTGGGACACCACATCAAAGACAGTCTAATGTAAATGTCTATAGTAAGTCTTACCTCATGTGGTTCTGCAAGAAAACCATATGTGATGAGTTGTGCATCTCACGTAAGCTACTCAAAAAACATCCACAGGAATGTTTTACAGATCACAATTGTGTATATGTTTTGTACGATTTTTGTTAAAAATTGCATGCACAAATTTTGTAAGTCAAATCTCAATCAATTGGCGCAAATTTGTTCTCCAAATATCATTAACAGGTTGCTGGGCAAGAACAGCACACTACGTTGTCCTTGACTCCTGACAAACCCACCTCCTCCCAAAACAATCCGTTCCATTGCTACACTTAGCCCCAAAACCTAATTAGTTGTGCCACATTCACTGTTTGTTGGAATGCAGGACAAGAAGACTTGGGTAACAATATTAGTGGGGGAGGCTATTTGACGAGCGCTCACGGGAAAGCAAAGTAGTGAGCACTCTATTTCTTCAAGACTAAGTCTTCATCTACATTATCAATGAGAAATTTATGATTCTGCCATTGTCAAAATGGGTTTTTCCAAAATGCCATCCCGCATTTGGAATTTGCTAAAATGCCACTTTCAAACGGGGCAATACGCTAGAATGCCTTTTCTCCCCTTTAACTGATTTTTTGCATTTTCTACACAATGAAGGGACTAAAATGCCCCTGGGCATGTTGGGCAGGCCCGTGGTATGGCTCCAACCACGTCTGGTGAGCCACCGTCCTACCTCAACGGTAGGTTCCCTGGGTCTTATGGCTAGGACATTGCTAGGCTTCGGTTGACCTCCTCCTCCCCCATCGGCTCCACCACCTTAGCCCCCACTGCCTCAGCGGCCGTGGTGGCCGAGACAACCAACAGGCCAGTGCTCAGCATGGTGTTGAAGCGGCTGTGTGCTTTGTGGAAGAAGTAGAACCGAAACCTCCAGATGGAGGAGTCGCTTGCTGGTGGGAAGAAGCTCAACCGGTAGTAGGACGAGGTGCTCCGATCCAAGCCCGTCGTCATCACGCTCATCGACAAGCTTGAGTGGATATGTGCGCCACTCACCACTCCTTCGCCAACAAGCTCTCCTCCTTCCCTGCCCCCTCCCCCTCCATCGTTGCCACCCCACCCGGTGGAGCTCCTCGCCTGCAACGTCGTTAACTTCAGTGAGGTTGTATGCTTCAAAGCCGATCCTCGATCTTCAGCAAGGGAGGCCTTGACTACCTCAACAACTTTAGTCTGATCCACGCTTAGACCATCTTCCCCATCTGTGCCTGCTAGGTCATGCAGGTGGTGGGACGGCAGGGCACGTGGTGCCTGCTTTGCTCTGTGCTCGCTGATGAGCGAGATGTGCAAAAAAAGCAAAAAAATTGTTAAAGGGGGAGAAAAGGCAACGGATCCCAAAAGCAGGGTGGAATTCTGGTGAAACCTGTTTCTGGCAATGGCATAATTGCAATTTTCTCCTTATCCATCGTACGATTCCCCACTTGTCTTGTTTCGCTTCGCTCCCAGGCATCGACACGGATGTGAGCCACCAAGTTGTCCTCCTCTTTGATGTCACCGGTGAATACCCTTCTCTCTCCTCGCTAGCGTGCCACTTCTCTACCGCCTCCTCCTTTCCCGGCTCATCCTTCGGATCAGTGAGACGACAGCAAGCCCACCATTGCACCCTTCCTTGTCACAGACGAGACGTCGAGCAAATTGGGATCCCTTTGTCTTCCTATTGGGTAAGACACCGGTGTCCCCTTAGTCCTCCTTCCCGATGAGCTTTTATTTTCATGCCCAACGACACTGACAATATGGGGGACCTTCTTCTTCCTCAGATCCAGCAGCCTTCAGCTCCGTGCCTGCCATCCTCCGCTGTGTTAGCTATGAACACTTCTTTTATTTGTTTTGATTTGAATGTTTTATGATTTTGGGTTAAAAGTTTAGTTTCATGAGTAGAAACTTTAAAAGATTTGGGTTGAAAGTTTAGATGTTCTGACTAAAAAGTTTTGAAAGTTTGAGTTGAAATTTTAAATTTGGAAGAAGGTTGGTTTGAAAGTTCAAGGTTTTGAAATAATGTTTCTTGAGTTGTCAGACAAAAGTTTTGTATTCTGAACATAAAGTTTGATTCAAGCTAAATGTTTGGGTGGTCAAATTGAAAGTTTTGGTGATATTTTGAAAGTTTTTAGTGATTTGTTGAATGATTTGGAGATTATTTATTAAGATTCCCGATAAGACACCGGAAAAAGGAAAGGCGGAAGCAGGTGTCGGAATCTGTTTGTGGCCAACACGTGTTTGCATATTAGTATTCCCTAATATTGGCTTAGAATCAAAGGATAATTTGGAAATTTACTATAATTCCCTAAGAAATTTATAGCAGTTTGAAATTTCGCATGACAAAGTTAATTATTACCGATCATTTGATGGTTTGACTGGAGACTATAGAGAAGCTAACCTTAGTTTGATTGAGGGCATTCTACCATTCTTGTCGAATGTGCAGGAAGCAAGTCCAAGATACCTTGGGACAGATTGGAACATCACCACCCAACGGGTCCAACTGTCAATGAAATGGACAGAAACTAATCAAGGAATAAAAATTATTTTGGATGTATATAACACGGTGGAAGAAGAGTATAAGTGACCCAACACTATTGCCAGTATATATTAACCATTCATGTGAGTAGTAAATGTATATCGTACCCGAGTACAGTTGGTACGAAATAAATATGCCCACCAATCAGCACCCCTGCCGCTGTAGTAAATAATGCAGGTATAGAGTAGTGATTAATTAGCTCTACACTTCATATATCTACTTCTCTCCGCTGAACAGAACTAATGAAAGACTTCGCAAATGCAAAGGATAAAAAAAACAATGAACACCTCCAAGAAAAGGAAGGAATGAAAAGCATGAGGGAATGTCAGACATCGGGAATGAAACGAACAGCGCTCTGCAAAACTAGCAGCCAGCTACTCTTGCATATCGACCACCAAATCCATCAAACATGTCAGAATTATTTGATGTACCTGTATCAAAGGTATACTTGAGACCTAGTATAGGCTGATGATCGAGGTCGGATAAATGGGCATGCATGGAGCCAGAAGTGGACCTAGGCCCCTGGCACCATAGGCCTGGGCCTTGTATCGAAAGTCCATGAGCCACAATAAATCTTCTCCACATATCGGCAAGACATATATCAAAACATGATAGATCGGTCCAGGCTCTGAACTAGGTCCGTCAGTGACTACAATAAAAGAGTGAAGCCCGCGGAAGGCTTGCCGCTAGTCCGTCATCTGTAGAAAGCCAAGTAGGGGAAGAGCAAACGCAGCATGAAATGCTCCTGACACTGCATCAGCAGGGAATAATTCGGTCTACACGCAAGATCGGATGTACACAGCCAGTGTCCGCTGGTTCTGAAGGCTGAGTTCGTTTTTGTAGCTGTGCGCTGGAAATGCTACCTCTACAACACTACACATTTGAAAAATCAGAAAATCAAATTCAAGGCAGTTATTTTCTTCTTATTATTATTTAATGAAACAGAACAGATTTTTTTTGAAATGAGGAAAGTATAATCTAAAGATCTAGACACCAATAAGATAATAACAACACCAACACACCACCATAGGCAGATCTTTGTTTATTTTATTCTCACAAGTTTTCAGGACAGAAGAATGATAGTCATCCAAGCAAAATGAAAAATAGTGATACGGATTGAAAATGTTAACTAGGAATAAAAGCAAAAAAAAAAAAAAAAGGGAGACAAGTGGCTACAAGACGTGCACTTGATATATATATAGATATAACGGTTTACAAAGAGTGAGACACTTCAAAACGGTTAGCATATGGAATTCGAAGGAGTATCTCCAGATTGGCAGAACTGCCATTAATATTTTGAATTTTATTTATGGCGCCATTTCTTACTAAAATCTTTCTTAGTTTACTACTAGGGGTTAATTAGGGAAACAAGGAAATGAAATACGTATATGAGATTGACAAACTGATGGAATTATACTGTCAGTGAAAAGCAAATTAAATACACAAACATAAAGTACATTCATAAAGATAGGTTAGGCCAAATCTACATTGTTACTCCCTATATTTCATATTGTAAGTTATACTAGTTTTATCCTAAGTTAAACTTCACTAACTTTGCCGAGTTTATAAAAAAATACAGTAACATCTACAACATCAAATTAGTTATAACTTAGCATTAATTAGATATTAACACGATATGTACAATATAGCAATCCATCATATCAGAGTACGACTACACACCTCTTCCTATATAGAGACATGTTCATTTCTTTCTATCCTCGGGGCCTGCAGCCGTTAGCTGTTTCTACAAAGTTACTTCCTAGCTCACGAACAATATTTTTAAGAGATGAGTGTTAGGATAGGAATTTCATAGTAACATATATTGACATATGCGAGCTGGCAGACCATACATGTGACTAGGAGGCACCGGGAGTTTATAATTAGTAAATATGTTCCCAATATGCAGCCAGAGAAAGAAACTTGGCATTAGTTTATTCTTAAGTTTTTGCCTGCAAAAGAAGATTTCATATGTACATTAACTATGTTGTTCATTTCTTAACTAGACGCAATTCAAGCTAATAGTTACAGGTTCACATTATCTCATTTTCTTTTCATTTCAGGTATGCTGAGGCTAGAAAGAAAGAGCATTTCAGGTTCAAATGCTACACACATTTGCAAAGGATAAGCATTTTTGTGCAGCTAGAGCAGGGACCTAGTTTCCATTTAGCAAAGTGGAGTTTTGAAATTTGAACTGAATTGCTCCCAGAAATTCAAACAAAACAGGGATGGTTCATATTTGTTTGTATTTATTCAGTGCGAATGATGTTGAATAAATTTTAGAAATATTATATTAATTCATGATGAATAAACTATTGTTTTAATTGTTATAAAAATAGATGCAAATAGGTAGAACTACTATACCATGCGTAGCGCGTCGCTTAGTTAAACAATGCGCTTCACATCGCCGATCCCCGTCCCTTGCGCCCTGCCACTTCCCTAGCGATTCCACGACCCCACTTAGTGCAGCATGCGGTAATTATTTGACGCACCTATCCTCCATGTCTGTTTTCACCGTAACCTTGCACCTACCTACGATATTTTTGGATCTGGTTACCATTCCACCATATCCCCACGCAAATGAGCACCACCAATGGCTGTTCTGGGACGAAAGGAGATTCGGTGAAGTCAAGGTGGTGGACTCCGGCGGGATGGGGATGGCGATGAGCGGTGCTGCCCAGTCAACATCGAGGATGGGGGGAGCTGGGAGGTGCCTGGATCTGGCTCCGCCTTGACCCGTCTGCCCAAGGCGACGCCATAGTCCTTGGTGACCATCGGGGCTCAAGGAAGGCCTCATCAAGGAGCGGTGCGTTGAGGGGAGGCAAGCCGCCGCATCATCGCATCCGTGGTCCAGCACCGCCATGGTGCCCTCCTTTCTGTCGATGGAGCAGAGAACAGGGGGGTGGAGGAGCTAGGAGGTTGCTCCTAGGTTACGGTGAAGGCTGCTCTCTGGGCGCCAACGGTGGAAGTCGAGTCCGCCGCTACCGAAGATGCATCCTGGGCTGTTGCCTGCATCCAGATCCACCTCCGGCTACATGAAGTCCGAGGTCATCGTCTTCCCCTCTAATCTGGTTCACCGCATTGCCGAGATCTGGTGCTGATCTCCTCCCTTCCTGGTTCCTGGCAGGGAAGGGCGGTGGACGGCGGGCGGCACGATCTGGGGTGGGGATGGGTGGCGTGCGGCTGTAAGCCTCCTCCTGCTTTGTGTGCTCCTCCAGATCAGTCCTTTGCCATGGCCTCTCTGCTTGTCGCTGCCTAGGAACCGGATCTAGTGAGCTCGATGACAACAAGGATGATGACGGCCTCTCCAGATCTGAAGAAGCAGAGCGGTTCCACCAAGGCCACCTGTCGTTGTCGACCATCTCTGCCTGGACCTCGCACTGCCAGTGGCGAGGCCGCCTACATCCACTCTTCTTCCAATCGATGAATGAAAGCTGCTGGATAAATTTTTATCCATAGGGTCGATGATTGAATGCAACTGTTGTAATTTTTTTATACACTGTATTGTTAATAATAATCATGGAGAAAATATAGGGAACGGAGTAACTGTTTTATTTTTAATGTGGGTCTAATATAGGACTGAGTAAATCTTTTTACTTGGAAATAGGAGGTAAGGAGAATGGAGTAAATGTTTTATCTAACTTGAGAGAATAGGGGAGCGGAATAAATGTTTTATTTGACTTGAGAAGGTGGAGGAACGGAGTAAATGTTTCATTTGGCTTGAGAGAAAAAAGAACGGTAGAAGGGAACGAGTAAATTTTTTATCCGATGGAAGGAGAAAGGAAGAAATAAAAGAGAGCAAAGCAACGAGTAAATTTTTTATCCAATGGCAGGAGTTAGAAAGAAGAGAGAACGGTTTTATCTGATGACGGGAGAAAAAAAGGAAATGGAATGGTGCGGAAGTAAATCTTTTATTGGAAATAGGAGGGTGGCGGCGGAGTAGAACAAGAAAACTGAAAAACTAAAAACGTAAAAGGAAGGGAGGGGGTGCGTGAGGCGTGCTACTTATTAAGTAGAGCGCTGTGTGTTGATTAGCGTAACCGTGCAAATAGGACATGAATTTTTATGGAAAAAAATAAGGGCGCCGATCGGCAATGGTCACTATTGAGGAGTTGACTACAAATGCAGGTAATAACTATGGGACATCACCCCTTCCCGTGTAACTTACAAGAAATATATATAGGGGAATAATCTTAAGAGTCCTAATAGGAAAAACCTAGAAGTGTTATTAGGAAACTAATCCGAATATATAGCACAATGAAATTCAGATCACATATTTAACAATCTCCACCTTAAGACGAATTTTCCTTATAGCATATAAATCATCAATCATCAAAGAACACCACATATAGGTAAAATAACCGCGCGCAAAATAGTCTCTAGGACTACATCGTAACACCAACCAAGGTTGAGCAAAGCTCAAATTTAGTAACAGGAACTGGCTTTGTCATCATATCAGCTGGGTTATCATGAGTACTTATCTTGCATACTTTGATATCACCTTTAGCAATGACACATCGAATAAACTGATATCTTACATCAATGTGCTTCATTCTCTCATTGAACATTTGATCCTTTATTACACATATTGCACTTTGACTATTAAAAAATATGTTAATGCACGCCGTATCTCTACAAAACTCAGTCTACAAACCCCTAAGCCATTCTTTATAAGCTTCAGAAATAACCATATACTCTGCTAAATTAGTAGATAAGATAACAGTTGCTTGTAAACTTGTCTTCCAACTAACAACACAACTTCCAATAGTAAAAACATAACCTATGAGAGATCCTCTTTTATCTAAATCTCCAGTAAAATTTGAATCCACATAACCAATAAGTCCATCTGTAGAACTCTCAAATTGGACAACCCTCTGGGACAAGCATTAGAAGTACCACACAAATACCTAAAAATCCACTGAACTGCTTTCCAATGCTCTTTATTAGGATTAGCCATGTATCTACTGATAACACTCAATGCATATGATAAGTTAGGACAAGAACATACAATGAAATATATAAGTGAACCAACTGCACTTAAATATAAAACTCTAGATATGTACTCAACACCATATTCTGACTGTGGATATAAATTTGAAGATAGTCTAAAATGTGCAGCTAAAGGAGTATTCACTGGTTTTACATCATGCATATGAAATCGATGAAGTACCTTTTTAATGTAACATTTCTAACTAAGATATAACTTGTCAAATTGTCTTTTTGTAGTAATTTTCATACTGAGAATTTTCTTCGTTGTACTCAAATTCTTTATCTAAGTCACTACTCAATTGTGCCTTTAACTTTGCTATATCCGATTTGTCTTTTGCAGCAATGAACATATCATTGACATAAATAAGCAAATATATAACATTGCCTAATTGACTGCTTCAACCCATAAAGCGACTTTTTCAACCTATAGACAAGGTTTTCTCTTTTAGAAATAACAAAACCTTTAGATTGCTCCATATGGATGCACTCTTCTGAAATCTGGCTATAACCTTTATCAACTAACCTTGCTTTATATCTTGCCTAATCACTTGGAGACATATCTTCTTTTTTTTTGAAAATCCACTTGCAATAGATAGGTTTCTTCTCCTTAGGCAATTTCATTAGTTTCCAAGTACAATTATTTTCAAGTGACTCCATCTCATCATACATAGCAGCTATCCACTTATTACAGTCATCAGAAATAATAGCCTTAGACTATGTAGAAGGTTTTGAATTACTTTTAATTTCTTCTGCCTCACTCAAAGTATAAGCAACTATGTTAGCTTCTTCAATTAATCTTTGAGGTTATTTAATAGTTCTCCTTGCTCTATCAAGTGCAATAGAATATTATGGCGGCTGCTCAACGGTAGAAGAATCTGAACCTTCAATAATAGGTATGTCTTGGTCAACTGCAATATTCTCCTTGGTAACTGATTCATAGAACAGAACATTTTTACTAATCGCATCCTTTCTAGTCTAAGGACACTATCAGATTGATATCTAAGAAAAATGCACTTAATTGCTCTAGGCTCCAATTTACCATTACCAACATGAGCATAAGCAGTACAACCGAATACTCTTAAGTCTAAATAATTTGCTGGGAAACCAGACTATACGTCAATTGGAATCTTCTTATCAATGGCAGTATTGGGTGATCGATTAATAAGATAGCAAGCTATGGAAGCGGCTTCCACCCAAAACTGTCTAGACAAACTTGCATTTGACAATATGTAACATGCCTTCAATATAATTGTCCCGTTCATACAGTCAGCTACATCGTTTTGTTGAGGTGTATGAGAAACATTGTAGTGTTGCACAATGCATTCAGATTTACAATATGATTTAAACTGTTTAGAACAGAACTGCATCCCATTGTCTGTACAAAATATTTTCACCTTTCCTTTTGGTCTTTCAACCATAGACTTTCACTCTTTAAATATAGAAAACGCTTAATACCTGTGCTTTCGAAAATAAGGACAAACTTTTCAAAATAATCATCAATGATAGTCATCATATAACGAGCACCTCCTATAGATATCTTATGAGCAGGTCCCCATAAATTAAAATACATATAATTAAGAATACCTTTTGTAATATGTGTACATGTGTTGAACTTCACTGTCTTATGCTTGCCAAAAATGCAATGTTTACAAAATTTTAGCTTGCCAATGCTTTGACAATTTAGCAATCCTCTCTTTCTCAACTCTGCCAAACCAATTTCACTCATATGCCCAAGATGCATATGCCAAAGATTAGTAGCATCGGAATTAGATAATGAATTAGAATTACATAACGTTATCTAATACTGTAGTACCCTGCAGATGGTATAAGTTGGCAGTTTTATTATTAGCTTTCATCACAACAAAAGAGTATTTTGTTACCTTCAAAATTCCGTTGCCTCCGAAATATTTATACCCCTTACGATCAAGAGTATACAAAGATATAAGATTTCTCTTCAAACTTAGAATATGCCGCATATCTGATAATGTTCTGACACAACCATCAAACATCTTGATCGAATGTGAACCAATGCCAACAATCTTGCATGGCGTGTTATCATATATCAACATAGTACCACATTCAACAGGTTTGTAGGTGGCAAACCAATCCTTATTCGGGCACATATAATAGGTGCAAGCAGTATCAAGAATCCACTGGTTATCCAGTTTGTGCACAACTAGAATAAACAACTCGTATATCTCTATCAGAATCATCGTCAGTAGCAACAACGCCTTTACCCTACATTTCTTTGTTACCGTTTCGGCATATAATTTTCATTGCGTTTTTCTTTATTTGGCAGCTTCTCAACGAGCTTAGAGATATACATGTTCCACTTCTCTTATACTATTTGCGTGACTTATACCTGCGCTCTGGACTTTGACCTGTCCATGGTGGCTGTCAGAACTTTTGTCTCTTGATTTGTTTATGTTTTTCTTCTTTTTCCTACTCTAAAGAACCAAGTCTTTTGCTTGTAATACCTTCGAATCCTCAGAGGATATCATATTTTCTTTGGCATGCAAAGTATCTTATAATTTTGCTTACAAATTTAGGAGTAGTCACGGCTATAAAGAACAGTATCTCTGAAATTTGCATACGAGATAAGTAATGAATACAATAGAATAAGAACTAAATTCTCTTTATCATACTTTACCTCCATACACTCAAGGTCGGCAACAATTTTCTTGAAAGTGGAGAGATGATTCATCACGGACTCACTGTCTTGTAAATTTGTGCAAACTAACTTTTTGCTTTAGGGTGGACATCTTGACTAGTCCAGACGCTCTTTTGTCATACAACATCTGTTCCAACTTCACCACAACGCTACGACTGTTTTCTCCTTAAGCTACCTCCCTACAAAATATTATTAGATAGATGAAAAACGGTCGCATTTACTAGGCATGGTCTTACGGTCTCTTCTCTATCTCATCATCGAAACATAATCATGTGAGCCTTCTTATTGTTAAATCCATCTACCAATTCGCAAATCATCTAACTCTTGTTATGATAGAACTGCTCGTATCCTGACGTCAGATAACAAAGAATTTTATTATTCACGGTTCACGAAGTGCATAGATCATAGAACTTCAAATATACTTAGATAATATTGTTGTACATTAAAACAAACATGGGAATTTTTACATCATAAAAGAGAAGAAAAAAATCTGATATATAAAATAAAAATAGTATTTCTATTATTACATACATAGTGACAAATATTTACAAAACCATAAATCTAGCAGAATTTTTGGGTACGCGAATTTTTTGGTGCATGTGTTAAGCGAAGTATGGAATTGGTTCTGGTAACCTTGCGTGTGGACGTAGCAATTCACCGGAATATTGACCACCACGTGATCAAGACAGGAGAATAGACTTGAGTTTTTGCTTTGTCTTGGAATTCGTTAGCAGCTGCTTTTTTCTCCCGGTTGGTGTGTCGCTGTAGCAGATGGCATCGGGCGGCTTCCTTGCGGGCTGTGGCTCTCAGCGACAGCACAGAACCAGCAGATTGAATTGACGAACGATGATGGGACGACGCGCGTCTGCCGTCGCCGATCAGATGGATCACCACGCGAAGGCACGAGCCGCATCGGGGCAAAATCGTTCTCGTCGCCCGAAATTGATCGACGGATGATGACTGTAATGCGCCGGCAGCCACAGCGATGCAATCTCCAATGCTTTTAATACCATTTATTATAAAACAAAGTAGCTCGATATAATAGAAGACATAGAATTTTTTACGTGAAAAACCCTTAAAAAAGCCACCACGAGACATCGATGCAAGCCACACGATCAATAATTAATATCGCCGGAAGAGCGATTATAGAACATACAGAGAATAACTATGGCGTGGTCGCTACTCCGTGCCGCGACCAAGGCGATTGCAAAAAAAAATAATCTTAGGAGTCCAACATAGTGAAAAAGTAAGCATTAAATCCCTATTTTAATAAAGACTACATCTAAACTAGGTATGATATGCTTTAAATTCCGATCACATATTAACATTAATAACGATCATCATGTTGCATATACTTCCATTGAGCAACAGTTGATGCCATTTCAAGGGTGGATTGATTTATCCGATTAAGGCGGGTTTTAGTAAACAATTTTTTAGGTTTGACCGATTTAATTGGGGTATCATTTCAAGTGATAAATTTGAGAAAGATAAGCACCAATTACCGTTACTATCTTGTGTGCTGTCTAGCGATTTTTCTCGTGAAGCTTCCCCAGAATTTAGGTTCGTCCAAATTGCTATCATTATTTGAATTGAAATGATTGCACTTAAAATGCATTCGGCCATGAGTCCTTATTATAAGTACGCACAGAAAATTCCAAAAACACAGAAAGTAACGTGCCACACAGAATATGCCACCCTTTATATTTATTACGTGGTCCACACGATTTACATGTTAGAAAAGTAGGGTTTTTTCCTTACCTGGTTAAGATATGCTCAAAGCCTCATCGTACCACCACCCGCCCGATCACCAATTCTACCACTCGCAACAGATAAAGAAAGTACCATCAATACTCTTAGCTCTCTTTATAAAATAATCTTCTCATTATCATTTAAATTCAAATAGATTCATAGGACTTAGCGGCGTTGATTAGATGCAATATTTGACATCTTACACACAGATGATATATAAAAAATAACAGTAAAATCTCGTACAGTAAAAATCATGACCAGCAAATCGATGCACAATTAATACAAAATCGACGCATCTTTTATTTATTTGTTATTTTTCATAGCAGTAAAAATTTTGGACTTTGCTCTCACAACCATCCAAAACACTCAAGGTTGACTAAGACCATTGGTGCCACATCTTTTGAATTCCGATGGTGGCGGAGGCAGGCTCGTCTCCGGCGTCGGTCCGTCCTCCACGATAAACGCCGTAGCCATGCCCATAATGATGTGGAACTCGAAGTGACAGTGTAAGTACCACATCCCTATTCACCAGAACAAAACCACCAATGAGACATCAGCCTCTCTTATCACCTAATTGTTCATATCTACCAACTTAGGAATCAAATTAATAATACTCCCTCTATTTTTTTATATATGATGTATACATTGAACTAACTAACGTTATACCTAAAAATAAGAGGAGCATGCATGAAATTATAAAGCGGTCATAATTTATTTTATACATATAGTATATTTTTTGAAAAGTATGGTTTATTTACATGCCACTGAAATTTTTACCTGGATTGTCTGTGAGGAAGCGGACGGCGGCCCAGCCACCACGGGGGACCTGCACAGTGTTCCTCAGCTGAGGGTTGTGGTAGTTGAACTTGTTGACGTCCCTCTTGGGGTTGAAGTTGCCGAGCCCCTGCGCAAGCACAAAGACGTCGTAGCCATGGAGGTGCATGGGGTTGGAGTCACTCTGCAGTAGCGTGGTGCTCTGGAAGACGATCTCCACCGACGTGTTGTACTTGAACCGCCGGAGCCGAGTCGCCTTGGACGTCGGCTCGAGCGCCGCCTCGAGCGGCCCCGGCGGGATGAGGTCCCGGTTGGTGAAGTTGTACGTCCGCGGCGGCCTGACGGGGAAGTCCTCCGTGTACACTCCCTCCGACGTGCCATCGTAGTAGCGCTCGAGGAGGGCAGTGGCGTTGCTGTGGTGGAAGGAGACGTTGTTCATGGTGGCCACCACGATGGTCTCCGGGCTGCGCCCGCGCTTGCACGTCGTCGTGTTGCCGGCGCGGCAGATGGAGCCGAGGCCGAGCGTGATGAAGAGGCGCTCGTCGACGTGCATGGGCACGCGGTGGCGCTCCGGCCGCGCAAGGCCGGTGAGGTTGGCATGGAAGTAGTAGGACGGCATGGTGTTGTGCTGGTTGGGCATGACGGGCATCGCCACGGGGAGGCCGCCGTTGTTCGCGGCAGCGCCGGCGTAGCGGACGAGGCCACGGGAGTTGAGCTCCGGGATCTGCAGGTCTGGCTCCGGCGGCTGGTTGGCCAGCGCGATCATGTGGTAGTTGGCCGGCGGGGCGTCGGCGACCATCAGCACGTCGATGGCCTCGCCTGGCGCAACGGTGACTATGTCCGTCTTGTACGGCGTCAGGTAGTTGCCGTCGGCGCCGACCACCGTGAACGTGTGGCCGGCGACCTTGAAGTAGTATTCGGAGAAGAGTGCAGTGTTGATGACCCGGAGAAGGTAGCTCTCCCCTCTCTTTACATCAAGTATGAAGCTCTCCTCCACCGTGCCGGAGCAGTTGCTAAGATCGCCGAGCTTCCCGTTGATGGTCGCCGATAACGGGTTGTCGTCGAAGTTGCCGTCCAGCATCCTCCTGTCCAGCTCGAGGAGGTCAAGTTCCCACCATTCACCTAGAATGGTATGATATTCCTCAGTGGGTGGTTTCGCAAACTTATGGTATATATTCAACCAAACAAGTACTATCTTTATTTTTTAATATATCATAATATTTTATTATTTCTCTTATTAAAAAAAATTGATGTAAATATATATAAATATAAATCATGTTTAAAGTTCCTTTAATAATAAACCAAGTCACAACAAAATAAATTATACTTAATTTTTTAATAAGATAAATTGTGTCAAACACCATATCAAAGTAAACAGTATCATCTATTAAAAAAACGGATGAAATACAATTTATATACATGTCGTCAAGATCGATCAATGCATAGTTCACAATCGATCTAGACCGTCCATTACCTATGATGATCGGCACGTCCTTGGCCGGTGTCGGGAAGGGGTACTTCCTGTCGCGGGGACGGATGATGAAGGCGCCATTGATGGTGGAGCGGAGGCAGGTGACGTGGGCATGCCACCACAGCGTGCCGACCTGGCCAGTAACATTAAAACGGTAGGTGTGTTGACCGCCAGGCGGGATAGGACACTCGGTGACGAAGCCAGCCCCGTCAGCCCAGCAGCTCCGCATCTGGCGGACGCCATGCCAGTGAATGGTAAGCCCATGTGGCAGCCTATTGATGACATGGACAACCACTGTGTCGCCCTCCATCACGTCCACCGTCGGGCCCGGGAGCTGCCCGTTCACCACGTAGATCTTGGTCGTGTTGCACAGGTGCGTCACGTTCATCTCGTGCACCACGAAGGTCTGCTCCACCACAGCCGCCTCGCCGCCGACGATCACCGCCGTGGCCAGCGCCGCGACGGCGACAGCGTAGAAGAGAGATGCCGCCGTGGAGAGCTTCTGCATGGTGATGATCCTATATATCAGCTACACAGCCAAAACCAAGCTCGATCAGTTAGCTTGTCTGATCTTGTGAAGTGATATGCTTCTCTCCCGGGACAGGTTTGGGGCCATATTTATACGTACGAGCATGCTATAGGCACAGAAGTAGACCAGGATGGCCGTTTGCAATGGTTGACCAGCCAATCGCAGCCGCTCGTCCAGATGACAAAACGAACGTTGGCGATCAACACCATGGAAAATTGGAAAAGCCAGGGGTAGTAGATAGTCGTCGTGCTCCTCGCCCCCGGTCATGCACCTCGTCGGGTCGCCGTGCAAGCCCCGCCGACGGCCAATATCCCAGCAGGGAGTGAGGGGAGGAGTGGGCCTGAGTCTACTATATACATTTCCAGTTTTAGAGATAAATGCTTGCTAGATGAAAGAAAAAGATAAATATTTGAAGGATAATTATTTTTTTTTCCTATGCTTTTTTACATGTAGATACTCCGCACTTGTTATATCTATGTTTGTCTTTTGGTTTTATATTTAACATGATTCTCTTGGATTTGCTCCATGCCATCGGTAACCCCATAAAATTTGTTGATGCGTTCGGCGGTGCGTCTCCTCTACCCCCACCAAAGCACCTCTTCCCTCTCCTTCATCTTTCTTTTTATTGTCATGCACCTCACCGACGTCATAATGCACTTGTCGTGCAGCGAGGATTCTGCTACACGCGCGCATCCGGGAGCGATATGTGTGCACACGCACATGTGCACGTATGCACACATACACAGTAAAAAGAAATAAAAATAAAATATTAAAAAATCGAGTAAATTTTATACCACTAATTTAAAACTTTTATCTCTCATTTTAAAACTTTTAATTCAATTTTTGAAACTTTCAACTCAAATTTAAAAACTACCAACTAAGAACTTAAAAAAATCTACTCAAATTTTGAAATTTTTAACTCAAAATTTAAAACTTTTAATTAGATTTTCGAAACTTTCAACTAAAACGTAAAAACTTTTAACTCTGCTTATTTATATATTATTTTATAATTAAAAATTTATTAAACACTAATGACGGTAATTAGAGAATGATTAGGGGGGATTACGTCAGCAGTGGTACGGCCGCAGCACGGGTGGTTAGCCAACCCGTGTGCGCTAGCCGCACCCATTGTGCAGTGCCACCAAAGTAGCTCGGTGATGCTTGCAACGAGTATGCATATGTGTATAACATATAACCTTTAAATGTGTTGCAAAGCACAATCAACAATTTTGAGCGCATCTGTGTATAGAATTGTGCAGTGTAGATTTATTTTGAGAGAGCATCTTTTTTGTGTTAAATATGTGGTGTTAAATTTTGATTGTGGTGTGTCTATGTTTTTCTTTAGTTTAAATGTATTATGGTAAGGCATCTATTTTTCTTTTATAACAAAATAAGTATTACATTTTAAATGCACGTGTGTATTCTACTGTGTGCAGTTTAAATGTAGTCTTAAGAGAAATTTTTTTATTATGAAAAATGTTCATTAAGAGTGCAAGTTGAATGCATCTGTGTATATACTACTGTGCAGTTTAAATGTACTCTAAGATAGCATTATCTTTCTTGTGAAAAAAATGTGTTGTGTGTTATATACATTGTTGTACACATATTTACCTTGCAATAATTTTTTTGAAGAAATATATATATATATATATATATATATATATATATATATATATATATATATATATATATATATATATATATATATATATATATATATATATATATATATATATATATATATATATATATATATGGGCTACTGTGCGGCATGCCGCACGGCGCCCTCCGTGCGGCATGCTCCGGGCCGTCGGATGGGCGCGATCGACGGTCCCCGGGCATTCCTGTGCCCCGCTCAGGACCGAGCCTGTGCGTCCCAGGACCGGGGGCGCGACCCGGGGCCGGAAATGCCCGGGACCGTTGATCGCGCCCATCCGACGGCCCGGGGCGTGCCGCACGGAATATATAGAGAGAGAGATGGGCTATGGTGCGGCATGCCACACGGCGCCCTCCGTGCGGCACGCCCCGGGCCATCGGATGGGCGTGATCGACGGTCCGGGGACATTCCCGCGCCCCGCCCGAGACCGCGCCTGTGCGTCTCGGGACCGGGGGCGCGACCCGGGGCCGGGAATGCCCCGGACCGTCGATCGCGCCCATCCGATGGCCCGGGGCGTGCCGCACGGAGGGGGCCGTGCGGCATGCCGCACCATAGCCCATCTCATATATATATACATATATATATGCCATTCTAGCCTGGCTCATACAAGCTATCCAGGCTTACCGTGGCCTAGATAGATGGGTGTAAAAGGGATTGTTTGGTTGGGTGTATCAACTAGGCCTGGATGGCAAAAAGAGATTTTGTTTGGTTAAGTGCATGATGGGCTGATGGCTGAGTTTGGTTATGTCCTATTTGTTATGGTGAGATTACCCCTTGCAATTCATGCATGAAAAAAAATACATGTCTAATATTCAACCGAATAATTTTTTAGAAGTCTACTGTATATGTAACCGGCGACTAAGAAAAGAATTAGTGAATTTCCTATATCAATCAGACCACTGCTCAATCAAAACTTTATACATTTTAATCACAGATCACGGTATATGTTTACCATTCAGGACAAAAAAAAAGGATAAAGCGAGAAAAAGAAAATCCAAATTTGAAACGAGCGAACACGTGTACACAGCTAAATATATCGTGCTATGGCTTAAAGTTTTTCTAAAAATTTAAACAAAATCCCACGTAGTTAAGATGATATTAGACAATTATGCAAAGTTCCATGAATAAACTCAACTTTGTTCGTAAGGTATAACATTGACAAACCACAGAGAAAAAAAGACAAAAAATCAAAACTAGTGTTTCTTCTTTGCCATTTGTTAATTTTATATAACAAACGAAGTTAGGTTTGTTCTTATCACTTTGTAAGGTTGTCTATTTACATCTTTCTTATATGTATGCTTTTCTAAGAACTTTTCATACAAAAGTTTCCAAATTTCCACCTAAATTATGACTTCGACCATATGTTTTCTCCGTGTACACCAAAGTTCAAAAACTGAACTGCAACAACTGACCCTATGACACCCTACCTCTAAACATATGTTTTTTACTTACATTTAACTACGTTTACATTTCTTTCTAACCAGGGCCATTCAAGTAAATAATATACTACCCCTCCATTAGGCATATTTTATTTCGTTAGGATAAGACTTTAACTAACATTTTTTACTAATATATTATTTATGTGATACAAAAGCATAAGTACTTTCGATTTTGTGTCACAAAAATTATTCTTAGCTAATAGAGTAATAGTTGGTCAAAGTTTTGTCCTAACGAAACAAAATACGTCTTATATTTTTGAATGGATGGAGTATTTTAATTTCGCAATCGACAAAAGCACCATTAAAACTGGGTTGTATTGCTTTTATATGCTATTTTAACTGGTTTCGATACCTGAGACGTGTAAATATCAAACCCGGTATTTAAAGGGTGCAGTATGGACTTATCTGCTGATATTATCCAGTTGACAATGGGATCGACTTCTTCCTGGAAACTAGTATAAACCCAATGACTTACCTTTGACTCAATAACTCAAGATCAATTTTTTTTTTGTCCTAGTGTAGCAAACTGTAAAAACCACGCGGACAATGTATAATAAGCTGTTGACAATAGCTAATTATATATGTATGTAAAAAGAATCTACCAAGCATGATCTTTTCTGAATTACTACTTTAGAAAAGTAACTACAAGACGAATATATTGTGGTGACAGAAATTAGTTATTCTCTAATGCATGTCTATGAAACTCCATAAATTAAATTAATTCAGTAGTTTAGCTACACATATTTCATCAATACTACCTCTGTCACTAAATAAATGGACTTTTAACATTCACTTCATAAATTACTATAAAGAAATAACATAGATGTCCCTCGTCAAATAAGAGGTAATTGAGAGTAGTAAGATGGTTAGGGTAAGATACGGATTTGAGTGAGGATGGTTGGCGAAAAAATTAGTATTTTAGAAATACATCTATTTTGAAACAAAATTTAAAACCTGCAAGTGCACTTACTTAGAGATGGAGTGAGTGGGGCATATCACTGAGTATATATGACGCATTCCGGACAGAAGATATGATGGGAACTCCTACCATATGTTCCAAACTGTGTGCGAATGGTCGACTACGTGATTTATACAATTAATTAGATAGTACTCGGTCTACCTAGCAGCGGTAGCACAAAGCAAAGGTAAGTCAAAATGACGCATCTACGAACGTAATCACTTAGTTCAAACTAATTAACCTTTATCTCGGCCCGGCAAAAAAATATTAACCTTTATTAGTAGTTCTTGCTGCGGAAGCACGTATGCTACATGGATGGAATTGGTAATTACCATCTGCTAAGACGAAATTTTGACCTCAAACCATGCAAATGACGGTCTAATTAATTTGTTACATATGACAAAATTGTCTGAAGTTATGAGGACGTTAAACCAATCAGTATTCAGTTGCTCATACATAATAGAATCTATATATACAGTGAACGGAGTACGCTAGTATGACAATATCCATCTTCTTGTCCTGAATTGACTTGGTAATCAATGTACATGCAACACTGACACAGTGAGGCTAGTTATCTAGACACGCAGCATGAGCCAGAGATTAATAGTTAATTAAGGAGTAAACTTCCTTCTATCTATGCAACACATGCAGTCATAATCTTCTAATGCTGATTGGTCAAGAAAATATCATTGACAGCTCCTCTCTCGGAAGATGCATGCCTTGTGGTGTAATATAAATTTTTCAAAAAAAAGCATTTAGAAACTTTTTGTGGCCATTATTGTCTGACTGTCTGTAATAAGTCTGTAACTGAAAAGTTCAATCAGCTAGCAAAACCCGGGCTATTCACGGCGTCTACCTTGAGATAAGTCAAAATTAACCTGTACATACATACATATAGAGATATTCTATATCACGTCCAGCACGTGAATTAGCTAAAATATACGTCTTACAGCGTATACCTAGTGATCTTCACCCATTCCCAGCTTCCCTCCCTGTTCCTTCTGTACCTTTTTTCATACAGTAGTGGTAATAAAATCTTTTCGAGACAAATCATCTCCCGAATACCTCTTTCCGTACCTTTTTATTATGTAGTACTAGTAGTAAAATTTTTATTAGGAGATAAATCATCACCAAACATCCCTTCACCATTGGAGTAATTCTTTTACTAGACATCAGCTCAGCTCTCCTTCCATGTTCCGCCTTGAGGGGGCTAGTAAATTTTTTTACTGTGACCCATCCGACCTATATATATGCCTTTCTACCCCGTGTCCCCGTAGTAATCAACCAGCCACCGTTCCACTAAAATTTTGGGTCTGGCAACTGGTGTATCGGTGGCGAGCCGACAACAGACGGCATCCTCCAGGCGGTCGTTGGTGGCCAGGCTCCTCCACCCCGCCTGTGAGTCCCAGATGGCGCCGGGAGGATCCTCTAAGGAGGATGCGGTGGTTGATGGCAGATTCCGGGGAAGAGCGGCTGGCTTCATGACCGCACCGTCGACAAAGGGTAGGAGGTCCGTAAACAGGCTCCTATGGCGGTGGAAGGCCCGGATCCGTCGCCACCCGGATCTGGAGTGTTAGCAATAATCCCGACCATGGTGCGTTCCCGGTCGAGATGCATGCGTGCGTTGTTGTTCTGTTCGTCGATTGCGTGCGTGTGTATGGGCAGGATAGCTGCAGGGACGTGCTGACCATGTCTAGCGGCAAGCTCGGACGACGTCTGGTTCTCACAGAGGAGCGAGTGGCTCACGATGAGAGGAGGTTGAGTCACGAGGGGATCGTGTGTACGAGTTCACGGACACGTCGTGAGGCCATGCCGAGAATGGGTCGCGTACGAGTCTGTACGACGATCGTGGGCGACGTCACGGACGTGCGATGGACGCGTCGTGGGCGCGACGTGCGGACACTGTGCACTTGTAAATTCACTATAAAAGGAGAAGGAAAGAACAGAAAATGCTGTGCGGTTTGGGCAGCACCAATCTCTCGTGTTCGCGTGTGCTCTTGAGTTCTTCGTCCTCCCGGCCGGGAGCTTCCGGCTGTATCTATTGTTTGCTCCCGGCCGGAGGTACCGGCTGACTACGGGCGAGGGCCCGAGCGCGGACGAGAGGGCCTGGGGCAAGGACGCTGACCCCGGGCGAGTTCCCGGGAGAGGGCCCGGGAGAGGTCCCGGGCGCAGGGCATGCGAGGGGCCCGGGCACGGTCGCAGGCCGGGCGAGGGGCCCGGGCGCGGGCGAAGGCCAGGAGCAATTCCCGGGCGCGGGGCGCGGACTCGGACACTATCCCGGGCGCCAACATTTGGTATCAGAGCTGAGGTTGAGTTCTTGCTGCCATGTCGAGTGAAGAAGTGTACACGCCGCCGGGCCACCGTGGCAGCGGCAAAGGTAGCGGCGGTGACGGCAGCCAAGAGCAAGGAACGAAGATGTTCGGCACCACGCAGAGGCCCATCGTCGCGGCAGAGCGCGTCGTCCCCAACACAGGCACAGTTGAGCTACCGCTGCTGACCAAGACCAACTATCATGAGTGGTCATTGGTCATGCAGGTAAGCCTAGAGGCGTTGGAGCTCTGGGATGCTGTGGAGGCCGTTAGCACCGAGCGCGCCAAGGATCGGCGGGCACTGGCCGCCATCTTGCGCGCAGTGCCGCCGGAGATGAAGGCCGGGCTCGCCGTGAAGAAGTCGGCGAAAGAAGCGTGGGAGGCGGTGAGGAAGATGAGGGTCGGCGATGATCGCGTGAAGTCCGTGAACGTGCAACGTCTCTTGAAGGAGTTCGAGAACGTCACGTTCCACGATGGGGAGTCCGTCGACGACTTTGTGATGCGCATCAACGGGCTTGTCGCCAGCCTGCGCGAGCTTGGCGAGGCGATGGAGGACAGCCGCGTGGTGAAGAAGATCCTGCGCGTGGTCCCGAAGAAGCTGAAGCAGGTCGCGGTGGCGATCGAGATGCTTCTGGACCTCAACACCATGTCCGTGGAGGAGCTCGTCGGACGGCTGCGCGTGGCGGAGGAGTCCCGCGACGTCGATGAGGAGATGGGGGGTGCTGGGCGTCTGCTGCTCACTGAGGAGCAGTGGGAAGCTTGCCGGCGCAACGGCAGGGAGCGCGGCGGTGAAGCGAGGCGTGGCGAAAATGCGTGGCGTGGAGGCGGCGGCGACAAGGGCAGTGGCAGCCACGACGACGACGACGGTGGCAGTAGCACGTGATTGGGGACCAGCGGGCGTTCGGAGCGCCGCAATTGAGGGAGGTGCTTCAACTGCGGCATTCGTGGCCACCTTGCCAGGAACTGCCGGCTGCCGAGGAAGGAGAAGGCGCTGCTCGCCGACGCGACGACGAGCCGACGCTGCTGTGATGGCGGAACGCGCCATGTCGTGATTAGGGGGAGTTTGTTAGCAATAATCCCGACCGTGGTGCGTTCCCGGTCGAGACGCATGCGTGCGTTGTTCTGTTCGTCGATTGCGTGCGTGTGTGTGGGTAGGATAGCTGCAGGGACGTGTTGACCATGTCTAGCGGCAAGCTCGGACGACGTCCGGTTCTCACGGAGGAGCGAGTGGCTCACGATGAGAAGAGGTCGAGTCACGAGGGGATCGTGTGTGCGAGTACACGGACACGTCGTGAGGCCATGCCGAGAATGGGTCGCGTACGAGTATGTACGACGATCGTGGGCGACGTCACGGACGTGCGATGGACACGTCGTGGGCGACATCACGTGCAATGGACGCGTCGTGGGCGACGTCACGGACGTGCGACGCGTCGTGGGGGCGACGTGCGGACGCTGTGCACTTGTAAATTCGCTATAAAATGAGAAGGAAAGAACAGAAAATGCTGTGCGGTTTAGGCAGCACCAATCTCTCGTGTTCGCGTGTGCTCTTGAGTTCTTCGTACTCCCGGCCGGGAGCTTCCGGCTGTATCTATTGTTTGCTCCCAGCCGGAGGTACCGGCTGACTACGGGCGAGGGCCCGAGCGCGGCGTGCGAGGGGCCCGGGCACGGTCGCAGGCCGGGCGAGGGGCGCGGGCGCAGGCGCGGGAGCAGTTTCCGGGCGTGGGGCACGGACTCGGACACGATCCCGGGCGCCAACATGGAGATGGCGCCTCTCCTCGTCAGCCCAAATCCACACCGGCAACAGGCGGGAGTGCAGGCGCCAGCGGGTGATGATGGCGGCATGGTGGCCGGTGTCGAGACGATGCTCTAGCGGCGGCGATAAAGCAGAGGTCGCGGGCTCCCGTGTGCGCCGATGACGGTGCTGCATCCTAGAGGGGATCAGCTGGGAGGCGCCTCCTGCGCTGATGGTGGTGCTGAGGCATGGAAGATGTGCTAGATCTTTTGCCTCCCCAACTCGGGATGGCCGTATCCGGCCTCTCCGGGGCCGGCGAGAGGCAGGAGGCCGATGGGTGCGCTGGGGAGCATGCCGACAGGTGTGCTGAGGGTGACGACATCGAGCTGGGGAAGGAGGAAGAGGAGCCTAGGCACGTGGTGCCACCATCAATCTGGACCATGGAAGCCGTCGCTGAATTCTACTCCCTGATTCTCTACGCTCAACTGCTCGCAGCTGGGGGTGCCTGATGTACCAAAGAGGCGTGTATGTGGCGTCCACCGGAGACATCATACCGTCAGGGAGAGAAGAAGGCCGGCTGCTCGCCAGAGTTTGCTTGCATGATTTTGTTTTTCCTATTTTGGGAAATTATTGTATGATTTTTACTCGTACACATTTGTATTGTGATTAACATATATGTGTGAGTAAAATTTTTACTAATTGTTTGTATTTGTCCATGAGGAATGTGTTCTATATCACTGTAGTTATGCGTGGTAAAAGAATTATTGTCCATATTTTTATCTTATATTAAAATTTTTATTATTCATGAAGAGCCTAGCGAGATAACCAATAAACTACTATCTCAATATTATGGAATAATTTATCACTAGCAGACACTTAGTAGATGGGTTTTCTTGAGAACCTTATTCTTGTTATTAATAAATCTTTTACTCTAGGCTCATGACGTGAGTAATCTTTCTTACTTATGGACCAACGAGAACAAAGTAATGGGGAACGAAGGGGGTGCGGAGGGGAAAACAAAAATGAAAAAATAGGAACGGGGTACTTGTGACGCGCGTATATATATATATATATATATATATATATATATATATATATATATATATATATATATATGGGCTATGGTACAGCATGCCGCACGGCCCCCTCCGTGCGGCACGCCCCGGGCCGTCGGATGGGCGCGATCGACGGTCCGGGGACATTCCCGCGCCCCGCCCGGGACCGCGCCTGTGCATCTCGGGACCGGGGGCGCGACCCGGGGCCGAGAATGCCCCGGACCGTCGATCGCGCCCATCCGACGGCCCGGGGCGTGCCGCACGGAGGGGGCCGTGCGGCATGCCGCACCATAGCCCATCTCTCTCTCTCTCTCTCTATATATATATATATATATATATATATATATATGTATGTATGTATGTATGTATGTATGTATAGACACACACGCGATAATACCCCACGCATTGCTGCGGGATTTATTATTATAATTGAAGTTTACAATTAGTAGGTGAAAATGGATGTATAAAATTGACAATGTTATTTCATGGTTTATTTTTTGAAAGCACCATTTTATAGAAATTTTCATAGAAATGAATATGTACTATTATCAAATCTAAACATTACATGCTTGCAATTAAATTGTGTGTCCATCTCCCATTTAGTTCATATTTCTCGTAAGAATATATTACTGGACATAACTATGTTGCTATCATAGATTAAAGGCGGAGAGAAGGAGAAGAGACGACTGATGAATACAGATAAGTAACTCATTGATCCAACGGTTGATAATTTTATACTAACATGATCAAATGGTTTATGATTACTGATGATGTGTCTCTAATTAAAGGTAGAGAGGAAGGGAAAAGACGTCTAATGAATGTGTATAAGTAACTCTTTAATCCAACGGTTGATATTTTTATTATAACATGATCAGAAAGCTTAGGATTGCTGATGACGTGGCTTGTTGCATGTGATTCTTTTGGTGACAACTATATATGATATATAGATATATTAGTGACCAGATCATGTATCTTTTATCTTTACTTATTTTAAAATTTTTGATGGTAATGATGAGTCCCACATCTATTTTTTCCACCTACCTATTTTACCGCTCACCCTACCCAACTAAACAAAGTACAGGCCCTCTTAAACCATGGAATATGTACAAATATTATTGTTATTGGTATTGGGCTAGGAGGCCAAGGCCCACAATCAGGTCAAAGGAGCCTTGGGATGTGCCCACCATAAATAATACCCTTACTGTTGAAAGGACCTCAATGTCGCCTAGAGGAGGGGTGAATAGACGCTATTACAAAATTTAAACAAGATAAGTCGAAGTAAATCGGATATTCCAATATGACACCGGATATTCCGATGTATATCGAAACTTCCGATGTAGCAAGGCACAATTTAAACTATGATATATGAAATCTATCAACAAGCTCAACAACTTTGTGTTACAACATGGTAAGCAATATAGCAAATAGATAATTAGCACAACACAATAGATTATATCACAAAATATAAAAGGAATTGCAAGTAATATGG
This sequence comes from Oryza meyeriana var. granulata, assembly GCA_003991445.1. Classification (NCBI taxonomy): domain Eukaryota; kingdom Viridiplantae; phylum Streptophyta; class Magnoliopsida; order Poales; family Poaceae; genus Oryza; species Oryza meyeriana. Next base: position 231,970 of record RYFJ01002116.1, read on the forward strand.
TAATGGATACGAAATAAGCAAGATGGAGACATGAAGATTTGTCCCAAAGTTCGGACCCCTCACAAAGAGGTTCCTACGTCTCCGTTGAGGAGCACACAAAGAGCCAGGTCTTTCAACCCTTTTCCTCATAAGGTTGCACAAATGCACTCCTTGGGTCCACTGATGATTTCTTCACTTGCGGAGGCAAAATCGAAGCCTTCACAAATTTTTCCGTGGCACACCACAGTCCTTAGGTAGTCACGAGAGACTCCTAGCCGTCTAGGAGACCTCAATCTCCAAGAGTAACAAATGCACACAAAACTTGCTTGGAAATGAACTCTACTACTCAAGAATCAAGGGTTTGTGCCCACACTAGAAATCCAACTCAAATTCACACCCACAAGAATCAAATCACAAAGACCAAGGGGGATTTGAGAGAGAGAAAGAGAGCTCAAGATTCAAATCACTTAGGACAAGCTCCAAATCCACAAAGCCTCAAAGATTGCAAAGAAAAGGCTAACCCTAGAAAGGGTTTGGGTTGGGGTTTAAATAGGAAACCCCCAAACCTGTCCGTTGGGGGGAAATTCCAGTCTCACCTTGGATATTCCGATCCTTATAAAAGTGCCCCAACGGTCAAGTTCAAATCTCAGGTCTCTGTAGAAACAAGGGATCGGACATTCCGATGTCACCCTCGGAAATTCCGATCTGAGAATTAAAACCAAACGGAGACTCGAGTTCCTCAGAATATCGGACATTCCAGACCATCGGATATTCCGACTACCAAGTCAGATATTCCGATTGAAAAGCTGTCCCAACCAGAGAGTTGAGTTTCTTTGAAATTCGGTGTTATCGGACATTCCAACAAACACATCGGATATTCCGTTGGTTGGTTATTTTGATTTAGCGTTAGATATTTTGATCCAGCTCAAGTAAAAAGGCCACAACTTCTTACTCCGAACTCCGATTTCGATGATCTTGGACTCTATGGAATGCTTGTTGCAAGGGCTATCAAACCAAAAAAAAGCATGGTCCAAAACCTCCAAGTAAGAGAGAATAACTTGCAAATAAACCCAGTGTATGTGTTGTGACATTTGAAACTGACAGCAGTTGGTGTTTTAACTTAGTTTTCTGAAACTCACACAAGAATAGATGATTTTGAGCACGGAGACATAACTTAGCAAACAATGTTGCATCCCTCTTAATAGTGCGACATTCCTAACTCAATTCGGTCTTTACTAAAAATACCGAGACCGGTAAAAGACTAAGAGAATGATGCTTTGCTTCATTATACCTTTGCCTTGAGCTTATCCCCGTGGCCTTGACTTGACAACGAACATCACTCTATTTTGTCAACACTTGACTTGATGTTCATCATGACACGATGTCTGGTCATTCTCAGTTCTTCAAGCCACTTAATGTGTTTCAACTTATGCTGTCCATTCTATGCCTTTTAACAATCGCTCTTGAGTCTTTAGGTGTCTTGACCTCACTCAAGCATAAACACCATTTCCAATTCTTGGGACCTATTTCTTTCATTCACCTCAAGGAAATTGTGAGTCCCAATTATTCGGTTGTCAATCACCACTTGTTGACCAACGGATTGAATATAAAGGATGCGAATAAATTGATGAGTATTTATCAACACCACATGTGTCACATACTCACATGTGTGCACTAATGTAAAGATCTCAGTTAAATGTAAGAGAATAGCTTGGATCAAATACATGCATAGCAAGATATAGGATTTACTCCCCCTAAATATATGCATACAAAATATTTGAGTGAAGCAAGTGCGTACATAATTAGAGATGAATCTGTGGGAGTTTATCCTATACAAGAATAGAAAGCATTTATCAAACATATAGACATAATAATAAATATATACCTTTATTATCTCCATGTTCTCAATGTAAAGAGACTACATAAGATAAGGCTCAAATAAAACATTAGTCTCACACACATAAGTCAATGACATGGAAATCACATAGGTGAATATATTAACATGTTGATGGAGAGAAGGAGTGATACTTATAGCTTGATCTGCATGCGTTTCATACTTTTTATTATTAGGGTCCATCATCAATGAATACATTTCTATCTCAACTCATATAAAGTCCGAAAACGACCTATTTATCAACTCATGACAAAATGTTAGTCCCACAAAACCGATTTGTCACAAATCACCAAAATAATAATTACATAAATTGTTGGTAATAGATCTTTCAATATTTTCTTTTTTGGTGATGGATGACAATTTGACATAAAACATAGAGTTCACAGATATATGGATGGAAAATGCATTAATAAAAAGAGACAAATAAACATAGAGTGAGCTCCCCTAAAGATGTGCATACATATGAATATGAAGAGAGCCATGTGCACACATATATTGAAGGACAATGAAGGAGTTCATTCTATATTTTGAACCCATAAGAGAGATAGACTTAGAATACGAGGAGTTTATTGCATACCTCTCACCGTTTCCATTTTCATATCCAAATGAGACTAGACAAAGGAATACTTATAAATATTAGTCTCATACAATTGGATTTTCCATTAATCACCAAAACCAAATTAATGGCACATGAATTTACATTCTCCCCCTTTTTGGTGATTGATGACAAATCCATTAATAATAATCACTTTTGGATATGAAGGATAATAGCAATGCTATAAATCAACATGATATGAGTATTTGACAATTGATTTATATCCGTGCATTCCATATGCACCATATGTACAAGCATGTCATTGTCATATATTGTACTTTATTTTCTTTAGCAATGCTATAAATCAACATGATATCAGTATTTGACAATTGATTTATATCCGTGCATGCCAACAAGAAAATAAAGTACAATATATGACAATGACATGCTTGTACAGATGGTGCATATGGAATGCTATGATGAACAATGAAATGTCTCCTTTATAGATATGCACCACAAGAACAGGGAATCCTCTAATATTTCCCCCTTTTGTAGCAATGTACAAATGTGGGGTCCTCAAATATTCTCCCCCTTTTGGCATTAATCACCAAAAATGCAAGAACTACAAGTTGAACAAACTTTCACATGCCCAAACTAAATACCCAAGCATTTTTTTTAAAAAAATGGAAGCCCGAAGCAGAAACTTTTAGAAAAGGCGCATTTAAAGAATACTCCCCCTTGCTTTTGGAGTCTCGTCACTTTGACAAGAAGAATTGGATTGAATTTCATATGTAGAAAGGAGTGATTTTAAGCACTTAAACTTTCCCTTGAAATGTACTCATCAAAGGCTTTCATAAAAATGCCAAAAACTGAGAGGAGTTTGGCCAATGATATTTGGAAGGACTTTGATCAAGTGTGTGTTATCTCAGTTAGGATGGATATGATGTGCAAATACCGATTTCAAGATGATCAAGAGAGATACTACCAATTTTTGAGGACATCATTTATGTTTGTGTAAAAAATATGAATTTTAGAATCAAGAAATGGTAGTTAGCAAAAAGAGCAATTTTCATTTAGCCACCAACTCATATTTTGAACAAAATAGATACGCACTTTTGGAATTTGAAGTTCAACTGGAAAAGACATAACCAAAATGACTCTTGTACCACCATAAAACTTGTGGAAACGAGCTCCGAAAAATATGCGATAAATCATGGAGATACTTCATGTAAGAATGCACAAATTTCATTTTGAAAACCTTTCCCAGATCTTAACCAAATGGAAGATAAAAAATCATAAAGTTTTAGCAAACTGAAAATTTCGAACTTTTCAGATTTTGGCAACTCAAGATAGGTTTAAAAGAGCATTGAAAAAAGAATCCAAATGACCTTCAATAATTTTGAATAAATTTGGCACTTAAGTCCAACTATAGAGGATCAAAAGTCATAATGGAAGCTCCTTCCAATTTTCAATACATTTCGAGATACAATAATCACAAATCAGCACGAAATCTTGTTTTTTCTGAATTTTTCAGCAAATTGAGCAAACTGACAAAAAGTCAAAACTTTTGCAAATCAGGGCCAAATGAGATGAAACTTTGCAGAAATCATCTTTAGACTTGAGAGAAACTTTTTCAATTTTTTTTTGCAAAAATGAATTTTCTATCACGAGAAAAGCCAATAAGAGCTTTCTAGGCCTTTTGAAGGAATAAATTTGGGTTAAAGGCTCAAATTACACCTAAATATGAATTTCATGGAGCTTGACATTTGTAGAGCCTTAGATAGGTTAGAAATACTTACTTAAGCCAATATTCAGATAGAAATTCAGCTCTAGTAGTTTAACCTACCATATGCACATTTTGGTCATATATGGTCAAAGCAAGATTTTGGATGAAATTCAAATGACTATAAAGTTTGAATGGTTGGTCTTTGATATTGGTCATATATGGTCAAAGAGCTAGAGAAATGTTTGAAATGACCAAAAGTCAAACTTTTATATTGGCAACTTTTCAAAAACTCGACAGATTTTGATTTAGGGAAACAATTCATTTTCACCAAAAACAAGATCATATATGAATCTATTAAGACCAATTTTGCTATTGTATTTCAGAAATAAGAACTTTTACTCCAAATACATTGCAAAACATTTGAAATACATATTGAAGCACTTTTGAAAGGATTTCCACAAATTTTGGCCTCTTAAAAGAGATTTTTGACTTTTGACCAAAGATGCTATTTTGTATGTGTATGGATGCAACTTTTTTGACATATTTATATAGTGGGAGTAAGAAATGCATGGATATGATTAGACCACTCCCACTTGATGTAACTCCCACATTAGCTCCATGAATTTCAAAATTTGGAAGTAAAAGGGACAAGTTTGAGCAAAAAAGCTACACAACCTTCCTTTTTTGAAAACCATTCTCCGAAAATGCAAAAGGAAACAAATGAGATGCTTTTTTGGTAGAAATGCACACAAAGCTTGCTTGGGAATGAACTCTAGTGCTCAAATCACAAAGACCAAGGGGGATTTGAAAGGGAGAAATAGAGCTCAAGATTTAAATCACTTAGCACAAGCTCCAAATCCACAAAGCCCCAAAGATTGGAAATAAAGGGCTAACCCTAAAAAAGGTTTGGGTTTGGGTTTAAATAGGAAATGACAAAATCTACCCGTTGGGGAGAAATTCCAGTCCCACCTCGAGTATTCCGATCCATATAAAAGTGCCCCAACCAAATCCCAGGTCTCTGTAAAAACAAGGGATTGGACATTCCGATGTCACTATCGAAAATTCCGATCTGAGAATTAAAACCAAACAGAGACTCTAGTTCCTTAGAATATCGGACATTCCGGATCATCGGATATTCCGACCACTAAGTCGGCTATTCCGATTGAAAGAGTTGTCCCAACCGGAGAGATGAGTTCCTTTGAATTTCGGATTGTCCGAGACATCAGATATCCCGACAAACACATCGGATATTCCGATGGTCGGATATTCTGATCCAACCCAAGTAAAAAGGCCATGACTTTTTTTTTCCGAAGTCCAATTTCGATGATCTTGGACTCTATGGAAAGATTGTTTCGATAGCTATCAAACCCAAAAAAAAGCATGGTCCAATACCTCCAAGAAATAGAGAAAAACTTGCAAATAAACCTGGTGTATGTGTTGTGACATTTGAAGCTAACCAAAGTTGGTGTTTTGACTTAGGTTTCTGAAACTCACATAAGAATAGATCATTTTGAGCACTGAGAGATAACTTAGAAAACAATGTTGCATCCCTCTTAATAGTACGGCATTGCTATACTCAATTCGGTCTTTACTAAAAACGCTGAGACTGGTAAAAGGTTAAGAAAAGGATGCTTTGCTTCATTATACCTTTGCCTTGTGCTTATCCTCGTGGCCTTGACTTGATAACAAACATCACTCTCTTTTGTCAATACTTGACTTAATGCTTATCAACACACGATGTCCGATCATTCTCATTTGTCACAAATCACCAAAACAACAATTACACAAATTATTAGGGTCCATCATCAATGAATACAATTCTATCTCAACTCATATAAAGCCCGGGAATGACCTATTTACCAACTCATGGCAAAAGGTTAGTCTCCCAAAGCTGATTTGTCACAAATCACCAAAATAACAATTACACAAATTGTTGGTACAGATCTTTCAATCTTTTCCTTTTTTCTGATGGATGACAACCCGATAAAAAACATATAAAGTTCACATATATATGGAAGGAGAAATGCATTAATACAAAGAGACAAATTAACATAGAGTGAGTTCTCCTAAAGATGTGCATACATATGAATATGAAGAGAGCCATGTGTACACATATACTGAAGGACAGTGAAGGAGTTCATTCTATATTTTGGACCCATAAGATAGATAGAATATGAGGAGTTTATTACATACTTCTCACATTTTCCATTTTTATATACAAATGAGACTAGGCAAAAAAATACTCATAAAAATATTAGTCTTATAATTGGATTTGTCATTAATCACCAAAACCAAGTTAACGGCACTTGAACTTACAGCTGTAGTGTGGCACGGTACTGTATAGTTGGTTGGAGTCTGTTGGAAAGGATTAGATTGGGTAGTTCTCCATCTATATAAAGATGTATCTCCACTTGGGCAGATTGATTATCTTCTTCCTCTTCGTCTTGGCTGTTTGGCATGGCGTCAATCATGGCTCCACCCTGCCATCGAGGTCTAGGGTCACAACATGTTACAAACTTTAAGTATAACCTACATCATGTTCCTTCATCCAATATCATAGCCCATGACAATTTTGCATTGTTAAACTTACATGAAGAAGAGAAATCATTCTTGCCAGCTACGTCGGTAGGAACTCATTACATGTACCATCCAAGATGGAACAAATAAGATTGCCTTCCATATACCCTAGCCTCTGATACAAAAAGGATTTTTTTTTTCCTTTCATGTATGTTGTTCCGGTTGATTAAGGATTAAAAATCCTAATGTGTGGACAAGGTAAGAACTAAATTATTCTCTTTTATAGAAAACATATAGGAAACCACTATTTGTATTGTATGTTTTTATCACATGGGTCTCCATTGTTAGCTGGTTTATTACATGTTCTTCACCAGTATAAATTTCTATTTTTTCTGTAATAAAATACCGCTTTTGCTACTTATTATCAGTTGAATGTCGATCAGGCTTGTCGGCGAAATGGGACTGGGGGTCCCCCAGTCCCCGGGGACACGAGGGTCTTCGGCCGCGACAAATACTCCGGAGTCTACATCCTGCACAAGAGACGGCCAGCTACAGTCGTCGTCCCGCTGAGTGCCCGGGGCCGAGCACCGCCCGGACCTAGGCGGCATCTCGCTCGGCCCTGGGGCACCACCGGCCCCGGGCCTCGCCCCCGGGGCACCATCTCCATTGGCCTCGGCCCTGGGGCGACATCGCCATCGGCCCCGGGCCTCGCTCCCGGGCGCCATCTCGTCATCGGCCCCGGGCCTCGCCCCCGGGGCGCCATCATATCGCCCCGGACCCAGGTGCCGATACCCCGGTCCCGGGCGCCGATCCCCCGGTTCCCGGTGTCGATGCCCGGTCCCGAGGCCGACTGCCAACTGCCCGGGTGCCGATCCTCTCGGTCTCGGGTGCCGATCGCCCCAGTCCCGGCGCCGATCTCCTGGGCCCCGGGGGCCGATTGACTCGAAGAACTCAGCGGACCAACTGCCAACTACTCGCATTAATGGCAAGGCGACGGGGCGCGTCGTCCCTGTCACCAGCTCTGCCACGCGTGGGCGCCTCGTGATGCCCCCCCCCCCCCCCGTGGACACCCGACTGCTGTCAGAAGCCTTTTGACTTTGGTGGCGAGGGCGTGCGCCGAAGTCCAAGCAGTCAGAGACTCTTGACTTCGGCAGCGTGCTCCATCACATCCCGTCACATCCTCACGACTCCACCGCCCGCTGCATACCAACTCTGGCATGGCTCAGCAGGCGGACGTGTCCAGGACGTGGGCGCTGCAGGCGGCAGCAGGCGGACGTGTGCGACAAGACGGCGATAAGACAGCCCATACCTAGCCCTCTCATGTATCTTGGCACTGTGGACTTCCCTTGATGATAAAAGGAGGATCCATGCCACATTCTAGAAAAGAGGCTTCAGCTTCGGCAGAGCTTGAGCTTGGGCAGAAGAAGCTTGGGCATTAGCACACTCGGGACTCTAACTCTCTCTCTCGGTCTTGGGTTCATAGCTGAGGGCAAGGGCCCGAGCAGGCTCTGGGTACCCAGGTTAGCTCCCGAGCTCCCCGGGTGCACCTTGTAAGATCAAAAGCCACATTCTCCCATATAGCCAAACACACAGGAGTAGGGTATTACGCCTCCGTGTGGCCCGAACCTGTCTATTTTCTCCTGTCTTCTTTGCGTGCCATCGTCCACCGATCGATCTTTCTCCTACACCGGACGCCGTATTCGCCTGAGAACTACTCCCCTGGCTGAATCTCTAAGGGGGGTCTCCGGACTTCCCGCAGTCGAGGTTTCACCCTCCGACAAGGCTTTTTCAACCTTTGGCCGGTTTAGGGAACCGGGTAAGGGAGGACAAAGGTATGATAACTCATTAGTGTTGGACTGTTGGGCCTTAGGAGGTTGTACGAGGTGGAAGCCTAGGGGTGAGTGGTTGACGTGGCGGTGTGACAAGGTGTGTTGGCGCCACCTCAATTGTGGGAGAGGAAGGTGGTGGAAGTGGCATGGATCCGACAGTGTGAGCCATAGGAGATGGGGAGGAGAGGCGAGATGGGTGAGCCTCCTCGGACTTGAGGAAGGTGAGAAACTAAAGACTGTGGGCGGCGGCTGCAGAAGGTAAGGCTGGTGGGCCTCGTTGCCAAATAGATAGAGGGTAAAAATATTACACATGTATGGTATGCAGTAGCGGACCTTTTCTTGTGGCAAGCCATGGCATTGGCCATAGCTATGTCACAAGCAAAGAAAGTAGGAGATTAAGCCATTGGCCATGTGGATGTTGATTTTACATACTAATTGAGTGATTAGTTGGCTAGTTTTGGAGATATTTGTATGTCTAATTAACTGACAGTAAGGACTATGGTGGAACTTTCTTTCGCAAAAAAAAAAATGAATAAAGAGTACTAGTACAAAATATTAACCGGTAAAATGCAAACCCTAAAATAAGTATGCAAATTTAGTGAATGTCCACTAATTTACTACTTTTTTTCTTCAGATGAATCCTTGATCAGAATGACCGTTGCTCCAAGCAGAGGCATAGCTCGAGCGTAGGAAAAAGGGAAATAGGAGCAAAGCATATCAATTAAACAGTGAAACACTCTTTCGAAAATTACTTCATTGGCAATAATTAACAGAAAAGCTCTTGGGCACGCACATGTTGTCAGCGCACGCGCCTGAGCTGCTATCCCCGCACAGTAAAAATTTAAAAATTAAAAATCGAATAAACTTTATACCACTAATTTGTAACTTTCAATTCAATTTTCAAAATATTTAGCCCAAAATTTGAAACTTTTAATTAGATTTTTGAAACTTTCAACTTGAACTCTAAAACTTTTACTCTGCTTATTTATGTAATATTTTATAATTAAAAATTATTAAGTACTAATGATGGTGCTTAGGGACTTTCCGTACGGCCGAGGCGCGCGTGGGTTAGCCACCGTACGCGCGCTAGGCCTGCCCAATAATTAAATGGAAAATTTAGGTTTATATATAGTTGTTGATTGTATTTAGTGACATATAATAAGTGTGATTGTAGTAGAGTTTGTGTATAAAAATAATATTAGTTTGTTAGTTTGTTAATTAAAAGCACAATACGGTTTGTCCTCACATATTGATCGGAGAATGCTTCTCCTCGAGCGTTCGACGCCTAGGAGATATCAGGCGCTTCGTGAAATGGTGGGCCTGTTAATCGCAGCTTTCCCCAGTCCACAGCGCATCAACTTTCCTCTCTTTATCTCTCCCCTTGCTTTATCTCTAACTCACCTCTGCAGCGATGCTCTCGCAGCTCAGCCAAGACTCCTAGCACTGCCGCTGCCACGAGCAAGCTCTTCAGCCTCAGCTCATCGCCGCCCTCGAATCAAACGAGGTCACCATTGTCGCTCTTCTGCACTTTCTTCTCCCATTCCTCACCTTGTCTTCCTTGGCGAGGCCCTCACCGGAAAGTCATCTCGAGATTGCCGCCTGCAGGTCGGCCGGTTGCTCACTCTCCACTTCTCCCTTTGTCTTCCTCCCTTATCCCCCATGAAACCAGATCTAGACGTACGGGACCTCACACATGTCAGCGTCGCGCAAGGTGAGCACCATGTTGAGCTCCTCCTGCAGCCCCACCATGTGTCGCCATCCTTCCCGTCGCTGCTTGCTCGTGGTGGCGATCGACAGCATTGGCGAAGAAGGAGGGAGGAGACAGCGGCAACCTGTGTGCCCGCTGTCTCAGTCCGAACCACCACTACGCCCCAGGTCTGGCGGTACTTGTTTGTCGTCGCACCTCCTCCTGGGCCTTGTTGGCGAGTCGTTGGAGAGGCAGGGAGGAGGTGGTGCTATCCTTCCCGTCGCTGCCTGCTCGTGGTGGCCATCAACAGCGTTGGCGGAGAAGCAAGGAGAAGGTGATGGCCGATGGGATTCACACGGTGGTGGGCTTGTGGGTGTTGGTATGCACTTTTTTTATGTTTCAATGGTTGAATTTTGATGTTTCGTCTGTAAATGTGAAATGTTTCGAGTTGGATTTGACCATGTTTCATATTTTAAATTTTTAATTCTTGATGTTTCAGTCTTTGGAGTGAAATGTTTCGGAGGTAGAACTAAAATGTTTCACTTTGGATTTGATAGTGTTTCACTTTTTATTCTATTTTCTAATATTGTACTTCACTTCTCGAGATGTTTCATCCTTGCATCACTAATTTTTCTCTACTATGCATTAGTTTCTCATATGTATATCCAAATCTTTCGATTGACTTTATTGTTCCACAGTACATAACCTTGGTGTTTCATGGCGGTCAAACCGCCTGATTTTTTGTCTTAATTCGGCCACACAATCCGTAGTCCCGTCCATATTGATTCGCCATAGCTAAAATTCAGTGCTGGGCCCGCCACTGATGGTATGCTTTTAATAGAAGTTTAGTGAGGTAAGGTATTTGCCTATACGGCTCTACCGCTAGCATCAACCATTTGAGCATGTATTTTCAAATTATCCATTCTCCCATCCTTAGGCCCTAGCTAGCAGCTGCCTGCCGGCCCACCAAAAGCCAATCCGACCCATTTTCATCTTGCAACTCATCTACACACAGCCACGTAGGCGCTCTGCCACTGCACGGTGGACCCTATCCGAACAAAGAAACAGAGCCCACCTTCATACGAATACCATCCCCTCCTCATAAATTATCTGCTCTTCCTCTCTGAATTTGATTTTTTTTTTTTGCGATGTTGTTATTTCTGTTGATTTGATTTGGTTCATATTTTCAGTTTGGTTTGATTTGATTTTTCGATCTCAACTCTAGTGGCTCAGCACTGGATTGATTGAAGGTTGCATGGTGCAATCCATGACAGCATGTACTGTAAACTATACCGCTGAAAGCATCCACACCGTCCATTTTAATCAATCAAGCGGGTATGACAGTTTTACCCCTAGGTGTAAAAATTGAATCTTCACTTCCAAAAAAAAAAGCAAGGGTTCTGAGCTGCTTTAGTGCTTACACATCTTCGATCCGTGCATCCGCAACTCATCTTGCACAAGGATGGGCGCCGGTCAGCCCACGAGTAATCCATGGTTGGCTCTAGTTCAATTAAATGAACTAAGTTTTATTTTTGACATCCGACTCGCACCCATCCCCATCTTGCGCCATGCAATCATGCATCTTCTTGGTGAAGAAGCTTGTTATGTGCACAAAACAAGTACTCTAAAGAGGACCCGAACAAGGAGCAGCTACCGGAGACATTGCCCTCCTTGATCTGGTGATGAGATTTGGGTGGCCGTGGCGGCAGCCTTGTCCCTCGCACGGAGACCAGATTTGGCCAATGGTTGTGTCCTCATCCTCCATGCAATAGACGGATTGGGGTGGCGCTGACGTCTTCCTCCCCCGCGATGACCAGACTTGGGAGAGTTAGTCGCGGCGACCGGCGGACGGTGGCTCACACCTAGGAAGGAGGTGCCCGAGGCGCACATCAAGTGGTGGCGCTGGGTCAGAGCCCCGAGGCCTTGGGCAATGGTCTTTTTCTATTATTTTTACTAGAAACATGCCCGTGCCTTGAAACGGGATATTTAAATTATATGAGTACAATTCTTATGCCGTGCTTTTTGGCTTGGTCGATTTTCATTCATCGCGGGAACACTTGTTGGCTGAAATCACCCTTGGCGGGTTTGGAGATGGTGAATCACATACTAACCCCTGTTCACTGAGAAAATGGCCATTATGAAGTCTTCACTCTCTGCCCCACAACCCACTTCATCCATTGTTTCCCACAAAATGAGCGAACTCTAGACCCCACACTAACTATATGCAGAACGTCGACTCCGTCATTATCCAAAAGCTGACCAGCTCAGCGGTGTGCTCCACCCTCTGATCAACGTGCAATGCGTGACTCCATCACCGTTGTCACTGCCGCCATGTTGCAACTACACCACGTCGTCGAGCCACAGGTCTATGACTTCTTGGTACAAGGCTAGCAGCCATCGTGCAACACTTCCATTGTTGGCAAGTTGCTACAATCCCAGCCATCTTCTCTACAACTACCAAAAGCCTCACCAAGAACCCAAAGATGTGTGTGCCTTCAAACCTCACAACTTCTCCTCTTGTTGTTAATTTGCACGATGTAGATTCATTCTTCAATTTATTGCCCTTAATTAGTTCTCTTATTCGCCATGTGGATATACAATCCAACTTTATTTGTTGCATGTGCTTGTGATGTTGGTGAATTTCAGTGAAAAATTCACAGCCAGACCCCGGGGCACCTGGCGGTGAATGGGAACGGGGCAAAGGAAAGTTGTTTTTTTTCTGCACTTGTATATTCAATGCCAGACATCTTCTCTACGTAGCAGATGTTTCATGCAGGCGTATTTGCACTTGTAGCAGCGCGCTGTAGCGAGATAGCTAGTGATATTTGCTTTGTCTACCATCGCTGATTACAGAGATGGACAAATTGGTAGTGGCATCCAACTCAGAGAGATGGATGACCGAGCACGGGCCGGCGAGCAGGATCAGGACATGCAAGACGGACGATGGAGCGCGATTAGGATAGGGACGCGCGCGTGGAGAATTTTTTTATTATTTAAAACTTTTTATTTTTATTTTTAAAAATAAACTCTCTAAAAATTTATTTTCAAATCTAAACCTTTTGTCTATGCCAGTCTACAATGCTGTCACGCCAGGCACTTATAACGTGGCAATATATTTGGCCAGGCTAGCTAACCTATCGTGGCAAAAGAACACTACCACCCCATGAGAAGTGGACGTGGTAATGTTGTTTGACCACACCAGATGAAGTGGCATGACCAAAAGTTTTATATTTAGAAATAAGTTTTGGGAGGGTTTAGTTTTAAAATTAAAAAACAAAAAGGTTAAAAAATAAAAAAAATCATATGCGGAGCGACACGCTGCGAGGATTAACAGACGAAAAATGAACAGAGGCAAGGAGAAGTCGGACGGTATGCACACGCGGGGACAATGGACTCGGATGACACGTGCATGGCTGACAACGTACGAATTTCTCGGCAAAAAAATTATTTGTTTTTATAATAGTAGAGATTTCCTTTCTTTTTCTCTTCAAGGGCAATTTGTCTAAGAAATAGTTAAAGCTCATTGATTGATGGTGTTAGTCCAATTTAACGGTGTGGTGATATTTTGACAGCACTTTGAACAAACTAGTGGCATAAGACCAATTAGCTGAAAAAATGACAAATTATAGAAACCTTTGTGGTATTTGTGCAGTCAAAAGTAAAAGGCTCACAATGTGTTGGGTCCCATCTCGATAGCTTACGTTCGAAACACTGCAGTTTAACCAGCTCCCTCGCTTGCTTTTTCCTTATGTGGAGGACAAGGTCATTCTCTTGAAAATGCCCTAATGTATCTACTTAGGAGGTCTAATAATCTACTTTATCCTAAAATAAATTGATTTTTACACTCGTATCTACTCTCAGTCCATAAGTCAAAGAGTTTTATCCCTTCAATACTCCTAACCTACCCACCTACCTATATATAAGGGCTCATTTGGAACAAAAGAAAACTAGAGAAATTTTGGAGGATTAAATTTCTATAGAAAAAATTCCTATATGATCATTTGGAACAAAAGAATAACTCCCCAATTTCTTTGAAATTCCTATGAAATAGACCATTTCATACAAATTTTGGAGAACCTCCTGTTTTCTTCTTCCCATGACACAAAGTTTTTGCTTTTTTCTGTGTATTATCCAAACAGTACTTTTGGAACTTTCCTGTGTATTGAATTCCTATAGTAATTTAATGTGCATGACACTATTCATGTGTTTTCACTATCATGTGTTTCTAAAAGAGCCCTAATTTTGTATTAGTAAGGAGCATTTTGGTTTTCTCACTTACTTATAAATTGTTCTCAATGTGAATCAACTTGTCAAGGAGGGAGTAACTAGCAGTATGTCATGGTGTAGTCAACTTGAATAAGCACGCAGAATATACATGACTAGAGCCAAATGCGCGCTTCGCACGCTGCACCAGTGGCACCAGGAGAGGGATTTGGTGATTACTTTTGTTAGTTCGTATGCTAATCATGGAATGGATGCATATTTATTAGAGTGGTTTATAGTAAAAAATGTTGCAGCATTACCTTCATCCTCTGTGTCATCTAGTATTATGACGATAGCTTGTAGAGGAATAGCACAGGCTGCAAAAGATAATTGCAACCTGTACTAACTAATAATAGTAGATGATTGTTTTCATAGGAGGTTTGTAGTTGTTTATGTCCCAGAAGAACGTATGCCAGCTAGCATTCATGTTGCACAATATATTGTAGGGCTGGAAATGCCATTGTTGTTCAAGGTTTATCTCAGTGCAAGTATGCATATGGTATGAACCCAAGGCATCTAGCTAAGTTTCTGGCATAACTATCTTAGGTTCCATACAGGTAGTAGGAGTTGCAGTACTATTTTACAGCATATGTTCCAGCAAGGTTGATAGAGATAGCGGTAGTTATTTACAATAACACCCAAGACCCACAGGTCCTGAACAAAAGCTTTGCTTCTAACTTTGGAGGAGCATGGTAGCTGCCTTCTTTCTTGTAATAGTGGTGATAGTTTCTGTACACATAGTTAAAATGCTTCCTGACTGGCTGCACGTACGCACTTCATTCACTATGTTAAGGGAATAAGAAGTTGTGTGAGCGACTAAAGTTTATTAAAGTGGCTATGTTTTCCTAGAGAGAACTGAGATGAGTGTTTGAAGACTAACCTGTCATCATTTTTGTGGTGGGTATCTTCCTTAAATGATTTCTTGGCAGCTAGAGCTGGAGCTGCAGCTTTTCCTCTGTTTAACATAAGGTTGCATTAGGTACAATCTGAGAAAGTGTCACTACTGCAATTTAGGAAAGATGGATGTAGGTACCTCTTTTTTCCTGTGCTTTTAGGCAAGGATGGACTTGCAGATGGGTGGTCATCTGTAGCTATCGGAAGTGCTTCTGCCTTCTGAGATAATTATTTTTGTTAGCATTTCATGTCTTAATTGAAAGCAAAGAGAAGTGCTAATACCTTATCCTGAGGACCAGATGGCACAATTGCAGTACAAGATGAATCATGTGAAGCTTTTTTTCAGGCTGTGGTTTAATTTTTTCCTTGCAAAATTAAGGAACATGTAAGATTGTATGTAATCTAGTGGGAAAGATAGTATGTGTATGAGTATTAGTGATAGAATGGAGACCTTATCATCAGCAGAGGGCTGTGGCCTGAGATGGCATGGGACAGACTGAGACAACAAACTTTTTCTTGCCAGATCCTGAGGGATTGGATTTGCTAGTTGGTGTGTCATCTGCTGCAGGGCTGATAGCATGCTTTGTTGGTGTTGATGGGTTAGGGTTTGCTGAGGTACCTTGTTTTGCCTTGGTGGGTACCTGTGATTCAGCACTGGTTTCACTTGGTGTTGGTGGTGTCTGGAGGGAAGTGCCTGGGCTTGCTGATATGATACTTGATATTGCCTGTGAAGTAGTTGGTGACTTAAGTAGCATTAGCTGAGTTGACGCACCGCATGATACAGTGGTGTTAACATGTAGAGATTCTTGATTTCTCATGACACTTTCCAATGTAAAGCTCACATTCCATACAAAGCTTTGCTCACTAAAATCTGTGATCTCATCTAGAATAAATTCTTTGTCAAGTGGATTTTCTTCAATTAGAGATTCTACTGGCCTGCGAATGAGATGCTGTGCAGTTCTCCCAAAAAGAATAAATGTAGCATTATCAGCATCATCCCTAGCGATGAGCACAACTTTGTACCTACGTGTATAATAAAAATGGTTATAACAATAATTGGGTGATAAATGGTAAATGTGCACAGAATACATTGCACTGTGATGCTGACCTTGCTACCGGTATCCCTATATGGGTGCAGACTGTCGCAGGAATTATCGTCACATATGCCTCTAACAGTAACATTGACTATAAAACGTGCTGGACCTTGCTGACCATATGGCTTGAAGTCTTGTGGCATCTGTCGCATGAATTGTACCACCAGGAATTTTCGTTACATATGCCTCTAACTGTCACATTGACTATAAAACATGCTCGCTGCAAAGGAAGACCGTTTTGTTGGTAATATGAGTGAAATAATTCGAAAGATATAATGATTAGGTAACTGGGAGAGAGTACAAACCTTGTATTTGTGAGGATTCAAAGCAAGGATTTACTATATGGTTCTTTCCTCGGCAATGTCCTAGCTGAATCCCGTGGCGGGAGTTTCCACCCATTTGATTGGTTGAAAGTTCACACTAAAACTATGCACAAAAGGTGTGTTTAGGATCGATGCATATTGTGGCAATAAAGATAAATGCAGTCTTGTAGACAGATTGGACAGATGATGAAAAGCAATAATATTACCTTTCTTTCAATTCAAGCACCTCAGGTATATCAAGGTTAATATACCATTTGCATGGTGAGCTTCCTGTAACGCTCCGGTTTCCGAGTCGTTAAAAACTATTTTTGTAAAAACCCTAATTTTAAAATTTTTGGATTTTTGTATGTGCTTAAGGACTAAGTACCATAGATCTCAGATCCAAGCCTCCTTGAAACCCTAAATCCTCATCCTCAAACTCTTTTCTAAATCCCAAGACCCGAATTTTGCAATTCGAATGTCTCTCTCAAAATATCCTCGGAGAAATTCAAATTCCAAGTTCCCTTCGAATCTCTCCTAAAGTCTTTGATACCATTATTTTACTCCTCCCAAAAATTCTCTGTACTCGGATTCGAATTTTGCAATTCGAAACCCTCTGATAAAACCCTTCGGATCAAGTTCCGAGTAATTGAAATCTCCTTTAAAAATCCTTCCTTAACCTCCTATTAATTCTCACCAAAAGTCCTCCTCAGAGAAACCCCAAGGATTAAACTCCAATTCTAAAATCCCCTCGAGATCTTCCTTCCTATATTCCTCTCTCAAAAAGTCTCTAAAAATTTTCCCCGAGTCGCAATCTCGAATTTAAAATTTTAATTCGAGTCCGAACCCTCTTTTGAAACCCTCCTTAAGATTCTCCTATATGTGTGTATACATATACATACACATGAGTGTATGACAAAATCCCAATTGAAACTCCTTTGGTTAATTCCTGAGAGAATTATGAAATCAAATCCCAAATTCCAAATAAAAACCCTTGAAGTTCCTTATCCTTTTTCCAAAAATCCCCACCCCAAAATTCCTTCCATATATATATATATATATATATATATATATATATATATATATATATATATATATATATATATCCAGACAAAATATCCCAAAAAGTCCTTTCCATAAAATCTCCAGAATTTTGTGGTCCAAAATATCAAATTTTGGATTAAAATCCCTTTGGAAATCATCCAAAATCCCTAGAAATAATTCCTAGAAAAATAATTAAGCCTACTGTTCCTGTAGGCTGCCACCATCCCTTTCTTGACCTGTTTCCCTGCCATCGCTGCGCGGCACAGTCGGCCCAGCCGAGCGCGCGCTGGATCTAATCCCCGCGGGGCCCGCACGTCAGCCACCCCCCTCCGCCTCTGTCTCAGCCGCATGTTGCTGACGCGTCGACGGTCGAGATCGACTCAGCCGTGCGACCCCACCTGTCAGCCGGCAACAGTACCTTCGTCTTCCTCCCGACACCGCTCGCCCTTTTCTCTCTCTTCTCTCGATCCCTCCTGATCCCTCTCTCTGTTCTCTCTCTGATCACCACCTCGAGCCCAGAGACGAAGGAAAGCTAAATCGCCATAGTTGTTTCCCTCAGCGCCGAGCCCCAGAGGTTAGCAGGCACGATAGGTCACCTCGTCCCGACGCCATACCCCTCTGTCCCTTCCCCTCTCTCTCGCGGCAGCACGAGGAGGCATGATGACGCCGGTCACAGAGGTTCGGCAGCGCCGCGTCCCGTCAACCCGAGCTCTGGCCTTATCTCGTGAGCTCCACCGCCTTTGTCCGTCATCGCGACACACCGCGCCCACGCTTATAAATCCGCCACCGAGCCACACCATTGCCCCAGGCTCGAGCTCTCTCTCTCCGCCGCCATTAAAACCTTCGGCCTTGCCTCAATCTGACAACTCCCGAAGCCAATCCAATAAACTAACACCACCACCGAGTTCCTCGTTCCCTCACGAGCCTAACCATACCCCCAATTTCACCTGGGCACCGTCGTAGGGAAAAGCCCCAAATCGAGTGCCGCCGCCGCCCCGCCATTGCCGTGCTTCAGAACTCGTGACTGCACAAGGTAAAAGCTCGATTTCCTCCCGCCATTCTCCTTCCCGCGGGACACTGAATCCATCCTAGCCCATCCCGAGCCCTCCTCCACTCCCTGGGTCGCCGGCGACGACTGCCCCTCGCCGCCGCCCCTTGTCTGTCGTCACCGGAAGCCGTCAACCGCCAATCACCTAATCCGAGCCGTTCACCTCCTTCGCCGCCCCCCTCTCGTTCCATTCCCGGATTCCCCTTCCTCCCCCTTGCCGCCAATCGTCGGTGCAACCACGGCCGCCGTGCGCCGTCAATCTCTACCGGCCGGTCTCCTGTTACCCGTCCGGCACTCTCCTCGCTCTCGGTCCCTAACATGCAGGCCCATGCGATAACTCCCTATCCAGTGGGCCCGACTGCCTAGTCTCTCCCCCTATCACTTCCAAGTGGGCCCCGTCCCTTTAAGTGCACAGTAATCTCTGACATGTGGACCCATGAAACACAGTAACTCCCTCCTCTCTCTCCCTATTACACTGCATGTGGGTCCCTCCCCATTAATACTCCTGTATGCATGACAAGTGGGGCCACACTGTCATCCTCTTTTCTCTCTCTTTCTTGTGGGCCCTAATTCCTGTTCACTCTCCCTATCACACATACATGTGGGACCATCATGTCTCATTAACATGTGGCTCCTACCTCATCCTCTCTCCCTGTGTCACTAACATGTGGGCCCTGCTTCCTTTCTCTCTCCTCTGCCACATACACCTGACCCCCACCTGTCAGCTCCTATTCCCCAAAATAATCCTTTTTCCAGAAATTCAAATAATTCTCTTTTTAATTCCAGAAAAATCCCCAAAACTTCCAAAATTCATATCTTTTCAACCGTAACTCCGATAGAGCCTGTTCAAGTCTCTAATTTTTTCTAAAAATGAGATCTACCTCATGGCACTATTAGTTATTAATAATAGTATATTATTTCTAGGTTTTTGTGTGTTTTTCTCTCGTTTCGCGTGTAGTCGACGCTTCGGAAATTCGTCGGAGGTCGGATTTTCGCGAGGATTTGAAGACGAAGCCTGAGACAAGTCACTCCTTGACCATATTGCTCCTAAATTTAAAATGTTTTGTTTGCAAAATTGCATTGCTAGTGTGCACGATAAATTGATCGGCCTCGGTTTGCGTGTCAAACCGAGGAACCTGCCTGGTAGTTGCATAAACCCTGTAGGTCTTTGATACCCTATCCTTTATCGCTCCACCCCATGGTACCTCGGTGACCGTGCTCTCTGAGCATGGATTCCAGTGGTTCCACCTCCAACACTATTGTTTGACGATTTGGGAAAATTAGGGTTTCCAAAGGTTTTCAAAACCCGACATGCGATGTTGGTTAGAGTGCGAAACAAAATTTATTTGCGAAAAATCCGCGGTGCAAAGTGATCGCCTGTGTGGTGGCACTTCGTATTCGCATATAAGGACCGGTTCCTTGGGGAATTTCATCCGAGCATCTCACAAGTGCGACCACACGGGTGGAATGGGACACCCCTGGCTGAGTAATTAGTGTTCCCAGGATGGTTTTCGGTTGCTAATAAATGTGGGACTGGCTGGCTGCCAAGAGGGCGATATACCTCTATCCCTGAGTACAGGAAGTGAGTTCCTGGTACTTGGTTGAGAGTGAGCACCCATTTATAGGGCAACGTGCTATCCTGGGAAGGCTTTGGAAAGGCCCTGTCGCGAACCTCCCTACCTGATCAGTGTGGGAGTAAACTCGCGTCGTGTGGGTAAAGCGTGCACCCTTTGCAAAGGTATACCAAACTATTCGAACAGCCGTGCCCACGGTTACGGGCAATGTGAGGTGATTCCTCTAGCGTAGATTTGTTTGCCAATGGTTTACGAAAGTGATTTGTGGTATGGGAACCGTTACCAGAATCGGCCTTAGTGGCTGATGGATGACCTGAGTGGTCTGAAACGGGGCTGTGTGACCCGGAATGTCAAATGGCATCATAGACTAGGCTTCTTGAGTGGGAGCAGTTTGTGAGTAAGTTGAGAATATGGATAGCTTGGGGAGCCATCGAGATGAGTTATGAATGGCTCGAGGAGCTGTGAGATGAGATGAGATGAAATGATGTCCTGGATGGGACCGAAGTGAAAAATGAGATTACGTCCTAAGTGGGCAAAAGTGAAAATAAAGTAATAAATGAGGACACAGTGGAACGCTGCTTGTGGGCGACCCACTGAACCACTATCGAGACCTGACAGGCGGTATAAGATTACCTGAAATCAATTAAAATTTGAGTAGTCTGCTCGAGTTGTTGAAAAGCAATTCGCAGACAGGATCGAGGCAAGAGCCTCCTTCCAGTCACAATGAGACAACTCACACTTAGGTTTTTGAAAATGTTTTCAAATGAAATGGTCTGCAAAATAAACCGCAGTCTATTCTTTGATAGCCTGCATAACTCACATTTTCCGTGACTTGCTAAGTATGTAAGTACTCAATCTATTTCTTTTCCCCTCATTCAGGAAGAGTGAAGTTGAAGTGAAAATTAAGGTTTCTTTCCTATCCCAAGCCGTTGCTTGTGGATGGATTCTCGCTGCGCTGTCATTCCGCTGCTGTTGTTCTGTTTGCTGGTTTCTGCTCAAGGCTTGCCCGAAGTTGCAACTTATAAAGGTATAGCATACATATATTTATTTATTTAGCTAATTGTTGTGGTACATCTCCGTTGACCGCGGGTACCAGCAAGGTTTCCTGGGACTGGTACCGGCATCGTGGTTCCGTGGGAGTTGGTTCACGCCAATCTCCTGCAGCGCTTCCTCTCCGGTGTCACCGTACGGGGGTACCGGGAAGGGGGCGTTACAGAGGTGGTATCAGAGCATAGGTTTGGTATAGAAACGAAACCCCTTCTCTCGTAGGATGCCTTTAAGGACAATATATTTAAATATAAAGACTATTTGCGAAAATTTTCCGCTCTCTTCTCTCACTCTAAATTTGCAAAAAGATTTTCTACTCCTTCACCCCCTCAAAATAATAGAAGCTAGATATTTCTTTCCCCTTTGTCGCCTGAAGACATGGAGTCCTCGCGCGCTCGAGACAGGACATGAAGATGGAAGCAAGAAGAGTTTAACCTTAGAAATCATCGCGAACTCGTTAGGAGTTTTGCGAAGATAGTGCGTGAGTGTGTTATGCCTGGTAGTCCGTTTTTGCATGGTGTGTTCCAGTCTTGGACTTGGCCACACCTAGTTTGGTCTTCCCGTTTGCGAAAAGAATTTTTCGTGGGTGGATTTCTTTTTCTTCTCCACTGTTTTCTCCTCTCCTAGTAATTTCCCTCTTGCCTTGGCCTTTCTGGGTTAGAATGGTTCGTCGTGCCCGTCGTCAAATCCGTGCCCCTAACCGCTTCGGATACGAGGATAACCCAGCTTAGGCAGCCAACCATAACCTCCACGAGAATCAGAACATGGATCAAGTAGCTGATAATGGACATGAAATCGCCAACGAACCCGTCAATCAGAATGCAGACGCAAACCAACCTGAGTTTCCCCCACCTCCACCACTTCACATGAACCTCCAACAGCTCCTGGCTATGCAAACTCAGATCCTACAAGGAATAGCCCAAACCCTAGCCGGATTGCAACAAGGGCAAGTGCAACCCCAACAACCTCAACAAAACAATGGAAGATCCAAGCTGATAGACTTCCTAAGATCAAGACCTCCTGAGTTCTCCCACACTATCGAGCCAGTCAAAGCCGATGATTGGCTTAAAGACGTGGAAAGGAAGCTAAACCTGGTACAATGCACCCTAATAGAGAAAACCCTCTTCGCAGCCCATCAATTAAGAGGACCAGCCGCGGAATGGTGGGAAAATTATTGTGCCGCACATGAAGATGCCGCAACCATCGAATGGAAGGAATTCGCGGAAGCTCTTCGAGCATCGTACGTCCCTGAGAGTATAATCGACATGAAAAAGGAGGAATTTAACAACCTCAAGCAAGGGCATAACAGTATTAACAAATACCTGAGTCATTTCCATAAGTTGGCTCGATATGCCCCGGAAGAAGTAAATACGGACAAGAAGAAAATACGGAAGTTTCTGAAAGGAATGAATGTGGATTTGAGACTTCAACTCGTGGCACATGAGTCCCCAACATCTTAGCATATGATAAATAAGGCTCTATTAGTAGAGGAAGCTGACAGAGAAATAGTAGACATAAGGAAGCGAAAGGCCTCACAATTTGGTTACCAACAAAAGGATGGAACTCTTCGAAGAACCAACCCATCCGGACAGTTTAATAGAGGCACAACCCAGTATGCCCCTTCTACTGGCTTTACTCCTCGCCCATATACTCCTAAACCCCCACAACAAGCGTCAGGTATCAGCAGTGCTAATAGTGGAGGAAGTAACTCCACGACACCCGCCATATCGACCAGAAGCCTGGCCGAAGTCGAGTGTTCCCGTTGCCATTAGATGGGACATTACTATCGACAATGCCCCCAAGGACAAGGCGATACCCGACCGGTACCGTCCAACGTGGGAAGTAACAAAGTTTCCACGATCGGTCCCAAGAGCGTCAACCCACAGAATAGCGGATCAGTGTCGCAGACTTCGCCTGTTTTCAGAAGATCTCGTCTCAACCACATAAATGCAGAAGAGGTTCAAGACACCTTAACCTTCAAGACCATAGACGAAGCAACAGAAGATCAAGTTCCACCAGAGCAGATGGACCTACAACAAGACCTGGAAGATTAAGTGACAA
The DNA here is from genome assembly GCA_003991445.1 of Oryza meyeriana var. granulata. Taxonomy (NCBI): domain Eukaryota; kingdom Viridiplantae; phylum Streptophyta; class Magnoliopsida; order Poales; family Poaceae; genus Oryza; species Oryza meyeriana. Next base: position 255,464 of record RYFJ01002116.1, read on the forward strand.
GACCGACGTACTCGCCAGGATATCGTGAAGTTTTGCCAAGACTCGAAGGATGAAGTCCGGAATAATGTAAAGAACCGACGAAGGCCTAGTTAGATAGGATGTCTAGTTCACCCTTGTAGCCCTCGTGGTTCCCCTTATCTCGAATCTCGGGGACGAGATTCTTTTTAAGGGGGGTAGGCTTGTAACGCCCCGGTTTCCGGGCCGTTAAAAACTATTTTCGTAAAAACCCTAATTTCAAAATTTTTGGATTTTTGTGTGTGCTTAAGGACTAAGTGCCGTAGATCTCAAATCCAAGCCTCCTTGAAACCCTAAATCCTCATCCTCAACCTCTTTCCTAAATCCCGAGACTCGAATTTTGCAATTCGAATGTCTCTCTCAAAATATCCTCGGAGAAATTCAAATTCCAAGTTCCCTTCAAATCTCTCCTGAAGTCTTTGATACCATTATTTCACTCCTCCCAAAAATTCTCTGTACTCGGGTTCGAATTTTGCAATTCAAAACCCTCCGATAAAACCCTTCAGATTGAGTTCCGAGTAATTGAAATCTCCTTTAAAAATCCTTCCTTGACCTCCTATTAATTCTCACCAAAAGTCCTCAGAGAAATCCCAAGGATTAAACTCCAATTCTAAAATCCCCTCGAGATCTTCCTTCCTATATTCCTCTCTCAAAAAGTCCCCAAAAATTTTCCCTGAGTCGCAATCTCAAATTTAAAATTTTAATTCGAGTCCGAACCCTCTTTTGAAACCCTCCTTAAGATTCTCCTATATGTGTGTATACATATACATACACATGAGTGTATGACAAAATCCCAATTGAAATTCCTTTGGTTAATTCCTGAGAGAATTATGAAATCAAATCCCAAATTCCAAATAAAAACCCTTGAAGTTCCCTATCTTTTTTCCTAAAATCCCCACCCCAAAATTCCTTCCATATATATATATATATATATATATAGAGAGAGAGAGAGAGAGAGAAAATATCCCAAAAAGTCCTCTCCATAAAATCTCCAGAATTTTGTGGACCAAAATATCAAATTTTGGATTAAAATCCCTTTGGAAATCATCCAAAATCCCTCGAAATAATTCCGGGAAAAATAATTAAGCCTACTATTCCTGCGGGCTGCCTCCCTCCCTTTCTCGACCTGTTTCCCTGCCATCGCTGCGTGGCCCAGTCGGCCCAGCCGAGCGTGCACTGGATCTAATCCCCGCGGGGCCCGCACTTCAGCCACCCCCTCTGCCTCTGTCTCAGCCGCACGTTGCTGACGCGTCGACGGTCGAGATCGACTCTGCCGCGTGACCCCGCCTGTCAGCCAGCAACAGTACCTTCGTCTTCCTCCCGACACCGCTCGCCCTTTTCTCTCTCTTCTCTCGATCCCTACCGATCCCTCTCTCTGTTCTCTCTCTGATCACCACCTCGAGCCCGGAGACGAAGGAAAGCTAAACCGCCATAGCTGTTTCCCGAAGCGCTGAGCCCCAGAGGTCAGCAGGCATGATAGGTCACCTCGTCCTGACGCCATACCCCTCTGTCCCTTCCCCTCTCTCTCGTGGCAGCACGAGGAGGCATGATGATGCCGGCCACAGAGGTTCGGCAGCGCCGCGTCCCGTGAACCCGAGCTTTGGCCTTATCCCGTGAGCTCCACCGCCTTTGTCCATCGTCGCGACGCGCCGCGCCCGCACTTATAAATCCGCCACCGAGCCACGCCATTGCCCCAGGCTCGAGCTCTCTCTCTCCGCCGCCATTAAAACCTTCGGCCTCGCCTCAATCTGACAACTCCTGAAGCCAATCCAATAAACTAACACCACCACCGAGTTCCTCATTCCCTCACGAGCCTAACCATACCCCCAATTTCACCTGGGCGCCGTCGTAGGGAAAAGCCCCAAATCGGGCGCCACCGCCCTGCCATTGCCGTGCTTCGGAACTCGCAATTGCAGAAGGTAAAAGCTTGATTTCCTCCCGCCATTTCTCCTTCCCGCGGGACACCGCATCCATCCTAGCCCATCCCGAGCCCTCCTCCACTCCCTGGGTCGCCGGCGACGACCGCCCCTCGCCGCCGCCCCCTGTATGTCGTCGTCGGAAGCCGTCGACCGCCAATCACCTAATCTGAGCCGTTCACCTCCTTCGCCGTCCCCCTCTCGTTCCATTCCCGGATTCCCCTTCCTCCCCCTCGCCGCCAATCGCCGGCGCAACCACGGCCACCATGTGCCGTCAATCTCTACTAGCCGGTCTCCTGTTACCCATCCGGCACTCTTCTCGCTCTCGGTCCCTGAATGCGGGCCCACGCGATAACTCCCTATCCAGTGGGCCCGACTGCCTAGTCTCTCCCCCTCACTTCCAAGTGGGCCCCGTCCCTTTAAGTGCATAGTAATCTCTGACATGTGGACCCATGAAACATAGTAACTCCCTCCTCTCTCTCCCTATTACACTGCATGTGGGTCTCTCCCCATTAATACTCCTGTATACATGATAAGTGGGGCCACACTGACATCCTCTTTTCTCTCTCTTTCTTGTTAGCCTCAATTCCTGTTCACTCTCCCTATGATAGATACATGTGGGACCATCATGTCTCATTGACATGTGGCTCCTACCTCATCCTCTCTCCCTGTGTCACTGATATGTGGGCTCTGCTCCCTTTCTCTCTCCTCTGCCACTTACGCCTGGCCCCCACCTGTTAGCTCCTATTCCCCAAAATAATCCTTTTTTCCAGAAATTAAAATAATTCCCATTTTAATTCCAGAAAAATCCCAAAAACTTCCAAAATTCATATCTTTTCAACCGTAACTCCGATTGAGCCCGTTCAAGTCTCTAAATTTTTCTAAAAATGAGATCTAACTCATGGCACTATTAGTTATTAATAATAGTATATTATTCCTAGGTTTTTGTGTTTTTTCTCGTTTCACGCGTAGTCGACGCTTCGGAAATTCATCGGACGTCAGATTTTCGCGAGGATTTGAAGACGAAGTCTGAGACAAGTCACTCCTTGACCATATTGCTCCTAAATTGAAAATGTTTTGTTTGCAAAATAACATTGCTAGTGTGCACGATAAATTGATCGGTCTCGGTTTGCATGTTGAATCGAGGAACCTGCCTGGTAGTTACATAAACCCTATATGTCTTTGATACTCTATCTCTTGTCGCTCCACCCCATGGTACCTCGGTGACCGTGCTCTCTGAGCATGGATTCCGGTGGTTCCACCTCCAACACTATTGTTTAACGATTTGTGAAAAATTAGGGTTTCCAAAGGTTTTCAAAACCCGACATGCGATGTCGGCGAGAGTGCGAAACAAAATTTATTTGCGAAAAATCCACGGCGCAAAGTGATCGCCTGTGTGGTGGCACTTCGTATTCGCATATAAGGACCGATTCCTTGGGGAATTTCATCCGAGCATCTCACAAGTGCGACCACACGGGTGGAATGGGACACCCCTGGCTGAGTAATTAGTGTTCCCAGGATGGTTTTCAATTGCTGATAAATCTGGGACTGGCTGGTGCCGAGAGGGCGATATACCCCCGTCCCAGAGTACAGGAAGTGAGTTCCTGGTACTTGGTTGAGAGTGAGCACCCATTTATAGGGCAACGTGCTATCCTGGGAAGGCTTTGAAAAGGCCCTGTCGCGAACCTCCCCACCTGATCAGTGTGGGAGTAAGCTCGCGTCGTGTGGGTAAAGTGTGCACCCTTTGCAAAGGTATACCAAACTGTTCGAACAGCCGTGCCCACGGTTACGGGCAATGTGAGGTGATTCCTCTAGCGTAGATTTGTTTGCCAATGGTTTACAAAAATGATTTGTAGTATGGGAACCGTTACCAGAATTGGCCTTAGTGGCCGATGGATGACCTGAGTGGTCTGAAACGGGGCTGTGTGACCTGGGATGTCGAATGGCATCATAGACTAGGCTTTCTGAGTGGGAGCAGTTTGTGAGTAAGTTGAGAATATGGATGGCTTGGGGAGCCATCGAGATGAGTTATGAATGGCTCGAGGAGCCGTGAGATGAGATGAGATGAAATGATGTCTTGGATGGGACTGAAGTGAAAAATGAGATTTCGTCCTAAGTGGGCGAAAGTGAAAATAAAGTAATAAATGAGGACACAGTGGAACGCTGCTTGTGGGCAGACCCACTGAACCGCTGTCGAGACCTGACAGGCAGTATAAGATTACCTGAAATCAATTAAAATTTGAGTAGTCCGCTCGAGTTGTTGAAAAGCAATTCGCGGACAGGATCGAGGCGAGAGCGTCCTTCTGTCACAATGAGACAACTCACACTTAGGTTTTTGAAAATGTTTTCAAATGAAATGGTCTGCAAAATAAACCCCAGTCTATTCTTTGATAGCCTGCATAACTCACATTTTCCGTGACTTGCTGAGTAAGTAAGTACTCAATCTATTTCTTTTCCCCTCATTCAGGAAGAGTGAAGTTGAAGTGAAGATTAGGGTTTCTTTCCTATCCCAAGCCGTTGCTTGTGGATGGGTTCTTGCTGCGCTGTCGTTCCGCTGCTGTTGTTCTGTTTACTGGTTGCTGCTCAGGGCTTGCCCGAAGTCGCAACTTATAAATGTATAGCATACATATATTTATTTATTTAGCTAATTGCTGTGGTACATCTCCGTTGACCGTGGGTACCAGCAAGGTTTCCTAGGACTGGTACCGGCATCGCGGTTCCGTGGGAGTTGGTTCACGCCAATCTCCTGCAGCGCTTCCTCTCCGGTGTCACTGTACGGGAGTACCGGGAAGGGGGCGTTACAGTTAGCCCTGTAGATCACGGCATGGATGGTTGGATGCTGTTGTTTGTATGCAACACAGAATACAACAATTTCATAGTTAGATAGAAATGTACCTATGTCCTTGTAATCCTTGACAAGTGTCCCAACAAACACGATGACTTGAGGTTGAGTTTGGCCAGCATTAAATATTCTGTCAGCATCGAAAGCAGTTGCCCTGTCTCGCCAAAGTGTGATAGGCAATGTTGAATTTCTATATTTGTAGATTAATGGTCAAATTGTTGGTGTAATTAAAATTGGAATGTATGATTGAATGTTAACAACTTGTGGTAATAGTTAGTCTGAATATGAGGCTATAAGAGGAACTGATACGGTAAAAAGGAAGAAGGTGAGTATTAACTAAATAACTAACCTTTCATCACAGATTTGTAATGTTCTCTTTAAACTATCGATGTTCCTTGACTTAGAACGCAGAGTAGCCGTGGCACCAATTTCAGTAATGACACCCATAATATCTGGTTACATAGCATGCAAATTTAGCCAATGATATGATGAAGTGGGACCTAGACATAATAATGGTAATATCATAGCAGTGTATCATACCAACGTAGAATAGATTCTTGTCCACAAGAAATGAAATTTCTTCAAAAGGCGTTAACAAAAATGTTGAACCAGGGAAACCAGGACGAACATCGATGCATTCTTCAAAGGTTGTCCATTTAGTGAACAAAATCATTAGACTGTTTGCAACTGGCCTATATGTTTTGTTTGCAATTTTTACACAAAAGGAGTCAATGTAGTAAACTTTTCCTTCTTGTAGGAGAGGCTTCAGCTTTTGAATTGCAGGTGGATAGATCTAAGCATCTATGCTATTACCTTGCATATTTTCAATATAGATGATGTTGTGAACAGCATTGCAGAAAACATAGAATAAATTGCATAGCGATTGAATTCTTACCATCTCATCAAGAAAGACAAGGTTAGTGTGTAGGATCTTTGTATCATCAATGAGATCACAGAAGTCCCGCAGCCTTGGAACCCATGCCACAATACGTTTGTTTGGGTCTCCAAACAGAAGTTCTAAAATGAGTACATGCGCCATTTGGAACCTGCAATAAGGATTAAAGTTGCTTTAGCATGTACAAATTTATAGTGTTGTGCTAGATAATACAATGTTGAGGACAATAGTACATAGGATCTTTAGAGTCATATGTTGCAGTAAGTATATAGTATATAGTAACTATTACAGAAATCTATTTATTCCAAAATGTATATATGTACAAAATGAACGGTCAGTTGCTGTTGAGGGAAAAATGCTAGCCATGAAGCGGCGGAGCCTACAACAGCAAGGGCTTTGGATTGTTATAGTAATAGTCTACGGAAAAAGGCAAATATGATATATAGAATAATGTTGAGAACAGCACCACTACCAATGTAGGAGAGAGTATCTTAGTGTAAACAACATTTCTTGTTTGGTTCCTACATGATCCATCATCATTTTAGATCAATATTTTTAGCCCTGATCGGCTTGTTGCTCTTGAAAAAGCAACATAGAATTGGCCATGTGTGAAAACAGGTTTCGTAAGGTATACGCCAACTCGCTCTAGTGTTTGGCCTTGGCTTTTATTGATAGTCATTGAATAGAAAACTCCTTTGTAATGTGAAAGGCCACTTTATTTTTGTTGTTCTTAGTGTGATTCTGGGCATATAAACAGTTTGTCTGATGTTTGATCCGGTGACTATAATGCATTGTAAAATCCTTTCACCTAAGGCAGAAATTAATAGTCTTGTTCCATTGCAAAGACCTATTGATTGGTTCAAGTTTCGGAGTAGCATAACGACAACACCTTCTTTGAGAACAAGTTTATGTGTAGGGAAGTTAGTGGCATTTATTAAGGAATTCAGGTGGGTATAGCAAGTCAAAATCTGGAATCCGTTCAGAGCATTCAAATATCGTATCGTAGCTTAAATATATCCTTGCATCTCCTAGGACCAAGCCAATAACATAGTCGTTAATCTCATCAACTGTTATATTGTTAGGACATACAATGGCATGAGAAGCTAGGTACTCAGGTTTTTTGTATGATGCAAGGAAATCAGCATAGACCTCATTGACAATAGCAACTAATTTATCACCATCGATCATAACAAGCAAATCATTAGGAATTGTCACCCATGAAGGATGAACCTCACCTTCCTTCGCAATCATCAGCAAAGTTCTGTTACCAACAGCCAAAACCCAGTCACTAAAATCACGCAACTCATTTCTTTTGGTTTCTGGCAGGTATCTATTAATTAGCCTCATGTTTACGTTTAGAGTTAATAGTGTTACATGTTTCCATAGATCTGAATTTGTTATTGATGCATTGATTACAACAAGACATGAACCTTTAGGAACAACCCACAATATTTGTCGAAAATTACCACCTAGAACAATAGGTTTTCCTCCAAAAGGTATAATTGATTTTGTAGGACATGTCTCAGAAAGAATATCACGTAATGTGCGGTCTAGTGATTTAAAACAACGCCTATGTGTCATTGGAGCCTCATCCCATATAATAAGTGCAATCTCAATTAAAAGTTTAGCAAGCATAGTTCCTCATTTTATATTGCATATGCTAGTTTCATCAATGTTGATTGGTATTTTAAATCGTGAGTGAGCTGTTCTACCTCTAGGTAATAGTAGAGATGCTAGTCCTGATAAAGCGACAACGAGCACAATTTTATTTTGTGATTTAAGCTTTGCAATGATAGCATTCCATACAAATTTTTTGCTAGTTCCACCATGGCCACACACAAAGAAAAGGCCAAGTCCGTTAGCAGCAACACAAGAGACTATTGTGTCAAAAATGTATTTTTTGGTCAGTATTCAATTGTGCTACTAAAGAATCTGCATACATAGACATCAAAAGTGGATCAATATAAGTTCTTCATCAATTAGTCTATTACCACCAGGAAACTGGGGAGTGGAAGTTGGAAGTGGCAAATTGTAATCTTTTATGTTACCACCACTATTTCCAAAATAGTTGTAAGCTCATGCAGAAGGATATTAAGTAAGTGCTCATGCGGAATAATACAATGCAGGTTATTTAACGCCTTTTTCAACCTATTGTGTATATCATCTATCATGTAAAGCCAATATTTATCGAACAATGATCGCACATTAGTAACAGAGCAATAAAGAACGATAGTTACAAATAGTTGTCTAAGTTGTCGTGAAGATGCAGATAATATAGCCTCATCAAAAAGAAGGAACCATTCATTGTCTCCTTCAATAAGTCCTCTTGCCTCACATACTTCCCCATATGTGCCATAGACAATGCCATTGTATGAGACCATATCAGCATAACTTTGGGCACCTTCAACTATCATTAGTAGCATTCATAGGTAGTAAAGCTCACTAGAAGTTGGATGGACATAATAAATTCTACCAATTTTAGGAGCAGGTGTTCGTTCACGCCAAATTCGAGATGACGATTCCCGTTACCATTCCTTTGGAAACTCACAATATGTTATTGAACGGGCTTTTGGATATTTTCTATTATCTTCAAACCATTCAGTGAGCATTAAACGTTTCACAGCAGGATTGTTAAGCACTGCTCGTAGATCAGAACCTTTCTCATATCTAACATAGTTCCTGCTAGGCAAATGGACCACCAAGTGCTCAACAGGTGGAACTCTATAATGTATTTCAAATTCAAACACTCGATGAAGTGCCTCACATGTTGAAAGAAATCTAGCATCCATGTATTCTAATGTCTCATTTGGTGGAGCTAGGTCATGGTACACTTTCACACGGTCTTGTCCTTTTGTGATGTATTTGAATAAGTATTTTATTAGGTTTGATTTGTTACACCATCAACATTTATATGTGCCTTATATGTTTTAAGCAAAGCTATGTTGTATGGAACAACCAATCTGTTGTCTAAGGGAATGCCATTCTTGATAATGCATCGCCCATTTCGTCGTCAATAAATTATAAAACCAGATTCATCATTAATGGTCTCATCTTGGAAATCTTTTGGATAGTGTTTTGAGCATTTATCATTTTTCATACAAGCACAGCTTTTGTTGGCATCACCACAAGGACCATGCATCATAAATTCACAAACTAATTCATATCCTAGTCGATCAATGTCATAGTCAGGTATCTCAGCAGAAATGGAGCCATCTATGACAGATGCTAATACCTCAGCAGTGGGCACTGCAAGCCAAACCGAGCAATGTATATGTGGGCAGTCCACGCTTCTGGAATTCGACAGTGTACAGCACTAACACAATTTAAAAGGAGGAGGGATGAGAGGGAAATCCAATGAGAAGACTATATTGAAAAGAAAATGTTGGTACTACCTGCAAGAACTTTACCAAACGTTCTTCCTTCTCTAATATCAATGATCAAGTCGTTAACCTTCGTATTAAGTACTCGAACAATAACATCAGCTCTATCTGATGGTTGTTGTCCAGGTTCAAATCGAATTGTCTCAGCTATTTCTTGCCACTTAGAGTTACATGTGAACATCACAAATAGATCAGAGGATCCATACACATGGCAAATTGCCATCGCATCTTGATAATTCATTACCATATACCTCCTGGCTCCAATGAAACTAGCAGGAAGTATAACACGCTTGCCAACTGAATCCCCATTAGTAATACCTCTATCAATCACATCTACAATTCCTTCTATAGAGTCAGCACGCAGGTCATCTCGATGGTCAATTATGTACTGCAACCTATTAGCCTCAATGGTAGAATAGACATCAACATCGATCTGATCACTGAGTCAACCATAGCACATGAAAGGGTTAGGCTCATTTAATCTATAGTTCATTTTGTATCTATAGTATTCCAATATGGTAACATACTTTTTGCCAATTCCATCATAGTTGTTGTATTTAATGCCTAGGTGGAAGCCACGTTGACCATATGGGAATAACAAAGGGTATTGCAAAACCATATATGATGGATGCAACGAAGACACTTGGTGCAGGCCATGATCGTTCTCATGGAAAAGTACATCGAATTTGTATTCTTTCGCTAAAAAAACTCCTAATATTATAGCAGCTATTTCACCATTTCTTGGTAAGTTCTATTGGATATCATCTTTAGAGTTGCAGCCTAAGAGGTGAAGAGTTAATTTCTAGTCACCATGCTCGGAAAGGTGCTCTCTAGCATATCTGAAGTTTTGGACAAGGCTATTTTCATTATCAAGCATGGATGAAAGGGCATTAATAATTTCATAATATGTTTTATCTGCACTATCACCATCATTTTCAAAAATATTTAATCGATTTTGTGTTTCATTCTGTAGATCATAGATATAGAACTATGCAAATTTAGGGCGTGAGCCACGTGATGGCAGAAGAGTGCACAACACTGTTGATTTTGAAAACATAAGGTGCATTCCCAGTATTAATTGATTTGTCAATGGTGGCATCCATTGAAGTGAAAGCAAACATCGAATTGTATTATCAACTTTGTCTAATAAATCTTTTGCAACGTGCATCACCATTAAAGTTTAATAATGTCGTAGGTGGTTCCAGAGGTTGACGCAAAGTAGGTAGTTGTATTTTACCACTCTTGCAACAAAGATTATAAATTATCTTCCTTTTTAAAATAGCAGAAACGCTTATAACTCTCTCCTGATACCAAAACACAACACCGCAATATGGGCATTCATATGTTGGAGGACCATAATATGATATGCCTAGGTACAACGTTGTAATATACATATCAACGATGTCATAATTTTGTTTTGGAATAATGACAGTATATTTATGTTAACTATGGATTGCAAACCCTTTAAGGATTAAATGTACTCATTTTTTGTGCACAACGAACTGGCACTAGCTTGGGCATTGACAACTGCAGTGAATAAATATCACAATGATACTTTACCAACATAAATGCAAGCTAGAACATGGACAACATGCAAAAAGCATTGACCAACATACCATTGTTATTGTGGGCAAGAGGCAAAGGAGGTATCTTTGAGCGTAGCAAGCAACGCCTTTGCCTATTTAATCTAGCCAATTCAAGTGTGAAATCCATAAGAGAGCATGGCCTCTTGCCTCTATCTACCTAGGGAGATTCAGGTGCTATTAGTATTGTATGCCCTATGCGCATGGTAGGCTGTCATGACAAAACATTTGCAGCCCGCCTCTCTCGGCTAGCACGTACCCTGCGCACCCTATTCAAAACATAGAATAAAATCATGCATGCACAGACATCGCATAAAACCTTGCAAACAATCAGATCATATGAAGGAAAATTACCAGAAGAAGAGGAAGCAGAGAAGAAAGTACCTTGGAGAAAACAATGCAGGATGAATTTGCGGTGCAGAGGGACGGTAGCAACCAGGAAGGGTTCAAGATGGATTAGCGGAGAAAACTAGGTTCTGGAACAATAGACGTAAAGAAGAACAACACAAAGCAGCTATCAACGCAGACAACCAGGGTTGTATGATGCAAACAAGATGGTCAGCATAGCACACACAAATCTGAAACAACTGGGACGGCAAGCAGACAGAAGAAAATTGCATGAGCGAATGGAGAAGGAAGAAGAAAAATCCACCTACGAGATTGTACTAGCAGCCCTTGCACTCCTTGATAAAACTAATCAGGAACCTTTGAAGGATTGGTATAGCCCATGCAAATCCTTTCCCCTAAAAAACATGGGAAACCAAAAGGCAGTAATCAAGAATTGCGGATGGGAAGCATGTAAAGAAGGGGGAAAACCCTTCGATAGCATCGGTCGACAGAAAGCAAGAACCAAACGATATCAGTTGAATCCTTGCCTTGCCATGGTGGATGGATCAACCTCACAGGAACACGAGCTGAGTGGGGGCAAAAGCGAACCAGGAAAAGCGAAGAGGAGGAAGAAAGCAAAAATTCCCGGGCTATAAGAAATTATTGGGGACACATAAATAGGGAAATTTCAATTACACCTGACAATAGATGACCCACCAATAACGGATGGAACTATGTGGCCCCCATGATAGATGACCCCAGCTGACAGTGGGACAAATGCTTTGTAGAAAGAAATGGCATCGTCATAGCTAACAAAAACAAATTAGAAACATTGATGCACATGAACAAACCTAGATGGACCTACACTTGTGATCAAGTCAGGCAAGGCAGGTGGCATCAGCCCACAAGATAGAGACCACAGGCGCAATGAACCAATTTCACATTCCGCTAGTGATCTAGCCAAGAGAAAATAGGCCAATCAGAAGGCGAGGCTTGTGGCAAGTGGAACTAGTAGGCTGCTCCACCCAGCTAGCCCACACGATGCGCACGGTCTTCTAGGAAAGCCACCACAACACCAGTAAGCAAAGTCCACACCATGCAACACGCAAGAGGAAAGAAGGGGCCCAAGCAGCAGCGAAATCACAACATGGACAAATTCTAGCGGTGCATCACGCATGAATAGAGAACTACATGTAAAAGGACATGGCCCAGCCTGTGAACACATTCCATGGTAGGTAGAAAGAAAAAAAAGAAGGCTCACATGGCAATAAGACGGAACCTAGACCTGATGCATCGAGCGAACAATACCCACGCTCGCACGTAGCAAAAAAGCATAGCGGGCCCGCGGACCAATCGAGGCAAACACCATGCCAAACAGCCATGCGCCCGATGCAGTGGACGAAAGATGGCAGCGACCATGCAACCCCACCTCGTAGCTGAAATGTACACCGTGCACATAGACCAGCTAGAAGGAACGCATGCAGCTAATAGGGCCAACAACAATAAATCACTATCGGCCGATGCCAACCACAAATGGCCAAGACGAGGAACAACAACGAGGCTAGAAATCTCGTGATATCCCAATGCGAGCTGACGTGTCGGCACGCTGCAACATCCACGCCAGCAAAAAATCCGGTGTAAGCAGCAGAGCCCAGCAGCTTTGAAGACTTTAGATTGCCAATACTGTTAATTATCCTCTCGCCCGAAAAGAAAAACACTTCTATCCGGGCATCCGATTCTACCTGAAAAATCGCAAGCCCGCACCGCCTTCTCTTCTTCCTCATTTCTCTCTCCCTCTCTATTCTAACTGCACAAAGTGCATCCGCCAAAAGCTCTGCATGCATACAGCTGCACCCTCCTGACTCTCTCTCCTCTATGTGTTACTGTGCATACATGCACAACTTATTAGCAAAACTTTAAACTTTTTTCTCCTAAACTATGTATCCAATCTACTATCCGAGTGCACGTTGTATTTGTTATAATTAAATCTTTACAATAAAATCCTACATGATTCTATTCCAATGAAAAAAAAATTTGTAGTTTTTTGCAACGGATATTTTTTAAATGCTGCACTTATTTAAATGTTTTAAGAAGTGTTTTCTCATGTTTCATTAGGCTATCTACACATGTTGCACGTAGTGTTCTTTTGAATATTTTAATAAATATTTTGTCTTTTTTCAATGGTTACAACTCGATGTTTTGTACATGATATAAAAATGTTTCAACAAAATCAAGTATTTTGCAAATATGTTGTATGTTTCATATGTTTTTTTAATGTTTCGCTAGTTGGGGCTTGATGTTATATGTAGTGGTTGTCAGTGTTGCCGTTAGTATTATTTCGAATGTTGCATTTCGCTGAAACATTTCACAAAGTGAGTTGAAACATTTGATCAAGTGATAAAAATAATTTTCTATATGTGGTGAAACAATGCTCGACTTTTTGGGACGAATTTGACCAAGTAAATTTTCTATATATATATATATAGAGAGAGAGAGAGATGGGCTATGGTGCGGCATGCCGCACGGCCCCCTCCGTGCGGCATGCCCCGGGCTGTCGGATGGGCGCGATCGACGGTCCCGAGACATTCCCGCGCCCCGCCCGAGACCGAGCCTGTGCGTCCCAGGACCAGAGGCGCGACCCGGGGCCGAGAATGCCCCGGACCGTCAATCGCGCCCATCCGACGGCCCGGGGCGTGCCGCACGGAGGGGGCCGTGTGGCATGCCGCACCATAGCCCATCTATATATATATATATATATATATATAAAGATCTTCTTGTAAAGATTTAATTACAACGATACAACGGTATAATTGAATTATAGATTGGATAAATAGTTTACCAGAAAAAACTATTTGAAATCTATTTTTTAATCAAACTCATGCACATGCATGCATAGAGTTGAGTTTGTACTGCTGTGAGAGAGGATGCATGCGACCGTGTGCATATCTCATATGTGAGTGGATTCATGCCAGCGTGTGAGTGCTGAGCTGACAAAGAGGGTGCAGGCATACGATAGCATGCATGCGACAGCTGCGAAGCGTCCGACGATTGGCTTAATATCGGACGTCCGAGCTGTAGTTGTGTCTATTTAAAAAATATGCCCGAGTAAACGTTATTTGTTCTACCCCGTTCGATAGAAATCTTTACCTAGGCTTATCTATAGCATGTAAAACGAGCCAAGTCATTATAGTATAATTAAATAGTATGATTAATTAAGTATTAACTATTATAAATTTGAAAAATAAATTTATTTTATTTTTTAAAACAAACTTCTATATAGAAAATTTTTTATACGAAACACATAGTTTGATAGTTTGGGAAGCGTACTTAAAGAAAACAAGGGAGTAGATATCACACCTGGAAATTCACAACCAATTTCCAAAGCAATTTATGTATACAATCCCCGTTCAGAAATCAGCCGGGTACCCAAAGTGGCATTTCAGTATGCAAATCCAACATAATATAAACGTTAAATACTTAAAAAAAACACTTAGTCCTCACAAGTAAAAAATCTGCAGTGGAAAGACAATCGACCTAGCTTTAACTCCACACCCATAGACAACTCAGCTAGGGTATAAGCCAGGTCTCTAAGTCCATCTTCTCCAATAGAATGCTTATCTCTGATGATGGTGATTAAGCAAAACTAAGTACCTCCCACCGAACTCAACAAGCCACATACAAAATGCAATGTGGTTTAGGCCAAAATCCCCCGTACCAGGACCCAAATTAACCTCTCCATACCCGGGGATATCAAGTTACCATCAATTACCAAAATATTGCTATTAATGAGTAGTGTGATACTAATCACCAAAAACATCGTTAAGCTCATCCATAATTGTGGGCATAACTATTCAAGTAGTTTTACTCTGGTCAGAGGTATACAAATTTACCCATAAAACATAACTCCATAACATGTTACCGTGCGCTTCAATACCATCACGGTATCTTGGAAAGGAATTGTAACGGGGCACATGGCACAACACAGCCCAACATAGTTGCACCTACCCAAGTTTCCTGTCTTCCCCAAAGGTATAGACTCACTCGACGTCCCCTGTGGACTTATCTCCGCTATTCCACAGTCTGGTACCCTATATTGGATCACGCTATACAACAAGTCCAACCGTTGTCCACTCTGCCTTGTGGTTAGGATGGTAAATATTTTACAATAGTACCTTGCGAACCGGTCCTTAATTGTCATAAGTACGACCATCAAAACCATGTACTCATAACCCACCATTAATTAAGTTTTAGTTGAAATATTAATTAACCAACCATGACAAATTGTCGTGGGCTACCATTAAATAATCATAGTTGAATCATCAATGAAGTATATATCATCCCACATAAAATGATACTAGTCTTTCTAAGCAGGGTTAAGCAAAACTAATTAATCTAATCAAACCATTATATAAGATTGTGGCTTGTCCAGACTAATTTCCTAGGGTGACAAAGTATAGATATGAATAGCAAATCATGACCATAATCAAATGATATAGGAATATAATAATAACTCATAATAATGTCATTTGAAAATGCATGCAATACCAGTAAAACAAAATAGTTTTCGTAATTGGGATCAATATGCTCAAGGGGATTGTTGTGTGACTTATATCACTTCTTCAAATAATCTTCCAAAACTTTTTCCTCAAACTCGCGATACTTCGAAACGACGGAAAACTACACGTTACAAGTAAAACGAGAAAATAACACTAATAAAAATCAAATAAATAGTACATAAAACGTAAACTAACGTGTATATCTTGATTTTAAATGAATTTTGAGACTTAAACAACCTCATTCCGAGTTCATATAAATTAGTTGTGAATTTTACAAGATTTAATCCAGTTAAAGTCTATTTAAAAGGATTAAACAAAATTATTACATCATATTTATTTATTTATTTATTATTGGAAAAGAAAGAATATGATATCAGCCAAAGAGAGAGCCCGTGAAATCAATATTATTTACGAATAAGACCCACACATCACAAAGAGGAGGAGATTAAAAAAGGTAGATACGTACCCAACCTCAAGTTGATTTTCCCTTTTTTAAAACTTGGAATCGAAAGCATTGAACCCATGAAACGTGCTAGTATCCTCTTCCTGTTGGGTGGCACAAAGTGTAGTGTTTATCAACACCAACAAAACCCAAAAAACAAAGAAAAATATAATCAGTTTCGTGACATCTACCCATCGTAATTTTCGAAATATTAAAGAAGCCCCTTGCCCTTCTCCTCCCGAGCCCTTACATAACACTCGCCGCCGCCGCCCACACGCCGGCGAGGTCGACTCGTCGCTCGCCCCAACATCGTGGCCGATGGGCCGACGAAAAAGCGAATAGTCAACGAGCAGCCGAGTATAATATATACATACAAAGTTGCAAGCCCCCGGTCGTCCGTACCCAACCTGCCAAAATTGCCAAATCACCCTCCAATTCTTTTCCCCTCCTCCCCCTCTGCCGCCATGACCTCCTCCTCCTCTTGACCCCAGCATCATCGCCCCAATCCATGAGAGTTCCCGCGCCAGAATCGAGCCTTGCCGCACGAGGATGTCCCGGTCCGACGTCGTCTACAGGTGATTGCCCCCTCGCTAACCCAACCCACATTTTCTGTCTTCTCTTGCCGCAATCTCTCCGGTTTGGTGCGGTGAAGGGTGGGGGTGATTCGGGGCAGGTTCTTGTAGTGCCATGGGGATGCTGGAAAGTTAGGTTGCTTTATACGATGCTCGCCTCTTTTTTTTTTAATCTTTGCAGCGGGAATCTTGGTGTTCTAGTCTTATTGGAATCAAGAACCAAGGATAAAAATTTATAGCATTTGGATGACTTCGGTACTTTTTTTATTTTTTATGTGTATAAGTATGAAAAATGCGTGCAATCTATACCTAGTGAAAAATTTTAAAATTCGAAGGAGCTGGTAGCGTTGCAGATTGGGATGCTTTAAAGTGGTACTAAAAACTAGGGTGATGTGCAACATTTGCAAGTATATATGTGTTATCTTCCGGTCAAGTCTGCACTATCAACTAGATTCAGGATGCTGGAATTTTAGGAGCCTTGTTATTTCCTATAAGGTATAGTTAGCTCTCCATGCAGTGCTTTAATGCGTTATCACACTTTAGAGGGGATTCTGCTAGCAAGATTCTGTTCTATGCACAATTTAGTCGAGCATGTTACATCTGGACTTGCTGGCGTAACCATGTGAGATTGAAAACTTTGTGTCGTCGCTGAGTTAGACCTTCAAAACCCAAAAGCAAAGCTCCAAAGGAGATAGCACCAGCACTGTTCGCACTCGTCAGGAGGAAGAACAGATCAGTGCACCAGGGATTGGAAAACAACACTTGGGGTAAGGTCCCTCACAGGAATCTCGACAATGGCTCAACTACTAGAGTTCATCCAGCTTTGGGGTATGATTTGCCAAATCAACCTCAACCCTACTGCCCAGGACGGCATCTCCTGGCGATGGACAGCTCACAGCCTATACACGGCTAAATCAGCCTATGACATCCAATTCGTCGGCATGACGAGGACCTTGGAGGCCAACATGATCTGGTCAGCCAAATCAGAGAACAAATGCAGATTCTTTGTATGGTTGCTCATACAGAAACGCATCCTCATGGCGGACAATCTGGTGGTCAGGGGCTGGCCTCATAGCTCATCTTGCATCCTCTGCAATCAACACCAAGAAACAGCGAAACATCTAATCTTGGAGTGTGTCTTTGCAAGAGTAGTTTGGGCGAGGGTTTCAGCATGGGTGGGCAGTCAACACCTCCTCATGTCCGCAAAGATTTCTAACATCGCTACTTGCTGGTCAGCGATCTCGGCTCAGTTTGACAAGCCAAAGAGGAAGCAGCTCAACGGCATCTTCATTTACACATGCTGGAACATTTGGAAGGAGCGAAACAGGCGAACTTTCCAAAATGACACCCTCAGCACCAATGATGTCTTCAATCGCATCAAGGAAGACGTCCAGCAATGGGAGCAAGCCTTGTCCCTTTAGACAGTTTTCTATTTGCTGTTGTTCAGACAAGCTCCTCCTTTTAGGGGAAAGCTTGACAATCCCGTGCCCCTTGCCTCTACCTTAGAGGGCAAGGGAAGATGCTGTGAACAGTATTTCTCCTTCCTACATAATTGATTAGCAGAGCTCCTGCTTCCTTTTCAAAACAAGGAAAAACTGAAAGCGAGCTAGAAGTGCAATGCTGCCACCATAAATCGTTGGATCTTGCTATGCGCATGCAAAATTTTCTACGTCTAAGAGTAGATCGTAAGAGGCATTGCCTAATATTCTTATGTGTATTTTCTGAGTTGTGACTTCTGTGACTCTTCCTGTTTAGGTTCCAGTGTTCTTGAATAATGCCAATTATGTTAGTTTAGGTTATTTATCCACCATATCTTTATTTTTACAAAAATGAACAGTCTATTGAGTATTGACTATTATTCCAACAGTGCTTTATATGGGTGCGATTTTTCTTTATCAACGTTGAAATACAAATATAGCAACAAATGAGTCATGTTAAAACTCAAAACTGATATAAGTTGTATGAATAGAAAGTCATATCCATTTTGTGTAGTATCATTATATTTATATCTATTTGTTATAGGTATCTTGTTTGAAATCTTATTTGTGTTCATTGTTTGCTAGCACGGAGATGAGACGAATTTTCTGAGTAGGGTGTGTAGGAACACTTGTTCATCTATTCCATGATTTTGATGGCAGTCTTGAATTTCTCAAATGTGCCATCTTATTATTCCGATACCACACTACCACACACCTTATTGGATCACAGCCATTGGAAACGTTTGACATCATCAGTGCATCTTAATTTTTTAATTATGTTATAAATTCTAAATTCAGATTATTCTTAATTTCTGGGTTGCTTATGTTGTCCAATTCAAAAACTGATTCAAAGCATTCATTTCTTTATTTCTTTATCAGCAGCAAGACAAAACCTGTAGGTGGAATCAAATTGGACTAGAAAAGTAATTGTTTTTAATGTCTTCTACAAACATTCCGTTGTTACAACTGTATTGTTCTTGTTAGTTGATTTTTCATCTACCAGATCTGCAGAACTCTTATTTGCTAGGGTTATTATGGATATCAATATAGGTACAGGAAATTATCTAATCACTTCTTTCTTTTTTGTAGTTTACTCACTGGAATTTGTTTTCTAATTAGAAATCATTTTGGCTTATCTTATTAGATTTAAACCTTAGCGATAGAGATGAACAAATAGAATCAGTACTTCTTGGTCAGTTTCATTCTATTCTTTTATCTCAGTCATATAGTTTCAAGCGAGTATTAAAAGGCAGACACTATTGTTCTAACATTGGGCAGACTGGTACCTCCATTTAACCTTATTTCTTGTAAACATTGCATTGCATACTCTACTTGATTTAGGATACATGCAATGGTGGTTGAACATTGCTCTGAATGTAATAGTACTCAATTCGCATACGAGTGGAGTGACTATCTCTGGTTTACTTTTCTTGCAACTTAATTTTGTATAGTTCTGATTATTAACTGCTAAATACTAGCTTTGAATACTATACCTTACTGTGTAATAAATTTTTAACTATTTTGCAAGTCTTTCCCTTTTTGCCTGGATGACTGTCTGACAGCATTTACATGTCTATTGGCAGCTGTGGATCTTGTGGATACCCTCTAAACCTTTCATCTTCTAACCGAAGCACATCTGACGTAGGATCCTCATACCAAAAGTCTCTGAAGAAAGGTCTGATTTCGTTCATTTCTGTTGATCTGAGCCGATTTACTCAGGTAGACGAGATATCTTGCTTTCCCCTCACCTGGCGTAGATATCGACCAAAAACTAAGCTTCTTTGCCGCAAGTGTGGGGCGTCTATTGGCTATGGGTATGGTGAGCCAGCTGTTTTGTGCAGCTTCGATCCAGCCAGTTCATCATCCGGTACATCCCAAAAGTATTTAATAAAGATCCAGGCTCTCCAGCCTTCAGATGATACTCAGTAGTCTGTCAACTTCAGTCAAAATTTGGAAAGAGAAAATGGATGACTGTGTAGAAAACTATAGCAATTTCCTGTCAGATGATTGCTTGATTTCTATATTTAACAAGCTTGAAAGTGAATCAGACAGGAATGCTTTTGGCTTAACTTGTAAGAATTGGTTCAAGGTTCGAAACATTGCCCGAAAATCAGTAGTATTCCATTGTTCTTTTAACCCTAAAGTATATAAGGAGTATGCAGATTGCCTTTCAAAGTTATTGGCCCGTTCACCTTATCTTAACTTGGTCTCCCTCGCTGGGCTCACAGAGCTACCTGATGCTGCTTTGTATCAACTGAGAATTTCTGGAGCATCATTGCAGTCCCTTTCATTCTACTGCTGCTCTGGTATTACAGATGATGGTTTAGAACAAGTGTCAATCGGATGCCCTAATTTGGTCAGTCTTGAACTCTACCGCTGCTTTAATATTACAGATCATGGTTTGGAAAGTCTTTCCAAGGGCTGTCATGCTTTGAAGAGTCTTAACCTTGGTTACTGCGTAGCCATTTCAGATCGAGGGATTGCTGCAATCTTTAGGAATTGTCCTAATATTTGCACAATAATCATAGCATATTGCAGAGGTTTATCCGGTGTTGGCTTCAGAGGTTGTCCAAGTACACTTTCACATCTAGAAGCTGAGTCGTGCATGCTTTCTCCAGATGGTCTGTTGGATGTAGTGAGTGGTGGAGGACTGGAATATCTAAATTTGTACAATTTAAGAAGCTCAACTGGGCTTGATGGCCTGGATAGAGTTGGCTACGCGAAAAACCTCCGGTTTCTAAACCTCAGGATGTGTCGTTACCTTAGTAATGATTCTGTGATGGCAATAGCTAGCGGGTGTCCATTGATTGAGGAATGGAACCTTGCTGTCTGCCATGGAGTTCGCTTGCCTGGATGGTCTGCAATTGGACTGTACTGCAACAAGCTGAGAATTTTGCATGTTAACCGTTGCCGAAACATATGTGACCAAGGTTTGCAGGCTCTAGGGGATGGCTGCGTGAGCCTTGAAGTTCTGCATATCCATGGTTGTGGCAAGATCACTCATAATGGTCTGGCATCATTTAGCATTGCTAGGCCCAATGTGAAACAAAGGGTTGATGAAGTCATGTCCATTGGCCCCTCTATTGAGGATTTATTCCGATTGTAATGATCAGAAACTCAGAAAGTTCAGCTAGAGTTTGGGCTTGACAAGTTGCAAGCCATTGCCACCAATATTGTTATTACAAGTCACAAGAGATTGTAACCATTATGCTCTTTTATTTGCTTAACTGCATACTTATTTCGTTATTATAAACAGGACCATAAATATACAAATGAATTGTAAGAAGTCAACTCCGTTTGATTCTGTGGTTATCTGCAAGTTCTGAGCTTATTGGGTGATACAGATAATGGTTGTAAAAAGTGTTTTTCCTACAATTTGACAGTAGTGGCTAGTTTAAACATGTAAATTGCTATGTTCTAAACCATTGAAAGTTGAATTTGGGTTGGATGATTGTGCTAGACTTTTAAGCCCTATTTTAACTTCTCGATGTAGTGGATTCGGTGAACCAGAGGTTCGGCTATCAGAATTTTTTTTTAAAAAAAGTAACTTTTAAGTTTTGACGAACTATTGTAAATAAAAAATCTTGAATTTCTTGACCAATTTAAGGAGCATTAGAAAACGAAATGCATAGCTGTGCACTAAGTAGGAAAATTATGTTCAGAAAAAAAAAATAAATCGATCATCATAGATCCAAATCCTCCGCATTCTTTAAAATTAATACATAGATCATCCTAAAGATCAAAACAATCGTCCAAGTAAAAGCATAATTTGCAAATAGCCCTCAGTTCTGTTTCATCTTTCATGAATATGTACATGTTTCAAAGCAGCAGCAAACTGTGAATACTCAAGATCATAAACCCAAAATGCTATAAACCGGCACCTAGCTTTCCTCTGCCCGAACAGAAAATACCTACATCCTTTTGTACAACTACTCAAAACAAGTAAAACTACATGATTAGTTTCTCATCTTTTTGCATTTGTAGTGGCACCCTAACTTATGGACCTAACATTGGAGCAGCTACCTGACGAACTTCCTGTAGGACACACAACATCTTTCACTTGAAGCTTCAAAATATGCAACCTGGTGGTGTCAAGTATATCAAGACATTCCTGCAGGTCTGCGTCGCTCGCTAAAATTACCCAGTCACCCTCATCATCTTTATACTTGAGATGAAATGTGCCAACTGACAATTTCAGCCTCTTCACTATTTCCTTAAGCAGCTGCTCGTATTTCATGGATGGTAGCAATTTGAACCTTATGGTGTCGTTCTTGTAGGTTGCCTTTACAACGATGGTTGTATCGCTTTCATTAACTGACTGACTCTTGATGCTCTTGAAAGTTCCACCACTTGATGCACTACCACTGGAGCAATCTGTCATGCTGGACGAAGACAGAAGGCTTTGTTCAACATTCTTATTGCTCTTGTCAGTCTCACTCTCCATTCTGTACTGTTGTGGCGTAGAAAAAGAATCCCTTAATCCAGGCTCGTGCTCCAGTCTCTCTGTCCTTATGCCAGTTTTGGCAGAGGAAGTCATTTCACTTGCAGCATATAAACCGTTTGACATATCCTCACACAGTGGCTCATTCAATGTTCTGGTAGAATGTGAATTTCCTCCATCATCCATATCAAAATCAATTTCACCGTTTTGCCCGTTCTGCACATCGTGGAGTGCATCTTGGCCCAGATGATCTCTTTGGTATGCATCACGGTCAGGTTTGAAGTTCAAATGGAACTCAGATTCAATTGGTAGGGAATCAGAACCATTGTGTTCAACATTCATCAACACAGGCCCTATGGAAGGGGAAACAGATGAAACAAGGCATCCAGTGGAAGGATCATATTTTAGTACTCCCTCGACTCCATGTACTGAACTTATCACATTCTGGATCTTCCATAGGGATCGGTTTACCTTCTTTATCTTACGAGATGGCCACCTTGATATTCCATGTTGCCTGCATATCCTTTTCAGTGTTGTAGGAGAAACTGCAATGTAGCAGCGAAGGAATGAAAAAAAAAATCCTGCAAGTTCCTCTTATTATGACATCATTTGTTTATTTGAAGACTCTTTTGTTAGCAGTAGTGCTTTTACCAGACTCATCCAAAAGAAACTAATTGAGTAGGAATTAATTCAATTGTACAAAAAAATAAAAATATCATGAGAGAGTATAAACAAATTACCACCAATACTCTTTGCAGCATCTTTCAGACTGCCAGAGAAGTATTGCTGGAGGACACTCAAGCTAACGCTCTTCTCTGTTGAGCTGCGTCTTTTCTCTCCATCAGATGCATTGCTACATATTAACTTCAAAAGAAATGAATTGAGATTAGACAGTTTTTAAGTGTTTAAACTACATATTCAAGTAACATGAATATCACACAAAGGAATTGACAAAACATACAGTAGCATTTGGTTGTTTAGATGTAAATTATAAATTGAAAAGATTGTTTTGGATGGAACTTCTTACAGTGCTCAAAATTCTAAATTCCAAAGTCATTGACAAATAAGCTATTTTAGACAGGTATTACTATATTACCATTTTAGTTCTTTTTTTAGATGAGCATTTTAGTGTGCAACACAAGAAGAAAAAAAAACTATCCTGCAGAGTTTACTACAGCTAAATTGCAATACAAGTATGCAACACAAGAAAATGGACCCTGCTTAAACAGTTTACTAAAAAACTATCCTGCAGAGTTATCACTTAAAATTATTCACGTCTGATGACTGAAGCACACGAAGAAAAAAAAAGATCATAGGACAGATTAGAGAGGATGAAAGGATAGAAATAGAATGTGGAGGATAAAAACCTTGTTAGTACTTTTTTTGTCTGCCAGTTGCACATCAATGCTCTCTATCTGATATCCCAAAGGCATATCTGTTTTTATTTCATTGGATACATCAATATGTTGTCCTGAATAAATAAGACTAACAGGTGAAGAGCATCTTGTTCCTGATCCATTTTCATTTGATGGCTTTGTTGTAGCGTCTTCCTTCAACTCAGCATCGGAAACAGTTCTCAGACTCTTGCATACTTTCTGCATAGTCGCAGAAATGCTGTCAAGTAAGAGCTGTTGTTCTTCACCACCTTTGCACAAGACTGGAAGAAAAAACTCTAGCACATAGTCATCACTTCCAGTATATGTGCTCCGCAGCCTAATAGCAACAGCAGCATGAAGACCAAATTTACGGGCATGATTGGCAAGTGGATAAGCATGCATAGCATAATCCTTCACATCAGATGAGAAGAAGGGATTATTTGATAAAAATGCATTTCCAGCAACACCTTGTCCCTTCTCAAGGGGATGTTCAGCACAGACTTGGACAAAATCATGCATTCTTGTGTCATTGACATAACATGCAGACTCATGTATGCAAAGCACCTCTTTGTTCCTTGTACCGAATTTTGCACCCTGGTTACCATATTCTGCTGACAGATGTGCGTCTCTTTTGCAAACTGGAATCCATGCAAGTGCCAAAGGTAGCAAGTGCGTTTGACAAACAGCTCGCAGAACATCGAATATTTCCATAAATGCTAATTTCTGGTTCCTTGTATAGCTCTGCAAAATCGAGTAAAGCAAGAAAATGTTGAATCAATTAGCTTTTCGTGTGCACTGACTGTAATAGCGATAGAGATTGGTACCTGAGAATGTCTCCTTGTGCTAACAGTGGTCAACTGAACAGACTGCAAGATTACAATGTCATTATTAAGCTCAGAGGTAAATTTAATCATGAAATAAACTTTGTAACGAAACATTCTAGAATAAATTACAACCATATGCACAAGATTGGATGGAAACTAATACAAAAACTAGCACTCTCCAGTGGAAAAATTAGTCATAGAAACTCGTACCATTTCCATGCCCTAACTCTGGAGAGTTTAAACATATTTTACCAAAAGTTGAGCCTTTTACTCATGCATAGGATAGAAACTAATAATTGATGATAAGAGCAAGTAACAATTGATATTAACTATATAAAAAAACTACCAGTTAACTTCAAATTAATTCAATTCAAGTTAAGTTAATTATTCATGTCATAAGAAATCAATAACTCGGAAAGAAAGCTATATGTCTCACAACATCACCTTGTTTTATTTGAAGTAAAACTGTAGGAAAGGATCCTACAGAATATACACTTAGGGGTGGGCAAAATAGACCAAAACCAAAAACTGATCAAGACTGAAAACTGAACTAACCAAAACCAAAAAGTTCGGTCACAAACTCGGTCACCATCTCTGAGTAAATGATTTGATTCCGGTTAATTCGGTCACCTCGGTTAACCATAATGACAGAAGAAACTGAAATATTTCTCAACAGAATCCTGTAGAGCTTTCTTAAAAAATGAATTTGCCATGGTTATTCATAGGGCAAAAGAAAATTATTTTCCAGAACCATCCATAAAAGAGGTGACCGAATCAGTTTCATAAAAGAAAGCATTTTCTTATGGAGGAATGAAAACCTGTAGTGAAGAATGAATACGCAACTTCTCTAAGTTTTAAATAGTCCCACTTGGGCACTCTTTTCCAATTTCATTTTCGTTTTTTAAGTAATCTAGTTGATGAGTGCACCGAGTACACCGACAGTTTGCGTGCACCAACCAAAATTCATCTCCTGATTAGACAAACTTGGTACCTTCATGCTTCCAATCATTCTTCCTGCTTCAGTACATGATATTGGTCCTACTTAGTGAAACATACAAATTTGGAATGAGAAACTGCAAGGCACGCATATGTCCTACAGTCATTAATTCTTCTAATTAGTTACTTAGTAGTATTGCTTCTCAACTGGGTATAAAGTCAGGCAACACAAAGGAGGAGGAAAACTTTTAGAGCTGTCACCAGAGCTATCAGCCTATCAGTGACTTATAGAAATGATTATACCACATAGGCTTGCTATGGATGTTTTGAAGACAACCAAGGACCTCAAGTTGATCAAGGGAAGCAAACTGATCCAAATTTCCCTATATCAAACAAATGAAAAATGTTGAAACATGTATTTTGAATGTTTGGCATGTGTTACTCTATAGGCATTGTGAAAGTGGATAAAGCCAATTATGGAAACGCTTCAATTCTGAAAAAAGCATTTTACAATAAGGCAAAATACAAGCACTAACCCGCAGAGCATTCGAAACATTGACCATCTCTAAGCAAAAATTATCCTTCTCCCGTGTCATTACTACTTCTAACACTGCACAGCAAGGCCCACCACTTGACTTGAAAACCGGCATCGCAAGGGATCCACGGACTTCATGGCGCATAGCATAATCAGCCCTCAAATACTCTGAATTGTGGTAGTACATCACATTTGACGTCCACTCCGGCATACCGGATATGAAAACCCGCCCAGGCAATCCAGGGAGCAGACCAGGTCCTTCTTCAGCTGAGAATGCGAACTGCCTAGAGACTTCCCTGTATCCTGTGAGCTTCTGATCAAGCAAGAAAGGCTGGTCAGAGGTTGTCAGCACTTGCTGCTCTCCATTCCTCACAGGCATCCAAACTTGCACAAGGATTGCTTCACTGCTCGACGCTTCTTTAAGCACGGCAAGTGCCCTGAGCATCCTCTCCATCAGGGTGACGCCATCGAACGGCTTCAGGACGGCGGGCATTCCCACAGCCACAGGCTCACCAGAAGCTAATCCGGCAGAGCAATCACTTGTACCCTTCTCGGTGATGGAAGCATCATCTTGCTTCGAATTCATAGCAGGCGACGAAGGCGAGATGTGCAACAACTGTTGTACTGGTGGAAAACTAAGAGCTGAAAATATACTGTCGGCTACGGAGGGACCAGCAACGAGCTCGGTATAACTTTCAAGGCCATCAAACGCTGAGGACAGCATGAGCATGTCCATGTCCGGCACTGGATCCCCATCCCGACACTCCGGCGTCGCGGCTCCATCCATTCTCAATCCAGCTTACACCCTTCCTGAGCGAAAAAAAACCCAAACTTTTTTTGCGGAGACAAACTGCTACGAGCACTGCACCAAGAATCAAAGAAACCCCGAAGAAACCGGATTGGTCAATTAATTCGGAGGGAAAGAAATCAATCCCAGGTCCGGATGGGATCTCCGATCAACGCCACACCGGCTCGTGAAGCGGCGCGGAGGAGGAGATGGGAAGGAGGGATGCGAGAGATGAATGAATACCTTCAGTTCGATTCGAGCCGAGATGGAGGAGGCCGGCCGGGCCGCGCCGCCGCCTCCAAAACCGCTTGACGGCGGGGAGGTGGTGGCTAGGGAGGGGCGAGGAAGGAGAGGATGCCTTCGGCACGGGGCATCTCGCCGGCCGCCGGGGAGAAGGGCGGCGGTGACCGGAAACAACAGAAGGGAGAAGGGAATGGAATAGAATGAAGACTTGACTTGAGGCACGGAGGAGACAAGACTGCAAGATACGAAGGGCGGCAGGGGCCATTTTGGTCATTGGTCATTTCCTCAGCTTCTTTTTTTTTTAAGTAAATTCGTAAAAGAGTAAAATGTGTTGTAGTTACCATAATTTGTAAGGTACCTGCAATTTAGTCACCTATCTTATAATTTGCTCAAATGATTCATACAATTTATTTGAGGGTGTAAATTTATTAAAATCATGTCACGTGTGTGAATTTCGCTAAGTTAGATGCGACGTTGGCAAATGTGACAGTTGAATGGCGAAAGCTATACATTCCCATTCATGTGACGAGGTCTATATGGCGAGCACCGGGCGTGGGAACTTGCATGGCAGCATCGGTGTGGGCAGCGGCCGACGGCCGACGCAGCTTCTACAGCTATAACAGATTAAAAATAGTGCAATGAAAGCAAACAGCAAACAGGTTCTGTAATCTAATTGATCACTACTAATTTAACTGATCTCATGTATGCTTATTACAAAAGGATCATTATCTTAAAGAAACTAGAAATCTGCACGAACATACAAGGATGCGTTCCTTTTAGAGGATTGGTTGAGATTTTCGACGCTACATAAAACAAAATAAGTCATTAGCGTAGAATTAATCGAGTATTAATTATTTTAATTTTGAAAAAAAAATTATTTGATTTTTTTAAGAAACTTTTATAGAAAATTTTTTTAAAAATATATACTAATAGTTTAAAAAGCATGCTCACTGAGATCAAGATACTAACTCAGCCCAACCTTAAAATGAACTAGCCTGAGACTTTGTTTGTAATAGCTTATATAACTAGCTTATAAGTTACACGCAAAACGAGAAATATTATTAGTGTATGATTAATTAAGTATTAGATATTACAAACATAAAAATAGATTTATTTATTTTTTAAAAAAATTTCTATATAAAATTTTTTTAAAAAAAGTCTCATTTAACATTTTAAAAAGTGTGCTAACAAAAAAAATATCAAGTCAAAAGCTATTAGAAATACTAACTAAGTATAGGGACGAACTTTAACTATCTGTGACTTGTTTGTTTATTCGTATTGACCTAGACACATAGTTGTTTATTCGATGGATTGATCTACAAGCGATTATTGTGATTCGCTAGATCCCACGCGTCTTGGGTCATGCACGCCAACATCCTGAGATCGTGGTGTTGCATACGGGCATCATATAACAGATCGAACAATTTAATGAGATTAGAAAATAGTAGAAGGGCTCTTCTTCAAAATTTATAGCTTTCACTAGCCAACTGCCGCATTTGCCAACGCCATCCAACCTCGCGAAATTCACGCGTCGCATGTTTTTTTACAAGATATGCACCCAAAAAAAATTATGTGACTCGTTTAAGTAAATTACAAGATGTGTGACTAAATTATACCTATCTTACAAAGTGTGGTACCTATAACTATAACGTATTTTACTTCTAATAAAAAACCTCAGGTATTATGATACAAGTTAAACAAAACTACTCAGATTTTAACATATAACACATAATCCCGGTTATTATCGTAGTAGCTTCACAAAATTATAGTGTTGACCAATTTGACTTGCTATTTTAGCAAAATAAAAAATACTTAACTTAAAGGACAAATATTTTATACAATGGATCAAACAATTCATAAAATTAAGGGTTGACTTTAGAACTCATAAGTACTGTGAATCAAATCAAAGAACAATTGATTATCGGTGTGCTTTTGATATATATATCACAATAGGAGTCTCTCTTGCTATTTTTTTGTTAAAAAAGATGTACTTTTGTAAAACTCTAAGGTCATAATACTCACCGTTGTGTGTCATATGTTAAAATCTCTATGGTTTTATATAAGAAAGATCATAATATCTAGGGTTATCTAAAATGTATTCTTTTTTTCTTTGAACTTGAGAGTATTTTTAATGGAGAACTAGTCTTGAAATTGAAATTTAAACTTTTTGGAATTGAAACTTTTTTGAAATTGAAACAGTCTGGGGGGTCATTGATCCTTTGCATCTAACTTGAATCTATGCCGATTTGAAAAGAACGAGTTTTGAAATTTGTGCAATAACTAAAGGGCTAATACACCCAATCTACTATTTGATCATACGGTTGAGATTTGTAGATGAATCCTCGTCCCTAAATCCTCCTGAAATTTAGTTTCTACATTAATTCTCTTTCCACTCAATCATAATTTCAATATTGTTTCAATTTCCTACCAATTCTAATTTTAACATTAATTATCTCTCCTAGCAATCAATACATACAGCCCAACCACCTCACTACTACACATTTAATATTCACTGATGTGACATGATACTAAAGAGTCTCATATACCAGTAGTGTACTACTCGGGAAGGACTACAAGGTTAAAGATCTTTGACTTTATATTTAATTGTTTCACAATTAAGCACAAAGTCGGGGTCTACACCTAATAGGTGCGCCTATTCGGCGCACACTATTTATACTTCTACATGGAGCCCTTCATAGCCTCGCTGCCAGCTAACATGAAGCAGGACTCAGGAGAAGAAGCACTCAGACAAAAAGTACTCGGGAGCAATGCACTCGGGAAGACTTCACCGTGGAGGATGAGCACTCGGCATCAGCTGTTACTCAACTATGAAGGTCTCAGGGGTTACTGTGGGTGCCATGGGCCCCGGGTACCTCATGACAAGCATATGGGCCACTCGGATAGAGGATGGGCCTGGCCTTGTAATTAGAGATATAGTAATCCCTAGCAGACTTTATCTTGTATGATAAGGAAAACACAGTCCTAGTTAGGTGTGTTATATCTCTAAGAGGAGATCCCTTGGCCATAATCCGGTTGGGACTCCTACCTTGTAACCCTGTCCCCCAGTATATAAGGGGAGACAGGACGCCCCTGAGGGCAGGTTGAGTTGGTTCACCAGAATCACCACCATACATCCTCAAAGGAATACTACTACAACTGGACGTAGGGTATTACCTCACATCGAGGACCTGAACCAGTATAAAATCTCCTTGTGTTTCTTTGCAATCCACCGAGTTTCCATCCGCCAAGTAGCCCTATATTCATATTGCCGCTGTAAAACATCGACAGGGGACGGCGGAGCATGGCTACCAGGGAGCATCAGAGGAGCAAGGGAGAGCCGATGGTGACGATGGTCGAGCCTGGGGATGGCTGCAACGGCGGCGTGCCGTGCAGCCGGCGGTTGGCGGATCAGGGCAGGCGGCGCGGGGCGGCACCGGCGAGGACAAGCGGCGATCTCGCTAGGGAAGAAGTGGGGAAAGGAGGAGTCTGGCATGGAGAAGGCGATGGTCACCTCAATTTTGAGAGATAGACAACGACGGCGATGGATTTTGGGGATCGAGCGGAGGCGGTCGAAGCTAGGGCTTCGTCGTTTTTGCTCTGGCGACGGCGAATGGCGGCATGAAGTCTAATGTGGCTTCCGGCAGGAGGTAGAAGGGATGGAGGCGGTCCTGTTTGCCGTTGGCGGCGACCGACGAGGAGCTGTGGAGAGAGATAGAAAGGGAGACAGAGAGCGGCGGTGGCATTGAAGGTGGATGGATGCAACGGCAACGGTGATGGCTCACTGGGTCTGAGCTCGGGAGGACAACCAGGAGGCAGTGGTTGCGGTGGTGACTGCCGTGCTGGTTCTGCTAACCCGCGAGCATACGACGTGTGTGCTGAAAGGACGATTAGGAAGCGATGCTGGAAAGATCGATGTCTACTTTGCATGATCGAGAAATAGAAGAGACAAGGAATAGAGGCGGTTAAAGGGAGACTAGGCTGGCAGGCCAGACTAGGCTGGCAGGCCAGAGGAGAAATAAGAAAAAGAAATAGAAGAAAGAAAAGGAAAAGAAGGAGGGAAAGATAACGGGCCGGTGACCCGAGAATGACGCGGACTCATCCACGAGAATTTAGGATGACAAATGAATGGATAGAAAGATTTGCACTTCCGAGAAAATTAAAAAAGAAAAAGAAAAAGAAAAATGAACGATGAACGAAGAATGACATTTTAAAATTGAACAAAATGATAAACTCGACGTGGATTTTTGAAAATACACAAAAATAAAAACAGTTTTAAAATTTAGTCATTTTTAGGGCTGTTACATTTACTATAGTAGATTTTTTGAAATAATTGATAAGATTAGGGTTAACACCCCTCATCCTTTATATTACATATATTATTATTTATTATTATCCGCATGTCTTTCTGAGTACCTTCTGTACTCATAAATGGGTTCAGATCATGAGGAAGATGTTGCCCGTGAAGACAATGGGGACCCCGTTGATCCCTTAGAGTGGGACAATTATGGCTTCTAGGTCGCTCTATGCTCAGGCAGTTTTTGTGGTGGAGTTTAATAGTTTCTTTGTTTGTAAGAATGAGGCCCTATGTATGATAGTTTGTGCTTCTCTTGTGTTGTAAACCCTATAGCTTGAATAATGTATGTATGAAGTTTGTGTTTTCATATCATTTCATGCGTAACTAAACTTTCTGGACAGTTACGTATACGTGGGACACGTCGCCCATTTTGGGAGACCCCACGTTTTTGCTTTTTAATCTGGGTTTCACATCTAATTAGTATTAAATAAACTTCTCATTTGCACCAAAAGTAATTTGGTTTTGATATTTTGCCCCATTTGGATTTTTTTTACAAAGGAAGTATAACTAACTTCCATCATTTACACCAAAAGTAATTTGGTTTTGATATTTTGCCCCATCTATTTTTTTTTTACAAAGGAAGTATATATAACTTCCAGCCTCTGCACTAAGATGCACTAAGGATGCACACAGCTATATTTATGGACATCAGGATTTTGAATCTTGGTGGGTGAAATCCTACACCATGAATCAATAGTGTTTCCCCTTTAATTTTGCCCCATCTATATATCTCTTGGAGTTATATTCTTTGCTCGATGCACCAAAGAAAACCTACATAGTTCGATCCGAACCAGACCATGCCGTAGGTTAGACCTCCCAATTTAATGGGACTTTACATATATCTATGTCTATAATCTATAATAACGTAATAAGGAGCCGTTGCATTCTTAACTATCTTCACACCGAAAAGTGTATAAGGCTAGCTCTACCCCCATCTGTTGGATCACCGTCATTTAATCGGACCCTCTGACCAAACAAAAACAATGAAGCCTCCTTCCTACTATCTTGGTCTGCACACTCCGTGCTCACCTACGAAGGATGTTGTCACCTAGCGACAATCTCCACACGCACACTTCGAACGCTCGAACCGTTTGGGGATTCCCAAAGGATTTTTCTCCAGTCTAAGCAAGCAGTCTCCACTTGTTGCTCATACTCCTCTTTCCTCCGCATATATTGTGATCTCGTTTCATCCTCAGTGGTCCTTCCGCCATCATATGGTGGTCTAACCATGTCAATGACATAGTGAATGCACACATCTTTGGCTCTTCCCATGAACAAACATGTATTTGCTTCATTGCACTTCCACGTCACATGATGGCCCTCAGAGATAACAAGGCCGAAAAATTTGTGGTTTGTCCATTCTACATGCATTAGATTGTCCTCCTCCTCATCCAACAATTCATCTTCAACAACTTCCACATTTTCCTCGTCTTTTCCTCTCCATCTACTCAATGATTCTAGTGATTCTCTCTCCCCCATTATCCACTCATATTGGTTCCATTTCATCCTCTTCATGTTCCCTCTCATGTTCCTCTATAGTTTCCCCATCATGTTCAAGCATACTTGGATCCTCGTTATGTTGCAAATACAATGCCTCGGTTATC
The DNA here is from genome assembly GCA_003991445.1 of Oryza meyeriana var. granulata. NCBI lineage: Eukaryota > Viridiplantae > Streptophyta > Magnoliopsida > Poales > Poaceae > Oryza > Oryza meyeriana. The sequence goes on from RYFJ01002116.1 coordinate 288,570, forward strand.
TCCTTCTTGTACACCCGAACAAGCATGGCAAGGGGCCGTGTTCACATGCCCTCCTCACATACCTTCTCCATGTGACGGTGCAATCCACCGACATCAGTTCCCAAAAAAAGCCTCCGGATGCATGGCTAACCATAACCTGCACATTAAGTGCATGACCAAGTTGTATACCTACCTAAAACTCCTTTCAACCGTCCTATTAATGCCTTTTTTCACTGACTTGAAAGCAGACACATCTATCCCATTCACTACAAGAAATTTGATGCTCCATGATGATAGAAAAACATCACCAAATGTCCAATATTCGTCATAAAATATTTTCTATGACAAAAATCTAGTGTCTTGCACATCGTCATGGATGACACGTCGCTAAATGCCTTGTGAAGAAATTAATTCCATCATCAAAAAAAGCTAGCAATCAATGACTAAAGCTTACTCGTCATAGACGAAGATATTGCATGACACAAATATTATGTCATACATTCTACACATTGTTCGTCATAATTGAGTTGCTCCCATATTTGTTTTGGGTGGGGAAAGTTAACAGGAGTGGCTAACAGTAGTGTAGGAGCCTAGGATGATTTATTTTGGGTTTGTACGACTTGCATCGCATATTTATACTAAAATAAATTTTAAACAAATTTATAGGCTGAAGTAAAAAAGAAGAAAATAGAATATTTTCAAGGCTCATTCAAACTATTTTGAAAATTGTAGAAGCTTTGGGGTGTTCAGGTATGGTTGGGAGAAAAAACATGTAGATTGGACATCAGCAATTTAATTTGTGATTAAGCTAACTGGCCAATCAAATGAACCTAATAATTTGGACCATAGCTAGCATTCCCTTCCCCATAAAATATCTGAAATACCAGCTTACTTGACATATCTACTCACGCAACAAAGCGACCGTTAAACTTCATACATGATCCAACCTAAACTATTAACGTTGACTACTGCGCTAGGACGGATGTTCTGTGCATAACATTTTCTAGACTACCGCATTACTCCTGATGTATGAACCAAACAATATAGGTTATTAACGACATACTTCATTGCAAACTACGTAATGCCATGCACTTATACTCAAGGGTAGCTCGGCAGATAAGGAATACGGGATCGACTACAGCAAGACTACAAGAGGCCCGGTCAGACTTGGATTGGACTCCACCCAGGATTTCCTCAGATACCTCTACGAGTTACTCATGAATACAAATAGACCTAGAGGTACAAATACACAACCCAGGAGAGGGCCAAGAGGGCAAAACGAATTCAACACAATCCACAAATCAGTCTATCAAGATCAAGTCCTAGATCCACAAGCCATAATCGGCGAGAATCCTTGACGAATCTGACCACCACAATCTTCGGAATCCTGACGAGACTAGATACTAAGTTTAGGCTAGACACATATATCCTTGTAACCATATTTGTCCCATATCACAAAAACAAACTACCCGGTCAACAGGAGTAGGGTTCTTACTCTAAGAAGGGCTTGAATTTGTATAAAGAACTGTCACCCTTTTGTCTAAAAGCCATCCCCTGAAGATACAGCACACAAACAAGACCCTAGGTACACAACTTTCTATTGTCAAGATTTTTATCAATGAAATTGCCCACCTAGAGGATGGCATTTCACTCTCTCCCGTGCGTGCCCTGGCTGCAAATTTGAAAATTGCATTTTGGTTCTTTCCGCACACTCACTGGGCAGGATTTCAAAGATAGCCTCCCATAGGGCAGGAAGAACCAATGTGCAAAATTCCACGAATCTTGGCTGCGCCATGTCATCGAAGCCGCCGTACAGAGAGCGGCATTTAAAAAAACCCACCTAAGATGTGGGAGGAGGCTTGGTGGACATGGAGTATGTTATGTCAGGAATTTTTACTGTTACTAATTTAATTTTTTTTTAAATTTACAAAACTAATTTTCGATTGGGATCAATTGCAAAACTACCCTCTTGCCGCCCTGGGCCACGGCGGGATTTAAAAACCGCCGTGGCCCAGGGCGGCGAATGGCATCCCCGTCGCCCGGGCTAACGGCGCCGGCCGCCGTTAGCCCCGGGGAGGGCACGTGGATTCGCCGCCCTGGGGGACGGCGGCGAATGCCCCCAGGGGGCCGTCCCCCAGGGCGGGTTGTAGTAGGTGAGTCAATGATTTTCATACTATTTTCAATGGTAGGTGCCACGCGCAACTAACCATGCATGTCCTGCTGAACAGGCGGACGATGCTAGGCAGGTCCACACGGAGCTGGACCTACTGCGGCAGCGCCATACAGGCTGGCATCCTCTCACGCAGCAGGAGCAGACGATCACGTTCGACCGGATGTGCAACACGATGCGCTCGGTCGTCCGTGCTCTGAGTTGTCGCCGTCCCGATGCAGTCCCACCGATGCAGATACCTATGCGAGGTCCCCATGGTGAAGGGACATCGGCAGGAGCGGCGGGTTCTGCAGGGGCCAGTACGTCGTGGGGAGCAGGTCCTTCTGGTACCGCCGGAGGATCGAGGTCGGCAGCCTCCACGATTGGGCGAGGATTGTCAGGTACGTCAGGATTGAACCTATTCTACATAACTAATTGCACTTTTTATGCGGCTAACGCCGAGATTTTCTTTACCAGACTCACGCACCGGATTCACCTCCACCTGGGGACACTGGGCGGGGATCTGCCCCGAGCACCTCTGCTTGGATCTCTACCGAGGACGACCTCCTTCCGGAGCAGGACGTGATCGGTCGTCACAGCTCGGAGGTGCACCGCACACACAGCACGCACGACGCCGGTGTTCCTGCTGCTCAGGCGGTCGAGCTACCCGTGGGGTACCAGCGGGACGCCTGACGTACTCGCGCGGGCACGTGCGAGCGCAGCCTAGGAGGACGAGGAGGCGTATGACCTAGGGGCTATTGTTGTATTTATTTATTTATAGGTATCGCATTACTTGTTTAAATTTGTCATGTTCATATTCACCTCCTGTAGACTCGATCCCATCCTTCAGATACATTGTACTGCTAACAATGTAGTCTCGCTTGTTGTATTTCATACTATGGGTGTCGCATTCATCATGCCGCAATGCGAATGGCTCGCATCTACCTATTATCATGTCATTAAAACGGACCGGTCTATTACCATGTCATTAATTAAGTTTTACCAAAAATAAACTTAAAAAAATGATCAGCACGATTTTACAAACCAACGCCCACCATCGTCGGATTATAAAAAAAAACTGTCAAAAACATACCCTAAACCACGATTAAAACTAAATTTTGTTAAGCGTGTAGGCGAAAGACGGGAGGAGTGGATTGCGAGTGCCGATCCAGACATACGAGGAGTGGAATGCGAGTGGCGATCCGGGAATACGCTCAGTTTGACAAGTTCTTTTCACGACGTGAACAGTATATGATATTTGGTTTTTTTAAAACATCGACTCAATAAATGCAATGGCACAATAAATTGAATTTAAGAATTTAATTTTGACAAATAAATTTTCAAAAATTTTGGGGTGAAAAATTAGCAACAAAATTTTCAAATTTGGTAATTTACAAATGGCTCCAGGGGGCCGAGGCCTGGGCTGGGCAATGGTCCGATCGGGAGGGAACGGTTTGATCGGACGGTCTGATCCCTGTGCGAACGGACCGTCCGATTGCCGGGCGGACGGTCCAGTGGATTTACCGCCCTGGGGGACGGCGGCGAATGCCCCCAGGGGGCCGAATGCAAAATTGCATTCGCCGCCGTCCCCCAGGGCGGCGAATATAATTTTGCATTTGGCCCCCTTGGGGCATTCGCCGCCGTTTCCCAGGGCGGCGAATCCACGTGGCGCCCCCGGGGCTAACGGCGGCCGCGCCGTTAGTCCCGGGTGACGGGGATGCCATTCGCCGCCCTGGGCCACGGCGGTTTTTAAATCCCGCCGTGGCCCAGGGCGGCAAGAGACTAGTTTTGCAATTGATTCAAACCGAAAATTAGTTTTGTAAATTTAAAAAAAAATTAAATTAGTAACAGTATAAATTCGTTATGTCAGTATCCACTTCAATTGAGGGAGTCTATGGGAGTATTGGAGTGTGTTTATTGGTCCGTGTGCGGTGAGTATACATAGTTTAGGCCCATGGGCCTTTGTAGTTAAGCACGTACGTATATAACCTCTGCAGAAGTGCAAAGAAAGGCAGAGCCATGCGAGCGAAAGTGTGCCGTGGTTACCTTGCGTGAAGTGACCATCTTGGACGACTGGGAGAGGTCTTTTGAGGTGCAGGGAGGAGGAGAACACACTCAAGCTTTTATTTTTCTATGCAGAGATTCAGGGAGTTCCATCGGAATCGAAGAGAGAAGCAAGCAAATAAATAAATAATCTATCTAGGGTTCACAGGCCCTGAATTGGTGGACTCTCCAGCATTAGGCCATCTATGATGAGCGGCGAGCAGCATCTTTTTGCAAACCTGATTTAAGAGTTTTTGTTTTGTTTTGGAGCTACTGAGAATTATATCGGTTTACGTGTTTATAAATGAGATATATAGGCCTATTTTTAAGGGAGTTTTAGCGGTTACGCAGCTAGCCGGCTACTCTAGAAATTTTAACTCTTCTAAACAGTTTAAATTTTCACGCTAAAATATTATGAGACTTATAGGAGTTATAGAATAAAATAAAATAGTAGCTAGAATCTACGGAACGTCAACTAAAAAGATATTCATCAGTTGTTTCTTATAATTGCTTCACCTAAACAAAGCCACATATATAGAGACATCTTATAATGGAGATATTATACCTGTTGATCAACCTTAATTTGAGTACCGCTACCTCGCAATACCGTAAAACAAGCTCTAGTTGCAAATATCTCAACAAAATTTAGAACAGGGGCACTCCTGATACAACCGTCAACTGTGCTTCCTATTGGACAAAAACAGGGAAAAGAAAGCTCAGGATGCTTGAAATAGACGTCGCCGGCAATCTCTTTCCATGACGTACGATATGCAATTCGATCACAACAGAATACATCGTGCAAGTTGTGCCTAATAACTTGATTTTCTCTTGTGCAGAATCTATATATGAAAATATGTATATATATACACACACTACGAATTGTGCACAAATATTAACAAGAAAACGATGTGCAATAAACTTTGAAGAAGACACTTTTGGAAAATATATATATGTTGCATGATCTATCTCAACTTATCTTATTTTTCCTTCCACCCATTGTCGCGAGACAATATCATACCTAGCATTTTTTTTCCCATTGGGATATAGTTATTGGATAATGCCATCTGTTGCATATATGAATATATCTTCAGACGAAGACGTCACTGGGAAATATAATATACACTTCCTCTACGATAGAAACTCTGCTAGCTAGCTGCTCAATTCCTTCCACACATTCTTCTCTAGCTAGTAGAGGATATATACTCATTCTGATCAAGAGGCAACATTATCTATCTTTTCTCGAACAAATTCCCAGTGCAGGAACAGAATTATAATTTTCAGTGGTCCGTATGAACAGTTGGATGCCCTCTTGTAAAATATCAAAAAAATGCCACGACACACATATATAGATGAGCCTGCCTAACCAGACATGTACACTACGAGCAAATCCAAATTCAAACGAAGACAGAGTATTTCTCCATTGAGTTATGTGGTGTTTAAGATGATGGCTTATTTTTCTGGGGGCTTATAAGCCACACGTAAAACAAGAAATATTATTAGCATATGATTAATTAAGTATTAACTATGATTTTTTTAGAGATACTTTTATATAGAAAATTTTTATAAAAAACATACCATTTAGCAGCTCGGAAAAACATGTTCACGGAAAACAAGAAAATAAATTGCTTAAATAAGTGGTGCCGAACGTTAATTAGTATAAGGTCATGTATAACGACCACAAAGAAAGAGCGCCACAGGCTATATCGAGCTGAAATCTAAGTTTGAGTTGGGAGAAGTAGCAGAGAGAGGCTCATCTTTACGAGACAGGGAGAGATATATCGCACGTCGTGTGAAAAAAAAAACAAGAGAAAATATGTTTATATCACTATGTCGATGTCTTAATTAAACAGCAAGTAAAAGAACGATATGGTATTTTACTAAAATTGCAATTTCAATTTATTTTAATGCAATTTTGTTGTTATATATGGTTTTACTTTATTTTTATCAAGTTTGAACATTTCCTAAATGAATAATATCAAACCTAAAAAAAAAGCTTAAACACTTCATACTTAACTACTATTACCTCTGTGGCCCTGTCCAAAAAAGATTTCATGAATCTAGACAAGTTTATTTAGATTTATAATAAAAATGATAAAAAAAAATTTAGGACGAAGTAGGTAAGTAGCTGCTAACCGTTTTGCACGGACAGGGACAAAGCCAGCGTAAAGACATGGGTGTATACACGTCGTGCCCAAGTTTGTGAGAGTTTCTTCGGAATAGTATAAATTCCATGGTCCTAGTTTAGTCATAGATGACAAGGAGCTGATCTAGACGAGAGGAAAACAGGTAAAGTGTGGGAACGGAAAAAACGGCCTAGCTACGTAGTACTACACGTACGTACGTACGTACTGACGGCTTGATAGACCATCCAGCCGCCCTGGTGACCACAACAACCACAAGTCCACAACAGTGTGTGATGCGTGCCCAACGTGCCGGACTAATTGACCAAAACCAAAATTAACGAACTTAATTAACACGTACTGCAAGCGTACGAGAGGCGCCCAAAGAGCCAAAAGCACGCGCAGCGAAGACCTGCTTTAAGGGTGTGTTTGAACCAGCTGTTTTGCTGGGCCACTCTCTCCTTCGTGAACACATTTTCTAAACTGAAAATTTTCTATATAAAAGTTTCTCAAAAAATCATATTAATATATTTTTTAAAAAATTTTAAAATAATTAATACTTGATTAATTATAGGCTAATGGCTTGTCTCGTTTTTCATACCATCGAAAATGTCAGCTTAACCCCAGATTCGAATGAAGGCTAAGAATATTTATATTGTGTTGGGTAATACGGGGATAAATCTAAATGAGAGTTGATTAATGAAACTACTAGTAAAATGCTTATATTACCTATAGAGTTTGAATCCTTAAAATATTTATATTTAGAAACGAGGGTACATTGTATATATACGTGCACACAACTCCTCCTTCCCAAAATATAGCTACGCAAGCATTGTAAATTTATCCTAAAATATATAGTTACTTCTCCATATACTTTCTCATTTTGACCAATCACAGCTATCTTCCATTTAATTTCTCTATGTACTATTCATCTCAGCCATAACATTCTCCTATTTATTTTTATCACTCTTGTTAATTTCTAAAAAAATATAAAAGTAGCTATATTTTAGATATATTTTAAAACAAAGAGGGTAGAACGCATATAAAAGACCAAACTAAACAAATCAAAGGGGTAACGAAAAGATGACAAGAAATTTAAATAAGAAATGATCGATGAAACTACTAATTAATTCTCTATATATATATATATATCACGTACAAAATTTAAACGCTAAAAAATTTTATATTTGGAAACGGAGAGAGTACATCGTACATGCACACCAGAACGCAACCGAACTCACGAAACTGAACAAATCGAAGGGGGCAGCGGAAAGTAGCAGCAGTAGTCGGCATGCAAATTGGACATCTCGAAGCTCTCTAACGTTGACGCCCGCACTCAACCGTCCCTTCCCTCTCTGGAGCGACCTTTTCTGTTTATTTCTCTGTCAATATCCGACGACGTCGTTGTCGGGAATTTATGTGACGGCGGGCGAGGCCAGGGGGCATGCAGAGAAGGTGCACCGGAAAGGAGGGGGTGGCTGGCTGCGGCTGCGGCTGCGGCTGCTAGCTTTAATTTGTCGACCGTCAACAGTTGATGTATACAGTTTCTGGATCGATCACCTCGTTCTCACCTCATCCCCTGTGCGTGAGCGCGTTGCATCGGACGCCCGTTAAGGAGGTCCCACATCTGCAAATAAATAAGCGCACCGGCCTACAAATGGTGATCGACTCTGGTATACCCAAAATGAGCGTCGCCCACCACGCATCTGCTCTGACATATAGCAAACCGATTTTACTGAATAGGTTGACGATGTGAACGTAAAGCCCATGCCGTCAAATTTATTTTCGAAGACTCCGTGCCGTTCGATTGGATCATCAATAACTCAGCAAGTAAGTTCTCATGGATCTTTATGAGGACCTGTAAACGAAATAGCACTGATAAGGAGATGGAAAAAGGCAGAAGAAATCACAACTACAGAAGCCGTTTTCCCATACAGCTATCACACATTTTTGTAGGCGGGGTGGCCGATCCGCGTGTGAGAAGGGATATGTGAAAATATTTCTTTTCTCAGACAGGCCTGCCTCCGCCTAAGATGATTATCGCAAGCGGACATCTTAAAGGGCCCCGTGCGATAACAGATCTTCGCTGCCAGACCAGTTAAGGAACCCGCCTGCGATAATCTAGACGGCCTGGTTAAGACGTCCGCATGTAGTTTTAATTAAAAAATAGAAAAAAATTTTCTTTTTTGTTTATTTCATAAATAAATAAATTGATTATTTAAAATTGTCACCAAATTAAATATTACACATTCTCTAGTAATTGATATCACCATATGTTGGATAGTAATTGACATGAATAATTAATTGTCATTCACTAATTAATAATTATTACACAACGTGCTTCGTAATATAATTATTCACAACAAATATGTCTACATAGTGAACGAATTTTTGTTTCATATATTTGTAAGAAGCATATGTTCTTTTTTTCACTCTTGAAGTTTTTTTACTTGTCGTTTCTCGCATATGCACTCTTAGAATCAAAAAACAGACCAAATGTGTTGTATATGTCACGGTGGATTAAGTGGCACAAGTCGGCACAGAGATTCAGAAGTATTGTCTTATTCATCGTCTAAGCTAGCCCCATTAGTTGACACAACTGCAACAGAAATAAGATAATCGAGACGTTACAAACAATAATACATGTGTCCGTACTAACATATTTAATTAAGTATATACGTACATTATCCATATGTAATGTAAACATGTCGTGGATCCTCATCATCTCGCATACGTAATATCCACAGAGAATAGTCCCTTTGGGTTGTTTGTAGCAATGTCTAAGGAGTAGCAACAACGTAAATTAAATATGAATAATCATTTTGAGACATAAAATATATAGTTCGCCTCATTACCGGCCACTTTGTCCTAACAAGCAGTTTTTCCCTCCTCTGTTCTATTGCCTCACCATTTTTCATATACCATCTGTGTGAGCTGTTCGGAAAATTATATTGATATGGTATAAGAAAATAGATGACGAAGACAGGAGGTATATACTAGTACGATTTAAATTAGATGAACCATCATATCAAAGAATGATAGAGGGAAGCACATTTCGAGCTGGCATGGAGTCTCTGTCAGAAATGTCTAAAAATGCCCCAGTTCTTTAGGATCCAAAACTTTTTATGAAATCACATTAAAGAAGTAGTAGAATCTTCGTGATCACGACCTTAATAGTAGTTGGTTTAATTGCTCTTATTGCAATAGGGAGAAACACGATTAGCATGACATGGCAGTTATGCGAGTTATAGCCAGAGAGACAAGTCCATCATCGAAACTACTTTCCGGATGTTCGATGAAAACCCGGTAGGCATTCTCAAATCATGTAAAGACTTGCACACCCTCCTCTTCTCCTCGGGTGTTAGGGTGTAGCTTGCTAGTGGAAGGTATATTTTTTTTCATTTTCTTACGGCTGCGGGTGAATCTCTTTCCTGATCTTCAAATTCACTAAGTCGTTACGAGAGCGTAGACCATCCTTAGTCTTACTCGAAATATCCAGCAAAATACCGATAATGATGTCGAAGACATTTTTCTAAGGTGCATGACATCGATGGAATGACGAATTTTCAGGTCTTTTCAGTATGGTAAGTACTTAAAGAAAATAGAGTGCTTCTTGAATAGAACGGCTAGCTCGTCTTTATCTTTCCCATTTTAGTTCCTTTTTGTTGCCTCTTCTTTGTCTTCCCAAAACAACCTTCAGATTGCTGGTCATATCAAATACCTATTTACCATTGCGAACTTCAGGTACAAACTCATTCTCTACTGTCTTGTCAAATAGTCTTCACTTTGTTCGATACTTGTGCTGTTGGGTAGAAACTGCCGATGCCTCATATACACCAATTTCTTAGATGATGATAGATAGATAGATGCAGTATTATTCACGCAGGTTACGCAACCTGTTTTCCCTTTGATCTGTCCCGAGATAGAAAAATTTATCGGGTAGTCGTTGATAGTAACGAAGATAATGGCTCTGCAAGTGAAGTACTTCTGTTGGTATTCATCCCACACCCTGATACCTTCATCCCATAGATCCGTCATATCCTTTAACAAAGGTTTAAGAAAGACATCTATTTCTATCCCAGGTTGTTTCGGGCCTTGTATAAGGACTGACAATAAGATATACTTTTGTTTTTGACATAGCCAAGTTAGAAGGTTATACATAGTCAGTAGTACTGGCCAAGTACTGTGCGAGCTGCTCAAGTCACCAAAAGGGTTCATTCCATCGATACTCAATGCAAATCTGATATTCATCAGATCTGAGGCAAAATCTAAATGTATTGCGTCAAAGTTTTTCCACTAGGGAGCATCGGCAGGGTTGCGGAGCTTCCCATCATTCCTGCATTCTCGTGATGCCATCTCATAAGTTCAACGTCCCTAGGGTTGGAGTACAAACGTTTTACGCGATCTTTCACTTGTAGGTACCATATCACCAGAGCAGGAATTTTCTTCTTGTTGTTTAGAGATGAATCATCTTCTTGCCTATCAAAATCCTGTGACTCGTTACCCGATTTATACCGACTGGACCCACATGTTGGGCAGCACTCCAAGTCTACATTTTCTTTGCGATACTGGATACAATGGTTCGCGCATGCATGAAACTTTTGCACACCTAGTGATAACGGATATATGGGTTTCTTCGCTTGATATATGTTGGCTGGCAAGAAGTTAGGCTTCGGTAGGATCTTACTTAGGAGGGACAATAAATCATTGAAACTACTATCCAACCATCCGTGGCACGCCTTCAACCTTAGTAGTTCAAGCATTAAACGTAAGACAACTATCTCCTTAGAACAACCCTTCGATTCTTCAAACAATAGATCTTTTGCAACCTTCTGTAGAGACTCAAAATTATCTAACCCTCTCATAGAACCCGTCAACACTTCCGGTTCGGCGTGGCGTAGCATCTCCTCCAGATCGAAATCAGTGTTGTCATTAAAGTCATTCATCATTTCATTGTCCAACATATCTATTGTGAAATTATCATCATCCCCTCTTTCTTTATTATTACCATCCCCTTGGAGGTTGACATCTTCACCGTGATGGGACCAAACCTTATAATCCACAACAAATCCACGCTTCACTAGGTGTGACCTGATTATATTTGGAACATTCCACACTTTTTGATTCTTGCAATCGACACACGGTTAATGTATTTCCTTTATACCTATTATCGAAGCATGTGCCTTCGCCGCTTCAATAAATTTTGAAATATACGACTGCTAAAATCTTGGCGTATTGTACATCCATGTTCTATCCATCTGAGAATTTAAACAAATTTAAATAATATCAAACATTCAAACATTAATATCCGGTTTTAAAATAAATATCGAAAAACCGTAAAAAAAACAAGCTATTCAATATTGGGAAAAAATGATTGAAAAAAAACACCTATTCCCTTGGAAAAAATCCCCACTCTTTTTCTCTCTCCAAATAGATTTAGGAGTTCACATGCACATTCAAATCTCCTCATTTTGCATTGAAAAGAACTAAAATCATTTACATATGGATTAAAACATACTATTGCACTAATATTACATAGATATTTTGGTTCAAATTCATGGTAAAATAAAAATAAAAATTGTTACATCTAGGTCTTAAAAAAATCACTATTCTCAAGTAAAATTTATACTATCCAAACCCTAAAATCGAAAGAAAACTTCATAAATATAGTAAGAAAACATGATTCTAACATTTGGTAGGCAAATCCCCTAAGAAATCCGAGTTCAAAACCCCCCTCCTAATCTTTTGGCAAGTTTTGGAGAAAGAAATGTCGGGTTGGAGAAGAAGGGGTCGGGCTGAGCAGATATATATGTGGGAGGACATCTCAGGCGGGCCACTTAGGAACCTGCCTGTGATAATCGATTATTCGCAGGAGGGCGGCTAAGTGGCCCGCCTGCGATAATAGATACATTATCGTAGGCGGGTGTCTTAATGGCTCACATGTGATAATCGATCTCTACAGACGGACCATTGCAACCCCCCAGATCGAGATTATCACAGGCAGGCCTCATCTTGGCCCGTCTACGACCTTCAGGGGATCCGTCTACGAAAACCGAATCTGTAGTAGTGAATCCTAAATAAAACTCCGTAGATGAAAGATAAGCTCTAAATTGCATAATGTAGAGTAAATTTCAGATAGCTACACCTATTTTGTTAAAATTATCAGTTAACTATAACTTTAGCTAGATATTTTAGAGAATTGCAGCAATAATGTACAATTTTAGATAATTTTGTTTGATAAGTTTTGGACATACATGACATACTCATGTTGGTGTAGGCCAGGCCCACGGATGTCACACATATAGGGGTATAAAGTTGTACTTTTGTGATAAAATTGTTTGCTATTGTTGTAGTAAAATATCCAGCTAAAATTATAGCAAAATGATAGTTTTAACAGCAGTTTTGTAAAATTTACTATATAAAATATGGGATCCAAACTACTATGGATTTTATTTGGAAGCAACACTGAAAACTAACTGGATTAGGATTAGAAACGGATTCCCTTCCCCTCGTCACTGATAAAAATGTTGGAGACGGATGAGAAAGAGGACCGAAGATGTGGTAGCAGGGCGCAGGGGAAGTCCACGTGAGATGTGTGTGATAAACTAATAAAAATATAATAATTCGAAAGATGACATTTTTACATAACAAATCTTACGACCTAAACATTCACAAAATCTTAAAATCAAGTGCGGACATTCATAAATATTATAGGCACCATTTGGTTTGAAATCTTAGTTGTTTTGAGTTTGAGACACATGCATACCGGAGTCTCAATGTTTAGTTCAGTTACGCCTAAACCGCATAAAATCCAATTGACCTTTGAGTGGCCCCACCAGATACTTTTGTCATATCTAGCTCCTGCTCTTTTTGCTCGTTGCGAGTCCAATTAGCCTACTGGCTTTTTATTACACAATCAACATTCCAACTGATACTACCAAAACTAGCTAGCATAAATGTATTTTAGATATTAATTAGGCTTGTTAGTTCCAAGGCGCCGTATTTTTTTTCCTGAAACAAAAAGGTATTTCTTTTTTTTTCCTGCATGCCATTGTGAACACAAGGAAAGAGAACAAAAGTTAGAGCCGAAAGAAACACGGCAGAATCGTTTTGCCCCCTTTTGCTGCAGCTGGTAGGTTCCTTTCTCATGCCCCCTTGAGTGTTGTAAAAATTCTCTTTAGCCCTCAAGATCTTCGTGTCATTTTCTTATTGGGATGAACAGATATGCTCGAAGATACCGTATTTGATTACACATTGAAACACATATTGAGAGAGATTCAAGCGTATCCCTATGATTTATTACCTCTACTTTTTTAATAGATGACATCGTTAACTTTTACAAATATGCTTAATCATTCGTCTTATTTAAAAATTTTATATAAATATGTAAAAATATGAGTCATGCTTAAAGTAACTTTAATAATAAAATACATAATAATAATAATTATATAATTTTTTAAATAAAATAAATAGTTAAATATATATTAAAAGATTAATGACATCATCTATTGAAAAACGGAGAGAGTAGTTAATTTTCATTCATGTCCACACGCTCTAATAAAGTTTACCTTTGTCTCTGTCAAAATGTTATTTAAATCTTAGAGAAGCAGGTTTGGTGCTAAGGTTGTAAGCAAGCCTCCAGTCACCTGTGTTTAAATTTTGGTGCTTATAGTTAGGCACATGCTGATGCATTTTCAGCAAATATAGTGATGTTATGGACTTATTGTCGATTTTCTGTCTTTTTAAGTGTGTTTTAAGCGGTACTAGCGCGTACATATCTTTCATGTTATGAGGAAAAAAAAAAGAAATGAGACTATCTATTGATCAAACGTTTTAAAAAAAATAATTTTATCAAATAATTTTTTTATTCAAAGATCAAGATACAAACTGTTAGATACAGTTGCACATGCTTATGACTGAGTTGTACAAATTTATAACTAAAGTTACACATAATCGATAATGATAACTATAACAAGTTAAAAGTGTAACTTGGATCTCGTTTCTCTCACCCTGAATCTCAAAGTTATATTCAACGGTCAAGTTGTTGTTTGATAGAATCTAAAAAATCAAACATTTAATCAATAGTAAATCTGAAAAAAAAATTATAATATTATTCGCAATTTATTAGTTCCGTCTGAGCATTCATAGGTTCAGTTTGCGTCTGTACCGTGTTTCGAAAAAGAAAAACACTGAAAAGGTCTGCCCGCCGCCCAAATTAATACGAGAAAACAACGAGGTCAATCCTGCAAAATCTGCTATTCCTACAAGTTTGTCCCGGCTACTAAGCTCCCCGTCAACTTTCACACGTACGCGGCCGTGGAAGGAAGCAGAAAGGAACCCAACCTGACAATCTCGCACACAAAGCAGCCGAAGGCATCCGCAACAGCAGTATTAATTCTTTGCTTCTGCTCCGTTGCATGCTCTGCTCTGCTTCAGAGTAATCCGTTCCTTGCTTAGCTCCGCGGATTTGGTGACCATCACCACCACCACCAGTGCTGCTGCTGCTGCTGCTTGTTCCTCCATGCCCAAGAAAAGGATGCCGCTTTGGCTCGCCCTTTGCTTCTCAAAGAATTGCCCTTGCTAGCTAGCTTTTCTCTCTTTCATCACATATAAATATATAACTCTGCTATTGCTACTACTATTTGGAGAGAGAGAGGTTTGGAGGATGGGATTAATGACGAGAGAGACTGGAGGAGGAGGAGGAAGAAGAAGGTGTTAGGTCTCTCTTGTCCAGGCTGCTGCTACAAAAGCTGGAGGAGGAAGACGATCGACGAGGAGCTCAGCTTTGCATGGGAGAAGGAGATTCTGGTGAGTTTGCGGCTCTCATCTCAGTCAGCTCAGCTGCGGTTTGTCTTTGGGTGGCTTCGTGATCGGGGTTCTCATTGCTCTGCTCTGCTCTGTTTTCTTCTATTCTCGATGTTCTGACGACTCGAGTTCTTGATCTTCTTTTTTTGTTTCATTTGTTGTCCGCATGAATTGTAGCATTAGTTCGTCCCTTTTCTTGTTTGGGATTTTGCAACACAGAAGAAACTGAATCGCTCATTATCAGGTTCCTGTTTCTATCTTCTTGTTTGGCTCTCTGAAGTAGTAGTAATTGCCATTCAGCTGCATGCCTGAAGAAATTTAACAACTATGTTTCATGTTTGTAACAGTGACACCTTTGTTCATTTTTCTTCGAGTTTTCAGATAAAAATAGAATGTCATCGATCCAGAAATTGATAATCGATTGTTTTCTAATTCCTAAACATTTTACCAATACCCTGTTTTACCCACAAATTCGTGTGCTCCTGTAGCTGTCCAATTGTCCAAACAACACTGTCAGTCAATCTTACCTAATTCAACGGAGTTAAATTAAATCCAAGGTCTGCACTCTGCAGAAGTTCGTTCCAGTCAGGACTAGTAAGGTTAGGCAAGTAAGACAAAAAAAATCAGACGTTCAAAATGGGCAAGGAAATCAAGCCATCTTTCTGAAAGTTAGTCCAAACAGACCGTGCAATACGTTTCTAGTTAGACAGAGAAATAGGCATTCAAACTAACTTTGCCCTAATCACTGGAAAGTGCTCATCACCAAACACCATCATAGACTATTGCAGGTTGATCTGCATGTACTATTACAGCTGCAATGCATTCAGTAGTATAGGAGTATTAGTTAACCGCTACAAACCGACGGCGTAACGTGGAAAATTTCTACCCTGCAAAAATCAGCAGCTGTTGGTTTACATTGAAGTTCAGGTTTGAGATCGGAAACTAATATTTGGAGCTTTTCTGATGGCAGTTTACTGACATGGAATCGAGGAGATTGGAGCAGTTAGTGTTCCTGCTTTGCTGCTTTGCAGCAATCACATGCAGTCTACACGTACAAGCTCAGGGCCAAACCACTCAACACCACATCAAAAGCTCACCCCACAATGGAGCAGGTGAGTAATCCTGATCTATCACCTTGTAAAGCATCCAAAATCTTTCACCTTTTGAGTAACATGTGCATCAAGTCAAGTTAAAAATAGAGATGCCGGAAAATATCATGATGAACTGTCCTAGGTGAAGTTGTTCTTGTCTGTAGTATATTCTTCCTTTATTATATTTTCTTTAGTAATGTCCTTGTTGACGTTCTGTTTGTCTATGCCTCTATGGTATATTATTCCTCTGCTGTGTTTTTACTGCTCTAGTTGATATTCTACTTGTCTGTAGTGTACCCTTGCTTCTGAATGGTAGCTGATCATTGTTGCTTGTGTTGATCAGTGGGGAGAATTTTGTCGGAGATGGCGAACAGATCGGGTAGCTCTCTTTCGAGAAGAACAAGAAGAATCGATCCTCTCAATGACTTAAGGAAGTATGAGGGGGGATACAATATCACAAACAAGCACTACTGGAGTGTAAGTTCTCTTCTATAAACGAAATATTCAGTCATATGCACAGTTTACTGCTGTCATTCTGAGTTTCTGACAAATTATGCTGGGACAAAAATGACTGCATTTATAGCGTATCATGGTCAGGGAATAATTTGTTCTCAGATGAATATCATTAACTGAATACGTGCAAAATCATTTTTTAGCCATAAATTTTCCTTCGAATGTACAGAAAGTAACTTGATACATTGATATAAGTTGCATCAGATCAGAGAACTTAATATAACGAGAGAGGATAGGCATGTGCATCCAATGGGGGAAAAACTGATAGTTGATATGTTACCTTTTCAGTCGACAATATTTACAGGTAGACCTGGATACGTTATTGCAGCATTATGGCTTATTGGTGGTATTATTTTTGTGGGAGCTCTCCTCATCTCAAAGATTTTCTTTGCGAAAAGGAACAAGGGATATGGTGACATAAATTATTTCCTCGCAAGATTCCACATCTGTTCTATGATAATTTTCATCCTCCTTGCAGCTTTTATCATGTAAGTTATTCATAAAATGAAGTCATGAAAATCTGGCAACATATGTAGCTATGCAGTTAGTAATCTACTACCCGTTATTTGCGCAGAGTTGCATCAGCAATCGCGCTTCGCGGTGCCGTGAGATTTCATTCAAGAGCAGAATCTGTCAAAGAGATCATTGGCAGAACTGCACTCGAGGCGACGGCGACGATTCACAACATAACAGAAGCCATTGAGAAGATGCAAAACACTTCAAAGTTGTACAACAATAATAGCCAAGCTTTTGATCATCTGAACTCCACAGTAGAGGCCCTCAACTCTGAAGCAGTGGAGATTCAGTCAAAGGCAGAGAAGAACATGCGTTTAGTCGGCAAAGGGATCAAAATACTGTGAGAACTTCTTCTCACATCATACACATTTTCCACATATTTGTAGTTTCAGAATACCACTTAACAATCATGTGAACTCACACTGACAAATGCATTTCAGGGAAGCTGTGACCATCTTAACTGTGATCCTGAATCTAGTCGCCGTTCTTGCGTTTGTGGGTAAGCAAAATTTTCCAAATTTTCAGAATATGCAAGTAAATCTTACTGATTACACCTGAAATTAAGAAAGTGATTTTGAATCTTTGGGTGCAGTAGCGAGGCCTCTAAGGCTACAAAAATTGTGTTACCTGTGAGTATCCTTCAGAAACCCACCCATGTCAAGCTACAAACCAATGGAACTCTACTAGCCTTTGTACTACCATTCTAATTACAAGAAACTGTCTGCAACAACAGGTGCATAGCCATCTGCTGGATTCTGACAGCCCTCATCTGGATGTACTTCGGCCTGTACTACTTCCTCGACGAGTTAGCCGGCGACACGTGTGCCGCCCTGGAGGAGTACCAGCTGGACCCCAAGAACAGCACGCTGGGCACCATCATACCCTGCAGCGAGAAGCTCTCCGGCAACATGATCCTTCACAACGTCGGTGCAGGCATCCATGACATCATTGACCAGGTAATTACAGATTTTGTTTCTGAAGCAAGCTGCATTCAGGAGTAAAAATTGTTTCTGAATATCTTGCAATTTTGATATCTGTGTTCAGGTGAATTCGAACATTTACACGATAAAGTCGGAGTACGGTGTGAAGCCGCTGGACTACATCTGCAACCCGTTCACCGGGCCGCCGGAGTTCCGGTACCGGCCGGAGAACTGCCCTTCCGGCGCCGCCACCATCGGGGACATCTCTCAGGTAGGCACACACACTGACTCAGCCTTCATGGCAACGACTTGTCAACAAAAGGATTCAGCCTGACATGGCGCTGCATTTTGTTCGATCTCTGCTCTCGTGAAGATCCTGAGGAGGCTGACGTGCTCGGACCTAGGTGGCGGCGCGCATTGCGCGCCGGCCGACCTGTCCTCGGCGATCGACTACGACAAGGTGGAGACGTACACGAGCTCCATCCAGAACGTGCTGGACATCTTCCCGGGGACGGAGCGGCTGGTGAGTTGCGAGCTGGTCAAGTCCGGCTTCGCGGACATCGTCGGCAACCAGTGCGCGCCGCTGGCGCGTGGCGCGCGCGCGGCATGGGCCGCGCTCGCCGCGCTCTCGGCGGCGACGACGGCGCTGCTCGTTCTCGCCGGGGCATCCTGCGCAGCCGGCGGCGAGGCGCGCCACGCCGGCGACGACCGCCACTCGGTGAGGCACCTGACGTCGTCGTCCAACTCGGAGATATCGGAGGCCGACTTCGCCGAGATGCACGCCAAGAAAGTGCGAGTCCTCGCCCGGGTCGATCTGGCGTGAGCTCCACGGATCGATCGAGTTCGTTTTTGAGGTATTCTTGGGCGATTTTATTAGGGAGAGGTGAAGAAGATTCATTCATGGCGCTCGCCGGCGGTAGAGACTGATCCAGGAGAGATCATCCACCGCCGGCCGGCCGGCGCATGCCATTGACGTGAAAAAGGTTGCGGTTTTTGTTTTGTGGGGATGGTCCGGAGAATCCAGCCATCCGCCTGACATGCAAAATGTCATTCAGCATTTTGATTTTGATGATGGTATAGGAAAGGAGGGAGTGGAGAAAAAGGATTAAATTTTGTACATGAACTGCAAAAGGTCACGAAATTAATATAAATACAATTTATTCTTTGATCAAGATGGTGTCTCACTCCATAGTTGTGCTGTATGGTGTCTCTTACCTGCTGGTTTGATTGGGACGGGGTCAGAGAATTAAGCGAGATCTTTTATCATTGTTTTTCAATCAATCTTTTGTGTCATGGCAATGCACATAGGCACCACTCTAGAAACTCCTTCAATGTATTATTTCTACTTGTTCCGTTTTAATTTACCTGTTATTCTAGCATTTAAATTTTTTTATCAAAGATACTTGCCATTCTTATATTCCAAAGCACTTATAAGGATGTTTTTCCCTTTCTACCCTTAATCAATGCAATCATACTAGTACTAATACTCATTATAAGAAATTTTAATGCTTGCTTTGAAAAATTAATTAGAATATAATTAATAAGGGTAACAATGTAATTTGCCATATCTCTTAGTTTAGTGTGAGATTTGCTAGAACGACAAGTAAATTGAAACAGACTACTTATGGCTCTAAAAATTAAATTTCCATCAATCATCTTTCTCGTTTTCCTCACTCTCTTCCTTGCTTTCTTGGTTTGCACGTAGAATTGGTTTACTTACTCCATTCGTTCTAAAATATAACAATTTAGTAATAGATTAGACAGCATCTAGTACTGCAAATCTAGATAGTCCAGATTCATAATACTAGGTGGTGTCTATCTTTTAAGACAGAGAGAATAATATCTTTCTTTCTCCTCAATAAATATAGTGTAACATAAACCCTGTTAACTCATAAAAGCGCTATATGGCACTTTATTTAATACTATGAATCTTATATTAATTCGTCATGTATCTTTTCGTTTCTAGATAAGAAATATATAACTATAATTGTGATTAGGGCAAGCCCACTCTACTAATTGGCTAATTGCATCCTTACACGAAACATCAAAATATCTATGACTAAGATGGGTCGAGTATTATTAAACCGATATTTCTCTCACCTTAATTTTGATTTTTCTTTTCCTAAACATGAAAAATACACCATTTGAAATTTGGATCAAAAGAAAAAGGAATGATGTCACTTAAAAACCAAGATGTGTACAAACACTCATATTATCAATAGAAAGAAAGTTGGCTAAACACCAAAAGTCTTATATCAAAAGAAAAACAAGCATAGATTGATTCGTTCATCTCCATTCTCACTCATGTAGCGTTGTGGTGCGTGCACAGATTCACCCCCTTGCAAAAACCCATAGGTCCGTATAAGGAAACCACCAAATTCCAGGGGGACAAAAATAATGTTTGGTGGCCTACAGGATGGAATTGGACCGATCCCCAATTCTCTCTACGCCTTGACTTGATCTGTGTCTTCCGTTCTTTTTCTGTAGCAACACGTGAACATCTAAATAGTTTGTATATAAGCGGTTGCAAGGATACATGTGAGTCTGAACATTTATGTGTCTAGGCGGTCCGGTGTACGAATGTGTTCGGTCAGGTCTTCTGTGAGGCGATGTCTAAAAATATCATACATAGAAAATTTTCATATAGAAATTTTATACATAAAAACTTTTGATATAGAAATATAAAGACTTAAGTGTACAAAATTTCTGAAGTTTTGATCAGGATCAGAATCAAATATATAAATTAGTTTCGGTGTAAAGACATACATACTCCACTGATCCGATCCGCCAGCCCAAAACCCGACCCAGCCCGGCCCGGCCCATCCAAAAGTCCACCGCCACCAAAACCTCGTCTCCACCGCACGGATCGGCAATCCGTCGTCTCCGGTCTCCAAGCTCCCAAGTCCAAACGCCTCCTCCCCCAACCCACCTCCGCCGCGCCGGAGCCATGGCCTTGCCGCGCCGCCCACGCCCCCTCCCCTTCCACCTCCTCGTCGTAGTCGGCGCGCTCTGCCTCTCCCTCGCCGCCGCCACGTTCCAGTCCGACGAGCTCGTCCTCCACGACGACGACGAGTTCGAGGGCGCGGGCGCGGGCGCCCGCCCCACGCCCACGCCCCCCGCGGCGGTCTCCTCCCGCGGAAGGTCCGGAGATGCGGCGGTGGGGGCGGCGTCCGGGCACGCCGAGTCCAGCGCCGTGCAGTTCGCCCTCGAGCACGACCTCGGCGCCGGGTTCGTCCCCGCGGGGTCCTTCTCCGCCCGCCTCAAGTCCTCCGCCCACGGCTCCCAGGTCGGTCTGTGCCTTTTGGCTCGCTGCGCCTCGCAAGCCCTGTTTGATTGCTCGATCATGTCGTCCTACCTATGGTTGCTTGCTTGCTGATCTACCTGGCTTGGTTTATGGATCCCTGATCCGGTGGTCCGTTTGATGGCGAGCGTGCGGGGTCTGAATCTTGATTGCGATTTGCTTAGCTGCAGATTCGTATGTGCTGTGCTCCGGTTACTTGTGCTTGTGGTTTGTTTGGGAAGGGTGGTGAACTCGTGGGTTTCTAATTGAAGGGAATATGAATTGCAGATCGGATCTAGTGATGATGGTCGTTAGTGGTGTCTATGTAACTAGATGACACCCCATGCGTTGTTTCTGGATGCTGATGTGCACATTGCAGTAGCAAAATTGCAATATATATGGATCAAAATTCTAAAGTCGTAAATCTCATCAAGAAGTAACTAATCCAATAGTGAAAAAGGGAACTCATGTAGGCTAGAAAGATTGTGAGATAATCTGGACCATCAAGTACCATCCAAAGGTATATAATATCAGCGATGATGCATCTTCTTGTGGTGGCTTCTTTATAGTAATAGCTACACTAAGTGGGTCCAAATCATATAATAAATATAGATTTGAGGGTATGTGTGGTGAGAGGGATGAAAAGGAGTTAAATGAAGGTTGTATGTGGCAAATCTCAACAGGGTTAGTTATCGATAGAATTTAATTTTTTTTTTTGGTCATAAAAAATCCAAATATTGTATGGCTAAAACTTCCAGTACATAACATGGAAAGTGAACATATGCTATTCAACTCAACTTTTTTTTTGATGGTGTATGTCTTAAGTTCCAAACTTTGGGTGATTTAAACAATAGTGATTTGCACATGCTGACTTTTGATTAGGTGTTGTCTTCTGGTACTACTTTTTAATTGGCGAGCTCAACCAATGCATAAATATGCATTGGGAAATGAAGAAGAGTTATGAGTGGGGCATTGGAATTTGGCGCTAGTCTTACTGTTATTTAATGAACTATTTTATTCCTTGCATAGAAATGTCAATATGTATGAGCTCATTTTGACTCCATTATTATCCTAATGGTGTGGGCAATGTGATTCTGAGTTAAAAGGAGGAGTTAAGAGCTGTTTTGACTCTTGCCACATAGGCCCAAGCCTAGCTATTCCAGTTTGCAGCAGATCAGAAATTTTGTTGGAGCAGAGGATAATTGAAGCACATGGAGTTGCTACTGTCATCCTTTCTGCATGAGAGTAGGATACTGAATGGGATCTAGAGAGATGGGGAGAGATAACTAGGGAAGGAGAGGCGTTCGACGAGTTCTTTTTTCTAATATGGGCCCCACGAGTGGAGATTAGAGAGCTACTATTTTAGGCATAAACAAATGATGATTGATGTTGATGCTACTAATTTGTTTATTTTAGTCATTGTTTTCTGGCACTACCTTTTGTTTAGCTAGCTCAATCTAATGACATCGAGGTATAGAAGACCTATAAAATGCTGGGGTTATAGTAGTATTTGACAGTTTAATGCAGACCTGTTAGGTTTTCTGCACCAAATGGCCAAATGTGAATTTGTATAGGCTCATTGTGCCTCCGAAATGTCATTCTGTAACACTTAATATGACTGAAACAAAGCAAGGGAGTGATATGTTTTTGTCTGCATGCATACCTTGGAAATTAACAACCAGTATGGTAATATACATTATTTAGGCCCTGTTTGAGATAGTTGAAACTGATGGATTGTCTGATTTTTGTGATAGCTATTTGAGGGTATAAACGAATGAAATGATTACTACAAAGTTGAAAAATTGCTTTAGAAAAGTATTCCAAGAAAAAATTGTATAGAATTTTTTTTTGCACGAAACACACAGTTTAGGAGCTTGGAAAGCATGCAACTGAAAATCCAAAATTCAGAATAAAAGAAGAACAGGGCCTTAGTACAATTGCTGGTTAGTATGTTTTCTGTTTGGTGCTTCTTTTGTTCAGGCAAACAAAGCACTAAGGGCCCGTTTGGTAGAGTTCCTAATTCAGTGATTCAGTGATTTTGATTTTGATTCTTGCTGAATCAGATACTGAAGAGAATCAGAATCAGTATGATTAGGCGTTTGGCTAAAAACATTATCACTGGATCCTAATAGGGGGACTTCCAGATAAATTGTCTATACTACCCCTGTAGTAGCAAGAGATTTTGATTTGTATAAGTTTTCTATAGCTTATTGTAATACTAATAATTATTATAAGTACTCATAAGCGTGTACCAATATTTGTACAATTATGAGTGAAAAAAAGATTTCAAATAAGGTTAAACAACACAACAAGCTCAATGCATTTGCACCAAGAGCCAATCCATTTCAATAGTCCACTCACAATTTGAGTTTTTACATAATATCATGGTTACATATTTCTGAGAGTTCTTACAAAAGAAAAATATACTAGCCAGAGTTCATATGAGAACTTTCATCTAGATTGCCATAATACATTTGCTAGGTCATCACAAAATCTATCCATGGACCTATCACTAGAGTGTGAAGTAGAGGTGTCTGATGCAGATTGGGAGACCGCATATTTTGCAGGAATAGTTGGCACATAATTTGGATCCCAATCACACCTAGTGAAATACTTGTCAAATGTACAATTCTAACGTATAAAGTTGTGAAGACACATGGTTGCTACAACAATCATTTCTTGTTTGTCTATTGGATAGTTAGGCATCTTTAAAAGGATTCGCCATTTCATCTTCCATACACCAAAGGTGCGCTCAACGACATTGCGTGCACTTAAGTGACACTGGTTGAAATACTCTTGCTCACCACTTGGTGGAGGGCCTCTTCTCCATTCAGGAACATGTACCTTTGCCCTTGTATGGTGCCATATACCCCGGCCTGTTTGGGTAGCCAACATCAACAAGATAATATTTACCTACAATATGTGCATTTAGTCAACATTATATAAATATATATATGGCATGAAAATTAGTCAAAGAAAAATCTACATGATTTTACATACTAACATACCTTGTGGGGGATGTGGAAATATATCTTTATCAACATCTAATGCATGATAAAGGACGCTTGTGTCATGCATAGAACCTGGTTGTCCAATAGAAGCATATGTGAAGTACATGTCGAAGTCAACCACTGCCATCACATTCTGAGTAGGACTCTTGTGTCTACTAATATATCTAACATAATCATCACGTGGTGGGTTTGCTGTGATATGAGTCCCATCAATGGCACCAATGCACCTTTTGAAATGTGGCCATAGTCTTTTGTCATCCTTAATTCTTCTATGAACTCTTGGGAAGTTTGGATCTTTTGGACATATGAAATCCTTGCACATTCTAATCACACTCAACAAGACATCCTCAAATTTTCTACTAATTGTTTCACCAAAATACTTGAATCTATTTTGAACCCTTCTATTTGACTCACCACCTCCAACTATGAATAGAAAAATAGCAACTGATTCCATAGAGTTCATGTGATTGGTTGATTTGAGGCCACAGGTACTCACCAATAAGTCGTGCAGTTTGTAAAATAGGTCACTATTCATACGAAACATATGGTGACTCTCTCCTAGGGTCCTTAGAGTCTCCTGGACCCATGCATATCCACTTAGTTGCGATGTCCTTGGTTCATTTTTATCATAATATGTCATATAGTACTGTCCAAGTAAGCAAGCAGATGAAAAAGCAGTGGCTTGTAAAGCTTGATGCCGGCGTATATATTATTAACCAAATAGTCTATCTTGTAAATACACATGTGTTCATGGTGGTTGAGAGCTGAAAAAAAAGGAAAAGGGAGTACCGAGGCGTCGATGGAGACCGTAGGCGCCGGGGCTAGAGACCAAAGGGCTGCAAGGCTGGAGATTGGAGACCGGAGCGGCTTGCGGCGGCGGTAGAGACCAAGGGCGGTGGCTAGGGTGGAGACCGGTGGCGAGACCGGAGGCAGCGGCGCCGGTGTAGACCAGGGTTTTTGGTGGCTTTTTTTGGTGGAGACCGGCGGCATGGGGGTTGGAGACCGGTGGCGCGGCGGGGACCTGATGGCAGCGACGCTTGGACCTACCCCACCGGCGGCGCAGATGGAGTCCCGACGGCGCCGACGCTTGGAACCCGACGGCGACCCTAGGGCGAGGTGAGTCTCCAAAACTTCTCGAGTGGATGGGGACGGGTTGGAGGGGTATACCCCAGTGGCAGGCGGGTAGTTTTTGCGAATTGTTGTGGGGATTTTCATTTTCGTTTGTGATTCCCACGAAAGCCACCTTTTGCCCGACTTCTCCGTTCATGTGTAAAATTGAGGGATCACCACCGGATCGATCGCTAGGAAGCGGGGATTTTTACCCGTTTGGCTCGCTCAATTATCCGATTGAGAATCACCTGAGAGAATCCTATCAAATGCGCCCTAAATGTGAATTTTTATTAAAAGCAGTGTAGTCACCTGATAAAGTTGAAACTATTAGCTATTTATTTTATATATGAGAAGCTAGGTCTTCAAATAGGTGCATATTAACAAAACAAGAGGATCCTATGGATAAGTGTTTCGCTTAATAAACAGTACATGTGCCTTTTTAACAAGACAAGAATTGACCCTTCTATGGGGCTCTTTCTTTGACTACATGCTATATTCTATGTTTCTAATTAAACCCTTGAATTGTTCAGACTCTCACTAAGCTTCGGTCACAAGGAAACGGTCGTTGACTGGTGATGAAAAAGGATGCATTTAAAGTAATTTCTTGTCCTCCATGTCCTTCTCTTGATGTTTTTCTTTTTCTTTTGTTATTGTCAACTCCATATTGTTTGCATTACTGTTCATTGCAGAAATTGCTGATGAAGATGTTTTTATTCAATTAGGCTGCTGTCTAATGTGTTGGACCCTGCAAGAAAAGATTATGTTGTTTCCTCAATCAAAGCTGTAAGCTAACTAAATAGCTCTTTACATTGTCTCTCCTTTCCCTTATTGTTACTGCACCTATTGGCCAAAATACTTGTGTTTCAGATTTACTTTTGGTCAAAGTTTCGAAACCTTGAGCATCTATATCTTTTTAAATATTTAGATTGGATACACACAAACCTTATTTGCAGATTCATCTTTAATATGACCTTTTTTTAATATTAAATATTTGCTGGGTTTTACAAAGATATTCTGAAATAGAAATTAGCGATCATCACCATGTCCTTGTAATTATCCAAAATGATATGCATCTATGACTGGAAGGTGTAAATACCAGTCATATGATCAGTTAAAAGTCTACTTATTTAAATCATATCTTAACAACTAAGACCTGTTTAATTTTCTGAGCCTTTTGTACTTACAGAATAAAACACGATTGCACATTTTGTTGGAACAAAATAAACTTCTGTGATTATTAAAGTTAACTAGAATCACAGCCACTGTAAAGGTGTAGCCGTACCAAAACGCATGACTGCAGTGTTGCAAGGCTTTTTTTTTTTCCAGTACTGAATTATTTGTGTGAGTTCTGAATTGTGTTTCTAGTTTTTTAACTGCCTTACATTTCTTTATGTTTTTCAGAGATGCATTCCACGTGAAAGTTTGGATGAACATATTGTTATCCACATGGTATTTTTCTCCATTTCTGCCATATATGCTGGCAAGCTGATTATTTTGTGATGATGGATTTGATTGGTGTCGGTGCTGTTTGATTGTTTGCTACTGCTAGTGTCTTGGGCATTGGGCTAGGAGGCCAAGGCCCCATGACCAGGCCAAGGGGGAGGCCCTTAGCCAGGTTCACATTGTCAAGGGGTGTACGAGTGGGTTCCGGAGCTAGGATTAAATTAGATTGGTGTTATGTCAGTGATGTTACTTGGGACAGATGCCTTGGCTAGGGAGTGGTATCAGTGCTAGATGGATGTACTGAATGTGATGACATGAAGGAAAAAAATTGTTTGTACAATAGCATATTGTAAAATTGGTTTTCATTGATGGCATATCATAGAAATAGGTCTTTGTGAATGGCAGATCATAGAACTTCTCTTGTTTTTTATGGAAAGAATCTGAGAAAGGAATGTACTAGCTCTGGAGTAGTTATACATGAATATCACTAGAAATTCTCTATTTGTTGTTTAACTCGTATTAAAACGCTTTGCTGATGATTTTTATGCAGGATGGTGTAAATATTTTAGCAGTTAATTATGGTTCTGTTGGTGGGTGCCAGTACCCCCGTCCATTGAAAATGGTAAGTTACCTTGTCTTGAAATCATATTTATGGGTGTTACATGCAATTAATAATTGAAAACAAGAAAATGTAAATCCGTAAATTATGACTTAAATTTCAGCAATAATACACATTATATTTTAACATTATAAACAAAACTTGCATCTTATTCTTGATTCCACGTGGCATTTCATTTTGTACAGCACAACAACGTATAATCTAAATGTGGAAGGACTATCAAGGAAAAATGATATATGCACTAATTACTTGTACTAAACTATTAATTAGAGATATATTCTTTGTTAATGAGCTTGCAGAAACCTTAAATGCAAAAAAGTTGATGCTGTGACATCTAATTCTATCTTACACCAAATTATGAATATTTAGAATAATGTTCCAGAATGGTTCCCTGTAACCATTTCCTCCCACCTTTGTGTTCTGTCCATTATTGAATAACACAAGGTCAATGTTCAACAAGGCGCTTGACGCTAGATGGTTGGCATGGGTAGTCTTCACCAGGGTGGTGTTAGGCCAATTTGATCAGGAGCTTCCGAGCAATTAGCAAGCGTATGATATAGAAAAGAAAGACAATGCAACATCAATATAACATCCATCAAATGCCTAATGCACCATCAAATACCAAATCACAGTGGCTACCTGATGCCTACTGACTAGTAGGCACAGGTACCCAGTGCCAACTTTTAGAACACTTTACAAGGTTATATTTACCTGTCCTTTCTTGTTTCAGCCATCAAAGTGGACATTCAATTCATACACTGTTCTGAAGACTTCTGAACAAGCACCAAGGTAAAATCACCACTTTTTTGGTTTAAGAAAATTGTAAATAAATACTGCATCCTGATGAAGTTATGTTTGTGTAAGAATATTACTGCAAATGATCAAGTAGAACAAGCATTTTGACAAATATACTTATACTAGAATGTTTTTGAAGTCACTCAGCCTTAAAGGATACCTAATTCCATGTACTAACAAAGTTGTGCACCTGCAGAACTCCATCATTTGTAGATCAGTTAATAGAAGCCGAAAATATGGTCTTGGTGAAGTGGTCAAACCACCTGAGAAGTCTTTCTGGGCTAAATATGTAAGTAACAATTGTAAATATCTTAGGGAGCTGTTGTTCTTATCCCTTCTAATCTGACTGTGGCCTCCTGCTTTTCAGTGGATGTACATCATTCCTCTTGGTCTCATTGTCATGAATGCTGTCACGGCAGCCGCCAATATGCCGGAGGAGCAAGCAGGAGGGCAGGGCCAACCTGGAGCACAGAGGGCACCGAATGCTGCTCCAAGGAGAAGATGATAGCTGCGCTGCCTATTTGGTTTCTGTATCACCTGTATTACTATATTCAGTTATATCCTAGCAGTACTTGGTATGTTTAGATTCAAAAGCAATTCTTGTCAGCTGTGCATTCTAATTGTCGGTTCCTGAGGATCTAGTGCATTCTTAGCTATCGGTTTCTGATAACTTATTTTTGTTTTCCGTTTCACCACACTTGTGTTGTACCGGCAATTTATTGTCTGATCTTATAGTAAAATGTCACAATCTTTCATTAAATACATCAGTAATAATGGCAGTATACAATTTTCTACTTCAAAGCGAAGACAAGGCAAACCTAATTTTACAACGACAGGAGGCTGTCGAAACCCTTTTTTTAAGACGGAATCTTCCTCTGGGTTTCTGTATGAATCTTCTGAGTATTCCTCTGGGTTTCTGTATGAATCTTCTGAGTATTCCTCTGAGTCTGGCATTAATTTGGGAAACCGTTTGCATCTAAAGCATCTTTTACTAAAATCAATATAGTTGTATGCAAACCTAGAGTAATAGTATGATAACCAAGAAATCTTAGACCTTAGCCATAAGAGGCTAGAGTAATAGTATGATGAACCAAGAAATCTTAGACATTAGCCATAAGAGGCTGTCAAAAAACATCTTAGACATTAGCCACAGGCCCTTTTAGAGAGAACAGAAAAAGAACTAACTCACCTATTGAAAGGAAAAAACTGGCTTCTCTCTGGCTCGTGATCTCATCCTTGATATCTGCAAATAGCTGGGCGGCTGCGCCCAGCTGTCCTCCACTCTTTAGCTAAAGAATCTTGCATTTCTTTCTAGCTAGATGAACCAACACACTAGCAAGTGAATCAAAGGCCCTTTGAAAACTCAATTGAAAAACCAATCGTGCAATCAACCACTAATCTCCCAGCTGTAGCCCGGTGGGAACCTGAAAGGAGACATTGGTCCATATTCGCCAGTAGATCCCACACTCTATTTAGGAAGGGGCATTCCACAAATAGATTGTAGCAATCTTCACCCACGGTGCTACATAAAACACAATTGTCTTGATATAGCCATCCCCTCTTCATTTAGGTTATTGGTAGTTAGGCACCTCCCTTTTATCGCTAGCCACATGAAGAATTTGATCTTGGATGACGCCTTTGTCTTCCATAGCAATGTTCCCCAGCTTGATGCCTCTTTGCCTATGAAAAACAACCGGTAGGCCGAGCTAACCGAGAACAAGCCATCAGTCTCTAGCTTTCATTGCACGGTGTCCACCTCTCCTGCTTGTAATTGGACTTCCTGGACCGTGTCCCACAGCCTGAGGTATTCATGTAATGCCCTATTAGATGGCACACCCTGTATGCCTCGGATCCATCGTGAGCCCTAAAGCCCTTGGCGTACCGTTAGCTTATTTGAGGTGACGAAACTATACAAAGCCGGCATCTCTCTCTCTATTGGCACCAAAAGGGAGCCAATTTGCCTCGCCAGAAGTCAGTGCATGAGCCATTTCCAATCTGGAATTTCGTCGCCGCAAAGAACATATGTTCTAGCTCCTCGTCAGGTGGTGGCGTCGTCCATGGTCAGTCCAGCTGTATTCTTCTCAGCATGTACCATTTCAGACGAAGGGCTCTACCAAAGAGATCGATGTCTTTGATTCCCAAGCCGTCCTTCTCAGTGGGTAGACAGATCGATTTCCAAGTAGCCAAGAAGTGTCCCCCATTTATCTCCTCCTGTCCCTTCCAAAGGAAGCCTTGGCATTTTCTCTCTATAGCCTTGATTGCCCACTTTGGCATCTGTAACACGGCAAGAAAATGGACCGGCAGAGCCATCAGAACTGACTTGACAAGAACCAGTCGATCACCTGGCGGCAATATGTGGCTTCTAGCCCCTAGCTTCTTAGAAATCCAATCTAGAATGGGTTGCATTTCATGCTTTGTTGCTCTTCATAGGGACAACGGCAGGCCGAGATAAGTAATAGGAAAATCCTCCTTGCAATGCCGGATCGTTTGAACCAAGAGTTCCTCTTCTGGACTACACCGGATGGTTGTGACTGCACTCTTCATAAAGTTGGTTGGTTCTCAGCCCAGTGGCTGTTCCAAAAGTCTCCATCACTCCCTTGATCAATAGCGCATTTTGCTCCATTGGTGGGAAGGAAATGACTGCATCATCGGCATACATTGAAATCCCAGGATAGAGCAATTTCCTGTCAACCCGAGCAACAAGGTTGCGGTCGGTGGCCTTGGTTAGGATTGCTCGAAGGGTATCCATCACTAACACAAAGAGGAGAGGTGATAAAGGGTCGCCTTGACATAGGCTTCTAGCTGGCTTGAAAAGAGCACTCCCCCCTCCCACCCCCTCCCAATTGATTGAAACCGTTGTCTCGGCAGTCAGTAGTGGCATCGCTACCCAATTTATCCACTGCTGTCCAAAACCGCGATGCTGGAGTAACTGTAGCAAGTATCCTCATGAAACAGAGTCAAAGGCCTTTGTGACATCCAATTTGACAAGGGCCATCGGCTTGCGATTATGATGGAACTTCTGTGCCATCCCTCTTATGAAGATGAAGTTTTCGTGAATACATCGACCTCTGGTAAAAGCAGATTGTGTAAAGGAGACAAGGTCCCCTGCCATGTTTGCTAACCGCGCCACCATCAACTTGGTTGCCAACATGGAGAAACTATGGATGAGGCTAATGGGGTGGTAGTCCTTTAGTAAAGATGGCTAATCCTTCTTCTGCAGGAGGGTAATAGTGAGTTCCTTGCGTGAAACTTGTCTAGCGCCACCAAAATGTCTCGTTTGATGATGTTCCAACAGCTGTAGTAAAACAGCCCTGTGAAACCATCCGGCCCCCATACCTCCTCTTGTGTGAACACCCTCTCTAACTCTGAAAGGTTAGTTGTGGGTACACCAATCGCCTAGAGATTCAGAACTCCGTTTTCATTCTCCGGCACTCCCATCACGGTCTGAAGTAATTCCTTGCAAGTTCCTCCATGTCCTGCTGGGTGGTTGCGATCTGGCCCTCATGTTCAAGGACCGGGATCAGTAGCTTGCGCCTCCTCGAGTTTGTCCTTAGGCGGAAGAAGATAGCTGGTGCATCTCTAAGGTAGCTGATCCTTGCTCTCTGTCTTAATCTAATTCTCTCCAGTGCTGCTAGCACGAGGCATCTTCCTTTAACTCTGGCCCCGAGGCATCTTTGTTTTGGCGGCAACAGCCTATTCTCTTGTGCTATATCTAGCCGCTGAATTATCTCATTGGCCACCAGCAGGCGTAGCCTAATTGAACTCATCTTCCGTTGATCCCACAGTCTCAACTTCTTTGCTAACCTTGCCATCTTAACATATAGAATCGCAAAGGGGTCTTCACTATTCATCTCCTGCTACCAACATTCTTCCACCACTCCCTGAAAATCATCAAGCTTGGTCCAGAAACTTTCAAATTTAAACTTTCTTTGGCGATGTTGGAACACTCCATAGGTCAGTAGTAGCGGGCAATGATCAGAGCCCAAAGTGCTCAGCGTCTGAAGATGTGCTTCTGGAAATGCCTCCTCCCATTCTGTTGTGATGAACATTTGGTCTAACTTGACTAATGTATGTCTTTCTTGCTCATTGCTCCACATGTATCTCCTCCCAAATAAATACATCACCCTTAGTTCTAGCAGATTAAGCTTATTGTGGAATGCATTCGTCAAGCGCCGATTCACCCTAGAGTTATTCTTGTCTGTGGCCGATGCAATAAGGTTAAAATCCTCTGTAATCATCCATTCCCCACGGCAGACTCCCCTGATCTCCTCCCTTTCATCTAAAAACATCTTGTCTTCATCTCTCTGTGGTCCATAAACCGTGGTAAAAAACCAAGTCCTGCCCCCTAACACTTCTTGGATCTGCACC
Source organism: Oryza meyeriana var. granulata (assembly GCA_003991445.1). Classification (NCBI taxonomy): domain Eukaryota; kingdom Viridiplantae; phylum Streptophyta; class Magnoliopsida; order Poales; family Poaceae; genus Oryza; species Oryza meyeriana. Next base: position 321,332 of record RYFJ01002116.1, read on the forward strand.
GAGATCGACCACTGACCAGAGTGCACCACCGTGCCCTAAAAATTTTCCCTCTTCTAAGCCACCACCACAGCACCACGAGTGTTCTCCACCGGCAAATAAGCAAAACCATCAAACAACACACCACAGGTTTCACGGACAATAGAGGAGTTTACATTAGCTAGTTTAGACTCCTGCAGATAGACTACTGAGGCCTTCGCACTGGCCACCACCACCCTAACCAATGCCCTTTTTGCTACATTATTCAAGCCTCTGACATTCCACACCATGAAATTAAAAGTAGACATCGACATAGCTAAACAACTTGGTCACACACCACAGGAGATCAACCCAGGAGGGTTTCAAGCTGGTGAAGCAATCGGTGGTACTAAAAGCAGGTGCATTGCCCCTTCCTCTCCCCCATCCTTCGGCATGGGCATGGGTAGAGGGGCGATGTCAACGTCAAGCAGCTCCGCCAACGCGCGGACATATTGCGGGGAGAGGGGATGGTCGAAAAGCCCGACATACCTCCGCACTGTCTCCTTATTTGCTTCCTCCTCCTCGGCGATGACGCCCAACTTCTTCATCGTTACCTTTTGGGCCTTCGAGATGACATGGCGTCTTGTTCTGTCGCCTTGGCTTGCCAGGCGCGGGCTTCTCCGCGGCTTGAAGCCGTGCGGAATCGTCCGGTGACCCCTCCGGCTCGCTGGGACGGACGGCGGCCGGCGGCACCCTAGGATGGATGGAGGGAGCGTGACCGAAATGGAGTCGATGAAGTTCTGTATTCCGGGAGGCAAGGGGATATCCTCCTGCTGGTGGGGTATGTGGGGGGTCCGGTGCCCTGTCGGGCCAGCAGGATCTCCTCCCCCACCTACAGCCCTACACGGGCCCATTCCTCTTGTTGTCCCGCCCTAGGATCGCCTCCCTCACCTCCATGTTCTGTGAGGCCCAGGATGGCATGTTGGTGGGCTTCACCATTTGTTGGCAGGCCAGAGAGCAGCCCAGTCACCCTCCTAGTGTGCTGGCCTAACTCCATGTGTGGCCCAAGGTCCTGTGTTCTGGGCCACCTAGAGAAAACGATCGGCAGCTGACGCAGCTGCCCTATTCCTCCTCTGGTTCAAAAGACTCCCGCCTCACTTCCAGCACTATCCCTGGGGATTGCCTCCTTGGCACCAGCAACTCCTGCTTCCCCCAACCTAGCACCTTCAATGCTTCCTCCCGTATCTCCCCCATTAATGCCGAATCCTAGGTCACAGCCCCGAATTCAAGCCTCCTGGGCTCCACAGTGGACATCAATGCCTGTTGTTCGAGCTGCAGGCCAGGTGGAGCTGACGCAAGGCGCCTTAACGCCGAAAGACTGACGTCAGGCAGTAGGCCCGAGGTATGTGGTGTGCGGACCTCGTCCACCGCGCCATCGATGGTCGCCTCGTCAGCCTTGTCGTGGATGTCCCGGGTGAGTGTGAATGGCGGCGATATCTCTGGCGGAGCCAGCACCACCGCTCCGCCATACACCTCTAGCTGAAGCACCAGCTTGCCTTCCTGCTCCTGGGGCATGCTCCCCATGTGCTCCTCCTTCGACAGCTGCGCGGAGCTATATTGCTCGACAAAGCTTGCGGCACGCACGTGGTGCCGCCCCCGCCGCCAAACTGGGCGCCTCCGTCGCCACTGCGCCTAACCCTGCCTCCAGTGCGCCGTCTACAGCTATCATCGCCGATCCTGTCGCCGTCACCAGCTCGCCCGTCCCAAGCTCCACCGCCTCCCTTGTCCCCACCAACCCACTGCCTTTCCCCCCGCGCCTTACTCCCGTCCCTGTCGCCTCCCCCTTTTCTATGCCCGCCATCACCGTGTGTGACCCTGCCTCCGCCACCTGGTCTCTCTCCGTTGCCGCCGTGTCCAACCCTCCAGCATCAGCCATGGGTTGCCCCACCAGCTGTTGTCCCACGACTTCCTGGTGTTCGGCCCGCCATAAGCGAGGTGCGTTGGTCGTGTTGCCGGCGCTGCGCTGTCGTCGGAGAAGGTCTCCGAGATATTCAACAGCGTTGGGTCGATGACCTCCTCAACATGCAGGATGACTCGATATTTCAAAGTCGGCATCTCCCAAGGTGGCTGTGGTGGCACTGAACTCGGCCCTTCACGCCAAGATCCCCCCGCACCCAACTTCTCTGTGATCTCGATGTTGATCATCTGTGGCAGGTCCGTGGGGTTCTTGAACCATGCAAACAACCCTAGACACCTGGCATCGTCTACCGGGATCATCTCCACAAGCTGGCCGCCTAAGTTGTTGATCAAGTTGCGGATCGCCTCGTGCTCCCAGGCATGCAGAGGAAGGCCGTCGAGGGAGATCTTGGTGAAGTAGCTCAGGACAGAGCTGGTTCCCCACCTCCGTCTGCTCCAGAGCTTCAAGGAGATCGGCACCCCGTTGCAGTAGACTTCATGCGAGCGTCGTAGAACCAAGTTCCTCTCCCTCGCGCTGCTAAAGGAAATCAGGAAGTCCTCGGGGAAGGTTATCTCAACACGCACCCTGCTTTGGTGAATCCCTGTGTGTCGACTGATGGCCTCCACCATCTCTACCGGCGACACCATAGGCCGACGACCCAGCACGGTAGCCAGCAGGGAGTGATCCAGCCATTCCTCGTTGCGCTCCATGCCCACTGTCCAGGAGAGCACGCAATGGCCCTTTCTTGGACGCAGATCCAGAGCCCCCGCCCGGATCTCCTCCATGAATTGCGCCGGCCTCGCTGCACAGATCTGGTATCCACTCGCCATCTCCGTCTTCTTCCCGAGCTCCCTTTGTCCGGCCGCCTCTGGTTGTCTTTCCTCTACCGGCCCAGGTAGATTTGCCGTCAGCCTTGCCTTCCTCCTCGGCGCGACGAGAGGACGAGGGGCCTCAGCGCGCTGGTGGTTCTTCCCCGCCGCCTTCTCCTTCCCTCTCTCCTTGCACGAGCTGGCGATGTGGCCCGTGAACCAGCACGGGAAGCAACGAGTCTCACCTCTGCAGTCTACCTTCCGATGCCCCAAACCTAAGCATTTGAAGCAGCGGCCCTGGAGCCACCGAGGGATCTCCCTGTCCGTCTTTAGTACTCTCGTTCGGTTTGCTGGGGGACCGTTGGCCTCCATTGAATGCACTCACCTCCGTCCATGAAGCCTCCTCGCCCTCGTCGACGCGTTGCCTCCCCTGCACTCTAGACACTACCTCCCGCCAGGACCCGTACTGCGGCTTCGATTGTGGCTGTCGGACGCCGGGTGGGCGTAAGGACGAGCGCGTGGTGGTGGACGCTCGGCTCTCATGGTTGAGGTTATCAGGATTGATATGACATATTGACAGAAAACTATGTGAGCAGAAGAAAACAAGCCGCATTGACAAGCAGAACATCATGTCACTGCCAAAGCATAATTCACAGCCCACGAGACTTTTGTCACTCGCAGAGACAATTCCGGGAGTTGCATTGTACAAAAATATATATCCAGGAAATTTCCAACAAGCGCTCTACCGAGAATTACTACAAGCTTGGTGCACCAGCTTCCATTTTCAGAAGATGTAGTCAGGCGGATGCAGAGGGAAAGGAGCTATGTCGGCAACGAGCGGTCTTCCTCTAGGCTGAGGACACCTAACAACGAATACCGGCATCACATCACATATATGAAAGAACAAACAACTGCGTGTAACAGGTACAATAGAATGTAGCCCTACTAGCCAACAAAATAATAGCAAGTAAATCGACCTCCTCGTAAAAAAAAGGACAACAGATTTCTTCATACTTAATTCAGAATTACCTCCAAGGAACAAGTGTCAAGTAGCCTGTGACGGATCCAGGCACCAGTGCTGCTGATATGGAACACCCGTAGACAAACAGCTCCTCACCACACCTCAGGTCAGGACGCTATACACAAAAGCCAAGCAAGCATGTCAATGTAATGAACACCCACAGATGTACATTTTGTCCGGCTACAAGTATTCATCTTCTCTTTCTCTTCCAGCATACCTTGCTATGCTCACCATATTTGCATATGTAAGGAAAAACTTCATCTCCGACCTGAATAGTGCAGTGGCATGATTGAAGCTGGAAGGAAGAATACCACTTGCCATCGACAAGGAATGCTTCAGGAAGGGACAGACGAATGGAAAAATAGTACGAATATCTGCATGGGTAATCAGTGAAAGCAGAGTTTTCTGGGGCAAAGACAGCAGAGGCACAAACCTGCAAATATGATAATTGTTCATACCAAAATATTATTTGCTCTAGTTCATGGTTTGTTGGTCAAGCCACAAAAATTCTTAGTTATGTAATGAAGTTATATAGGGCATATAGATATTGGCTCATTATGAATGTTTATGTTTCATCCTTTCACAGTTATAGATATAACCAACACAAGCATGCTAAAAATACATTTTCCTTAACTAGATATTGGTTAGGTAAATATCAACTAATACTGCTTCTAGCATCTGAACATACTATTCCCAGAAGACATAAACAACAGGACTGTAAAATTTTGCTTGCAAGCTCCACATATCAACATATGTAGCGCTAGATGAAATTTTTACTGTAAATAACTTTGCAGCTGGGCACTGGAAGACAGGACATGAATGGTTAGTTTATGCACCTCTCAATGCCATCTCAATAATGTGTGCGTATTCCATGATAAGCTAACTTGTTAAACTTGTTTGTGAAACTAGTATTTTGTTGAACTACTTAAAACTCTTAGACATGCCGCACTGCAATGTGCCATCTTTTGGGCAATTTGAACTAGTGGAAGTAAGCTATCTGATTGGTCATCCATGTCTTGCCTGTGAATGCATTTGTGCTGCTGGCTGTGAGGTCTTTTGTTATGTGAAAATGCATTTGGTTTCCATTTTCAAGTTGTGAAACGCCATGGTGTGGTTAGGTGCTTGACATGTGCCTTGTGTATTTCATCTGTTGTTACCTATGCATGGGTACTTACGAGAATACATGTCTATAATAGATGTGCAGATGCTGGTAGTGGTATGATATACATCTGAATTATGTGAAAACCACTGGAAAATGCAGATTGCTACTGCTTGTAGCAAAAAGAGCAAGCATTAAATAGTAAACATGCTGCTACCCGGCAGGTGATATAATTTCCTAGTGTCACTTTGCCGAGTGTACCAATTGTGGCTATGACCTGCCATGTGGTACTTCTCTCCCGTGCATCAGTTCCTTATTGTCACATCACAATAAACGATTATTCATGGATCTCTATTTATTTTCAGATCTCTGACATAGTCCAAAGGGTACTGTTAACATACAATTGCATTAACTCACTGCCCTTTCATTGTTGGTAGCCACGCAGATCAGGCACTCTAGTTGCATGTTGCCATGGGCAGCAAAGTTGAAGGAGGTGTGAGGATCAGCTGCTTGCTTAACACTAAGTCTTTAATGGAAATGGCAAGTGGGTCTGCTGCATTTTTGTGAAAATTTTCCCATGAAAGCTTTCAAGACTGGACTGAGAATTTCCTTTGTTTGACTCAGAAACATTTGGTTTTGGATACTTAAAGTTCACTAATAATTTCAGATTGAAGTTTATCTAAAGTTTTTGTTGAAATTTTGTTCATGGCAAAGCATGGTTAATATTATAGACTTATTATATAGTAAGCGTCCATAGGGTAAGTCAGGGAAACTAGATATTAGAGATAAGAAGAGTCTATGTGCAGGATGCTTGTGGCCAGCCAGCAGAACTTTCTCTGCCAAGCATGTGCACTGTGGTGCTGGGCTTGTAAGCAGCAGAGATGAAAAGAGGCAACAACTGTGATCAGGGACAGAATTGGCCACAGTGGATATAAAGATGATTTAAGATTTGAAGAATGCAATACTTATTGGGGGTGGCTGGTTCGCACGCGCGCGCGGCTAACTCAAGTTGCGCGCGCGGTGCACCCTCCCTGATTCTGGGCTGCCAGTCACGGGATTAACGCCCGATTAATCCACTTCTTAGATTAGATTAGATTGTCAACTTTCTACCATAAAGTTAATACTTTCCATAATAAAATAATAGATAAATATCCAAGTGTAAAGTTTTAAATTTTGAGTTAAAAGTTTCATAAATTTGAGTTGAAAGTTTCAAAAAACTGAGTTGAAACTTGAAAGTTTCAATATTTGAGTTGAAAGTTTCCAGATTTAGGTAGAGTTCTTACTTTTATTAGAAAGTTTTGAAATTTGAGTTGCAAGTTTCAGAATTTGAGTGGAAGGTTTCAAATTTTGTGTAGAGTTTTTTAAATTTTCAGTAGAGTTTAAAATTTGTGTTGAAAGTTTCAAATTTTGAGTTGAAAGTTTATTCATTTTTTTGAAATTTGAGTTGAAACTCTCTATTGAAGAACTCTTATAAAATTTTGCTCAAATTCAAAATTATTCAAAGATGACTTTCAAACAAAAAATTGCTAAAAGCAAAAAGACAAAACAATTAGCCCATTTTGTAATGGGCCATTTTCTGGCCCAACGTCATGCCACTGCTGGTGGTTTTGCGTGAAGGCATGCGGCCGACGGGAGAGCTTGCACCCGCGGGCGTGAAACCACGTAGGGAAAGAAGTCCGCGTTGGGTTAGTTGCGCAAACTAGCCGCGTTGATACTTGTTCTTGTGGGACACTCTGTCAGCCAAACATGTCAACAAGCAAAAGCACCACGAGTCAGATGATATCAATGGTGCAATGGCCTTGAGGTGTATGCTCTCCAGGTCTTGACAGTTACAGGAGGTCCAAAAGTCTATTTTTCATGTAGTTACACGTTGAAGTTCATATTCAGACAAAAGTTGAAGAGTATAAATGGACTGATTCCTGAAACAAACACATGTGACTTTTGGATTGTTTCCTGTCAGTATGGAAATTGTAATATCTGCTTATTGGAGCTATGTTAATATTGGTGCATCAGCATAAATGCATAATACATGAAAACATCAGTTGAATCAAAAGAAATCTTTTTGAGTTATGCCCGCAATGTTATTTTAATCTATTAGAGCTAAACCAAGTATTACACCAGAGAGATTTTAAAATTAATGCATGGACAATAGTTCGATAACATGCTCTGCGTTCAGTGTCTGATGAACTTCTGGATTTCAAAATGTTTTTTTGGGGGAAGAACAGGGGTCAGAGTCTCCATCATCATATATTGATTTGATGATGACAAAATAAACAACTGTTTTTTATGTAATGATGCACAGCTCTCCTACGCGTTCGAGAAAGAAAAAACAACCGAGTGAAGGTTTTAACCCCTGCCTTGCACAGGTTGGGCATAATTTAACTATCCAAATGGTCATTGTTAAACATAAAACATCAAAAGCTAATCATTAAATATAAAACGGCAAAAGAAACTTTCAGTAGGCTTCTTGTGTGAATTACTAGATTTAATTACCCTCTAGCAATGCAAATGGCAAATTAAGCACGGCAATAAACTAACAGAAAAGCCAATTTACTCACCTTGATACCATGCATACTTGCCAATGAACAGTAAGGGAGTTGTACTGGATATAAGCTGATATGCCTTGCCATCACTGGGAAGTTACAACTCTGCACCTTGATCAAGCCATCCTGTAGGCGTCTAAGGTGCTCTTCCAACCACAACAGAAATCCATCTTGAGGCATGCCATGGTCATCATCCATAGTGAGCCTTATTAATGATTTTGGCACGCATGCCGTGATTTCTCTTTCTTCCTTCCAATACTTGGTGCCAACATAAAGACTGCCATTCAGACAATCAAGAAGAAATATTTTCTCTCCAAAAAAACTCCTTGCAACTACAATGTAGTTTGAGTTTTGAATAGTACAGTGTGCGAGCGGTAACAAGCGCACGGTATACTTTTGGTTGACATACTCATAGCCTCCCATAATCCCATACGAAACCTCCTCGCGGCCAAAGTGCAGCTGCCCGTTACAGAAACGGTACAGTAACTTTGTGGGCATAGGGAGGACAAGACCCAGATTACATTCTGCGACGGCTATTTCGGCTTCAGAAATGCCTTTCCCTAAAGTTCTCAGCCCTTCAGGGAAATACTCACATAACCAGCTCCTGAATGAACTCCAGAAGATCTTCACCCTCTTCACAAGTGGTAAGGGGTACATGCCAAAAGATTGGAACCAAGCTTTGTACGCATCCTGCAAAATCGATCAAATTATTGTTTTTCTTGACAAATTAAGCATTGGAGCAATCATAAAAACAGGAGTAAATCTAAACCTTTAGATCTGCAAAAATAACAAGCCGATTAAATTCCTCGTGAACTCTACTAATCGGTTCAGGCTGTTGTATGTTCCAGTCTATCTTAGAGGGCGATAAGTACGCGAAGAAGGCGAGGAGATGAGGAGAGGACCTTGAAGGACGGGAGAGAGAAATCGCCGTGAGCGAGAGGGGCCTCGAGGCCGAAGTCGTCGTAGCAGAACCGGCGCCAGAGGGCCTCGCCGGAGGCCGCGGCTCGGAGGGTCGAGCTGGCGCAGGCGAGGGCGGCGGCCCCGCGGGGCCCGGCCTTGGCGATGACGATCGCGAGCGGGAGCGCGGGGAGGCTCTCCAGCACCGAGGCCCCCTCCGGCCGTCGCTGCGCCTTCGCCGGCGACGCCATCGGCCGGGGTGGGTTTTGTTCTACGAGTACGAGGGTTTTCGCCGGCCGAGAGGAATCGTTGGCTCCTCTCCTGTGTCAACAGTTTCTTTCCTTTTTTTTTCTCTCTCTATGTACTACACTAAAATCTGATCTTTATCTTAAACTAACCCAGTGTCCAGTGATGTTCCCTCTATTCCCGATTTCATATTCGCATGGATCAAATAACACTATTCACCTATTGCTATATGTATGACTCATTGAAAAAAAATCAATAATCATAAAGTTTGGTATTTTTGTAACACGTGAATGTATTATGATTCATTGCAATGCACAAACATCGACGAGTTTTTACCTCGATTGCGCTATTCGGATGTATAGGGTTCGATCTATATGAGCATACTTAGGGCCTATAAGCAAGGAAACAGAAATACACATATTTATATAGGTTCGGATCCTTAATGTGGGTAATAACCATACTTCTGTTTATATGTATTACCTAGATAGACACTTCGAGTACAATACATAGATGAAAACCCTAATGTAGCCTACTCGACTAATTCGGCGACAGAGGTAGACCCACTCACTGGGCAGGGTGGGTTGGCCAGCCCAGCTATGATTTGCGTCGTCCCACAACCTCAGACCCCCTCCTAGTACTGTGCCGTTCACACTAGTTATCACCCACTGGCCCATAATATTTCATTAATGGGCGTAATAAAATAAAGACTTTATATTGTGTGCTACATTGAAAAAGAGATTTTTAAGGACTGAATTTTTATAAAATCAAGAAGAGGTTTTAAGCCATGAGCGATCGAAGAAAAAATTTGCCTAAGCCTCTTAGAGGACCTAGACATGCTTAGTGATTCATTATTGATACTTTTTTTAATATACTAACCAATTTTTAAAGATAGTTTATTAGTTTACTATACTCATGTTTCATAAATTGGCTTATTTTTGTAAATTGACAAGTTTATCATTATTTTTGATGTGTGGTGTGTTATATGTGGTGCAAAGATTATTGCTTCATTTTCAAATGAGATGTACCATTTTGGATTTTTTTTTGCCTTAATTTATTGATTGCACTCTATTTTTTATATGATTACAATATAAATATGAGGTATATATTGGGTTCGGTTGTCTTTATCGAGTAACCCCATCCCATCTTTATTTTAGGGATGCGTCCGCCACTAATCGGTGAGATGTATGTCGATGAAGTGGTCGGTGGCGGATTGTGGGGATCAAGTCGATGGCTTGGCGTGGGTAGAATTTGGCTTGTGGATTGCTTGAAAGTTTGATTCGATGCCCTCTCCTCCTGGAAGGCCTTGCATTTATACCCTTAAAAGTCCTCTTTGTTCAAGTTGAACTCGGTAGGCAGGAAAGGCACGGCCGGACAATCTTGGTCATATACAGATCGGACTAGGTAGCCTTTTCCTAATATATGCCAAGTTCCTTATCTGCTCGGGTTCCTATCCCGTATATTAGGGTTATCTTTCCTTATACGATTGTGTAGGCTGTATTCCCGATAAGGTAAGTGAAAGTCTATGGGGTATTTCATATTTACTACACTGGCAGTAGCCCCCCCGAATCTATTCAAATAATGTTACCAACCAAATAAGTCAACCATCTTCAAGGAATCAATGGTAGTCGGATGAATTATTCCTAGTCCGCTTTCAGCCGACTAGATCGTGCCCGAGCTCATTATTCCTTTAGTCTGAGTAGTTGTTGGGTATGGTTGGATGGCTAAATTTGAATAAAGTTCAGAATCCCAACCATCAAGTGTGAACACAAAATCTCATTAGGAAAATCGCCCACTTTCCTTGGAATTCAAACCGGCGCCCCGGATTTTATATCTTGGTGGTGCGATTCATTTGATGTTAGCCCCACCTATTCGCACTTCTCCTGCTTGAGTCTCCTTACTTGTGGCGTCGTTGTCCTCCTAGCCCTAACTCTCCAAGTTCTCATCTTCACTCTTCGCAGCCCCCATGGATTCCTTTGAGAAGTCCATGAACACTGCCGAGCTAGAAAATATGGAGCGTGAGGGCATCTTTCTGGAGTCTAGCACCGTTGCCCGGAAAGAAGGCGAAGGTACGAACCCTTCCCCTGGTGTCAATGTTTTGTATTGACAATAATGGACATGGGGTTATGCACCGGACCTAGAGCTTGATGGTGACACAAGACAAAGAGATTTATACAGGTTTAGACCCTCGATGAGAGGTAATATCCTACTCCTGTTTGGTGGATTGGGATTTACCCGATTATATTGCTTTGTTGACTTGTGCCAGTTTGGCTATGTATTGTATGAGGCTTCTCCCTATCTTAGGACCTCTGCTCCCCTTATATACCATGGGGGCAGGGTTACATATTAGATATCCAAGCCGATTACGACTTGATTCTATTTACAGTAAGTTACATGAGGGTGTCCATATAAGACTCTATCCCGTGCGTTGAGAGACACGTCTTTATGTCTCCGAGTTATATTCAATCTCTAACTCTATGGCTCGGCCCACCTCCTCTCCATCTAGTCAGATATACCTCCCATGTGGGAACCTGGGGCCCATGTCTTCCACACCTAGGTTGGACCAAATCATCGTTTTCGCTTCTTTCATTGCCTACGGTTTATTGACTCCCCCTTCCGAGTTCCTTACCATCCTCCTTGGCCATTACAGCATCAATCTCCTTCATGTGAACCCCAATTCCATCGACATGCTGAGTGCATTTACACACTTGTGTGAGGCATATATGTAGGAATATGGGTAGGCTACGATAGCACAAAACAAAAATTTCTACTGCGTAAACGATTAAACCGTGCGAGTAAAAGCTCATGGATCATTACCACTCGATACACAGAGTAGCGAAAGAGGAGTTGCAGTAGCTCGATCCGACGAAGCGTGCACTGACATAGAGGAAGTAGTCGATCTCAGCAACCTGATCGTTGTCTCTTTGCATGAGCATCTCTCCTCGCATGATCGTCTTCCCACGTTCCACACCGACCAACGCCACAACCCAGCAGTGTCTCTACCATTATCCACACGTCTAGGGGTGGAACGCCATGTGCAGAAGTGCTAGCACCCGCACGCGGCTAGGGTTTTGCTCATGGGGAGAGGTGCGGCTAGGGTTTTCTCACGGAAGTCTGTCTTTCCATCGCACCGAGCCCCTGAATATATAGAGCTTCTAAATTCTAATTGGGCCTCGCAGACCCTCGGATCCCTATCCTAATTGAGCCATGTTCGGATTTATATCCAAACACTTCGTTCCAACCCGTTAAGTGTGTGACCCCGTAGGTTCATGTACACTCGGTTGCAACCCGAAAATAACTTTTCGGTCCACATGTCAATAGCTGTCTCTAACAAGGCATATCGACCCACTAGGTGTACACAAAAATCATATTGGCTGAACTTATAGTGTATACATGTACGAACCCCTTTGCCATACGATATCGATTAAGCTTAAGGTGAGATGTGTGTCATCCTTTTAATAGCTCAATCATTCACTCAAACATATGATGGATTACTTAACTCGTGATTGACTCCTTAATCACTTAGCATGGTCATGCACTTCAGTAGTTCATTACATCGAGGAGCCCAGACATATCTCTCCCATTAACTAGGAGGGGCAAATCCCATCTTGATTGTTCATATCCCACTACACATTTCATAGCAAACCCGTAGACAACTTTTATAAATACCCAATTAAAGAGTAGCATTTGGCAGCCCCAAAGTAAGCCACCACACATGTTGGGAACCATGACAATCTCAAGTATAAGAGTTCTACACTAATGCTGTGGAGGCCATGGGCCCCCGGGTACCTCATGAGAAGCGTTTAGGCCACTCAGATAAAGGATGGGCCTAGCTTTGTAATTAGAGATTCAATAGGACTCGGCATACATAACCTTGTACGCCAAGGAAAGGATATAGTCCTAGTCGGGCATGTTGTATTTCTAGAAAGAAATCCCTTGGTCGGAGTCCGACTGGGATTCCTACTCTGTAACCCTGTCCCCCGGTATATAAGGGGAGGCAGGGCGCCCCTTGAGGGCAGAAGAAGAAAAATCTCACTAGAGAAACCTCAAAGGCAATACACCACAACTGGACCTAGGGTATTACCTCATCTTGAGAGCCTGAACCAGTATAAATTGTTTCGTGTTTCTTTGCAATCCATCAAGTTTAGGTCTCATGAGTAGCCCCATATTATTATTGCCGATACAAAACATTGACAGTTGGCGCACTAGGTAAGGGCATCGGCGAGATCATCCTCAACAAGCTTGATGGATCCACTCACCGGAGTCGACAGCATCAACTTCTTCCCTAGACAAACAATCACCTTCGGGAGCCTTGACTTCCTCGCCGACGAATTCGGTAACCTTACCCTGTCCAACTCGGATTCGGTTCGATCAGCCAGGGATCAAGCCGACTCTGCGCCAGTCGGCCTACGTAATGCTGCAATGATCTTCGGTGACATGCTGCGGTGATCTCCAATATGCCGAGTCTAGGAACACCTCTTTCTTTCGGTGTTCGACTCGGACTCAGTTTTGAGCTGGCCGAGATCAGGCTAAGAGAGGAGGAGATCGTCAATCTCCCATTCGGACTCGGCAATGCTACGGATAACTTCAATCAGCATCTGACACGGCAAACCCGATCCCCTTGAGTTCAACTCGGATACAGCTCAGAGCCGCTCGAGATTGGATCTAGGGAGGTTGGGGTCGTTATTACCCCCCTCAACTATTCCGACTCCGACTCTCAATTGGACGGTAGTTCGGCAAGCTTCTCTCCACCACGTGAAGTCTTTATGTTATCCAAGGGTTCAACTCCCACTTAGGAGGCACGCTGACTATGAGAACAACAAGAAGAGGAGGCCAGCCGACTACGAGAACAATAGAAGGAAGACGCAAAACGCTTACAGGCTGAGCGCGATGCCCGCAACGACGATCTGTGCAAGGCCGGGTGGACTGCTCAACAAGATATTCTCCAGACCTGAGTCGGCGGCTACAACGTTTTCGTAACTCCTCAACAGAACGTTGTGGCCGCATCAACTCTACTGGATACATTGCAATTTGGGCTTGATCACCAGGCCACCCCGACGATAGCAAGGATTAAAGCCATGATCACCGCTGCTGCATGCCAGCAGCGTCAACAGTCGAGCGACACACTCATAACGACTAACAAGTCAGCTTCTCCAACGACGATCTCATCTACCTCAACGCGACGCCGAGCGGTCGGCTCTAGTCAGCCACACACGGAGTCACGCCACACGTCACTCGGCAACCATAATAATGACCGGCGGCGCCGATATCAAGACGACCGTCGGGATAACTAGGACGTCCGAGGCCGACTATGATGTGATCCTTGGCAAGGCATCAACACACGATGCCGCGACGCGAGGAAGATGAGCGTTGCCTACTAAAAGGCGAGAATGAGCGCTTCGGCCTCCACCATGAGTGGTTTCACTGCCGTAGTCGGAGTCGGAGTCCTCACACAGATAAAGGTGTACCGGCCTTTACCCATGAGCTTCAACAAGTCGACTGGCTATTAGGCTTCAAGCCGACTGGAATTGAAAAATACGACGCGAAGACTAACCCCGAGTCTTGGCTCACAGTTTACACTCTGGCGATCGAGCAGCTGGAGGAGATCACAAGGCCATGGCTAACTATCTCCCAGTTGCTCTAGCCGACTTGGCGAGGACATGGATAACAGGACTTCCTAAGAGATCAATCGACTCCTGGGGAGAACTCCGGGAACGTTTCATTGCCAATTTCTAAGGAACGTATGAGAGACCATCTTCCGAGTACGATCTGTATCAATTGCATCAAAGGAAGAACGAGTCTCTTCATGATTTCATCAAGAGGTTTTCTAAGAAGAGGAATTCAATCCCAATGATCAAGGACAAGGTTTTCATCACCGCCTTTCGAAAAGGAGTCAAAGACACCCCGTTCATCACTAAATTCATTCAGAAGCCTCCCAACTCTGTCAAGGCTTTGTTCGATATGGCGAATAAATACGCCGACTCGGCCAACGCTGTTGCTGAGGCCCTTGATGACAAAAAAGACACCCCGATAGAAAGAGCGGAAGGACACCGATGACGCGGCCCTGACTAAAGCCGGGAACTGCAAACGCAAGTCGGATGACTTCATTGTGGCAGTCGGTCACAACTGTCTTCGACCTCCTAGAACTGAAGATTGTCAGAACAACAAGTGACATGTTCGGGGGCTCATAGGCTCAAATGCAAGGATGGCATCCCCACTCCCAACTTGTGCAATACCGAGCAGCTAAGTTGTTTTCTGATAAATATTTTTTCCTTTATATGATATTCCTCAGTCGGCCTCGCTAATGCCGCAGCAGCTTACACCTAATAGGTGTACATTCTGTGCATTTTCTGTTTTTGCTCTTAATGATTGCAAAAGTACTTGAGTAGCATAAATTCTGATCCGTGAAACTTTGCTCTATGAAAGACGAACTCAAGTCACCCAAAACGCGTGTCTGGGAAAGAGCAATGAGCCGACTCCTGACGCTAGGGGGCTATGACTAGTCAGGCAGAGTGTTTAAACGTAAGGGGTCAACTACTCGGGGAAATTAATATCAATAAGGGAGGAACACATATTTACATCTATTATAAAATACATAAATTTTCTTCGGATGATTGTTTTCTTCATCAGATGCTACTCATCCGATATATTTATAATGCAGGGCCAGTTCCGAATACACGTAACAGGAACTCAGGGCTACGAGCCTATCTCTTACGCTCGGGGGCTAGACCAGATTTCCATGATACATTTGGAGTGTGACGCTTCAAGAATTACTTGGAATGCTCCACGAGGGCTATTGTCCGAGTACTCGTGCCAGTCGGAACTCGAATGTCACCTTTACTTTGGTACGCTCCATGTGGGCTAATAACCGACCTCCGGCACCAGTCGGGGCTCGGGTACCACTTGGCTGGGTAGGGTACGCCCCATGAGGGTCGCCAGCCGGATCCTATGCTAATGCCAAGTTCGGGTACCTTATTGGGTCACAACTCTGCTAGGTAAGGTACGCCCCATGAGAGTCGCCAGCTGAATCCTATCCTAATACGAGGTTCAGGTATCTTATTCGGCTAATAACCGACCTTCGGCACCAGTCGGAGCTCGGGTACCACTTTGCTGGGTAGGGTACGCCCCATGAGGGTCGCCAACCGAATCCTATGCTGATGCAAGGTTCGGGTACCTTATTTGGCCATAACTCTGTTTGGTAGGATACGTCCATGAGGGTCGCTAGCCGAATTCTATGCTAATGCGAGGTTCGGGTACCTTATTCGGCTATAATTTTGTCAGGTTGGGTATGCCCCAAGAGGGTCGCCAGCTGAATCCTATGCTAATATGAGGTTTGGATACCTTATTCAGCTAATAACCGACCTCCGGTACTAGTCGGAGCTCGGGTATCACTCTGTTGGGTAGGGTACGCCTCATGAGGGTCGCCAGCCGAATCCTATGCTGATGCAAAGTTTGGGTACCTTATTTGGCCATAACTTTGTTGGGTAGGGTACGCCTTATGAGGGTCACCAGTCGAATCCTATGTTAATGCGAGGTTCGGGTACCTTATTCGGCTACAATTTTATTAGATTGGGTATGCCCCAAGAGGGTCGCCAGCCGAATCCTGCGCTAGCGCAGCATTTGGGTATCTATCTGGCAAAAACATGGCAACAAGCCACTAATGGAGCTTTCAGTCGGAAGTAGCATCAAATCTAGAATCTACGGAGGTGCTCATTATTTTTCAAGACTGGGAGAGTCCAATCATTCGATTTTCACTGGAAGACGAACTTCCTAAAGATTACAACGAAGCCGAGTAAATCAAGCGATGGAGCAAAACCTTTATCATAGTCAGAGAAGACCTATATCGTCAAGGCGCATCCGGAGTTCTCATACACTGTGTCACAGATGAGGAGGGTAAGCAGATCCTGCAATATACCTACTCGGGCACCTGTGGCAACCATGCTGCATCCAGAATGTAAGTCGGAAAGGCTTGCGGATAAGGATTCTTCTGGCTGATTGCGGTTACCGACGCTGAAGTACTCATCTTGACATGCGAGGGATGCCAATTTTATAGGGCTGCGCTGGGTAGGTCGGTTTAGGCTGGCTTATTCGGTAGTAGGCCAAAGATATAAGTTCTTAAATAGCATGCCCTATTGGGTCGCCCGCTGGTCGCGTTAAAATCGTGATGCAGGTGCTATTTTATAAGAACCGATTAAATAATCACATACGCTTCACGCTAAGCCTATAGCCGGGTGTATACATTCGGGTATCTTGATTATTTACCAGTTATTGAGGATACATCCTTATAAGGATCGACAACTGGTCTCCATCAAAATTAGGGATTATAACGCCCAGAAATTCGTAACCAGAATTCTGAACATTTCTGTACATTAAATCCCTGTCCAGGAAAGCCAGGGTACACAATACCAAGTTGCCATATAGAGTGCGTGTCACAACCCTAAATCTAAATTAAGGTAATTAGTGTTAAGCCCTAGCTAATCCTTTGCTTTGTGCTAGTTGTCACTTCCCAAGTTCTATATATCTAAAAATCTTACAAAAATTCTTAAACATGTCAGGTGATGTGAGTAAGCCCCTGTAAATTTTACATAATTTTATCACGTCAATAAATACTTCAACGAAATCCCTCAAATCAGCAAAGCTGGCAAGCTAGCTGAAATAAATTGGCTTACTTCTAAAATTTACCACATGAACATGAAGACTAATTAGACAGAGCCCTTTTGCCAAAGTGTGTGCCAACATGAACCCTACAAACAGGAATTTTGGTTTAATTTATCTCCCAAAGAAAACACATAAAATGATAAGATCAATGCACTGGAGAAACAAATGAGACTGCAGCAAAACTGGATCAGTGTGACTACTTTGCTTTTTCACCAGAGATGAACCAGACCACTTCTAGCGACGAAATTTGGTCAGCATGTTAAACACATCTTCCTCTATCTCCAGTAATTTTCCCATAATTTATCTCCCTTATTTATCTGCTGAAATCACAGATGCAAGACAGCTATCCATACAGCTCACAACACTTAGTCTCTAGAGATTTCTCCTCTCTCAAGTCACTGACCAGTGGGACCCACAATACCCTGGCCCACCTGTAAGCCTCTGCCAGTCTTGGGACAGTGAGTTTCACCCCATTTCTACCCATGCCTCTCTCCTCTCCATAGGAATTAACTCCAAGGACCCACATGTCATAGGCTAAGCCTAACCACAAATGTGTAGAAAAGTATCCTCTGACGTGTGGGACCCACCAAGGACACTGTGGAGATGGAGCAACTTAGCATTGCATGAACCAACGTGTCAGCACCTTGTTTCCCCTTTCTTTCACAGTACACAGAAGCATAGAGGTGAGCACAAACCATGGAGCATCGACCATTTTGACTCAAACTCCGCCAGTAGAACCTCTCACCCTTCCTCTCCACGTTCTCACCGGAGAAACCCATGGAGACCCCAAGGATCCCCGGCGGCAACCCTATCTTATTCTCTACCGAAGGTGTTCGATCGGTCCCGAGCCAACGCCGGTGAGCTCCATCCTTCCCCGACCACAGGAACACGATGAGCACATCCTAATTGTTCCATTTTCGTTTTGCACAACCCTAGGATTGCTGGCCGAAGTCGCCGTGTCGCTGCCGTGCTTTGTCCCGGCTCTGCAGAACCGCTGCCGGCGTCGCGTCGCTGTTCCGGCCGATCTAGTGCATCGCCGGCCGAGCCTTCGCGCCAACACCGTCGCCCTGCCCCCAGAAGACCCCTAGCCGAAGGAATCAGGATATAGCGCAGTGTACCGGGAGGTCGACGTCGTCTTCTTCCCCTCCGGTCAATCCGCCGCCACCGCCGATTCGTCCTCTGTGGTGAGCCTCGCTCCAATTCTTTGCACCGTAGCCGTCCTCAGGAAGTCTGTAACCTGGTGGACACCGTGTCCTAGCCGCAGGCCGACTGAAGAAAGAGCTGCCGCCGTTGTCCAGAGGATTTCTGCCGCCGCCGAACCAATCGGTGCACCGCCACCACCGACAGGACCTCGCCGGCCTCGTCAAACCTCACAGTGAGAACCCAGATACTTGGTAGACGCACATGCATGCATTAATATGGCCAGCTTGAGCTTGTAGAAAGTTTTCCCCTGTCGACCCGAAAAGAGCCGCCGCTGGAGATCGCCGCCGGCGAGATTCCGGTCACCCGAGGTGTCAAGAAGACCACCCTTAGCTCCGCCGTGAACTCCTCTACCTTTTCTATCTTGGGCCCAACTACAGCCGACGCCACCATCGCCGCCGCCGCCGCCAAGAAGCTAACCTCCTCTGTTTCGCCACGCCGGACCATCCACTCCCAATCCGGACGGTCCGCTTCCATTGTCTCGCGTCGCGCCCTGCTCCCGTGCCCTGCTCTGCTTTGCCTCGCTGGCCTGCGGGCCCGGGCTGTAAGGGAAATCAGAAAAGAAGAAAGAAGAAAGAAATAGGAAAAGTAATTAAAAGATTTATCTTACAACAGAAAAATGGCTAAACTTTGCAAATCCATAACTTCTCCATTTTGACTCCAAATTGAGTGAAACCAATTTTGTTAGCTCTGTAAAGTTGTGAACTTTATTACTGTAAAATAAAATATGACAACTTCTGTATAGAAAATATCCATAAAATATTAACAAACAATAGTAATTTATTTCGTGCCTAGAAAATTGGAATATTTCTATAAAATCCATTATAACTCCTTTTAAGGTAAACCAAACTTCTGTAGATTCAAAAGAATGTCCTCTTCACTGTTGTAAAATAAAAAGTGAGACCTTCTGTGTAGGATTATTCTCTAAAAATGGAAATACCTATTATATACATCTTTTTACCTTAGAAGTTTATAAATTTCTAGAAAATTCATCCTAATAGCTAAAAATGTGAAACCACTTTTGTTAAACTCAGAAAATTGTAAACTTACTGTGGAAAATTTGTATTTGATATAAATACCTCCCAAAATAGGCCTAATTAATTTGCTTACCTTTCCTTTTGTTAAACTTGTAAAATCTATATCTAAATCATTTTAAATCCAATTTCAGTGAACTCAATTTTGTTAGAACCAGTAGGTTATACACTTTCATCTAAAAATGATCACACAAATAGAACCTTAATGGGAAATGCAAGTTACCCCTAATACACTAGGGTGATACACAAATAATTCCAAATCTGCCATTTTCAGCGTATATGGCTTGTTATTTTTGTATCTCACAAACCAGAGATGCAAATGACTTGGTTCTTTTTCCTAAAATCTTATTAGGACATGCCCTACCTTCTGTAATTATCCCATAATTAATTGATCATGTGGCATAGACATGTTTAATTGCTTCTTATTTGCTTATTGCTTCTTATCGATAGGTTCTGAGGATACGGAGTACGTGGAAGTTCATCCAGAGCCTGAGTGTGACCCCTCGCTGCAGCAAGGCAAGCGTCTAAGCATATTGAACCTATGTTTTCAATAAATTGATTTGTTTGTGAAAACAATATCTATATGCATGCTTCAGTCTATTTAAAATGGGAAAACGGGTGAGTCAATATTACCCAATTGTATGCATTTCCATTCCTTGGTTATTGATGCCATGTTTATACATTGTCACCCCTGGTTAAGGACTTTGGGATACTTTTATTTTACCGAATGCTTAGCCATGCTTATTTATAGACTTAGAAAAATCCAATAGATGGAGCTATTGGTATAAAACTAGTTTAATACGAATGGATGGGTTAAAATCTGACAAGAATAACCTCTGAATAATAATCGAAAATATGTTGACTTGGACGGATGATAGGGCGATGAAGGGATGGTGTTTCCCCGATGCACGTAGCTCCGTCTGGGTCGTTAAGGACCGAACATGTTGACGTCTATTCAAGCACCTTACGTACTTCCACATGCCAGGAGTGGGACGGTTTAACTCAGTAGCACGGGAGGCTGTGGCCATCTACGCCCGTCCGTCAGTCGTGAGGATGGATTTCCGTTGGAGGACCTCGAGCGCGCCTAGCTGTGGCCGGAGGTGCCTCCCACGACGGTGAGCCCGCCTTAGTCATCACACACGCACGACTAAGTCGTCGGGGGCCCAGACGTGGTTTAGGTGGTTGGGGCTAAGCGTGCAAAAGGTTTTGTTGTGACCTCTAGTCCGCACTCAATGTGTAGAGTGTGGGTACAGATATGTACGTATCAAACTAGAGTGTAGCCGTTGGGCTTCTATCACATCGTGTGGGTAAAGATGTATACCTCTGATCAGAGTAAGAACTATTCGAATAGCCGTGTCCACGGTTACGGACGACCGCTTGATGTGTTAGTTAGTCATGTTAGCATCCAACTTGGGATTATGTAGTTACCATGACTTAGGATAGTCATGGATGGATGGGTCTATGCAAGGGAATTTTTGATGATTAATGAGGAATGGATTTATATGAAAGGTTTTATTATTAAATATGACTTGGTTTAGTCATAAAAGATAATATGCTTGTGTAGCATAATTGTTTGGGCAATGGTGGCCCATTGTTGAAGTTAGAGCATGGGTTTATGCTCATTTATATTTCATTTTCAGAACTATAAGCTTGCTGTCTTAAAAATTCAGATTGTGTTATTTCTCAAAATGCTTATAGTTTCAAGTATTACTTGCTTAATAAAACCAGCTTTATGCAAAATCAGAGTCACATAGCCATATTCCTTGATGTAGAGACTAGCATTACTCCTTTGTACTATTAATATTGTGTAAGTCTTGCGGAGTACCATTCGTACTCACGTTGCATCTTTTCAGGTGAGGATAACGGCGAAGATGGTGTGATCTACTGTTATCCCGCCGAGGGTGGCGAGGATAATGTGTAGTTAAAGTTAAGCTCTGCCCCAGTTGGTTGCCCTGTGGTTGGGTCTGGCACCACTGGTCTTATCTTTTGTGTTTATATTTTTTTCCGCTGCTATATTTGCATACTCTATGATGATTTAGGGTGTGAGAACCCTCTATGTAATATTTATAACTCTGCTGCTCGTTTATCCATATTTAGAGTACTTGTGATGTTTATCAATTGCTTGCGATGAAAGTGTGAGGCTAGTCGCTTTCTTGGGGACTAGCTGAACATGAGTATGAGTTGTGTATAATTGAGATGGTTGGGGGATAGCTATTATGGTTCGAGTCCTCTGGGGTACGTATCGTGTTTGGTCGCCACCATCGAGTGGTTTGACGGGCGTATGACGGGGAGGACTGGCAAGCTATCCTTATGATTATCTCTTTTGTACATTTCTCGGCATTTTTGGATTTGTATTGTGAGTGGGTAAAGATTATGGCAAGTCTGCGATGAGGATGGATGGTTACCGCATTTATTCGGGTTTTATTCGAGACCCCATCCATCTAGATAGTTCGCGTTGCCGTAATAGTTACTCTTCATAATGCACTTCTGGGGTGCCCACAGTGCGTCTTACAAACAGAATAAAATTGTCTTACATAAATACATCGGTAAATAAAATTAAAGCCTATATGCAGCTAGTCAAGCGGAGGCTTCCATTCTGTGACATCCTGGCCCAATTAGGATATAGCCCATATGGCCCATGAGTGTTGTGTGCACTTGATTAGTACCACCTTGCTAGTTGAGCAAGAGTTGAACCAACTTATAAGGCCTTGTCCCTCCAACCATAGCACTTCCGGGTTAACCCTTTTACACGAAGCGAGGACGAAAGTGTAAGTGGGGTGCTATGTGTAAATGGGCCTGCCCGTTGGATAGGCTGGGCTACGCGGTTCTGGAGGGCAGGTTGTTACAAATGGTATCAGAGCCGACCCTCGCGGTTGCGCGTACGGGTCAGTGTGCGGGCATATGGCGCATAACGCATGTGGGCTCTATGTGAGGCACATGGCATGGCATATGGCGCCGGCATTGGACGTACGGACGTGCGCTAAGAGGGGGCGCGTTCCTGGACATTTGCCTATATGCCTGTGTGGCTATGCGGGTAAGTTGGACTGGCAAGGACGCCAGGTCCTTTGAGGGGGGTGTGTGTGACATCCTGGCCCAATTAGGATATGGCCCATGAGTGTTGTGTGCACTTGATTAGTACCACCTTGCTAGTTGAGCAAGAGTTGAACCAACTTATAAGGCCTTGTCCCTCTAACCATAGCACTTCCGGGTTAACCCTTTTACACGAAGCGAGGACGAAAGTGTAAGTGGGGTGCTATGTGTAAGTGGGTCCGCCCGTCGGATAGGCTGGGCTACGCGGTTCTGGAGGGCAGGCTGTTACACATTCCACAGGCGTCTTGACGGCGGAGCCAGCCTAGTCCTCTTGATGATCCTCGTCGGGCATATACTCCACCACTGAGATGGGAAAGGGAGCAAGACTGAGTACCACCTACAGTACTCAACAAGAGACAAAGATAGACTAGAAGTTTATTTATGAAAAAGCAATTGCAAACAATAGTAGTTCGCAAATAGTAAAAGGTTGATTAATTGAACAATATTAATCCTCCACTGATCAACCTAACACCACGTTAACCAGGCCCAACCATCCATCCTAACACTATAGCAAAATTTGCATGTCAATTTATTATAGTGAGACTAATCACGGTGAGTCTTGACCAAGATGCCCATGACCGCGGGCGTGGCTATTCGAATAGGTTTACTCTGATCAGAGGTGTACAACTGTACCCACAAGACACAGCCCTACACATGTTCCCGTCTGCCGGCATTTCACCACGACACCCTGCGAGAGGCTGTGACAGGACCTTCCACGTAACCTCTCCCTAACCATCCACACCACACTGAGGTTGCACCTGCCAACAGGACACCCTATATCGGCCAGGCTACCCCCCTTGCGTCACAATGGATCCGGAAGCCGATCAACTCGACACCGAGCCGACCCAACTCCATCACGCCCATTCTCACCAATGGTGCCTAGGAGAGGGAGAACAGACGCTACAAACCTAGCCGTTGCCCACGCTGGCTCGTGGAATGTACGATTAATTGCCCAAGGGGGTCCCGCGAATCGGTCCTTAACTGCCATAGGTGCAACCATCAGAACCATGCACCCACAGCCCACCATTTAGGTCAAATTTTAGTAATTTAACATCAACATATCCAAAGTTCTATTTCCCGACATTGAGTCGGACCATAAATGTAAATTAAGGTATTTAAATCCCCATGTGAGCTAAAGGTTTCTAAGTAGGACTAAGCATCCTAACAATAGCCTCTAGTCATATTATTACCTAGCTACAAAGGTGTACAGGTGGAATAAAGTCAGAGCAATTAAAACTGCATTTATATAGGTCACCCTCCCCACATGAAATGATGAACTAATGCATGTTTATTAATTTAAAACAAATAATTTGCAATAAATGGGTACAAAATGATCGAGAAAACGGTGTGACTTGCCTTGCTCTGGCTCGGCGAATTCGGCAACGACTTCGTAGTAAACTGGATGGTCGACGGCGTCGGTTTCTATGGCAAACAACGCACAAATAATTAAAAAATACATGTGGACATTGAAACAGGGGCTAAAAGTATTTTTATTGGATTCTTGGCATTTTTCTGGATTTAATGAAATTTGGGTGGGATTAATCGGAGCTCGTATGAATTAGTTATGAATTTTAGAACTTTTACTATAATTTTCCTATGCAAAAACAATTTCTAAATAATTTATTACGTATTAACAAGGATTTAATGCGTCAGCGGACCACGAGGGACCGGTGCCGACAGGTGGGACCCATGGGTCAGTGGCGCGAGAGGGTGGCGCGCGTGGACCGTGTCCACGCATGCGGGCACAGCGCGGGCGCGTGGGAATGGTCCCGATCTGCCGAGGTAGATCGGACGGCTCTGGTTGAGCCGAGGCCGAGCCCTGCCGGTGCGCGCGGCCCAATGGTCGCTGCCGGCGACCATCCGGCACGGCGGTGGGCAGTAGGGAGCAGCGGAGGAGGTGAGGAAGACGGTGGGGTGCTCACCGAGGTGCGGCGACGAACGGAGGGCAGCGAACGGCGGCGAGCAGAGAGGATTGGTGGCAACGAGGTTTGGGATGTCGACAATGACGGCGTTCCGGCGGATCAAAGAGATGACAGATGCGCGAATGAGGTGCGGGAGGAACTAGTGAAGGTGTAGAACGCGTTAGGAGGGAAAAAGACCGAGTGGGTCGACGGAAATCGGCGGCCGACTGCCGGCGGAGAGTCTTACTGAAAGGGGCGACGGAGAGGATGGAGTTTTGGCGGGAATCCGAGCCGGCCGACGGCGGAACAAGAGGCAGCGGGGCGCGGTGACGCTAGCAAGCACGAGCGCGGTAGTCGATGACAGCTGTAGCGACAGTGACGTGCGACTGGAGTAGGTGGAGTGCGGCGGTGGTTCAGGAACTCGGCGCGGAGGGGTTAGGGTACTCGGCATATGTGGGCAACTGAGGGGAACGTGAGGGCAGAGCACGGGGAGGGTTTATACGTACTCAGCTGCGGGAGTTTGTGGCCGAGTTGGTCGAATTTCACGAGGACATAGGGCGGCGGCGATGGTGGGATCGGAGAAATCTACTCAAGATCGTGGGCGGGAAACGCGGGGGAAGTGGGGGAACGGCTAGGAGACCCGGTCCGCGCTGTTTGAACGAGGGGCGAGCGCGCGAGGGGGTGGGATGAGTCGTGGATCGAACGGCGGTGAGGGTTTTTCCCTCCGCCCGATCCGAACGGAGGTTGAAGATGAGTCCGACATGTGTGCCCTGGTCCCACATGTCAGCGGGAGGGGGAGAGACGCGGGCGAGCGGGCGCTGGCGAGCGGGTCCCGGTTGTTAGCGGCGCGGGGGGAAAATGGAGGCGTGTTGGAGTGATTGCCAGGCGGGGCCCACGGGGAGGTGTGCACGCGTGGGCTGCGGCAGGCCGAGGAACAGCGCTAGGCCGCGGCCCAGCGGGAAGAAAGAAAAAGAAAAAGAGAAAAGGATGGAAAGAAAAAGGAAAAAGAGAATTTCCAGAAGGACTTTAATTCTGATAATTTGTTTTGATTTATTAAAAATACTTCCAGTGCTCTAAAAATTCTCATAAAAATCCTGTTAGTGTATTTTGGCAAGGAGAATATAGGAAAAAATATCCTCAGCCCTAATAATTTATTATTTTGCATTTTACTCTTTTTTATTTCCCTTGGCCTTTAAAATAATTTCTTTGAGACTTCTTCTTAATATATTTTGTGTGGCTCTAATTAAGGGGAAAATTCACGGTTTGACAAACCTACCCCCCCTTAAACGGAATCTCGTCCTCGAGATTTGGACATGCAGGCGAAGAGGTAAAGATGGACGGACTTCAATTCATCCTCTCGTTCCCATGTGGCTTCTTCCTCTAAATGATGGCTCCACTGTACCTTGCAGAACCTAATCATCCGGCTTCGGGTGTTCCTTTCACTAATCTCCAAGATCCGAATTGGCTTTTCCACATAGATGAGGTCTTCCTGGATCTCGATCTGCTCCAGATCGGCCTGTTCCGCTGGTACCCTCAGACATTTCTTCAGTTGTGAGACGTGGAACACGTCGTGTATACCTGCCATTGAAGCTAGAAGATCCAACTGGTATGCAACTTCGCCTTTACGAGCTAGCACTTGGTAGGGTCCCACGAAACGTGGGGCCAACTTTCCTTTGGTTTGGAAGTTGTGTACCCCATGGAGTGGTGTCACGCGAAGATACACATAGTCTCCTTCCTCGAAGCTCAGATCTCTGCGACGGTTATCGACGTAACTCTTCTATCTGGACTAAGCTATCTTTAATCACCCCCAGATAATGACTACCTTCTCTTCCGCCTCTTTGAGTGCATCGGTCCCGAATACCTGAATTGTTCGCCTGTCTGATCCCAGAAGAGAGGAGTATGGTACTTCCTGCCATACAGAGCTTCGAATGGGGCCATCTACAGACTGGCTTGGTAGCTGTTGTTATACGAGAACTCTGCGTAGGGCAGACTCTTATCCCAAGTCCCACCAAAATACAACGCACAAGCCCTTAGCATGTCCTCCAATATCTGGTTGACTCTTTCAGTCTGTCCGTCTGTTTGGGGATGGTAGGCTGTGGTAAAATTCAGTCGGGTTCCTAGTTCTACTTGCAGTTTCTGCCAGAACTTGGAAGTGAACTGGCTACTGCGGTCAGATACAGTCCTCTTGGGTACTCTGTGTAAACACATTATGCGGGCCATGTAGAGTTCTGCCAGCCTCTTGCCCGACTACGTTGTATGCACGGAATGAAATGGGAAACCTTGGTGAGTCAATCCACGATCACCCAGATTGAGTCGTATTCCGAAGATGTGCGGGGTAAACCGGTGATGAAATCCATTCCGATCTCTTCCCACTTCCACTCTGGGACTCTAAGCGGTTGTAAAAGTCCTGCAGGCCTTTGATGTTCTGCTTTGACTCACTGACACACATCACAAAGTGCCACAAATTCCACGATTTCTCTTCTCATGCTAGGCCACCAAAACTTTATCTTGAGGTCCTGGTACATTTTAGTGCTTCCGAGATGAATGGAGTACTGCGTCTCATGAGCTTCCCGGAGGATTAAGTCTTTGAGTTCCTTGTTTTTTGGGACGCACAATCGTTCTCCCATTTAGACTGTCCTGTTTTCGTCTTCCGTGAATCCTTGGGTTTTTCAACTCTCATGTTCTTCTTGAGTTTTTTGATATATGGATCATTCGCTTGTGCCTCGTGAACTTGATTGAAGAGTGTGGGCTAGGCCTCTAGGACTGCCACAAATCCAGGGTCAACGATGCTTAGATTCAGACTTCAAACTCCTGCTGCATTTCCTTGCACAATGTCTCTGCTCGAGCAGTGTTGCAGTAACTTTTCCTGCTCAAAGCGTCTGCCACGACGTTGGCTTTACCCGGGTGGTAGTGTATTCCCATATCATAATCTTTAATCAACTCCAGCCACCTTCTTTGACGGAGGTTCAGGTCGGGCTGGGTGAATATGTATTTTAGACTCTTGTGGTCCGTATAGATCTCACTGTGGTTACCGATGAGGTAATACCGCCAAATCTTCAAAGCATGAACCACTACAACCAATTCTAGGTCATGTGTCAGGTAGTTGCCCTTATGGGGGCACAATTGTCGTGACGCATAGGCTACCACTCTGCCTTCTTGCATCAGCACACATCCCAGCCCTTGGTGGGATGCATCGCAATATACTTGGAAGTCTTTCTTGGGATCTGGCAAGATCAGGACTGGTGCCGATACTAACTTCCTTTTGAGTTCCTCAAAGCTGCGGTTGCACTCGGCCATCCAAACAAACTTTACGTCTTTCTTCAACAATTGAGTCATAGGTCTCGCAATCTTCGAGAAGTTCTCGATGAACCGGCGGTAATAACCCGCAAGTCCGAGGAAACTCTGCACTTGTGTCACTGTCTTGGGCGGTTTCCAATTGGTAACGGATTCTACATTTGTTGGATCCACAACAACTCCCTGGGCGGTGATAACGTGCCCAAGGAACTGTACTTCTTTCAACCAGAAGTCACACTTGCTAAACTTGGCATACAACTGATGCTCTCTTAGCTTCTCGAGAACCAATCGGAGGTGTTGCTCATGTTCTTCTACTGATTTCGAGTAGATAAGGATGTCGTCGATGAAAATCACCACCAACTTGTCTAGAAACTCCATGAACACCTTGTTCATCAGATTCGTGAAGAAGGCCGGTGCATTTGTCAATCCAAAGGACATAACGGTGCACTCGTACAGCCCATACCGAGTGGTGAAAGCTGTCTTCAGAATATCCTCTTCTCGGATCCTCAGCTGATGATAGCCTGATCGTAGGTCTATCTTGGAGAAGATGGTGGCACCCTTGAATTGATCGAAGAGATCATCAATCATTGGCAAGGGATACTTGTTCTTGATTGTGACGTCGTTTAATGCGCGATAATCCACGCACATCCACTTCGTTTTGTCTTTCTTCTCCACGAAGATGACCGGTGTACCCCAAGGCGATGTGCTTGGTCGGATGTAACCCTTCTGTAGCAGGTCGTCGACTTGCTTCTTGACTTCTGCCATCTCGTTTGGTGCCATTCTGTACAACCTTTTGTAAATTGGCGCTGTTTCTGGTGCCAAATCAATTCTGAACTAGATTTCCCTTTCTGGTGGCATCCCCGGTAGATCTTCCGGAAACACATCCGGGTACTCCTTCATTATCGGGATTTCCTCTAATTTCCGATCTGGCTTCTTCCCACTTTCCGACTGTTGCTCTATTGCAACCTAATTTAGGCTTGCTTCTCGCCTCTATGGCCCCGGCGACTGGAAGGTAATTGCCTTTCCTTCCTGGCTAGTTACGGTAACGGTGCGGTCGGCATAGTTGATCACTTCTTTGTGCCGAGTCAACCAATCCATCCCTAGAATGACATCTAGGTCTTTGGATTCTAGGAGGATGAGATTGGCTAGAAAGAGTGATCCTTGGATTTCTAGGCTCACTGAAGGGCTATAGTGAGTTGTGGTCATACGGTTCCCTGGTGCATGAACCCGCATGGGGATTTTAAGTTCCACCACTTTTATCCCATGTGTTCCCACAAATTTCTTGGATATAAATGAATGCGTTGCACCAGAATCAAAAAGTACTGTTGTAGGTATTGAGTTCACGAGAAACGTACCTAGTACTACTTCCGGTGTAGCCTGCGCCTCTTCTGCGGAGACATGGTTAACACGCCCCTTTATCACCTGCTAGTTGGCGTTGGGGTTCTGGGGAGCTACAGGCCTAGGTCCCATTCGCTTCAGTTTCGAGCATTTGTCAGTGAAGTGACCCGGCTTGTTGCAGTTGAAGCAGATGAGGGTCTTGCCCCCGTTGTCCGTCCATGGCTGGCCTTGCGGTGCTGGTGCCATTGGTGGGCGCGGAGCAGGGTGACAGTTGTGCTGCCTGCTATTGTTGCTGCTGCCTCCAACGAGCCCTGGTTGGAACGGGCATTGCTGGCGGACGATCATGGTGGAAGGTCCACCCTGATGCCCCAGCATCACCCTTGGCCTCTGGTGCTGCCCCTGGTGGGCTCGGAATTGGGCCGTCTTCCGCTTGCGGTCCATCTTGTTGCGTTGATTTTCCTGGCGGATCGCCTTGTCCACCAACTTCTCGAAGTCAGGATAGTCACTAGAGAGAAGCTGGTTGATCAGCTCGTTGTCGAGTCCCTCCAGGAACTTCTCCTGCCTCTTCGCATCCGTGCGGACGTCCTCTGGCGCGTAGCGCGCCAAGCGGTTGATGTCATGGAGATACTCCATGACTGTCTTGCTTCCCTGCGCCAAATCTCGAAATTCCATCTTCTTTTGTGCCACAATACCGGCCGGAATCTGAAACTTCTGAAAGTTGTGGCAGAATTCAGCCCAAGTGACTTCCGTTGTGGCGGTGCGGGTCACGAGGAAGTTGTCCCACCAAGCTAAGGCGGGACCCTAGAGCTGGTGTGTGGTGATGGCGACCTTTTCCTGGTCATTGCATTGGAGGAGGTTGAGCTTCTTCTCGATCGCCAACAGCCAGTCATTGGCGTCCATGGGGTTGGTGGTGTTGGAGAAAGTAGGTGGCCTGACCCTCAAGAACTCAGGCAACTTAGACTGAGGGGCGAAGGCTGGGATGTGAGGTTGCTGGTACGGCTGCTGCAAGTTGTTCTGCTGCACCTGCTGCATCATGATCGCCATCATCTGGTTTTGGTTGGCCAGAACCTAGGCGAGTGTGGGGTTCTCAGGTAGAGGAGGTGGCATGTGTTGGGGAGCCCCGTTGTACTGTGGTGCTCCATCCTGTTGATTCGTCGTGCTGGCATTGCTGGCAGCGCGGTTACCATTTCTAGTGTTCACCATCTAAAGGGGGAGATGGAAATGGAAGGAAAGGAGAAAAACAGGTGGCTCAGAAATAGGAGTGATAATTAAGTGACTGAATTAAATTAACTGAAGTGCATAATTTGGAAACATAACAAAAGCAATTCTACCCCTAACTAAAGCGGCCATACCACAACAGACGGTATGAACCACCGACTACCCCAAAGCAAACATCATGACATTACAACTAAACATGAAATCAAACTAAAAAAAAGGTAAAGCTAAGGACAGCGCACCTAGTGCTCTGAACGGCTCCTATAGTCGTCCGAGTTGTACTCCGGCTCCTGCTCGTCGCCCACCTCATCGTCGGTGCGGCTCCTGGATCTGCTCACATAGTCCTCACTACCGTGAGCCGACGAACTAGCCTCGCTACGGGTGTGGGGTCCACTGAGGGAGCTGCTGTCGTCGGTGGAGGTGAAGCCCCCGTGGATGCTGGTACCTCCCTGGGAGCTGCCGTCGCACGACGACACGCTGATCATGCCGCCGGTTGGTGTTGGCGCGGATGATGGAGTTGGAGCTGGAGCTGATGCAGGAGCTGGCGGTGCATGTGGCCCGTTCCTGGGGGCCAACTAAATGCGCACCAGAGGAAGAGTCCTCTTCCTCGGGGTCAGACGGATCCTGGCCCCACCGAGTGGCGGCTGTCCCTTCAACTCCGCGACCTCCTTCTTCAGGCGGTCAACCTTGTTCTGGAGACCAATAATATTCATCCGGTTGGCATCCTCCTTGTCATGGGCCGCACGCACCCAGTTGGCGTGCATGTAGTCCATGGCCCACATTGCCCGCCTCATGTGGACGATGGTGGTGTCGTTCTCGTTGTCAGCCAGCTGGAAGGTGCTGTAGACCTGGCAGTGGGCCCGGTTGGGGAGGTAGCAGTAGGCGGTGGTGCGGAGGGTAGAGTGGTGTCTCCGGCATAGCCCTGCAATCAGACGAAAAGCTGCCTTCTAGCAGGCGTGATCGTAGGTATGCCCACCGATCTCGACCTCCATGGTTGGTAGGAGGTATAACTCGCCTGGCAACTCCAAGTGAACACGGTGAGGGAGCTCGCCCTCCATGGGCTCCATGGCGGTGTACTCCGAGGTGTCGCTGTACCCCATAGTGAAGCTCATCATGCGAAACTCTTCCACAAATCCACCCATGTTTGCACCGCGTTGGTTGGGGAGACTGTCCATCTATAGAAGGCAAGGAGGGGGAATCAATGTATGCTCAGATCCAAATAGAGTGAACAATAAATAATTTGGAAATAAACAAAAATTTTATGCATGAAATAATTTTACATATAAACTTTATTGACAACCCGACGAAATAGTTTAACAGAACCATACAGTAACGAATTACTTTTGAATAATAATGGCAAAGCAGGTAAATATATTTTATGTATGCTTAAAATCGTACATAACCTCGATAACCAACGTTTTCCCCAAAATTTTGCACGCCTATGCCATAACCCTCGAATAAAATTTCTACCCTAGCTTTGACCTAACTCGAAAATTTCAGTCGAATAAAGTCCAAGATTTTATCCCAATCCAAGAACAAATTCCCAATTTTCCTCGAAATAACTCCAAGTGCAAAAAGCATATGCAAATGAAAATTTCAGAGGGCTCTTAGGGTTTCCATTTGGCTGGTCATGCGGTCAAGTTTGGCTCTGATACCAACTTTGTAACACCCAGAAATTTGTAACCAGAATTCTAAACATTTCTGTGTATTAAATCCCTGTCCAGGAAAGCCAGTGTATATAATACCAAGTTGACATACAGAGTGCGTCTTACAAACAGAATAACATTGTCTTACATAAATGCAACGGTAAATAAAATTAAAGCCTATATACAGCTAGTCAAGCGGAGGCTTCCATTTCACAGACGTCTTGACGAAGGAGCCAGCCTAGTCCTCCTGATGATCCTCGTCGGGCATATACTCCACCATTGAGATGGGAAAGGGAGCAAGACTGAGCACCACCCATAGTACTCAACAAGTCACACCCGCAAATATGCACAATGCACGGGAGACAAAGATAGGCTAGAGGTTTATTTGCGAAAAAGCAATTACAAAAAATAGTAGTTCACAAACAGTAAAAGGTTGATTAATTGAACAATATTAATCCTCCACTGATCAACGTTACACCACGTTAACCATGCCCAACCATCCATCCTACCACTATAGCAAAATTTGCATGCCAATTTATTATAGTGAGACTAATCACGGTGACTCTTGACCAAGATGCCCATGACCGCGGGCGTGGCTATTCGAATAGGTTTACTCTGATCAGATGTGTACAACTGTACCCATAAGACACAGCCCCACACACGTTCCCGTGTGCCGGCATATCACCACGACACCCCGCGAGAGGCTGTGACAGGACCGTCCACGTAACCTCTCCCTAACCATCCACACCACACTGAGGTTGCACCTGCCAACAGGACACCCCATATCGGCCAGGCTACCCCCCTTGCGCCACAATGGATCCGAAAGCCAATCAACCCGACCCCGAGCCGACCCAACTTCATCACGCCCATTCTCACCAACGGTGCCTAGGAGAGGGAGAAGAGACGCTACAAGTCCAGCTGTTGCCCACGCTGGCTTGTGAAATGTACGATTAATTGCCAAAGGGGGTCCTGCGAACCGGTCCTTAACTGCCATGGGTGCGACCATCAAAACCATGCACCCACAACCCACCATTTAGGTCAAATTTTAGTAATTTAACATCAACATATCCAAAGTTCTATTTCTCGACATTGAGTCGGACCATAAATGTAAATTAAGGTAGTTAAATCCCCATGTGAGCTAAAGGTTTCTAAGCAGGACTAAGCATCCTAACAATAGCCTCTAGTCATATTATTACCTAGCTACAAAGGTGTACAGGTGGAATAAAGTCAGAATAATTAAAATTGCATTTATATAGGTCACCCTCCCCACATGAAATGATGAACTAATGCATGTTTATTAATTTAAAACAAATAATTTGCAATAAATGGGTACAAAATGATCGAGGAAACTGTGCGACTTGCCTTGCTCCGGCTCGGCGAATTCGGCAACGACCATCCGGCACGGCGGAGGGCAGCGGCGAGCAGCGGAGGAGGCGAGAAAGATGGTAGGGTGCTCACCGAGGTGCGGCGATGGACGGAGGGCAGCGAACAACGGCGAGCAGAGAGAATTGGTGGAAATGAGGTTTGGGATGTCGACGGCGACGGCGTTCCGGTGGCTCAAATCGACGACGGATGCGCGAACGAGGTGCGGGAGGACCTGGCAAAGGTGTAGAACATGTTAGGAGGGAAAAAGACCTAGTGGGTCGACGAAAATCTGCGGCCGATTGCCGGCGGAGAGGCTTACCAAAAGGGGCGACAGAGAGGATGTAGTTCCGGCGGGAATCCGAGGCAGCTGACGGCGGAACAAGACACAGCGGGGCGTGGCGAAGCTAGCGAGCACGAGTGCGGTAGTCGGCGACAGCTGTAGCGACGGCGACATGTGACTGGAGTCGGTGGAGCGCGGCAGCGGTTCGGGAACTTAGCGTGGAGGGGTTAGGGTACTCGGCAGATGTGGGCAACTGAGGGGAACGTGAGGGCGGAGCACGGGGAGGGTTTATATGTACTCGGCTGCGGGAGTTCGTGGCTGAGTTTGCCGAATTTCACGAGGACATGGGGCGGCGGTGATGGCCGGATCGGCAAAATCCACTTGGGATTGTGGGCGGGAAACGCAGGGGAAGTGGGGGAACAGCTAGGAGACCCGGTCCGTACTGTTTGAACAGGGGGCGAGTGTGCGAGGGGGCGGGATGAGTCGCGGATCGAACGGCGGCGAGGGTTTTTCCTCTCCGCCCAATCTGGACGGAGGTTGAAGACGAATCCAACAAGTGGGCCCTGGTCCCACATGATGGCAGGAGGGGGAGAGACGCAGGCGAGCAGGCGCTGGCGAGCGGTGCTGGTTGTCAGCGGCGCGGGGGGGGGGGGGAAATTGGAGGTGCGGAGGAGCGACTGCCAGGCGGGGCCCACGAGGAGGCGTGCACGCGCGCACTGGCTGCGGCAGGCCGAGGAACAGCGCTAGGCCGTGGCCCAGCGGGAACAAAGAAAAAGAAAAAGAGAAAAGGAAGGAAAGAAAAAAAGAAAAAGAGAATTTCCAGAAGGCTTTTAATTCCAATAATTTGTTTTGATTTATTAAAAATACTTCTAGTACTCTAAAAATTCTCATAAAAATCTTGTTAGTGTATTCAGGCAAGGAGAATATATGAAAAATATCCTCAACCCTAATAATTTATTACTTTGTATTTTACTTATTTAATTATTTTCCTTGGTCTTTTAAAATAATTTCTTTGAGGCTTCTTCTTTAATATATTTTGTGTGGCTCTAATTAAGGGGAAAATTCAGGGTGTGATAGGGATGCAAGTATCTTTTAGGTATATCTGACCACATATTGGGTTAAAATCCATAAAGTGGCACTTGGCTTACATGCTTAGCCAACAATTTTCCTGAGCAAAAATTATTCCACCTGACATGATGCTGAAGAGTCTACATACCGTGTAGTATACTACTCGGGAAAGACTACAAGGTTAAAGATATTTGACTTTATGTTTAATTGTTTCACAATTAAGCAAAAAGTCGGGAGCTACACCTAATAGGTGCGCCTATTCGGCGCACACTATTCATATTTTTCTATGAAGCCCTTCATAGCTTCGTTGCCAGCTGACATGATGCAGGACTCGAGAGAAGAAGCACTCGGACAAAGAGTACTCGGGAGCAATGCACTCGGGAATTCTTCACCGTGGAGGATGAGCACTCGGCATCAGCTGTGACTTAACTATGAAGGTCTTAGGGGCTGCTGTGGAGGCCATGGGCCCTTGGGTACCTCATGAGAAGCGTTTGAGCCACTCAGACAGAGGATGTGTCTAGCTTTGTAATTAGGTATACAATAGGACTCAGCATACATAACCTTATACGACAAGGAAATGATATAGTCCTAGTCGGGCACGTTGTATTTCTAGAAGGGAATCCCTTGGTCGGAGTCCGACTAGGATTCCTACTCTGGAACTCTGTCCCCTGGTATATAAGGGGAGACAAGGCACCCCTTGAGGGCAGAAGAAGAAAAATCTCACCAGAGAAACCTCAAAGGCAATACACCACAACTGGACGTAGGGTATTACCTTATCTCGAGGGCCTGAACCAGTATAAATTATTTCATGTTCCTTTGTAATCCATCAAGTTTAGGTCTCATGAGTAGCCCCATATTATTATTGCTGATACAAAACATCGACAAACGCTAATTGAGACCAACTGATGGAACACTATATATAGCTCTTGCAGTGTCTCAAGTTGGGTCATTTCAACAATATGTTCTCTAACATGTGTCTATATTATTGATTCGGTATCTCCATACCATGATCCATAAGACATGATCATCACTCAATACATATGCTGATGTTAGAATTATATTCATTCCACATATGATATATAATCATGGATCATTTGGAAATAGTAACATATCACATAAAAAGTTTCATGTATAATTCACATACTCATTGATCAATAGTAAGTTATCTATCTCAAGGAACACTTTATTTATAAATTCATAAATATAGTATGTGATACAATCATCTCTATGATCGCCTCTAGGGCATATCACTAACAATATATTAAGGGTACGCTCCTTGATCTCTTTCGCTACTTTTATGAGCTTCGGATCATGGATAGGGCAAGAATAACTAGACATTACGGCTTTTGTCTCTAAGATGGAATGCGAGATCAATACATCCTCATCAATGCCATTGAGTCCCGAAGAGGCTAGCACAATGTGTGGTTTTACATGAGCATGGCTGAGAACAAGGAATTCTTCCAAGTTCCAACCATGTCTGTAGAAGCCTGCCGAGTATGGAGGGAAGAGCCAAAGTCATCTGAGGCTCTCTCTAGATTTATCTCCAAAGTTGTTAGTCTGAGGGACAATGGTCTGACGGCATATGATGTTGTTTCTGACTTCATCTTCCGTCGGATCTCTCCTTCGCCTCCCGTCTCCAAAGGGCCGGGATTATTTCCATGCTGGGTGGATCCACGGGGATTGGGCCATGACCCCGATCGTTCCTGGCCAAACCGAACAAGGCCTAAGTTTTAGGTTGATGTCATCTTGTTCTTTTTCAGGTTGTGAGGTCAATGATGTCATGCCAAAGAAAATATCTTTTCTTTCATGGTTTTCTCAGGGCTATAGAGAGAATAGGCTGCTACCCATTATTGAGTCATAGTCAGGAAAGAAGAGATTAGACTAGACATTATGTTTTTTTATTGTTTTGTGCACATTTCTGGTGCAGATTTATGTAGTGATGCTGAAATTGTTCCAAGAAGTTGACAATGATAGTTTCTTAATTGATTTTTTTTTTCTGAAGTGTATTAGTTGAACACTTGAACTCTAATATGATTGCCATGTTCTTATTGTTTTATATAGTCGAGTCCATGCACTGATGATGGTTTCATATGGATGCTCCATGGCGGGAAAGAGCAGTAACATTTAGTCCCCCTGAGTTCAGTGCTACTTGAGAATGGAGTCATCATCCTTCTTCTAATTGTACCCAGGTAATTTCCTCCCGAAATTAGTTGGCTTCACCAATTAGTATTTGTTTCTATTTAGTGTCAGTGGCACCGGAAAGTTACTGACACCGGAAAGTTTCAGGTGCAACCCCCTATTTCAGCGAAACCATGAAACCCTGATTGTGTACTGTCCGTTCTGAAATGTGCGAACAAGTTCGTTAGTTCTTCCTACCCTATACATTTTGCATTTTACTCTCCACCTCCATAGTACATTTTGAACATTATAGGTGAGGTGCGGTTTGCAAAGTTGGCTGCGGGAATGTGAGAGAAGATGGGTACTGATCTGATCCGCACATTTTAGATTGGACGGTATAGAATGAGGGTTCTATTTTTTATCAAAAAAAAATGAGGGTTCTATTTTCATTGAAACATGGGTTTGCACATGATACTTCCCCCTGTGGCACTGACCTAAACTGCTCGAGCAGAATTTCTTTGTCCTGGATCACTACCTTTTTTTTTTTTTACAAGAGAGCTGTGTGGCTTATTAGGATCGACGACTCGGTTTTTTTAAGTTTCTCAGTTATTTTGCTTAAACAAATTTATAAATTATTAATGTCTTATAACAATTTCCCAACTAATAAATAGGGAATTCCATCAAATTACTGTGGCCAAATGGTGTCTGGTTGTTCAGTTAAGTTCAAGTAGCAGTGGTCTTCATGTGTTGTTCAAATACTTAAAGAGTATTACAGTGTACAACCATATAGATTGATTAGCAAATGCAGCGATTGAATTAATATTGTTGACAAACTGAATGTTTTTAAAGTAACAATGGATTTTGATGCCCCTGTGTATTCTATGTTTTCTGTAGCCTCAACATTATCAACAAGAGGGGATTCCTTTTGACATCATCAAAGGCCGGATGTCAGCAGCGGATGTGAATGGTGCTTTGGTCATCATTTGCCAATCTGCCACTACTTCGCGCTTGCTGAGACACGACTTCAGGTAGTGTTTTATGGATCCAAACAGAATTAGGTTTCAGTGCCTATGAAGTTGTTCTTATCCAAATTTTCACATGCCGTCCCGCTCCTTGACCAATGAAGCCGGTATCATTTGGACTTGAACAACCTTCATGAAATATGAAAGTGCACTTAGTTTGAACGCTTTCCTCCTTTTTTTAGTTGTATTCCTATTTGTTAGAATAAATTCAGAGTTGTATCTTTGCTCATGCATGACTTAACTCACATAACTAAAGTGAACTCATTTCTTCAACATTTTGTATCTTTTCTTGGGAAAAGCTATGGACTGAATTGAACTGAGTTTTGTCTAAGTCCAATCCCTGTAGCTACTTACTTTGAAATTTTGTATGCATAATCTATTTTTTGGCAGGATGGGTGTGTCTCGTGAAGGGAACTATTTGTTTAGAAAGAAAGCTGTATGGGCTATTTATGTGGAATCCTCAAACTTTCAGTTTATACAAATTTTGCATGTACCAGAGTATAGCATCTTTCCATGAGGTGTCTTTGCAAATTACATATAGTTTTTTGAATATTTATTTACCCTTTTTTAAAGGAACAAGGATCCTAAAAAGCCGTAGGACTCCATAAGTCTCCATGAGTGAATGGTTTTTCTTGTGAATTATATGAGACTATGCTGCTAGATGTTTATTAAACCGTGAAGATCATAACCTGACAGCAATTTGTTAGCACTTCCAGTATTACTTGGTTCCATCGGATGATCGTTTTGTGTTGATAGTGAGTACCACGATTATGAAGAAGGTATGGACTTGCACACATTCTGAGAGAAGTTATGGACCTCCCCTTTTGAGAGAGAAGCTACAGAGCGATATATACAATTAAAAAAATGTACAAGTGCCTGGGGAGATCTTTTCTTCAAGTAAAATTAATACGAGAAATTGATTGATTCCAACTTGTGCACATGACCCTTTTTTGCAAGTTTTTGGTTTAGAGTTGTCGATGTTTTGTACTGGCAATAAATATATAGCGGCTATATGTTAGACATAAAGCTGGATGGATTCGAAAGACAGAGATTTAGACAAGTTCAGTCCCTCAGCAAGAGGTAATATCCTACTCTTGTTTGTGGTGGATTGCTTTTTCTTATGTATGAGTTGTTCCCCCAAGGGCGCTCCCTGCCTGCCTTATATAGGTAAGGGGCGAGGGTTACAAGGTAGGAAATCCAGCCGGATACGGCCTAGGGTTCCCTTATCTGTACATAGAGTATTTGGTTAGGACTCTATCCCTTTCCTTGTCGTACAAGGTAATATGATGTCGAGTTCTATTCTATCTCTAATTACATGGGCCGTCCACCTCCTACTCGAATGGTCGTATTTACCATCTGTAAGGGTACCTAGGGCCTATGGCCTCCATAGTAGCCCCTGGGCGTGTCACTTGTCCTTCTGCCATAGTCGGTCTTCTTGCTACTCGGCTAGGGGGACAACTTTTGAAGTTGAGTGTTACAATTGTCACCAGATGGGACATTATTCTCGACAATGCCCTTAAGGCCAAGGCAATACCAGGACAGTACGGTCCAATGTGGGAAGTAACAGAGCACCTACATTTGGTCCCAAGAGCGTCAATCCGCAGAGTAGTTGATTAATGTCGCAGACTTCGCCTGCCTTCAGGAAGTCTCGTCTAAACCACATAAATGCAGAAGAAGTACAGGATGACCCGAGTATTGAAGCCACAGATGAGGGACCAGAAGATCAGGACCCACCAGAGCAAGCATATCCGCAGGACGACATAACATGCTAAGTAAGAGATTGACATGGACACGTGAAGATGACGATGCTTTTGCCAAGACCCAAAGGACGAAGCTCAGACCTAGTTAGCTTAGGTTGTCCTAGTTTCCCCTT
Organism: Oryza meyeriana var. granulata; assembly: GCA_003991445.1. Classification (NCBI taxonomy): domain Eukaryota; kingdom Viridiplantae; phylum Streptophyta; class Magnoliopsida; order Poales; family Poaceae; genus Oryza; species Oryza meyeriana. Next base: position 360,958 of record RYFJ01002116.1, read on the forward strand.
TTGTAGCCACGTCGTTCCCCTTATCTCGAATCTCGGGGTGAGATTCTTTTTAAGGGGGTAGGCTTGTAACACCCCAATTTTTCAAGCCGTTAAAAACTATTTTAAATAAAAACCCTAATTTCAAAAATTCAAGCCCTTGTGTGTGATTTAAGACCTAAGTGCCAAGATCTCAATTTATCTCTCCTTGAAAATCCCAAATTTCCCCCAATCAAAATCCCGATCCAAAAATTTAAATTCTCGAATTCGAATCCAAATTATTCCCCCTCAAGTCTTCTAATAAAATCCTTTTATTTTAACCCTCCGAGAAACTCAAAATTTTCCATCCAAAATTCCACTCCGAAACCCTAATCAAACCCTAAAGATTTGAATTCAAAATACCTCTTCAAAAATTCAAAATCTAATTTCAAACTTCCACCTTTAGTCCCTCCCTGAATTTTCCATCAAAGGTTTGCGAAGCATGTTTGCGGTTGGGAACCGTTACCAGAATCGGCCAGGTCGGCTGATGGATGACCAGTACGTGGTTTGAAACGGTCCTATGTGGATCGGGATGCCAGATGGCATCATAGATTAGGCTTCTCGAGTGGAAGCAGTGTGTTAGAGATATGATGGCTCTGGGAGCCAAAGTTGAGAAGAAGAGATGGATGAGATCCCAGAAAGGATGATAGTGAAAGGAAAATAATAGAGGAAAAAATAAGCTAAGGTTTTGTCCTAAAGAAGACGAAAGTGAAAATAAACTAATAGAGGAGATCCATTGAACCGCTGTCGTGGTCTGACAGGTGGTGGACTTGACTAGAAACTTTAATCAATTAAAATTTGTTCGTCCGCTTGAGTTGTTGCAAAGCAATTTTTGGACAGGATCGAGGTGAGAGCCTCTTTTCAGCTACACTCGGATCAACCCACACTTAGAGTTTTGAAAATGTTTCAAAATAAAAAATTTGCAAAATCCATTATCTTTTTCCCCTCCTTCAGAAAGACTGAAGTTGAAGCTGAAGATTTAGGGTTTTCTTTCCTAATCCCAAGCCGTTCCTTGTGGATTGGGTTCGCGCCGTGCTATCGTTCCGCTACTACTATTCTGATTGAAGGTTGCCGCTCAGGGCTTGCCCAAAGTCACAACTTATAAAGGTATAATATATAAATATTTTATTTATTTAGTTGCTATGGTACATCTCCGTTGACCGCAGGTACCAGCAAGGTTTTCTGGGACTGATACTAGTATCGCGGTTCCATGGGAGTTGGTTCATGCCAATCTCCTGCGGTGCTCCCTCTCTAATGTCACCGTAGGTGGTGCTAGGGTGAGGGTGTGAAGGCGAATACGGCCACTCAGACAAAGGGTGGGCCGGTCCATACAATTAGGGGTAGAGTAGAACTCGGCTTCATGTAACCTTGCACGACAAGGAAAAGAATATAGTCCTAGCCAGATACTCTATGTTCTATTAAGGAAATCTCTTAGTCGAGTCCGACTGGGATTTCTACCATGTAGCCTTGCCTACTCGGTATATTAGGAGAGGCAAGGAGCCCCCTGGGGCATAACTAATCTCACCAGAGAATCCTACGAAAGCGATACACAAATAGCTGGAAGTAAGGTATTACCTCACATCAAAGACCTGAACTAGGATAAATTCATGTGTTCTTTCGAGTCCATCGAGTTTAGGTCCGACACATAGCCCCATATAATTATTATCGATATAAAACATTGATAGTTGTCACGCCAGGTAGGGAAATAATCAAGATCATCGTCAACAAGCCCGATGGATCCAACCACTAGAGTCACTGGCATTGCCTTCTCTCCTGGATAAGCCATCAGATTCGGGAGCCTCGACTTTATCTCTGACAGCTTCGGCAACCTTACTCTGTCCAACTCGGTTTCAACCCGATCAAGCCAACTTCGCGCCGGTTGGCCTCCTCAACGCTGCGGCAGTCTTCAACAACCTGTTTCAGTGATATTCAAGACCTACGAGCCCTGGGGAAACACTCTTTCCTAGTGTTCGACTCAGACATAACCCTGAGCCAGCTGAAATTGGATCTAGGTGAGGCGAGATCATCAATCCCCCACTCGGGCTCGCAAACGCTGTAGCTTTCTTCAACTCCAACATGACAAGGCATACCCAATCCTCTGGATTTCGATTCAGATACGACCTTGTAACACTCTGGAAATTTGGGAATAAAAACCAGAACTAAGAATTGGAACTAACAAAAATTTTTAGAAAAACTACATCATGCTGGATCTTCTGGAGTTTCATCTTTATTTTTTTTTAGTGCCAATATAAAAATTAAATAGCACTTTAAGCCCATCCCAAACCCTAATGAGAATTTATGTTAAAAATAAAACCTAGGGTTTCCCTCCCAAAAGACCTTCCTTTTTATTTTGGAAAAAAAAAACTTAGCCCTTAAGCCTTGCCAAATCATCCTTGGGCCAAAAACCCTCCTCTTCAACCTACCAAGTCGGCCCTCCCTCTCTCTTTCCTTTCTTGCTCTTTTTTTCAGCCCACCGCAGCGAATCGAGCGGCGAGGCCCAACTCGCTGCCTAGGAGATGCTGAGTCAGGCCGCCACCGCCATCCGCTAGCCCGCCCGTGCGCGCGCGCCCGCCCGTTTTCCCTCTCGATTGGCCCTACCTGCCAGACTCTGTCTATACCCGACGGGCATCTGCGCGAAGCCGTTAGGCTAGCCATCTTCCCCAGCCCGCTCGGGTCAGACGTGCGCCATGCCTCGCCTACATCCCCACACCGTGCCAATGGGACACTGGGCCAACTCACCTCCGGGATGACCCAATCATGCCGCCGCCCATGCCGCTGACGTCTCCCTCCCATACCCCGTCTCATCGGCACACGCACCACGACCGCCATTACGACGGCCATGCCGTCTTGTCGCTCGGCCGTTCGCCAGCACCGGCCATGACCTTAGTGCCCATACCTGGTCACCGTCAGCCGTTATGGCAATGCAATGCGACGGCCCATGTCCCTCTGCCTGCACCTAGCCTACCCCGCCACCCACGCCCGAGTCTTAGCCACTGACGTTGCTCGTACACGCTGGCCCCGTTGCGTCCCCATCCCCTCGCTCACGCGCACGCCGCCCCATTAAGGTGGAGGAGTGTGCCGAGCCGTGCGTCCGTCCCTTGTCGCTCTGCCGTTCGCCCCTTCCTCCGCATCGCACGGACCAATGGTCCGAGCCAAGTCGCGCCTCGGAACCTTGCCACGGACCGATGGTTCGTCAAACGTCTCCGCCCTCACACGCTGCCTAACCAAGCCACCAACCCTGTCCTTGCCTGCCACCCCATCCTAGCCGCTCGCATCTATAAAGGCTCGAGCTGACAAGCCGCTCCCAATCGCCCTCAAATTCCACCCCGCCTCGGTCACAGCTCCCCTCCACCACCGCTCTTCGTCATCCCACCGAGCGGAGCGCGCTGCTCTGCGCCGAACCGAACCGCCGCCGCCCGTGTCACCCTGCCACCGCATCACCATCACACCGAGAGCATGGGAAGACCATGGCGCCACGTCGCCACTCAAGAGGAGGTGGCTGCCGGGACCGGAGGAGGCGACACCACTGCCACCGGACGATCCGCAAGCTCCCTCGCCTCGCTCGGACCTCGCCCTGCCGCCGTGCCCTGTTCATCACCGCCTCAACGTCAAACTAGATTGTGCCGCTTCCTGGCTGCCGCAAGGTAAGCACACTCGCCAGCCACCTCCCATCTATCCCTAGTACCTTTGCCGGCCAGGATTGCGCCCGATTGCACCGCCTCACCGTTGCATTCGCCATGCCACCGCTGACTGGTCTTCCGTGCCATAATGCGCCACCTTTAGGGCTCTACCTGCTGCACTACCGTAGGCAATCGAGGTCCCGGGCCTCGCCGCTGGCGAGGACCCAAACCCCGGAGGTCGGCGAGCCTGTCCGGGCCCTTATCGAGCCGCCACAACTGCCGGCGTCGCCCGCCCGGCGCTCGGCCTCGCGCTCCACACAAGGAAGAAGACAACCAAGCGCCCCTAGCCTCTAACATGTGGGTCCCAGTTAAGAACTAATCGACGTGATTAACTTAAAGACCCCCTTAATCCCTATGGCTGTCTTGTGGGCCACGGTAATTAGTAAATCTAATTTAAAACCGATTTATAGAAGTGTGTCACTGACATGTGGACCCTACCAGCCTTAGTGGACTCGGCTTACTCCCCCCCAGGTCACTGACTGGTGGGCCTCGAGCCCTAATCAGCCGAAGATGACTCAACTGACCAGGGCCTCGGCCCCACCTATCAGTGACAGTGGGCAGCCCCTGGGTCCCCTTTTCTTTTATTCCCGAGACCTGCCTGTCAGTGAGGACACCAAGTTTTTACTCAAGAAAATAATTCAGATAATTAGGAGAATATCCCAACAATGCAATTTTCTATTTAACTCGATTTAATTCAAATTTGAATCTTCCAAAGCCCATAACTTCCTTATTTTAAGTCCAAATTGAGTGAAACTTCCACCAAAATTCATCTAAAATCAAGATCTACCCAATGGCACTAGTTTGGCATTTTTCCTATTTTTCTTTATATTTATCCCTGATTATTTAGCATATCGACCTAGAGGTTAATAGTCACCACATCCGAATAGGATATATTTGCGACAACAAATCTCTTGATGCAAAGGAGGAAGGTGCTGTAGCTGAGCAAGGCAAGTCATCCACCCTCCTCCTTGAACATGTTGTACCCATTGTGAAAGTGTTTTGCTTACAAATAAATCGCATGCTATATTGAAGTCACGTATCTAAATTCTCAGTTTAAGCCATTCCTTGATATTGTTCCTTATTCCTTGATGTCGTATATTACTTTACCTACGCCAGTCAAAGTATTGACAAGGCTTAATGTTGCTTATTAGAATTTCCATACTTTTATGATTAATGCTTGGATGAGAACGATCGTTCTAGGTAGAGAGCGATCGTCATTTCATGCGAGTGGAGACATGAAATGCCATTCGCGAGTCACACAAGGAACTGTTTGCGAAAACCAAAAACTAAACAACCAAAACCATTTCGACTGGGTCGGCATGGAATGATTTGGGTGGTTCTGGGAAAGGCTAGCGCTGACCTTGGTCAGTTAAGGACCAAGTCAAGAAAACAGGCAAGAAATGAACCGAGTACGACCGCATCTCTCGTATGAGTATAGATCTAGAGGATTAGGTAACCCAAGTAGGGTGGCACCTCAGTCATGGTTGGTTCTGCACACGAAGAGAATGATGTGATGAAGTGTGGAATTATTGAGAAATGCTTGACGTCTAAACCTAAAACACATCCTAAGTATGTATATATATAGTGTAGTTCCTAGATTCCTGGGGTTCCAGGACTCTTCTCACCACTAGCTCGAGGCGTTGGGTGCTAAGGGTGCATGAGGGTTCACAGTCCTTGGAGCGGGTGTCACAACGCGAGGGGAACTGAAAGACCAGGCCGTGAGAGGCCTCATGTGTTGGGGCTAGGCTCATGTGTTGGGCAGAATCACGGGTTGCGGGTAAAGTATACATCAACTGCAGTGTGAGTAAAACCAAACTATTCGAATAGCCATGCTCGCGGTTAGAGGAGTATCGGGACTTGTACTAGTCTTGACTAGACTCTAAAATTTTTTCTTAAAACTGGGCTTGGCAGGGGATGGATGGAAATGGGAACTTGTTTGGAATGTGGTAACACGGTTGGGACATGGATGATTAATCAGGCACGGGAGTAAACCGAACCAAGTGAGAATTGGCAAGGTGCACCCAGCCCCCGTGGCGAGTTAAACAACTTCAATCTTAACACCGTGGTTTGATAAAATGGCTAGTTCATAGGCTTGTGAAATGAATTGTGAAAATTAGCTTTGTGCAAATTACCCCGGCCTCCCTTGAATCCCAGGTGCATTAAACCATCCTGTAGTGGTGGATTGCAAGTACTCTATGTACTCACCATTACTCAGCCCCTTTTTTTTAGAAATAGATGCTGGTGGTGAACCGTCGAGATCTATTAGGAGGACAAGGAACCAAAGGAGGCACCATAGGATGCAAGTCGCTAGTTGAGCACCTATGGACTAACGCAGGGCCGCTGCCGCTTAAGTTTCCACTGTCGTACTTTGCCTTTTGCTAGTTTACCCCAAGTTGGTTGGTTATGTCTCCTCGGGGTCCTATCTGGGTACTCCCCTTTTATAATCACTAAGTGAATGTAAGACTCTATACCATTGTATGAAATGATACCAGTTGTGCTATGCATGTGTCAAACTACTGATCCAGGGATTTGGCACACAAACCATGAGTGGTCTCTGGTCTTAAAAACCAGGGGCTGACAGGACCATGGCTGCTCCAGATCAAATCTAGATAGGTTGGAGTCATCATTACGCCGCTTTAGTACTCGGACTCCAACACACAATCAGACGATAGTTCGGGAAGCTTCTCACCTCCACGTGAAGTCTTCATGGCGTCAAAAGGGGTACCCTAAGTCAAGATGCGGGCCGACTATGTGATCAACAAGAGGAGGGGGCTCGCTAACTGCGTGAATAGAAGGAGGAAGAAGACAGACGCTTGCAAGCCGAACAGGACGACCGCAACCGTGAGTTACGAAGAACTGGACGGCAAGCGCAAAGAGACATCCTCCAAATGAGGGTAGGTGACCACGACATTTTTCGTCACCCCACAACAGAACGTTGTGGCCGTAGCAACACTACTGGATACCCTACAGCTAGGAGCCGATCACCAAGCAACACCAACCATTGCCAGGATCAAGGCCATGATAACAGCAACAGCGGTACAACAGCGCCAGGAGATTGGAGACACCTTGGTGAACTCCAGCAAGACAGCTTCTAACGCTACAACTTCGTCAACCATGGCCAGACGCTGAGTAGCAGGATACGACTGATGGCACTCGGAGTCACTCCGTGGATCACAAGACAACAACGAGGATCACCGGCAATACCACCATGATGGATGCTGTGACAGCCGCGACGCCCGAGAGCGACTACATCGCGATCTTCATCACGACATCAATGCTCACCGACGCGAATGCGAGGAAGACGAATGCCGCTGACTGGAAGATGAACACGAGCGTTTCAGCCTTCACCATGAGCAGTTCCACCACCGCAGTCGGAGTCGAAGACCTTGATACTTACCCCACTCGGATGATGGAGTTTTTGCCTTCACGCACAAGCTACACCAAGTTGACTGGCCGTTGGGTTTCAAGCCGATTGGGATTGACAAGTACGATGGCAAGACCGATCCAAAATCCTGGTTAACAGTTTACACCTTGTCAATTCGAGCAGCTGGAGGCGACCACAACGCAATGGCCAACTATCTTCCTATTGCTCTAGCCGACTCGGCACGGACATGGTTAACGGGACTTCCAAGAGGGTCAATTGATTCCTAGAGGGAACTTCATGAGCGATTCATGGAAAACTTCCCGGGCACCTACGAGATGCCAGGATCCGAGTATGATCTGTACCAGTGTCACAAGTGGAAGAACGAGTCACTCCGGGACTTTTTCAAGCACTTTTCCGAGAAGAGAAACACCATCCCTAAGATCAAAGACAAGATGGTCATCGCCGCCTTCCCCAAGGGAGTCAAAGACACACCATTTATCGCCAAGTTTACTTGGAAGACGCCGACTACGGTTAAAACTCTCTTTGAGATGGACAACAAATACGCCACCTCGGCCGACGCTGTAGCTGAGGCGCAAGAAGACAAGCCCCGACAAAGAGACTGACGCAAGTCAGACGACACGAGACCATCAAAAACAAGGGACCGCATGTGAAAATCGAAGGACCTCGTCGTAGCAGTTGAGCGCAGTCGTCCTTGACCTCCCAAAACTGAAGATTATTAGAAGGACAAGTGATATGCCCGGGGGTTCGAAAGCTCAAGCACGAGGATGACACTCTCCATTCCCAACTCACTGAATACTGAACAATGCTACTAATCCGATATATATATATATATATATATATATATATATATATATATATATATATATATATATATATAAATATAATGTAGGGCGCAGTTCTAGATATGTGTAATAGGAACTCATGGCTACGAGCCTATCTCCTATGCTCGAGGGCTGGACCAGTCTGCCAAGATACACTTGGAGTGAGACGCCTCAAAAATCACTCGAAATGCTCCATGAGGGCTACTGACCAAGTACTCGCGCTAGTCGGGACATGGATGTCACCTTTACATTGGTACGCTCCATGTGGGCCACTAGCCAACCTCTGGCACTAATCGGGGCTCGGGTACCATTCTACTAGGTAGGGTACGCCCCATGAGGGTCGTCAGCCCAATTTTATTCTAATGCAAGGTTCGGGTACCTTATTTGGCCATGACTTTACTAGGTAGGGTACGCCCCATGAGGGTCACTAGCTGAATCCTATGCTAATGCGAGGTTTGGGTATCTTATTTGGCCACAATTTTGCCAGGTTGGGTATACCCCAAGAGGGTCGCCAGCCGAATCCTACGCTAGCGTAGCATTCGAGTACCTATTTGACCAAAACAAAGGAAGAAGCCACTATTGGAGCTCTCAGTCAAGAAGAAGCCAAAATATGTGACGTTGGAGGCTACACCAATCCTGGAACCTGCAGAGGTGCTCATTATTTTTCAAGATTAGTGGCCCCAATTATACGATTCCTACTGGAAGACGAGCTCCTTGAAGACTGCAATGAAGCCGAGCAAGTCAAGTGCTGAAGCAAAAGCTTTATCGTAGTCGGAGAAGACCTATATCGTCGAAGTGCATCCGAAGTTCTCATGCGTCGCGTCACACCTAAGGAGGACAAGCAGATTCTACAGTTGATCCAATCGGGCATCTGCGGCAACCATGCCGCATTAAGAACGTTAATCAGAAAGGCTTACAGACAAAGATTTTTCTGGCCGACTGCGGTTACCGACGCTAAAGGACTGGTTCAGACATGCGAGGGGTGCCAATTTTTCACTTGACAAACATCTACCAGCTCAAGAGTTGCAAGCTATCCCAATTTTGTGGCCCTTTGCAACCTAGGGGCTTGACATGGTCGGGCCATTCAAATAGGCGCCAGGAGGGTTTACACATTTTTTCGTCATGGTGGACAAGTTCACAAAGTGGGTTGAGGCCAGACCTGTTGCTACCATTACTGCAGCCTGGGCAAAAGACTTCATACTGAGTATAATCTACAAATTTGGAGTCCCCAATCGCATCATCACGGACAACGACACTCAGTTCATGGGTGGCATATTCAAAGATTTTTGCGATGACTTTGGCATCAAAATCTACTATGCTTTGGTGGTACACCCCTAGAGTAATGGGCAGGTTGAGCAATGATCAAAATATCCCAATTTTATAGGGCTGCGCTGGGTAGGTCAATTTGGGCTAGCCTATTCGGTAGTAGGCCAAAGATATGAGTTCTTAAATAGCATGCCCTATTGGGTCACTCGTTGGTCGCATTAAAATCACGACATAGGTGTTATTTAACAAGAACCGATTAAATAATCAGATACGCTTTATGCTAATCCTACAACCGGGTGTAAACATTCGGGTATCTTGATTATTTTTAGGTATTGAGGATATGTCCTTATGAGGATCAATAATTGGTCTTCATTAAAATGGGGATGCGGGTATCTCTCAAGTACACCTCATCACGCATTGGGTTTGAGTCCATAGTGATACATGGCTTACATGCTTAACCAAATTGCCATGAGCAAAATTCCAATCAATATTTGGCTGAAGAGTCAAATTTCTGAGAAACATATCACTTAGAAAAGGCTTGAAGGTTAAAGATCTTTAACTTTATGTTTAGTTGCTTGACAACTAAACACAAAGTCGGGGCTACACCTAATAGGTGCGCCTATTCGGTGTACACTATTCATTTATTTTCATGAAGCGCTTCATAGCCTCGTTGCCAGTTGACATGAAGTAGGACTTGGGAGAAGAAGCACTCGGACAAACAGTACTCGGGAGCAAAGCACTCGGGAATTTCTTCACCGTGGAGGATGAGCACTCAACACAAGCTGTGACTCAACTATAAAGGTCTCAAGGGCTATTGTGGAGGTCATGGGTCCCAGGTACCTCAAGGAAGGCGAATATGGCCACTCGGAAAGAGGGTGGGCTGGCCCATACAATTAGGGGTAGAGTAGAACTCGGCTTCATATAACCTTGCACGACAAGGAAAGAGATATAGTCCCTAGCCGGATACTCTATGTTCTGATAAGAAAATCCCTTTGTCAAGTCCGACTGGGATTCCTACCATGTAATCTTGTCTCCTTGGTATATAAGAAGAGGCAGGGAGCCCCAGGGGCATAACAAATCTCACCAGAAAATCCTGTGAAAGCAATACACAAACAGCTGAAAGTAGGGTATTACCTCACATTGAGGGCCAGAACAAGGATAAATTCTTCTGTCCTTTCGAGTCCATCAAGTTTAGGTCTGACGCATAGCGCCATATAATTATTGCTGATATAAAATATCGACGGTAGCTAACTGGATCCCACGGCCCTTGACGACAACCGACTTGCGATAGACCATGAAGAGACCAGTCGGGATCCAGAGGGAATAATTTCAGTTGTAGTCCCTTTGTGTTGCTAGCCTGTTGCTGCCGTCACCATAGCCTTGATCTTGGAGGTTGTTGGGCTTGCCGCGTGGTCAGGTCCCAGCTGTAGAGTGTCAAGTAGGGTAGCTGTGGCCACGACGTTTTGCTGTGGGGTAACGAACACGTCATGGTCGCCCATCCTGGTCTGGAGGATGTCTTTTTGTGCTTGACATCTGGTTGTGCATAGTTGACGGTTATGTGCGTCTCATTTGGCTTGCCGGCGTCGGTCTTCCTCCTCTTGTTGTTCACGCAGTTGGCAAGCTTCCTCCTCCTGCTGCTCAGCATAGTCGACGGGCTTCCTGACCGGGGCTGGGATTTCCCTTCGAGGCCATGAACACCTCTCGGGGAGGTGAGAAACTGTCGGTACTGCTTTCCGACTGGCCATCGGAGCCGGAGAAGTGAGCCAAATAGTTGATGATCCCAACCTCCCTAGGTCCGAGCCCGACTGGCACATGGCCGTATCTGAGTCGAATTCTAGGAGATAGGGCTGCCTCCGAGATGTTGGACCGTGGATGCCACCAGAGGATGGTGTGGAAAACGACTGTGGCATTGGCGAGGCCAAGTGAGGAGTTGATGACCTCATCTCCCCTAGATCCGATCCCGACCAGTGCAAGGCCATATCTAAGTCGAACTCTAGGGGTGTGAGCTGTCTCCGATCTTGTAGATAGCGGTTGCCGCCTAAGAATGTCGTTTAAGATTATCGTAGTGTTGCCGAGGCCAACAGGCGCGTGGTTGATCGGATCTCCCTCCGATCGGTTCATCTCCGACTCAAACAAAAAGAGATTGCCAAAGGTGTCGACGAGAAAATCGAAGCTCCCAAAGAGGAAGGATTGCCTAGGAGCGAAAGTGATGCCGGCGACTTCGAAGAATGGATCCATTGAGCTTGTTGATGATGATCTCGGCGCTCACCCCTACCTGGCGCGCCAATTGTCGATGTTTTGTATCGGCAATAAAGATATATGGGCTACACATCGGACTTAAAGTTGGATGGATTCTAAAAACAAAGAGATTTAGACAGATTCAGGCTCTCGGCAAGAGGTAACACCCTAGTCCTGTTTGTGGTGGATTGCTTTTGCTTGGGTATGAGTTGTTCCCCCGAAGGGGCTCCCTGCCCGCTTTATATAGGTTAGGGGCGAGGGTTACAAGGTAGAAAACCTAGCCAGATACAGTCTAGGGTTTTCTGTACATAGAGTATTCTGCCAGAATTCTATTCCTTTTGTTACTGTACAAGGTAACATAAAGCCGAGTTTAACTCTATCTTTAATTACATAGACCGACTCACCTTAGAATTTTAGAACTTAATTTTAGAGTTGACTTTAGGATTTTTTTTGTTGTATTTATTTTTTAGCCTTGACTTTTGAACAACTAAGAAAAGAACTCTTGTTTTGGATGCATAGCTTTACTGTGAAAATATAATCTATAATTTATTTATAATTAATCAACAAGCTTTGTTGGGACATAAAGAATGATAGACAAGGGCAAAATCATCTCTTCGCTATCTAGTAGTGGTATGTTAATGGAGGACTAACGGAGAGGGAAAATAAAGGATCAAATTTGAGAATGAAGGGTATAAGAGGAAGAGCCGATTTTAATTTGTGAGGGCAAATAAGGGAACCGACCAACTTTCGAGGGCAAATAAAGAATTTTCTTAAGAATTAATTATGATAACAATTCTTCATATAATTTATTGGCATAATTCTACTTATTTCTAATTTCATTATTAAATTCAGTTGATAATTGTTTATATATAATGGCCATTTGCTCGGATTTATAATGTCAATGGGTCGCCTCAACTAGAATTCCTTTACTATCAATCACTGCTTTCAAGTGCTTGAATAATATCATTGTCATATGAATGTGTTTCTACGTAAAATTGATTCACACAAAAACATAATAACCGTCGTACTTTCACGATGACGAGCGAATGCTTTTCGAGCAAAGAAACAAAGAATTTCCCTCTTTCGTGGAGAAAGTCAATCGTTTTTCAGCGCAAAATGGTAAGATGAAAAATAATAGCAGAAAAGTAGATAAACAAAAAAAATAGTATAAATTAATAATTGTTTAACGGAGACAAACTGACATTGTACCAATGTACATGATAACTTCAACAAATTAGCTAACTGAGTATGACTTTAATCAAATACCAAATAAAAAATATAGTATCTCTCCTTTCCTTCACTGCAACACGCGCCTGCCTACTTTCATCACATGCAGATCAACCTAAACCCAGCCAGGCACAGGAACCTCTGAAGTGCATCAAAAATCCAGCCGACCAACTGTATCCCCATGTCCAGTCAAACTGCGGCCCTCCAGCAGACTCAGCTCGCTAGGCTCCAACCATCTGCATGCAATCAACACCAGCAAACAAGTCTAGCAGAAAATCCGTCGGTCCCCATAGATGTCTCAGACCAGACTGAATCACCAAGGCCACCCAATAATTTGCACACATGAACTCCTCAGTGCACCACAAATTCCTGCACACAAACTCAATTGATCCTTCAAGCGAACCACTCAACAATTGCACCAACTATTCTAAATAATTTGGCCTGCTCAAACAAAATTACCCTTAGCCAAATTATACCACTAACAGAATGTAGTTCCAAAAGACAAATAAATTTTTATGCTGCATTCAATTCATATGGGTTATGATGTGTCTTGTACGTCTACGAGTTTAAAGACAAGCACGTGTGAGGGGCAGGATCACTGTCAATAAGCTTGTTAATATATGTTTGAAAAAAGTCTACTTCGCTCTTAAAGGATTAGAGTTGGTCTACTTAACCTCTAGACTATAAAACTAGGTATTCTACTCTTGAAATATGATAACCGGCTCAAATAACCCCTTGACAGTGGTTTATTAAGTAGTTTTGCAACGTAGATGATGATGTGACGGTGTTTTTTTTTGCTATATGGGCTATGGAGGAGACAATAATATGGTGATAAAGTTGGTTAAATATTTTATTCACAAGTGCAATGCCTTGAGAATGGTATACCGATCAGTGAGTGAAAAAAACGATTGGATCAATTTAGGTTTAATGGACTAATTTTTGTATCACGTAAGCAATACCGCTGCCACATCATCACCTATACGGTAAAACCACCTACAAAATTACTCAAAGAGTTCACAGGATAGAATATCCGATTTTATAGTTTAAGGGGTTAAGTAGATTAATCCCTATATTTTAGGGTGTAAAGTAGATTTTTTTTTCCTACATCTTTTAAGCTCGAAGAAAATAAATTCGGTTGATTCAGATGATGAAACTTGATTTACGCAGAATTAGCAGATCAGTTAGGCCATGACATTTCCATCTCGGCCTGTATAAAGCACCAAACCCCCTGACGAAGACACCACGTAACAATATGATTACGCCCACGCACGCCCACGCACGCACCAACAAATTTACAGAGATAAAATGAAGATGACCTCTAAGAGTATCTCCAGTAATAGACCCTATTTTAGAGCCTCTAAATATTAAATGGGGGTTGTCTCTATTTTCTTTGAACCCAAAAATGCTCCAAACTCCAGCAACAGTCCCCATTTCTTTTTCTATTATTTTTCACCGTAGACTATATGTATATGCCTAGTTTGACACTATAATTAAAACATAAATATTTATAACACATAGAATTTATCTATATACAATTGAATAATTTTAATCATCATAATTCAAATTTTTATTTATAATTTAAAAACATAGAAATGATATATCCTGCAAGCAAACTACACTATCATCCAAAGAGACAAAATATATTCACAGTCATATACACTATTCCATTAAAAAGGTATATTGGTTGTCATTCATTTAAAAAAAGCTAGCAGCAGCAGTAATAACTAACAGTACTCACGTATATAAAAGAAGTGCACTTATATATATTGCAACAGCTAGTACTCATATATATATATATATATATATATATATATATATATATATATATATATATATATATATATATATATATATATATATGCAGCAGCAGCAGTGACACAGCAAACGGGACGCAGGAGGCAGCAGGAGGCCGGGCGGTGGGCAGCGCGGCGCAGGAGGCCGGCGCGCGGGAGGCGGGACGCAGGAGGCGGGGCGGTGGGCGGCGGGATGTAGGAGGCCGGCGCGTGGCACGGCGCAGGAGGCCGGCGCACGGCGCGGGAGGCGGGGAGCAGGAGGCCGGGCGGTGGCGGCGCGGGCGCAGGAGGCCGGCGCGCGGGAGGCGGGGCACAGGAGGCCGGGGGGTGGGTGGCGGGATGCAGCAGGCCGGGCGGTGGGATGCAGCAGGCCGACGCGCGGCGCGGCGCAGGAGGACGGCGCGCGGGAGGCGCGGCGCAGGAGGCTGGTGGGCAGGGCGGTGCGGCGAGGCAGGTAGGGTTTTCACCTGAGAAAAAATCCAATCTTCCTCCTCCTCTAGATGTCGACGGGCACGGTGGGCTTGAGAAATTGTCATAGGCGCCAAAAAAACGTCGATAGGGACTGTGGTGTAGAGCCCCTAGGACTAGGGGCTTGGGGGCTAGATTTGGGGGCCTCCTCATTTTAGGGGCCCTATTAGGGTCCCTGCTGGACCTAAAATTTTTGTCTCACCGCCCAAAACCTGTTTGGGGACTGAGTTTGGGGTCCCTGCTAGAGATGCTCTGTAGCCACGCATAACCGGCGATTTCCAGTACTTACAGGTGGAGATGCTGACACTGCTTAGCGTTTGGCCCGGCCATGGCGGCGGACATATCTCAACTAACACGATTCTATCTCTAGGATAACATGCACTATCATTATCTCTAGCACCCCCTTAATCATAAGTCTAGGATGAGATGAGATTGTGTCTAAATTTCCTTAACTGTTATTCCGCCAGAGGTTTAGTAAACCTATCTACCACTTGATCTTCAGAAGAAATAAATTTGATTTATAATTGCTTTCTTGCAATTTGTTCTCTCACAAAATAGTAGTCTACCTCTATATGTTTTGTTCTTTCATGAAATATAGGATTTGCCCAAAAAATATGTAGCACCTAAATTATCACACCACCTCTTAGCTTGTAGTGATATAACACTCATTTCCTTGAGTAAAGTCTGAATCCACATTATCTCTATAGTAGCATTGGCAACTGCCTTATACTCTGCTTCAGTACTAGACTGTAAAACCGTAGCCTATTTCGTGGCACTCCACGATACCAGATTTGAACCTAAGTACATTGCAAAGCCTCCATTTGACCTCCTATCATCTAGAGATCATGCCCAATTAGCATCCAAAAAATCACTCACAAGAGTAGGATGATTTCTAATTTTAAGTCCAACATCAATTGTTGATTTCACATAACTTAGAATCCCCTTAATTGCTATCCAATGCTGGACTGTAGGCTCATGTAAAATCTGACAAACCTTATTTACTACAAAGGCTATATAAGGTCTAGCCAAAGTTAAGTACTATAAGGCCCCAACTATACTCTTGTACTTGGTTGCATCACTTGCACCTAATACAAACCTAGTATATGTAGACAACTTTTCTGAGGTGGACAAGGGAGTATTAACTGTCTTACAATTTACCATCGTAGCTCTTTTCAACAAATCTGAAGCATACTTATCTTGTGTTAACATAATACCATCACATACCTTGTTCACCTCTATACCAAGAAAATAGAGCAGTGAAAGGATCATTTGAGGCCTAAGGAGGAGGGGGGGTTTAAATAGGCACAATTTAAAACCGTAAAGCGGAACCTAGTCGGATATTCCTGTCACTATTGGATATTCTTACTCAGTGTCGGATATTCCGATATGACAAAGCGCACACAGGCAAGCCACAACCTAAAACAACTAAATCAAGCACTCAAACACAATAATATTGCACAAACAACAACTAAATATGAGCGGCACAAGATAGCAAAGCGAGGAAATGAGAAAGCGGAGAAATTTCACCGAGATTTGTGCAACGATTTATTTTCCGGAGTTCAAATCCTTGAGGGGATTTTACTCTCTGCTAAGGAGATTACAATGAGTTGGGTCTTTTCCAACCCTATCATCTTGAGGTTGCAAAAATGCACTCTTCCCCCACTAGTGGTATCTCTTTCCTTGCGGAGCGAGATCCGGCCTTCACAAACTTTTCCCGACTCACCACAAGTAGGTCGGTGGCTCAGGAACGACACTTAGCTGTCTAGGAGTCATCAACCTCCAAGAGTAATAAATGTTAGACCACCTCTTGGAATCATATCCTAGTGCTCAAGATCCGAGAGAAAACCAATGCAATAGATCCCAAATCACCAAGTCCAATCCACCAAGAATCAAACCACGAAAGCCGATGAGGATTTGAGAAAGGGAAAAAGAGTGCAAAGATCGAAAGCACAAGAAGTACAAAGCTATAGTCAAAAGCTTGATTGAGTTAGAATGAATGGCTAACCCTAGAAAAGGGTTGGAGGGGGTTTAAATAGGAACCCCCAAAATCTGCTCGATGGGGAGAAACCTCAGTCCCACCTCTGATATTCCGATCCAAATGTCAAGTTCCCCAACGTTCAAAACAAATCCTAGGTCTCTGTAAAAACAGAGGGATCAGAAATTCCGATGTGGCCATTGGATATTCCGATCCAAAAATTCAAACCAACCAAAGACTAGAGTTGCATAGAACATCGAACTTTCCAGGACATCGGATATTTCGACTACTAGATCGGATATTCCGGTGCAAATAATTCAATCCATGAGCCAAGTTACATAGATTTTCGTACATTTTGGAAGTCAGAAATTCCAACAGGGCATCGGAAATTCCGGTCAAGATTTTCAAAACCAACCAATAAGTCGAGTTACATAAGATCCCGACATTCCAATGGATCAGAAATTCCGACATGAGATTGGAAATCCGATCACTTTTGATTTAGTCCAAACAGAGACTCAACTTTAATAAGATTCCGGAAATTCCAAGGCATCGGATATTCTGACAGTACATCAAAAATTCCGATAAAAAAATAAGATTAAACTTCGAGAAAATAGATCAAAGAGCACTAGTGTCTAATCCAATTGTACGTGTGTGCCATCCCTCTTAATGGTATAGCATCCTAACTCAAAAGAAGTGAGATGTACAACAATATGCCATAGAGTTTTGACGCCTTATGTTAATTCAACACGAACATGAGATGACTTTTGTCAATTCTCGGACTAAGCTTCAAAATAGACACTTCAAACCACATTAGTCCGTTCAAATTTTGTTGTCATTAATCATCAAAATCAAAATGGGGGCCTAGATTCACTTTCAATCTCTCCCTTTTTGGTGATTGATGACAACATAATTAGAAATGCAAATGATGCACTAAGAATTGGTTGAACTCCCCCCTAAATGTATGCGTGATATGCATATGCAGTGAGCTCCTCCTCAATCTTAGCAATCAACAAATCAAAAAACAAAAATTGCTTGAAGTAATACAATGCATATGACATGAATTTGCACTCAACACATGGCAAATAGAGGGATAATTAAACATTACACCATCCACGCATAGCATAGCAAGTCATATAAGCATACACATAGTCTTAGACAGAAATTTAAAAAACGAACAGTTACAAGTTCAACAACAATACATCACACAAGTTCGCCATCAAGTTCAACCGGCCACTTAAGGATAGATGGATAGGATAGATAGATAGAACTCCCCCCTGTCATCAAGACACAAAAAAGGGAGAGAAGAGATGGAGAGATCACTCATCATCAATGTCCTCATCATCATCATCACCATAGGCATCCTCACTATCTTCCTCTTCTTGAGAGGGCTGCTCACGGGCTCTAGAAGATTCGCCTTGAGTCATGGAGGCAAAAGGATCCTCATACACTTCTTCCTCACTATCCACTTCTTTGGAACCCGCCGGCGAACATGGAAGTTCGAGATGGTGTTGAATAGCCTTGTGTCCTTCTGTGCCCTTCTCTCGTTTTGGACCGTCACCGACGTATTCTTGCACATTCTAAAAAGAGACTTGAGAATACAAAGCATCGAGGAAGACTTGGACTTAGTGACACTTCGAAAAGGCCCGGCTTGAGTAGATGTTCTAGTGGTCCTCCTTGGTGTTGCTGGTGTGGAGGCAATGACTCTAATTTGCAACCTGGCGTGAGCTACCTCTTGCCAGAGATGACTTCAATCATCTTCATGATGTTTAGTCTATAGCCCATGCCCCCGGTTCAGAGTGATAGAAATGAGGCGGATCTCCTCCCAAATGAAGTCAAACACATTAAACTCTCAAGGATTCTCTTTCATCCTATGCAACAAGTTGTGAGTGTATGAAAGAATATGGCTCGCATCTCTCTTCTTTGGCATCAAAATCTTCCTAAAGAACTTGTTGAGATAGTTGTAGAAAGGAAGAAGCCCTTTAATCTTGCCTAACTCATAGTCATCAGACTTAGGATCATAGAGAAAGTCCAAGGTGTGAGTTTCTATTGGCTTCTCAAGATGGATCGTTTCCTTGTTTTGTCGAACCCTCAAAGGGAAACCAATAATCCCAGCAAAATAGTTGTACCTCACTGAGTATGTCTGCCCATCTGTCATCCAATGAATGGTTTGGTGACTATCTGGCTCAAAGTACATGGTGGCATAGAATTGGGTGATGATCTCTTTGCACCATGGATATCGCAAGGCCATAATCCTCTTCAAGTTCATCCTCTCACAAGAAGCGATGACTTCATCCATTACTGGGTTGTGTTTCTTCCTCATGTACTCCCAGTTAATCCACTGCATATGTATGCCGCCCTTCTTTGGAAGGACGGTCTGATAGTAGTCCTATTGGAAGTAGTTCCAAAACCGTGGGTCGGAAGACAGCTAATTGTACCTGTAAGTGTCCTTCTTCCTCTCTTTTGCCAAGTCCGTCTAGTTCTTGTTCCACTTCACAACAAGCAGTGCATATGCTGGATCAGCCTCAGGTGGGTGCATAAATAACAGGCCTATCTCTCTGTCAATCTGCTAATCAGCCCGCACTTCCTCTTCCTCTATCTTGACCTCCTCATCTTCTTCACTGCAAGAGGAAGGCATGCCCATTGCCTCTCTCACCGTAGGAGCACTAGAGCTGCCCCCAGCTTCTTGAGTGCTTTGCCTAAGTGATAAAGCACCTCCTCCTCTTGAGCACTTGCAGAAGAGGCATCCTAAGAGTATCTCCTCTTGGGAACCTTGCCAATTGCTGAGTGAGGAGAGCCTCCGCCCGAATCCCTTTGAGCACGCCCCATGTTTTTCTTCCGAGTGTAGACTTGATCCTTGAACAGTCCCTTTTGCATGAGGAAATACTGAGATTATAGGTTCAATAGGAATTAGCTGACAAGTGATAGGAGTGGAAACAACTAGATTATTGAAACAAGCCTAAAAACATTGGAAATTTGGATCCAGAAGTCGGACATTCCAATATGAGTTAGAATTTCTAGTCCTCTCGATCAGAATTTCAGATCTTGTTAGCCCTAGACACAATAATCACAATTTCTAACATTTAAACCAGGGAATTTGCAAGAAACTCAAGAAGTACTCTCTAAACACTAGGAACAACATTTCCACCGAAGGAATCTCATAGTTATGCAAGAACTCGAGAGATCGAAAAAATCAAAAATACCTCAAAAATGTCCAAATCCACACAGTGAAATAGGGATTTGAGGTGAGACTGGAGTTTCCGAAGAGGGTTGACGTCGACGGAGAATCAGAGACTCCGAGAGTGAGGATCTTTGGGTGTGGCAATTTCTAGGGTTTGGAGGAGAGGGGTAAAGAAACGTTACCCCGAGGAGGTTAAGTCCTTGTACTAGACCCACGTCGGAAATTCTGACAGGGGATTGGAATTTCTGACCCTGACAACCTGGTAAAAATGAATTTTATATAGGATCGGATATTTTGATATGATACATCGGATATTCCGATCAAGTGTTAAGTTCCTAGTTTCAGGGGACACTATGGTCGGATATTCCAACGTAAATGCCAGATACTTCGACCATAAAATGGTAGAATTTTCAGAGAGAATGAGAAATTTAACGAATGACTTAAACAAGGAATTTCATCTAGATGGCTAGCTGAACACTTGGGCAATCATTTTTCATGTGATTCATAAGCAATCAATCAACGAAAACTAAAATCACATAAGAGATGATTCGATCTGAGGATCAAAATAGGATAAATCACCATGAGACAAGATGATTTACCCCGGAGGGGCATGTATGAACCCATAATTTTGTACAAGGACTAAATTCATTTAGAATCAATCCCAAAGCATGTATGTTTGATTTATACACACAAAATGTGACTTGTGTTCATTTATTAGTTAAATGACCATTTTGCCACAATGTTTTGCAACCTAGGTAAGCAAACAATGCATGCTCCAATTCAACCCGCTTTTCGAGAATCCAAGATATTTAGCTCACTCCTGAATTCACAAAACCTACATTCATCTAGTGGTTTGGTGAAGATATCCGCCAATTGTTTGTCGGTGCTCACATGTTGGATCACTATGTCTCCATTTGTGGAATGATTTGTCAAAAAGTGATGACGGATATCAATGTGCTTGGTGCGTGAGGGATGTACAGGGTTGTTGGCTAGTTTGATGGCACTCTCATTGTTACATAGAAGAGGCACTTTGCTCAAATTTTAGGCCATAGTTTTTCAAAGTTTGCTTCATCCAAAGCAATTGAGCACAACAACTCCCTGCCAAAACGTATTCTGCCTCGGCGGTGGATAGGGCAACAGAGTTTTGCTTCTTAGAGGACCAAGAAACAAGGGACCTACCTAAGAATTGTCAAGTGCCCAATGTACTTTTCCTATCCACCTTACAACCGGCATAATTTGCATCAGCATAGCCAATGAGATTAAACCTCGCTTCTTTAGGATACCAAACACCAAGGGTTGAGGTGTGAACCAAATAGCGAAGAATTATCTTGACAGCCACAAAGTGATACTCTTTTAGAGCGGCTTGAAAACAAGCACACATACACATACTAAGCATGGTATCGGGCCTAGATGCACAAAGATAAAGTGAAGAACCAATGTTTGAACGGTATACCTTTTGGTCGATGTCTTTCTGGAGGATATGGGCCTCGGATAGCATCATGGAAGGCTTATCTGACTGCCTAAACAAGAGGTAGGCCGGACCGTGGAATTAGAGATGGAGTAGAACTTGGAGTCCTGAAGACGTGCCTCTCAAAGAATAGGATAGAGTATTATACAGATATCCTTATGTAACTTAGTGTAAATAGAATAAGAAACCAAGTCGTACTTGGCTAGGTTACCGAACATGTAACCCTGTCCCTCAACCTATATAAGGGGGGAAGGGGTCTCGAGATTGGGACAGGAGACAAACAACACACGACATACAATCCATAACCACCCGATGCAAGTCTATCGAGCAATACAACTTGACGGATCTCAATTTGCCAAACAGGAGCAGAGTATTACCTATTTTTGAGGGTCTGAATCGTATAAATCTTCTCGTCTATAATAATGTATAAATTTCACTTTGATTTTGCAATGTAATGTACTAAAATAAAATTTTGCTTATTCACACCACTTTTACTATGCTTTCCTGTTTAACAAAAACATATTCATCCACTTTATTTATCGTGAGCCACCACCAAAAATTGGTCCAAAAATTGCCAAAAGAAAGCATGCAGAGAGACATTTTTTGCTATTATAAGGGAGACATGCGCACGCACATCACTATATAGGCAACAGCACACTCACCAGCCATTACACACCTGCAAATGCACCCCCTAATGCATGCTCAATTAGATAGGAAAAGAAGAGCATTTCTGTGGACGGGTGAGGGCACATACAAAGGATGAGAATGTTTAGCGGCCCAGGAGTGAAAGATATTCAACTATGATTTAGAGACAACAGTTATGCAGATTTATGCCAACTATAGATAGAGATTTAACAATAGGATTTCCTTTTGATTATGTATCTCTTTTTTTAAGTTAGAATGTTTTTGGTTATCTTGTCATTTTGATGATTTCGTCAATAGCCTTAAGAGCTGTAAACTTTATAATAAGAGCTGTAAACTTTATAATAACGGGCTATAGCTTCTGTTGAAGCAAAGGCCAGGATCCCCATTATCTTGTCTTTGTGAAAGATATTCAATTACAAAATGCTGCTCTGCTAACCAAGAGACTACACCAGTTACATTCTACGAGCTCATGAGCATGGGCATCATGGCTATGGCAAGAATATGTAGGCAAGCCATTCAAGCAAGACATCCAGCTAGGTCCGTCCACATTGGAACTTGATATCTTCATTGCTACAAGATCTGAGGCAGCTAGGCAATCGGAGGGGAGCAGGGCATCCTTGTGGTATGATTCTTGGCTTAATAAATTGAATTTTTACTGTTACTAATTTAATTTTTTTTTTAATTTACAAAACTAATTTTCGGTTTGAATCATTTACAAAACTAGTCTCTTGCCGCCCTGGGCCACGGCGGGATTTAAAAACCGCCGTGGCCCAGGGCGGCGAATGGCATCCCGTCACCCGGGGCTAACGGCTCCGGCGGCCGTTAGCCACGGGGAGGCCACGTGGATTCGCCGCCCTGGGGGAGAGCGGCGAATGCCCCCAGGGGGCCGAATGCAAAATTGCATTTGCCGCCCTGGGGGACGGCGGTTTTTAGCATAGTATCCAGGGGGCCGCCTGCAAAAAATTTTTTTCTTTTTTTTTGATATTTTTTTCTCAACTAGCAACACAAGAATAGCAAAATCTCGTGAAGGTGCAGCTCAAACCGATGTAAGATGTGGCCTGTAGAAAATTACGAGTGTGCTTTAAAAACCGTGCTGAAACTTCGGACCTCAAAAACTCAATCTTCCCGGCCGAATTTTGTAAAATTTTTTTAGACAAACCCAACAAAGTTGGGGGGAAGCGGATGTAAAATTTTCTGTAGATGTCCGTAGAGTACTTATTTGCCCGATTCCGAAACCGTATGCGAAAGTTATGACTGTTTTAAGGTAGTTAGCGCGCGTTACAACAATTTGCCGTCGATTCGGACCGTCCGATCGGTGTGCGGACGGTCCTATGCATTCGCCGCCCTGGGGGAGGGCGGCGAATGCCCCCAGGGGGCCGAATGCAAAATTGCATTCGCCGCCCTGGGGGACGGCGGCGAATGCAATTTTGCATTCGGCCCCCTGGGGGCATTCGCTGCCCTCCCCCAGGGCGGCGAATCCACGTGGCGTCCCTGGGGCTAACGGCGGCCGGAGCCGTTAGCCCCGGGTGACGGGATGCCATTCGCCGCCCTGGGCCACGGCGGTTTTTAAATCCCGCCGTGGCCCAGGGCGGCAAGAGACTAGTTTTGCAAATGATTCAAACCGAAAATTAGTTTTGTAAATTAAAAAAAAATTAAATTAGTAACAGTAAAAATTCTAATTGAGTTTTTACGGTCATGGGCCATCTGCGTTGGGCTGCCGGATCTGTAACGCATGGGCTCAGCTGCAGCCTGAAGCCCAAAAGAATCAGACCAGCTGTGCAAGGCATCGACGAACAAATGACCAGAACGCCTCAGGCGACGGCGGCTTCCTCCTCACTGCTGCCCTCTTCCCCAAATTGCTGTTCCCAGTCTATACTTCTAGTTCCCCACTTGTATCCCTAATACTCTAGTACTTGATAATAACAAGAGGACACGTCCACTAACTAACAATACAGTAGACCTTTAGACCAAGCAAATTTACAAAGCAAAGATAAGAAATGCGACAACTTGAGCCGAATGACGTGAAGCGTTCATTGCTGTGCTCCAATCCAAAAACAAAACGGAACAAAGAAGCATTGCTTTTTTTTCTGGGCTGGAATCCGAGCCTATGCACTGAAGAGGCGCATGGGCTCGCAACGCACTCGCGCACATATGGTGCATGCTACCCTTCGCGTATTAGGGAGCCCCGAGTTGGGCCCTAACTGGGAATTCATTTGAAAGATACAATTAATTCTTTGCATGGCTACAAAAAAAAGGGTATGTTTAGTGCAAACAGCAACTTGCAGATGAAACAGCGGCTCATTTTAGCCTACACTGCCCTTTTGTAGTAAGGTTCTGGGAGGCAATAGGCATTCAGCCGCAAATAATCCACTTGAAAGATTTTGCACAATTGCAGCCGCCAGCAGGCATTCCAACGAAGGATCGTCAGGTCTTCTTCCTGCTTTGTCATGATATATTGATCTTGTATTCAGAAACCTACAACCCTCCCTAGCTGACGTGATTGGTGAAAAAGAAAATTGCAATGAGGACCCGCCGCGTCACTTTAATGGATCATCGAGGATATGAAAATACTAGGCCTGCACTTTGCATGCAAAACATCTGAATTCGAAAAGTATTTACCTTCAGCCCTTCACCTGTGCAAACATGGGTAATCTGGACAGATAATCGATCTTCAGGCTACCCTAGCAAGCATCGCCTGTTTTTTTCTTTATTTTCTAAACCCTTTTAATGTAATTTTAAAAATAAACCACTCAAAACACATTTTCAATTTTGAACCTTTTTTAGCACAACATTCTCATTGGTGTGACGAAACAACATAGTGGCACTGTACGAATACTGTAGCGTGGCAAGGGTTTCGCGTCATGTCACTTGCGGTAGCATGGCCAAATACTATCACCACGCCAAGAACATTAGCAGCACAATACCTTTGTTGTGCCACTGTTATGGCATGGCAACATTTGCTTGCACACCATTTTAGGTGCCGTGGCTGAATGGTTTGTTTTAAAAAAAAGTTGTTTTTAAATCTAAATTAAAGGAGTTTCAAATATAATAAAATTCCTAGCTGCCACTATGTTGGTCACACTTAGTCGTCAAAATAACATGTTCGCAGTGTCCAACACACTATGTTACTCCATAGCGTTGCTTGGATGGGCTTCAAGCCTTCAATCACACCAAATCAGCCTGTTTATGTTTGGGCCAAAATTTTGAACTAAACCTCCCTATACAGGAAAAAGTATATTTTAACTTCCTCAATTATGACACAAATCTGATTCATATCCTCCAACTGTAAAACCGGATATATCAACTCCTCTAACTATTAAAACCAGTACAAAATGACTCCTTTGGCTGTTTTGAAAGTAGTTTAGGCTGACGTGGCACCTACGTGGTATGTTGATCTGGTCTTCGTTCTATATGGTGCTTACGTAGCATTCCAATCAGCAAACTAAAAATAAAAAATATAGTAGTCTCACGTATCAGTCTCTTAGAAAAAAAATAAAAAATAATATATGCAATCCATGGCCCACTCACCAAGCTCACAGAGTGAAGATAAGAAAACAGGAGAAGCTAAAGCTACTACTCTCTCCGTCCCAAAATAGTTGTTGTTTTAGATTCAAAATTTGTCCTAAAATAGTTATCGTTTTAGAGTACTACTTGTCCCATCAATCACCTCCTATTCAAATTTTTTTCCATTCTACCCTCAACCACTCTCTCACTCCTAAACATATATTATTTAATAAGGGGCACTATAGTCTTTTCTTCTCAAACCTTAATATATGCTAAACAATCTAGAATAAAGTATTTTGAGACGGAGGTAGTAGGTGGTAGCTAGCTCACTAAGTATTCGAGCAAAATGGGCAACAACCTAAGGTGCTGCCTGGCGTGCGTGCTGTCGTGCAGAGCGCTGGACCTAGTCTGAATCGTGCAGAGCGCTGGACCTAGTCTGAATCGTGCACCTCGGTGGCCGCGTCGACGAGTACGACCGCGCCATGTCCGCCGGCAAGGTGCTAGCGACGCACCCCCGTGCTTATCACATCAGGGGGCGGTGGGGAGGATAATCATCGTGTCGCCGGAGTCGGAGCTGGAGCGCGGCGAGATCTACTTCCTCATCCCGGCCGCTTCCGTCCCCGACGCCAAGAGGAGGACGAGCACCGGCGGCGGCGGCGGCGGCGGCGCCGGCCGCGCGCACCACGTCCGTAGCAAGTGGCAGCAGATGCGTTCGTGGAGTCGACGAAGAAGGCGGCGGGCGGGGACCTGTGGGCGGCGGAGGCGGCGCAGGAGATGGCGTGGGAGCAGCTCCACTCGGGCCCCTAGAGCGAGGTGGGCGCCGCGTGAAGGGATGCCTACGCGCTCGCCTGCCTCCACGTAGCGCGGCTCCGACAGGAGGTGGCCGCCGACCGCCGCGCCGCGCTCCGAGCGCTCGACATGGGGCTCATCATGGGGGGCAACCTCCTCCGGGCCGACCTCGAGGTCGCCGTGACGCGCATGAGGAGGACCGGAGGAGGATGGAGGGGCTCGATAGGAATCGAGACATCGCCGATGGAGGGCCAGCCGGCCAAGAGAGGAAGGAGAAAGAGGGAGGGGAGAGAGAGATGTGGGAGAGAGGGAGGAAGAAGGGAGTGAGAAGATGACATGTGGGCCTCACGTTATGACTGATATGTGAGCTCTACAAGTTTTTTTATTTTTTGTGAAATTGCATGTGGTTCCATTTAGTTTTTTTACTGACCGTAATTTTATGTAAGTATCATATAACCGCCACGTAAAGGTTAATATGCTACGTGCACGCTACCGTCACGTAGAATTCAATGTACCATGTGAACACCACCTCAACAAAAACCACCATCAATACTACATCAATACTACCGAAGAGGTCATTTTACACCGATTTTAATAATTAAAGAAGTAGTTATAACTAATTTTACAGTTGAGGGATACGATTCAGATTAGATATATACTTAAGAGAGTTAAATAGGACTTTGTCCGCCTACACATGGATGTACCACGATTGTGACCTACCAAAACAAAACAAAGGCCTGTACGCGTTCCAAGCAAAGGCTAGGCCTTACTTTTTAATCCATAACGAAACGAAAGATGGATAAACTGGATTTATGACAATTATTCAAGGACACAAGTAAATAAATTAAATATTAGAAAGTCGATAGGTTAATTTAAAAAGGTTTTCTAAGAAATGCCAATGATAAAAGTTTTTAAAAAATATAACATTTAGGAGCTTAGAAAGCGTGCTATAATAATCCAGTGTCCATAATCGAGAAGAAAAAAAGGGCCCTTAGGACTTGTGAAACTTCCTACAAATCAAACACGCATTTAACGCGCCAAAAAACTGCTTACTTCCAGACAACACACCAGGTGCCACCTCCACAAGATCATTACTCCCTCTGTTTCAAAAATATAAGCATTTTTAGAACAGTGCTAAATCAAACCTTCTTATTAACTTTGACCGTTAAACGTTAAAGTAAAAAATCATAAAGATTGATGATATAAAAATGATATTATTAGATTTATCATTAAACAAGCTATCATAACATACAGCTCTTTATTTAAAATAACTTATTTATATATACATTATTGGTCAAAATAGGACCTTAAAGACCGTATCAATTCCAAAAGTGCTTATATTTATGAACGGAGAGAGTACAAGCAAACCAACCTTGCTACATGAAACAAGTGTTAAATCTATGCGGATGCATTATTGCATACTACTATGTAGTATGTACCATCCTCAGAAGATGTACTCTGGCGTTTCCAGAGGGAATGGAGCCACCGTGACCTCAAAAGGTTTTCCTTCAGGCCGGCTCAACCTAAACGAATAAATACAGTATCAGATCTCACACTAATAAAAGAGCAGCAGATGGCTCCTGTGTGGCATATAAATATCTCCAACGGTTCAAAAAAAAATGCCACCCCTAAATTTCTGAAAAGGTTCATTCATTAAGTGAAATATTATCAAGCAAAGTTGAAACATACTTCCCCGGAACAAACGTGAAAGATCCCTCCACAGATCCAGGACTGTCAGGCAGTGGCGTGCAACTCTCATACACAAACTCTTCCTGGCCTGGAGTTAGTAGAGGATACTGCACAGAACATGCCAAGCAGTATTTTAACTACTTTGCGTTTGAAAAGTATCTGTGCATTAGAAAACACATAATTTACTGAGTGTTCTTTTTGCTTCCAGTATACCTTCCCGATAACACCTTCCCCATTCACATCAGAAACAACCCGGTCTCTCCATCGGATGATCCAGTGGCGTGAGTAAAGCTGGCATGAGGAATAGTACACACCACCTAGCATGCATGCCTCTGGAACTGACAGGCGAATGGAGTATGCATACATACATTTGGCCTCAGGCCGCCAACTTTCTGGGTGTTCTGGTGCAAAGATAGCAGATGCACGTACCTGCAAAAAAATATCAATCACATGAATCATTTATGGGTATATGCTGCTGTCATGAGAAAAATAGCCCGTCAAAAGCAGTAGAGTAGGGAATGCTGCATGTGAAAATTACAGCAGACAAAAACCTAATCTGTTGCAACTGCCTTTCTTGTACAGAGAGTATCCAAGAGAAAGTTGTCCCATGGAACCCATCATGCTCAATTAAATGATGAGGAAATCTTTAGGAAGTCAAGATTCACCACCTTCACACCATTTGTCATTGCTGAAGTACATGATGGGGGTGCTTCTGGAAATAAGCTGATATACCTTGAAGTCTTAAGCATACGGGTCTTGATCATGCCATTCTGTAAACGCCTAAGATGCTCTTCTAACCACAGAAGCAATCCATCTTGGGGCATATCATTATTAGTTGGCCTTATCAATGATTTGGGTACACATGGCAACATTTCTCCATCTTGTAAATTGATGGTGCCAACATAGAGTTCACCATCTGAACAATTAAGGAGAAATGTTTTTGGACGATACCATGATGTTGCCACTACAATGAGCTTTGTCATATTAAAAACACCTTGGCCATTGAACTCACGATAAAATTCTTTCGTCTCTTCAACAATTTGCTCAAGTGGTGACAAGTGGACATTTATACAGTGGTCATAAAACACATAGCCTCCTATAATACCAAGGGGAGCCATGCGCACATTCTCGTGATGATCTTCACTAAAGGGCAGCTGACCATTGCAAAAACGATACAGCAGTTTTGTGGGCATAGGGAGCTTGAAACCAAGATCATCCTCTGCTGATTGTATCTGAGCTTCAGAAACACCTTTACTCAATGTTTTGAGTGCTTCAGGGAAGTTTTCAGACAGCCAACTCTTCAGTGAACTCCAGAAAAATTTCACTCTCCTTACCAGAGGTAAAGGGTACATACCAAAAGACTCCAACCAAACTTTATAGGCATCCTGTAAGATCAACTGAAGTTTGTTATAATGAACTCGACCAACTAAATGTAAATTAAGATATATAGTGGTTTGTAAAAATAATTGGAAATAACATCATGAATAACCAGTCAATAAAAAAGAAAAAAAAGTAGCATTGAGAAATATCGTCACATGGCCTGGCTCACCCATGGTGTCCCCTTAGCCAAAACAATAATGCAGTTCAGTTGCAACAATGGAGCTTTACAGCAAAAGCTACAATTAAGGTGACTGCAAGCACTTTCGGGCAAACACTGAATGTGATCTCAAGCGAGGCAGTTGTGGATGTTACTTGATCAAACTTATATGTGGCTCTAGTAAACTTCACCTTAACCTTCTTGTCCTTTCACCTCTGCAGAATGAGTACACAAAAAAGGATTTTGATTCGTGATTCTCTAGGTCCAATTTTTCATTCCCTCATGGAAAGCTCTTCTTTTGTATGTTTCTCCAGTGCTCTCACACAATTTGAGTGGCAGATTGAACATGATCTACCTCTTCTATACAAGATCTTGGAAGATTAATAGAGATGACGAATGAAGCAAATAAATTGATGCAACTACAGTTAAGGTAAATAAGCAACCAACTTTCTGAGTGAGAGTGCACACAATGGACATATTAACCAGAACCATCAATGGTTTGGTTTCACGATGCACCCACGTATATCTTCTTTCTGCTAGAGGTTTTTTCCCCTAAGGTCGAATAGTTGACTGACATTGTACACTATGAACCTGACTGGAAAAAATAGAACCATGCTTGGTTAGTCATTGGCAAGTTGTCCTTCTTGGCACTTAGCCAAGAAACTATGATAATGAATCCTGTGCAATATGCTTCTCCTTACAGCATTTTCATGTTTTGTACTTTGGTTAGTAGCTCAAGTGTTAGCTCATTCTTGCTTTCATGATCATTCATAATTTTCAGTTTTTACAGTACAGCAAAGATGTGTATGGCATCAGGTATCCATGATTTTCAGATTTATATTACAACTACGATTGACAAATACTCCCTCCGTTTCTTTTTGTAAGGCATTTTATAAAGTCAAAATTAGTTAACTTCGACCAATTACTCAAACAATATGTTTATTTAGCATATAAAAGTTGTATCAATAGAATTATACTCTAACGTAGTTCCATAAAAGATTAGTTTTGTACTACCTCCGTTCCAAAATTAAAGGACTTCTGTGCATTTTCCAAAATGAAATTCATTTTGGAAAATGCGCAGAAGTCCTCATATTTTAGAACAGAGGTAGTATGTATTAACAATACCATTTATGAGAAATCAATGGTCAAAGTTCATTAGCTTTGACATTTTGACTTTATAATATGCCTTAACAAAAGAAACACAGGGAGTACATTATGGGACAAACTACACATTCGGCATTTAATTCATGGTAAAATTTGCTACAGAACACTAATGATTTTTGGCCTTTGCTGAAAGAAAGACATCATAAAAACACACACATGCTGAGAAACACTACAATTTTGTGGTTATTTTCTTTAGAACACTGAGACCAGTAGAATAACCTAGTAGTGAGGAGGGAAGAGAGTGCATCAAAAATGTCCAAATTGCACCGCTATTCTTCTACCTTCTTCCTCCATGGAGTCTAATATCTGGTCACAGCCATCTCTGCCTTGTTCAACCAGGCAGGCTGCCAGCTCCATCAGGATCCACCGTGCTCTGCCACCACCACCAGAGTCTCCATCAGGCCCTGCCGTGCTTTGCTCGTCACAGCTGCCGCCAGCTCCATCAGGCCCAGCTGCACTCTGCTCACTGCCACCACCGGCTCCATCAGGCCCACTGTGCTCTGCTCTCTATTCTTACTCATCAATGCTGGCGTGCCATTGTTCTATTGGGTGTGAGAAGCAGGAAGAAGAAGGGCAGACAGGGCTCTCCCATTTTTCTCTCCACAGATACAACAGTTATCATATTTTAACAAGATAGTCTAGTGGAAAATTACCACGAATTTTGAGTGTTCTTCTAGCAGAGACGCGATTTTATGTCTTTAGAAAAGGATGGAATTTCAGAGTGTCCTATAGTAAACTCTGCCTTAATTCATTTGCATGTTGATTGCATTATAAATAATGGAGACCATTTAGTGCAAAGTATGTGCTTCCATTTTACAATGCCTGGGCATTATATATTGTTTGTTGATTTTATCTTCTTTTTTCATCTATTAGGACAGCCTCGTCAATCAGATAGAGACAATTATAATTGTTGTCTGTACCTAAGATATTGATACAACAAGCAGAATTACTGAAGTCTCTGATGGTAAGGCCACATGTGTAAACATCAAGAGATCATCTTCCTCTGACAATTACCAAACCAAACACAATAACCAGACTACAAGGCAGTAACAACCAGAAGTATGGATTGAAGGGATCACATTGTTAAAAAAGCAAACTCTTGGATAGACAAAAGGACTACGAACAAAGGGTTTAGGTGATTAGGGCGAGGAAACAGGCGTTTAAAGTATCTAAATATTCATTGCATTACTGTTTACTACTCTCTTCTGTAAAACTGCACAAGTCTTGACTCTTGAGTTTTCTGTTCTTTTAAATGACGCAAGAAAACACTGAGACGATAAATAACTAGTTCCACATGCCCACCCTTTTGTCCTGTCCACAACTCTTCCAATACTTCTCCATAATTCGCATAAACTTGTAATTCCTTCTCTATGTGCTTGATCCATCATCTACTTGTTGGCCATAAGTATGAAGCAGGCTTTAAATGAAGAAGCAAAGTTGTTCTCATAAATCCCAAATGGACAACAAATGAAGAATAAAAGTGCTTGCCATGGTAACATTAAAAGTAATAAATAAATAAATAATCAACCGCCATCTCTTCCCACAAGCTAGGTTGCAAATCTCGAAACAAAGACAACCGCATCACTAATCAACCGAACGAACCAGCAAGGCCAACGCATGAGGAGGGGGTGCAAAGGGGTAGGCGCAGGAGGGCTTGGGGCAACGGACGAGATCGAGGCGGCGGCACCGACCTTGAAGGAGGGAAGCGGGCGGCCCTCGGGGTCGACCGGCGCGTCGAGGCCGAGGTCGTCCGCGCAGAAGCGGCGCCACAGCGCGTCGTCCCCGGCGGCGGCGCGGAGGCGCGTGCTGGCGCAGGCCAGCGCCGCGGCGTAGCGCGCCCCGGCCTTGGCGATGACGGTGTCCAGCGCGAGGCCCTCCAGCGCCTCCAGCCCCGTGGCGGGCTCCGGCGGCGGCGTCGCCGCCATCAGAATGGGATGGTCGCGGTGTCAGAGATCAGAATGGGAGAAGAGATAGAAGCAGCTAGAGAGAGAGAGCGATAGGGGATTTTCCCAGCATATCTGCCATATATTCGTAGGAGCCGCGCGTGGGCCCAGTGTTTACCATACCCTTCCGTGCAGGGTTTACGGTAACCGCTTAAAATCGCCTAAAATTCATCTCTAAAAATTTAAATTTAAAATTTTTAAATCTCACATTAAACCGCGGTACGATGAAACTAAAAAAAATATAAAACATAGTAAAAATTCTAAAAAAATTATAGAAAATTCAGGAAAAAATTATGGATATCTCTAAAAAACAATATAATATTGCATAATTTTTTTGCATAACCCTTACTATCTTTTTACACTTAAATAAAGTAAATTTTCTTATTTTTATAAACTTTCTTTATCATAGTGATCCATAATTCAAGTACTATCTACTAGAATTTTTTTAGATTTTTTTAAAAAAAATTTGAATTCGGATGAAATTTATTTAAACCAAACGCCGGTAACCGATACTGTACCCCGGTGGTTTGGGCGGTAACCGTGGTTATCGCTGGTTTGGCACACACTGGTGGGGCCCACAAGATGAAATAAATAGATTAATAAAACAAAGAGGACGACGCTCAGGGTAGGGCTAGCGCGCGCGGGTTGCCAGCCGTACGGGCAGGGCCCCTAAAATCTGTCATTACAAGCATCTTTAGCAATATCCTCTATTTTAGAGCCTCAAAGGATAAATGGAGGCTGCCCTTATTTTTTTTGGACCTAAAAATACCCCGAACTCTAAAAACAACCCCTATTTTTCAGCCCCCATTTCTTTTTCTATTATATTTCACCGTAAACTATATGTATATACCTAGTTTGACACTATAATTGAAACAAAAATATTTATAACACATAGAATTCATCCATATACAATTAAATAATTTAAAACACCATAATTTAAAATTTTATTCAAAATTTATAAACATGAAAATGATATATCCTGTAAACATTGGATCCAAATGAGCAAGTGAATGTGATGGCTTTAGGCACTTGCCAAACCAGAAAGCCAAGTTCATCAAATAGTACAGTGAAGTGACTACTATACCAACAATTATTTTGATAAGGACGCAGAAAAAAAAATCCTTCTTCAAGGCATGGTGCAAGTGCTCGTATCTTTGTCTCTAGGGAGGTAGGGCCATTCATGGTCGATCGCGCTGGGACAGGCGGCGGGGCTGTGCCAGGGGCGAGCAGGCGGCGGGGGCCAGGGACGGCCGACCACACCGGGGACAGGTGGGCCGCGCTAGGGGTGGGCAGGGGGCGGGGGCCGAGGGCGAGCCAACGCCTGGCTGAGCGCGCCAGGGCAGCGTATGGCCGAGCTCGGCAGGCGAGGGCGAGCGCGGCGTGCGGTGGCTGGCCGGCGGCCAGTCGAGCACGGAGGGGCAACGGCCGATCGAGGTGCGAGGTAGGGTTCTCCTCACCTTTTTCTCTTCCGATCTTCCTCTCCCAAACGTTGATGTGCAGGGTGGATTGCGAAATTATTGTTCACGCTAAAAATAACGTTGATAGGGGATGTGGTCTAGATCCCCAGGACTAGGGGCTTGGGGAAAAGATTTAGAGGCCTCCTCATTTTAGGGGCCTTAGTAGGGTTACTGCTAGACCTAGTTTTTTCCTCACCACTCAAAAACTATTTGGGAGCTATGTTTAGAGTCCCTGCTGGAGATGCTCTAAGCCTAATTACCTCTAATTATCATCATTAGTATTTAAAAAATTTTAATTATAAAATAATACATAAATAAGCAGAGTAAAAAGTTTTAGATTTTAGTTAAAAGTTTCAAATTTTGGGTTGAAAATTTCAAAATTTGAGTAGATTTTTTAAAATTCTTAGTTGATAGTTTTCAAATTTGAGTTGAAAGTTTTAAAAATTGAATTGAAAGTTTCAAAATTAGAGATGAAAGTTTCAAATTATTAGTGTTTACTCCTTTTTTATATTTTATATTTTATTTATTTTTACTGTGCATGTGCACATGCATGTGCATGTCGAGTGTGTGGAGCAGGCTGCGTGGGCGCAGCAGCTTCCTCGTGATGCTTGGCGTGCTTACCTTAGTTGAATAAGATAATAGTACTCTCTAGCAAACTTGGTGCAACCTCAGTTTTTAAATATACAATATTGACTTTTTATTTACGAACAAAATGTTTGTGCATTTCTACAGGAAAAATATACGGAAAAATTGAGAAAAGAGGGACTGAGGCTTGCAAATGGCCAAGTAAGGCAGCGATGGGAAAGGTGATTAGAGGACGATTTTAAATAAAGGTTTTTATTCTAAAAATAGAATCAATATTTATAATAGTTTGTGAAGTACGCATGCATGCCACGCGCTCTGCTGCAGCATTGCGCCGCGAGCTAGTTGACCGCATCGGGTTGAGCCGTCGTCTAACGTATCGCACACATCTATATATGTCCAAACGTGCCGGCCGGGCCGGCACGGCCCAAGGCCCGATCCAGCAAGGCCAGTTAGGCATGGGTGCTGTAGCGGGCCACGCAGGCCTGCGTGCCGCCCCCTAGCCCAAGCACGGCACACTGAGGCCGTGGGCCGTGCCGTGCCGGCACGGGCCCATCGGCGACACGTGGGCTGGAGGAGGCCCACGGCACGGCCGGCCCGGTCCGCTCCCCTCCCACCTCCCGGATCAGACTATCTCCCCTCGGATCGGACCGTCCCCTCCCTCCCGGCTGCCACCTGCCGCCGTTCAAATTTGAACGGGCGGGCGCGCAGTGCGGAGCGGTGGGCGGTGGGCCCCGCCGGTGGACGGCGCCCAATGCAAAAAAAAGGGAAAAAGTGAGTTAAAAAGACTTTAAAAAAGAAAAAGTAACTTCAAAATTTTGTAAAAATTAGAGGACTGGTAAAAAATATGGAAAAAGCACAAAATTATTTGAGATAAGTAAGAAAATATGAGGGTATTTTTTTGATGAAATTGGAGGAAGAAATTTTCATATTTTTTAAACAACCAAAATGGCAACACATATATAATTATGTAATTTAATTTCTGTATAGATATAGGGGAAAAATGAGCAATAACCTTTATTGAATTTGTTATTACACAGCTGCCTCATTAAAAACTCTATCATCTAAAAACTCAATTTTGAGAAAACCATAACAAAAAAAAAAGAGTACAGCTAAAGGTCAACACTCAAAAATAAAAAACATTACTCTAGTTCCTTATTTTCTAGGTAAAGATTTTTGAACTGAGCAGCCAAATATTAGTTCTCCGCGGTGTGTTAGGCACGTTCCTTGGCTAGCTCCCAGTCCTTGACCGCAAGTAGCATTTCTACCACCTCGCTATGGAGATTTCTTCTTCTCTTCTTAATAATTCTTCTGCAAAGACTGAAGGCCGATTCGGAGGATACTGTAGACACAGGCACCATGAACACATCCCGTGCTAGCTTTGAGAGCACGGGATATTGGGTCCTGTGATCATTCCACCACTCTAAAACGTTGAGATCTTTCTGGTTGATGGAGTCGCTGTCCAAGTAGAAGGACAGCTAAAGGGCTTCATGCGAAGCGTGTGCAGGATTTGCGGTGGCCGAACTTCCACCACCGGTGCTCGAAAAAGAAGAGGAACCACCCCAAATTCAACCCCATTGCAATTTCTTCTTACCTGGTATAGGGACGGGTGGGACTCTTTGCACAGAACTTTCTGAAACTTAGATTCATACTTTCGAAACACTTCATACAATTTAGTCTTAGCATCAGAATAGTAGTTAGTGTAATCAATATTCATTGTATCCCCACTAAGATTCAAAATATTAAGGAACTCACGCATTTTACCCTTAGAATCAAGAATAAATACAAAAGCATACAAGTATGGTATGTCCCTCTAGTATTTAAGATATTTTTATTTCATGTGAAATACTACAAGTTATATTAGTTGATCATCTTCATATTTTCTTAATAAAATGGCGATCTCAAAAATCTTATACAAAATTAAATTAGCAGTTGGATAGTAAACGCCA
Source organism: Oryza meyeriana var. granulata (assembly GCA_003991445.1). Lineage (NCBI taxonomy): Eukaryota > Viridiplantae > Streptophyta > Magnoliopsida > Poales > Poaceae > Oryza > Oryza meyeriana. The sequence continues at coordinate 397,731 of RYFJ01002116.1, forward strand.
GACAAAGTAACAGTTGCATCATAAAATATTTTAAGGAAGTAATAAAATATTTCCACAACATGCCGAGACTGTTTTGTCAGTAGCGGTTATCCGTCACTCGTAACAACATTCTTGAACTGTAAAAAAAAATAGTATATCCTTATAAGGCAAGACATGTCTCAACATTAAATAAGTCGAGTTCCGTTGATGGTCCACATCCGTTTGGAATTTACGTGGATGCTTGTCCAAAGCAATGCAGAATCGCTTGAAGGTCGCAAGTCGAGAATTAGAACCATTGAGCCATGTTATGGCTTCACGGATGGAATCGAGATATACACTTACTCTCGTAAAACCAGATTTAACTATAAAATTGATAACATGGCATGCACAGCGTTGGTGTAAAAGAAATGATTCAGCATAAACATTGAATAAAGGCTGTAGAATTTCCATTGCTCTGAAATTTGCAGCTACATTATCTAGAGTTACTATAAATATTTTATTTGTAAGGCCAAATTCCTCACAAACTCTAGAAATTCGTTCAACGATATTTTCTGTAGTATGTGAAACATCAATTAATTTTAAAGCTATTACTCTTTTTTGTAATTCCTAGTCATCATCAACATAATGAGCAACTACACTAATATAGTCCTTGTTAGCCCTACCACTCCAAATATCAGATGTGATACTAACATAAAAGGTACATGTAGCAAATAATTGTTTAATACTGTCCTGCCCTTGGTTGTAAATATTTACCAAGTTCTGGGTTATGGTCTATCTACTAACAGCTTGAAACCTAGGATTATGAGTTGTTTTAATGTAAGTCTCAAATGCAGGAGACTCACCAAAATTTAGGAGTAGATCATGTCCAGCAGTTAAACGGGTAAGGAAATCTCGTGCTACCTGAGGATCATACTCACATGAACGTATCGTACCGTCAGGATTTACTACCAATTGCTACTGTCGTAGCTGGTAACCTTGCTTCTTCGCACACGCCTCAACATGCCGCCTCAAATACCCTGTTCCACCAGAAGATTTTCCAGAGAGTTTAGTCTTACAAATTCTGCATTTCACGTAAGTTACCTCCTATCCTCGCCGGTCTCCTTGATCTCATCAAAATGTTGCCAGGCGAAGGAAGTTCTTGATCTCTTCGAGCCGGTTGTCGTCGATATGCTTCTACTCGCAGTTCCGGATCCTTCCGAAGCTGCATGTACTTCCTCCGACTGTTCTTGCGGTGTAGGAGCCGACCCAGAGTCGTCTCCCTGTGACATCGGCACATAGCTCGGGTCGAAGTTGCTAAGTTGGAACGTCGGGTAGTTCGGATCCATCCTGAAATATAAATATAAAAAATTAGTACCAAAAAAATAGTACGAACAAAGAACAAAATTCAGAATATTTTTTACCTTGTAGAAGCATTGGAGACTGCAGCTATCAGCTATGAGAATGTGGAAAATTTTTTATTTTTAGACAAAATTTGTCTAAATAAAAAATTTAGAGCACAAGAGAGCATAAGATGAGAGATTGTGAAGTTTGGATGAGGCAAAATGTTGCTGCTGGCTACTCTATTTATGGAAAAAAAATTTCACATTTTTCGGATTTTTTTGGATTTTTTTGTTCTCTAACGGCTAGATTCAAAATCTAGCCATTATTATATCCGTTGGGACATGTGGCGGGCTTTGATTGGGCCACCTCACCCCATCCGACCGTTGCCCCCCCGGATCGGACCGTTACCCTCCCTACCCATGCTTGTAGCGGACCGGCTGTGCCGGGCCATGCCTGTGCTGTGCCGTGCCGGCTCGCTACAGTAAACGGGCCGTGCCGCACCCCCAGCCTAGGCACGGCACGGGCACATGGGCCGTGCTGGCCCGGGCACGGTTACTATAGCATTGTGCCCGGGCTGGCCCGCCAGGGCATAGCCCACTTGCACATCTATATGCACATCACACAAACAAAATCACATGCGGATGAAGCGTCGACGGAGCGATAATCGGAACAGAACCAGGGGAGCGACATACGAAAGTTTGAACAGAAAGTTGACGACATACGACAGAAACGTTATTCTTTTTTTTATAATAGTATGGTTTGCAAATGGTCGAGTAAGACAGCGATGGGAAAGGTGATTAGAGGATAATCTTACATAAAGATTTTTTATTCTAAAAATAGAATCAATATTTTTAATATGTTTGTGAAGTGATATATGATATAGAATTAAATTTTTTAATAACTATGTCGAGGCATGCAAAGGGTTAGAACATTTTATAAACTAAAATTTTTTAAACTAAAAATATAATTAATATAGGACTTGAATTGTTAATGAATACAATACTATAAACAGGATGATTTAAAATTTATGATTGTTTAAATTTGATTACACAATGCTCCAAAATGTTCATTTTTTCAGAAAGCAAATTTTCAAGAATTATGGGCATGTTTCAGATACAACGAGAACAATAGGAGTTCCAAAAGGAATCATTTTACATGCAATATTTCTCCTCAACGTTTAGCACTCAACGCTTTAAAAGCTTGATTTGTGTGCAAAACAAACATCGGAATGTACATAACATAATACACGAACGTATACACCGAAGCAGTACGGTAGGATATTTTAGGCGTAGGGAGAGAGAACAAGTAGAAAATAAAAAAGAAAGCAGAGAAAGCGAATCTCACTTTCTCAGTCAAGTCCCACCGGACGTCACCATCTTGGTCGACCTCTCCGAGTGCTTCCTCGTCGGAGACAGCGCCGGCGGCAACATCGCCCACCACGTGGCGCAGCGATGGACCTCCTCCCGGCTCCCTCTAGCCCCGTCTGCCTCGCGCGTCGGTGGAGGGGGAGGCCGAGCGTCCATGCCGGGTGGCGGCGGAGGCGGGGGTGGTAGACGGCATGGGCACGCACGGAGTCTGATCCGATGACGACCTCGAGGAGCTTGCCGATTTGTAGTCGTCGGCTCCCTCTCTAAGAAGATGTCATCGACGGTCAGATCCGACGAGGTAAAGCCTTAGGAAAGGTGATGGACGGATCGGGCTGCCCCGAGGTCGGTGCCGCTGGATCCGGCTTCCTCAACCTCGAGTCTTCCAGATCCAGCTCCTCCTTTCCCATCCCCCGGCGCCACACATGAAGAAGGCAGGTTTCCCGCCTCCTCTTCTTCTGGTGTCGAGGGCAACGGTGTAAGGGGAGACGAAGGAGAGCAGCCGCGGGAGCGCGCCGCTGATCACCATCGACGGCATGCGCCCCGCCATGTTTGACCTGTTGCTCCGCTACATCTACACTGACTCCTATGTACCTTTCTAATTTGAGGCTTAGCTTGTTGTGCATCCGATATAGAAACTTTTCATGATTTGCATACAATTATCCAATGTCTCTTACAATTAAACAACTGATATAACTGGACCTGAATATGTAGTCAAATCCATTATGTTCAGTAGCTGGCATACATTGAGCGCTGATTATGCTATTTTTCACTCCTGGATCTAGTTGACCTTAGCTCAACATGGTAGAAACAAATAAAAGGGCATTTCTGTTTGCCACCATGTTTTCTGATAAAATAGTGCTTTATAATTGTACAAATACTTTGTACCATGAAGCTATAACTTAGTCTTTTCTCCCCTAAGAACACTTAGGGATAGTTTGAAGGTGAGGAAAAAAAGAAAAAGATTACGTAAAACGAGATAAGCCATTAGCATATGATTAATTAATTATTAATTATTTTAAACTTAAAAAATAGATTAATATGATTTTTTTAAATAACTTTTATATAGAAAATTTTTGTAAAAAACACGCCGTTTAGCAATTAAAAAACATGCTTATGGAAAACGAGAATTTTTTTCCTCAACATGCACATTTGAAGTGAGGCTTAGAACATGAGGAGTTCCTGCAGCCGCTAGAATAATTTATTCAATCTCCTTTATTTTATCTCTTTCCGAGGATGACAAAAGGACACCTGTTATTATATGCTGCGAAGCCTTGAAATCTTAAAAGTACAAATTATAAAGCTTAAGTTCATGGATATAACAATAATGTAATCAAGAAAATGGTATTGACTAAATTCATATTGATTACAAATAAAGTAGTACAAAGGAAAAAAATACACTTTATTTTGGTTAGTAGGCATTAGATTACGTAGGAGCACTCAGAACAACGCCCAAGTACCAGCAGTACCAAATGGTTTAGTCTTTGCATCAATACAGTCAATACAAATAGGTAAAAGACAGTAAAGAATATTCTTTACAGATCCTAATTAATATAGATATAATTCTATAGATTGAAACTGACCCTCCCCGATAGCACTTCCATCAGCCGCCGGAGCCACTGAAAGTTGACTTTCACTACTTCCATGTACTACAAAAGTACCTTTCAAAACAAGCCATGCAACTATCCTATCCCTCCTCTAAGAAGGTTCTCCTTGAGAACACCTCTATTGGTTCAATACCTGATTTATTTGACATCTAGGAAAAATTAAAACAGAATAATGATCCTAATCCATCATCCAGTAAGTTATCCAAAAATATATGTGTTACAACATTTTTTTGAAAAAAAGATATGAAAATAACATTTTATTAGAACAAGTCTAAATATATTGCAATAGTAGTTGACGGACTTTGAAAAAACTGAGCCTACTTCAAAATTTTCAGAACCTCAAAACTGCAAATTAGAACTGTACATGAAAATTTTAGACTACAAAATACAAAACAATATTAAATATGATACGCACTCTAGCATATAAATAAGCAATCCTTTTCAGACTGCAATGACCATAAATATCCAGCACCCATCAACTTTGAAATGTGAAGGCAACTAAACATGTATTTGTCCATTTAATGATTAATGAAATGATTAATTAGTTAATTTAATGAGTACGCTGCACGTCTACTGAAAAAACATACACCGATACCATATGTGTATCTAACTGACTGATGCTGTCAAATGTGAACCACCGCTATGTTCAGATTCAGCAGCAAAATGAGTGATTCCTTTGTCTTGCTTCAACAAGAGCTAACTAAATTAGTTAGGATTTTCCCCGACCTACAGACTGTAATCACCTGAAAGGGTAAAAAGCCCGGCAGCTGTTTTAGATGTCAAATATAGTCAACAGCGCTGCAAAAACAAAGTAACAAACTGACTATTTGTAAGTCTGTAACATCCAAAATATTAACAATATCTATATTTCATTAAATGACAGGGGCACTGGATTACCTCAAAATTGGTATCTTCCATGCCATGGGTTCTGCCGTTGTCGTTCGCTTAATTTATCACGTGTAGTGTTGTTCATCCATCAAGTCCTCTGAAGCTGTTTAGGATATATCATCCTCTGCTTTCTCTGAAAAAAAAAATTAATGCTGGCTCATGAGAAGCTCTTCTGTCGCGGGGCCACTCGTTTTGAACCTCAAGCATTGTGCGGTTAGATAAGCAATCCTTTGTAATTAATTCATTAATTAATCTCTGCACGGTTGACTCCACTTGATTAATTTCCTTGTTTGATTTCTCTACAAGAAACTTTTTTTAGCAACATGAGCTCATAGCATGGGAGAAGCAAAATAAGGAAAATAAATCTGAAGTTAAGAAACATGTGCTTCTATGGTTTTTGAGAATAAATTACAGCAGCAATACTACACGATGGGTGCAAAACAGCAAATCCTGTACCAAATTTGTCCGATATATTCCAGGCAATTATATGTAGTTAAATAGAAAAAAACAGAAGATTGCACTTCTTATGTACCTTAATTACGCCGCCCTCAATTTCTTTTGAACCTTAGTTGCATTTGTAACTTTATTAATGCCAATAGGTTAATGCCAACAAAATCAAACTACAAACAAGTGTTAAAAGGAACTAACTTTGCATGCCAATTTCTTTGAGAAGCCAAAATCTAGCTCTGGAAGCCAACCCAATTAGGTTCAGAACTCGCAAAATGCCAGAAATTCTTAGAAGTACAGCAACAGGCTGAATTGAAACTACCTATGAAACGTAAACTTTTCTAAGATACACATAATGTTAATTCAATTTCTGTACTGTACAAACAAATCTATCAATGAAAAATGCAACTTTAGAAAGGGAATAAGCAGCTAGTTGGAATAAACTTTATAACTAAGAAAATAGCTAGCAGTAAAAAAAATGCACCTTATGTAAACCAACTACCACTCCCAAAATAGATGGTAAAGAAAGTCAACGTAGACTGTAAAGTTTGGTCATAACAGGATACAAAAATTAGACATTTAGTGCAAATGCTAAATGAATAGCACATCACAAAATAGCAAGGTTATGACTGCAAGAAATTGTAATTATTGTGAAAGCATTATAATTCTTTCCCAGTGGTTTAAACATAAAGACAGAAGAAAGATAGTTTACGCCATGACATGAAAATTCCTGGACTAATTATCGATGACATATTCTGCAATTAATTCATAGCGGTGCTTTTGGACACCCACACAATAGTTCTCATTGCACATTGCAGCATCACTAATTTGAATGCACTAAGATTTTCTCCGTAGTTTTGGTCAATTCAGAGGGAAAGTACGCAACTGCATAACAAATAACAAAATCGCCAGCTCGATTTTAATTGCTTCCCTAGCGCAGTATGTAAGTCATTAGAATGGTATTTACCGGCAACTCAGCTTCCTCCATGCTGGACTGAATCTCGGGCAGCTTGTGCTGCTTCTTTTCTGCAGAAATTGACAACAAAATAGTGTAGGGTTACGGGTAGGCTACAATAACGCAAAACAAAATTTTCAAACCAGGAAACCATACGGATAAAGAATTATGGATCGTTACCACTCGCCGCGTAGAGCAGCGGAAGCAGAGTCGAAGTAGCCCAATCTGACAAAGCACGCGCTGACGTAGAGGAAGTAGTCGATCTTCTCAACCCGATTATCACCTCCTTTGCACGAGCATCTCCTCCTCACGCGATCGCCTTCTCACGTTCCCGGCCGACCAACACAGCAGCATCTCTACCGGTATCCACACGTTCAGGGTTGGAGCGTCGTGCGTGGAAATGTTAGCACCCACGCGCGGCTAGGGTTTTTTTTTCTCGTGCAGAGAGAGTTTTCACCGTGCCTCGCCCCTGAATATATAGAGCATCTAACTGGGTCTCGCAAGCCCATTAAGAACTCTATTTGGATCCCTATTTAAATTGAACCATATTTGGATCTTTATCCCAATAATTCGTTCCAACCCGTTAAATGTGCGAGCCTGTAGGTTCATGTGTACTCTGTTGCAACCCAAAAATAACTTTTCGGTCCACGTGTCAATAGCGGTCTCTGGCAAGGCATATTGACTCGCCGGATGTACACAAAAATCATATCGGCTGAATCTATAATGTATATATGTATGAACCCCTTTGTCACATGATATCGATTAAGCTCAAGACGAGAAGTGTGCCATCCTTTTATTAGCTCAATCCATGCACTCAACCATGTGATGGATTACTCAACTCGTGATTGGCTACTCAATCACTCGGCATGGCCATGCAATTCGGTAGTCCATTACATCAAGGGCTCAGAGATATCTCTCGCATTAACTAGGAGGGGCAAATTCCATCTTGATTATTCACATCCCACTATATGTTTCATAACAAACCCACATACTACTTTTATAACTACCAAGTTACTGATTAGCATTTGGCAGCCCCAAAGTAAGTCACTACACATGTTGAGAACAGTGATAATCTCAGGTACAAGAGTTCTACATCAATACTACTTGAGATCAACTGATGGCACATCACATATTAGGTCTATCCAATAACATGTGTCTACATTATTAATTTGGTATCTTCATACCTAATTCACGAGACATGATCATTAATTAATATATATGCTGATCTTAAAATTATATCCGTTCTATATATGATATATAATCAGAAATCGTTTAGAAATAGTAACATATCACATAAAGAGTCTTATAAATAAGTCACAATAATAAATTAACTATCTCATGGAACACTTTATTTATAAATTCATAAACATAATGTGTGATACAATCATCTCTATGATTGCCTCTAAGACATATCACTAACAAATAAACGTAAGTAGCACCGAAAAAAGAGAGATGGAAGTAGTACTACAGCATGGTGGCATAATATCAGAACATAGAGAGCGAAACATACCAATAGGCTGTAGAGAGAGCCAGCATCGCACGTTACGTCTAGATGGAAAGCGAAAATCAGTAGGGAAGTTGGTATCACCAGGCCGGAAGGCTTAATCTAGTAGCAGTAGATTAATAAAGAATAAAGAATAGAAGCATCCTATAAAACACATTTGATGGGAAAAATACGACGGCCACGAGGCGGTGAGATTGTGCACACACTGGCTAACAAATAAGATCGCTAACCTGGCGCTCCGGAGGTTGAGATATCTTACCTGCGCCTACGGCGTGCGTTAAGTGCTGATGTTCCAGGAGGGTCCGGCATTACGGCATTATGTAAGTACTGCGCTACAGCTATTCAAACCGGTAAGAAGAAAGAAACCACAACTCTCAAAAACAGCAGATGTTCGAAATATAACAGCTGCATAAACAATGAGCCGATGACCATCGCATAGACCAACAGACTAAATGTTGAAAAGCATTCAAGTGCAAGAGAGTCAATGTAAGAAAGATCAGCTCAGCAAGCAAGTTCTAATGCACAAACTTCCAGCCTAATGTACATCTTGTAGTAGTACCTGAAGCATGCAGGTCAGAAAAATCATGGGAGAGTAAGAAAATTTTAGTATGATCCTCTTAAGACTTTTTTAAGTACCTAGGCAGCATGTGAGGGAAAAAGCTCAAAGCTTGACTGCATGGGTATGAGCAATTCTTGGGCTGGAGTAGGCACAGCAAAACGAACATTAATCAGAATTATAGGAAAGGCCATGTAGACTGCCAGTGCAGGGATGGAGCACGTCACTTAAACATGTGAGTTGAGTAAAGCAATTGAAACACAACCTGGAAGGAAGGAAGCAAAGAGTGCAGGAGGAGAAAGGCTGAGAGCCTGAGGCAATAATAGCGTACACCAAAAGATCAATCTACATAGTATATATACCTGTTTAGTCTACATCCGATGACAATAAAATGCACAACGTAGCAATTTCGGTGTAGTAGATGGATAATAGTCACCTATCCCAAAATGAAAAATAAGAGCGAGCTCAGCACGACAGTGCTTCAGTACAGGAAGGGCGAACAGGATAAAAGCGCAAAAAAGAGGATTGCCTGCAAACCAGCGTGTAAGGGAGAAGGGACAAGACGAGCGCCGACGGCAGCGGAGGCAAGGGAGCAGGACGCCCGCCGGCGGCGGTGGAACCGCGGTAGCAGGACTAATCAAGCAGTAGGAAATCTCACTGGGGCGTGCGAACAGGTGAGGCGGCTGGCAAGATTGGCAAAGGTGGATTGCCGGAACCAAACGGGCACACAAATCGGTGACGGGAGTGGAGACCGGTGTAGCGGCCGGCAAGATCGACGAAGGCGGAGCAAAAGACAGAGGAGAACTATCGCTGTTGTTGTTGTGGAGGGAGGTGGGAGGCGGATGCGGATGCCCCGAGGCAGGCATGAGTAGATGGGGGCACGGCGGAGCCGGCGGTGTGTTCTCGGCGTAGGCGGCACCAGGAGCGCGACGCGCGTGGATGGAGGGGGCAGAGGCATCACGCGAAGATCAATGCGAGGCGGAAGTCAATGCTGGATGTGCTGTGACGGTGCGCCGCCTGGAGCGGGCGGTGGTTGTGGACTCGCACAGCGCGCAGTGGAGTGGCATTCAAGGCATGACGGAGGGGGACGCCATGAACGCGGTTCCGATGGAGGTGGTAGCAGTGTGGTCGAGGGTCCGGCTGGAGCGCGACAGAGTGACGGAGGAGCCGCTGGAGTACGGTGGTCGCAGCAGAGGAGGCGCAGGGGGCGCAGCAAAGCCGCCGCCTATTCCTCGTGGATGGAGCGGGCGGAAGAGGCGGATGAGGGGCTGGAGGAGGCGGATGGAAGGGATGGAGGCGGCTGAGGGGGCACGATGTGGCGGCGGATGGATGGGAGCGCCGGGGGCTGGGAAGAGGTAGAGGAAGGGGCGAGGAGGAGGCGGTGATGGTTGCGCACTCGCAAGTGGCGTCAATCATATAAAATGGCGAGAAGGTCGGGGACGGCGCCGCGGAGGTGCCAGCCCTGGATGTGCGCCGCGACGTCGACAACGAGGAGGAGCACAGACAGGAAGAGGAAGGCGCGGAGGAAGCCATAGAACCTCGTGCAGACTGGGCTCTCCCCGGGCAGCGCCGTAATGTGACGATGACGTTACGACGGACAAAATTTTCAAAAAACACTATTTGTTTTTCTAATATTCAGTAGTAAATATTAATTTGTTTAACGTGATTTTTTTATTATTAAAGGTGCTTTAAGATTACTTATATTCTTTATATTTGTAATATTTTTTAATAAAATGAATAGTAAAATATTATGTCTAAAAATTAACATTGTCATGTATTTAAAAAACAGATGAAGTATTTTTAGGTTGTAAATTTATTTCTTATGAAAAGTTTCTACGGATGGGTATAGAATTTTTACTGTTACTAATTTAATTTTTTTTAATTTACAAAACTAATTTTCGATTTGGATCATTTGCAAAACTACCCTCTTGCCGCCCTGGGTCACGGCGGTATTTAAAAACCGCCGTGGCCCAGGGCGGCGAATGGCCTAGGCCCACGGCGCCGGCACGGCCTACCGACGGCGTCAGCCGGCCGGGGGTTGCGTTGCCCGTGCCCGTCCTGCGTCCGCGCCCGTCCCGTCCCCGCGTCCGCGCCCATCCTCGTGCCCGTGCTCGTCTCCCGTGCCCGCGCCCGCGCTCGCACCCCACGCCCGTCCCGTCCCCGCGTCCGCGCCCGTCCCCGCGCCCCGCGTCGGCGCCGTCGCCGCACCCCGTGCTCGCGCCCGCGCCCGCACCCCGCGCCCGCGCTCGTCTTCCGTGCGGGCACAGGCATTTTTGCTCTTGGCCCGGGGCCATTCACCGCCGCCATCACGGTCTGGTGACGGCGCGGTGCCCTGGTCCATTCGCCGCCCTGGGCCACGGCGGTTTTTAAATCCCGCCGTGGCCCAGGGCGGCAAGAGGGTAGTTTTGCAAATGATCCAAATCAAAAATTAGTTTTATAAATTAAAAAAAAATTAAATTAGTAACAGTAAAAATTCATCGGGTATATATGTGTCCAAACGGGCCTCACAGGCCGGCCCGACACAAGGCCCGTTTAGGCAAGGCTCCTGTAGCGGGCTATGCCGTTCCAGTCTGCTTGCCCCTCTTCCTTCCAGTCTAGGCACGGTATGCGGAGACATAGGGCCGTGCCATGCTGACATAGGCCCGGCCACAGCACGTGGGCCAGAGCCGGCCCGTTGGCACGGCATCAGCCCACAACCTACTAGGCTGATCGGCTAGCCGGCCTGCTTTCCCCGCACCCCCATGCGGCATGCGCCCCGCGCTGTTCAAAATTTGAACGGGCGCGGCACAACATGGCTGGCGTGTGGGGCCGTACTCCTTAGCCAGCGTGCTCTGTGTCGCGACACATGGCGGGGTCGCCTCCTGCTTAGGAAATAAAAAAATAAAAATTGAAAAAAAAGAAAAAATGAGTAGAAAATTTTGTAAAAATTAGAATAGTGCTAAAAATGTGGAAAAAAGGCATAAAATAATTTGAACAAAGTAGGAAAAATATGAGTGGATTTTTTTAATGATATTGGAGAAGGAAATTTTCATATTTTGTAAATAATAAAAATAGCAACACATTTATAATTATGTAATTAAATTTCTGCATAAATATAGGAGAAAATGAGTAGTGACTTTTATTAAATTTAATATTACACAGCTGCCTCATTAAAAACTCTGTCATGTAAAACTCATATTTGAGAAGACCATGACAAAGAAAAAAGAGTACAGCTAAAAGTCAAAACTCAAATAAAAATATGCTACTCTAGTTCCTCATTTTTTACGTAAAGATTGACAAACTGAGCAGCCAATCCTGGTTCTCTATAGTGTGTTGGGCACATTCCTTGGCTAGCTCCTAGTCTTTGATCGCAAGTAGCATTTCTACCACCTCACTGCGGAGATTTCTTCTCTTCTGCTCAATAATTATTTCACAAAGATTGAAGGCTGATTCGGAGGATATTGTATACACATGCACCGTGAACACATCCCGTGCTAGTTTTGAGAGCACGGCATATTGGGTCTTGTGATTGTTCCACCACCTGAGAACGTTGAGATCTTTCTGGTTGATGGAGTCGCTGTCCAAATAGGAGGACAGCTCATGGGCATCATGCGAAGTATGCGTAGGTCTTGCGGCGGCCGAATTTCCAACACTAGTGCTAAAAGAAGAAGATGAACCACCCCAAATTTAGCCCCACTGCAATTTCTTCTTACTTGGTACATGGACAGGTAGGGCTCTTTGCACGCGAACTCGCTGAAACTTAGTTTCATACTTTCGAAACACTTCATACAATTTAGTCTTAGTATCAAAATAATAGTTAGTATAATCAATATTCATTGTGTGCCCAATAAGATTCAAAATATTGAGGAATCCACGCATTTTACCTCTAGGATCAAGAATAAATGTAAAAGCATATAAGTATGGGATGTCCCTCCAGTATTCAAGATATTTCTGTTTCATATGAAATACTGCAAGTCCTAATAGTTGATCACCTTCATATTCTCGCAATAAAGTGGCAATCTCAAAAATCTTATATAAAATTAAATTGGTACTTGGATAGTAAGTACTAGATAAAGTAATAGTTGTATCATAAAATATTTCAAGGAAGTAATAAAACTTTTCGACAAGATGCCAAGATTGTTCTATCAAAAGTGGTTGTCCGTAACTGATAATAACATTCTTAGATTGCAAAAAACAGTTAGTGTTTCTTTGTAAGGTAAAACATGCCTCAACTTCAAATAAGTCGAGCTTCATCGATGGTCCACATTCGTTTGGAACTTGCGTGGACGTTTATCTGAAGTGATGCAGAATCGCTTGAAGGTTGCAAGTCGAGAATTAGAACCATTCAACCATGTTATGGCTTTACAGATGGAATCAAGATATGCAGTTTCTCTCTTAAACCCAAATTTCACTATAAGATTGATAACATAGCATATATAATATTGATGTAAAAAAAATAATTCAGCATAAACAGAGAATAAAGACTACAGAATTTCCATTGCTCTGGAATTTGTAACTGTATTATCTATAGTTACTGCAAAGATTTTATTTTTGAGGCTAAATTCCTCACAAACTCTAGAAATTCTTTTAGCAATATTTTCAGCAGTATGTGAAATATCAATTAATTTTAAGGCTATTACTCCTTTTGTAGTTCCCAGTTGTCATCAACATAATGAGTAACTAAACTAATGTAGTCCTCTTTAGCCCTACCACTCCAAATATCAGAGGTGGTACTAACAGAAAAGGTGCATGTAGTAAATAATTATTTAATAATGTCCCAGCCTTGGTTATAAACATTCACCAAGTCACGGGTTGTGGTTTGTCTACTAATAGATTAAAACCTAGGGTTATGAGTAGTTTCAATGTAAGTCTCAAATGTAGGAGACTCACCAAAGTTTAAGGATAGATCATATCTAGCAATTAAACGAGCAAGAGAATCTCAAGCTACCTGAGGATCGTACTCCCATGCACGTACCGTACAATCAGGATTTAGTAGCAGTTGCTGCTGTCATAGCTGGTAACCTTGTTTCTTTGCACACATTTCAGTATACCGCCTCTAATGCCTTGTTCCACCAGAAAATTTTCGAGATAATTTAGTTTTACAAATTCTACATTTCGTGTAACTATCTCCCTTCCATCCGCACTGGTCTCCTTGATCTCATCAAAATATTGCTAGGCAGAGGAAGTTCTTGATCTCTTCGAGCTGGTTGCCATCGATATGCTCCCGCTCACAGTTCCTGATCCTTCTGAAGCCGCACGTACTTCTTCAGGCTATCCTTGCGGGGTAGGAGCCGACCCGGAGTCGTCTTACTCAATGTTTGGGTACGACATCGATACGTAGCTCAGGTTGAAGTCGCTCAGTTGGAACGATGAGTAGTTCAGATCCATCCTGAAATATAAATAGAGAAAATTAATTCATATACCAAATAAATAGTACGAACAAACAATAAAATTCAAAAAAAATTTTACCTTGCAGGAGCAGTGGAGCTATGGGGATGTGGAGAGTGGAGCCTTCCCCAAATATTTTTTTGATTTTTAGATAAAATTTGCCTAAATCAAAAATTTAGAGCACAAGACAAAAGATTGACAGAGTTGGATAAGTCTGGATGTTGAGGGTGGCTACCCTATTTATAAGAAAAATTTTCATATTTTTTTGATTTTTTGAAATTTTTTTCAAATTTTTTTGCCCTCCAATAGCTAAATTCGGAAAATAGCCGTTATTTACTTCCATTAGGACACGTGTCACTTTTCATTGGTCCACCGGGGAGGAAATAGCCGTTGGGCCGGCCGATCGAACTAGCCGTTGCCAAACCCCCCCGGCCCGTGCCGGCCCACCGTGCCGCACCCCTAGCCCAGGCACGGCACGGGTGAACGGGCTGTGCCAGCACGGCCTAGCGTGAACCGTGTCCAAGCCGGCCCGGCACGATTACTAGAACACCATGTTCAGGACGGGCCGACAAGGCATGGCTTACCTAGACATCTATAGTTGGGTATGATTACTATCCAACCAAAAACCCTACTCCTTTTTTATGTATCATGCATGAGAGTGACTAAAAAAATGAGACATAAATTAACAAATCTTAAAGAGAGAGTATGTGGAGACGAGAATATTTGAAATTAAATGTGCATTAGGATACACAGAGGAGGAGGGCATGTGGGGAGGTCAAAAATATATAGCATTTGATTTTGTTTCTATCAAAATTTTGAGACTTTGATTATAATTACTCTATCTATTTTTAAATATATGACGTTTTGACTTTTGGACATGACATTTGACCACTCGTCTTATTTATTTTTTTAAAATATTATTTATTTGTGACTTGTTTTATTATTAAAACTATTTTAAGCATATCTTATATTTTTGCATATTGCACTAAATTTTTTAATAAAATAAATGGTTAAGCGTTATGTTCAATTATCAAAACATCGAACATTTAATAGAGATAGTACATGGGTATTATGAAATTTACTTAAATCGAGTAAATTTCAAAAAAAAAACCCTGGTATTTGGGTGTTTATTTTACACCAGGCCGTCATTGTGATGAATTTGATGTTAATACTTGTTGCCAAAATCATAAATACAATCCTATATATGTTCTCCCAAACGGATTGGCCTGCAGGGTATTTTATTTCACCGGTAAACTTGGGGCACCAAAAGTTACATGTGGTTTTCGTTTACGAGTGCAAAACTTTCGGGCCTTCCCAAGGTCTTAAGGAAAAAAATTTGAATATATATATTTTTTTTAAGTTTTGTAAATATATACATATAAGCAGAGAAGTAGCACAAATATACATGCACCGTACCTTCCCGTCGCGGCACCGGCACAGATGCATGCAGCAAGCAAGCAGGCGGCGCACAGGCAGCAAGCAAGCAGGCACGGTGCCGTGTGATGGCGGCGCGGGCATCGCACAGTGCCACGCGACAGTGGCGCGGCACCGCACGGTGTCGCGTGACAGCGCGGCAGGTACGCTCGGTGCTGCGCGGTGGCCGTGTCTCCACATTGCGGTGCATGTATGTATATTTTTACTAATTCTCTGCTTATCTGTATATTTTTACAAAATATGAAAAAAAAGTGTATTTCAAATTTTTTTCTGGTCTTAAGCAGAACAACCAACTGGATCAATATATACACACATGGATGCTCGATGATCCAATCATACCACAAATCAATTTTTTTCTAAACAGAAAACATAGTACACTGGTAAAATAATCATCATTACTGGTCAACCTGGTCCCAAGAGACATCATTGGTGGTCCAGGACACGGTTTGCCATCTCGTTTAGGAAGGTTACTGTCTTCAGCATATGGCGGTTAGCGTGCGGTAATCGTTTAAAATCGTACGAATTTTATCTCTAAAATTTAAAATTTAAAATTTTTAAATCTTATGGTAAGGTCACGGTTATCGTACAGTAAACCGTGGTATGTTGAACCTAAAAAGAAAAAATTGTGGAAACAATTGTAAAAGTAGTAAAAATTCTAAAAAATTATAGAAAATTCAGAAAAAAATAGATATCTCTAGAAAAATAATATAATATTACATAATTTTTTTAATAATCCTTGCTATCGTTTTTACACTTAAATAAGTAGAAAAATATGAAGTAAACTACCTATAATTTAAGTACTACCAAGTAAAGTATTTTTGGATTTTTTATTTTTTAAAAAATTTAAATTTGGATGAAATTTAGGTAAAACATACTACTGGTCCTTACTGTACTCCGGTGGTATGCGCGGTTATCGGTGGTATGAGATACCCTGGTCTAGGATCCAAAGCCGAGCTGGACCGGCCAGCAGTAGTAAATGACGCGGCTGGCGGTATCGCCGGACGCCGCCGCCGATGACGACTGCGGCGAGGTGGTGAGGTTGCTCTCCAGTCCACACGCATCGCCACATCGATGTTGCTGCCTCCGTAGATCTGCTACCGCCCGCCGCCGCCGCCGACGACTACGACGAGGTGGTAAGGTTGCCCTCCAGTCCACACGCATCGCCACGTCGATGTTGCTGCCTTCGTAGATCATCGACATGCACCTGCTGTTCCGCACGGCCCGGAAGGGCACGATCTCGCCGTCTATCGACGGTGACCCACTCCAGCGACTCGAGGACGATGTCGCGCTCCACCTGCTGAGGAACGCCGGCGACTCGGCCGAGATGTCGAGGAGGTGCTGTTGAATAGTATGGAGAAGACATGTGCTCCCTTCCTCCACAGATTGGTGGCTAGAAATTGATTCTTTTAACAAAGGGAGTACTACCTAACTAGGACAATGTATTGGGTCTCACGAGCATGTGGTACAAGAGATAAGAAAAATGATAAGTAATATATATATATATATATATATATATATATATATATATATATATATATATATATATATATATATATATATATATATATATATATGTTAATTATATTCTAATATTTCTCTAACTATAATATACTCTAACATCTACCGTAGTACAATTGTGAGCAACGTAAACACTTGGACTGGATAAGAAACCGATGACAATGCTCAATGATGATAGCCCTTTGATGTTGTTGTCGAGGTAGCAAAAGCGAAGGACACGATGAAGCCGTGGTCAAAGTAGCCGTGTGTAGAGTAGCCATGGTCGATGTAGCCGAAGTCAAGTGTCGATGATGAGCGATCCACCACACCGCAAGGAGCGCAAGAGATGCTATGGAGTGGTCGTGGGCGTATGGAATGGTGTTGCGAACCAAGGTGCGTGACAACGCGCTAAAGACGAAGATGGGGACATGATCGTGGCACTTATCGAGGAAGATGACACTGAAGAGCCGATTCTATCGAACCTTAGAGGACGAGGTGTTACACCAGGTTGGCCAGACCCGGGGACAACTCAGAACGAACACGTGCAGCAGTGTTACCAATACCACGCGGGTGAGGTATTAGACCACCATGAACCTTCCACTATTGTCGAAGTGGACCAGCAAAGAAGGCCTTCGAGACGGTCATGACATGCAGAGTAGCATAAAGGAAACAGTGCTTGTACACCTGTAGTTGTCGAAGCAGGACAAATGTAGTCGAGGAAGAGTTGACGGTGACGAAAAGACGTAGTGGTCGAAGACGAAGACAAAGTAGCAGGACCAACGGCCTAAAACGGCGATGTTGATAGCCAATGCAGGGTAGCTATACCACCGGCCTAGAGCAACAATAGTGGCAGCTGGAAGAAAACGTGATGATGGGGCTAGAAGTTGGCGAAGAACTCGATAACTGATGATGACTAGTACGGATGATAGGGTTGTCGATGTGTGAATAGGGGTGAAGCCGACAAGAGCGGTGACGCTGCGGCCCGAGGGCGACATAGATGCAGCTCCAAGTTGATGAAGTGGCAACGATTGATGGAGAAGCAGGCTAGTTGTAAACTTGCTACTCAATGCAATTGCACTTGGTTAAGAAAATAGGATAGAGTAGAGAGAGCCTAATCTCTAAGTCAAAGAGCCAGGTTCCATGAGCTGCAAGACAACGGTCCGAGAAGACAACACAATGATAGCCCAAAGCTATAAGCGTAGTATACATGCTTGAAGAAGATCTGTCCCATGATGGCGTGACGTAGACAGACGCTCGATCGGGTGATCAGACTGATCGCGCACTATACAGCACAACAGTGATGAAGCCACACGAACAGGACTCAGTGGAGATGATGTCGAGGATGACAAGGAGCAGTGCAGGGTTGACGAACACTTGCTAGGTGGTAAAGTCTATAAGGCAATGTATGTTAGGGCAAAGACTCTTTGTCTGTCCAAACATTGTGGATGACAACTTCGTCTTAAGTGCTTGTCATATTTATCTTACATCAATCACATATTTCATTAGATTTTGTTCATTACATATCGAAATAAATTTCTTTCAATAGGAAGAGGAAAGGAAGTGTCAATTCATAAAGTGGATCAATATGGTAAGACCATGTTCGGATGGAGGCAGGATCCAATAGCTTGAAACAATGACCCAATACATGCAAGCCAGGGTGGAGTACGAAGTATGAGTGCAGAGAGGGGGCCGATAGCCGCACTAGAGGCGTGGACAGTGAAAAGCATAAGAACAAACTTTACGGATGTACACCAATACTGTACATGTCTACTATCCAACACTATGCTCTATGTTTGCCTCATAACAAATGGTACATCGATTCGATTGTCAGTCACTTCGTCGTATTAACTATGCTATCGAGGATAAGCAAATACTATGAACTATGTCAGTTGTCCTTTACATCTGTCAGCACAAGCAATCCTTCAAATCTGTCAGCACAAATAAACCAAAATAAATACTTTAGACCATCGCAAACACATGCAATGCCATTACAATTCAAACTAAATAAATAAGTTCAATGATCAACTAACGATGGCATGTGCACGATAGTTCATAACGAAATGTCCCTAATTATCGATATTACATGCCTTAGGGGAATTTAAATATATCCTTCAAGACACTCGAGAAGACATCACCCTACTGAGTACATCGGGGATACTTCCCCTTCCTCGTAGCCTTCGGCCCAGCTTCACGCGGGCATTGTGCCCTCTCTCGCTTCCTCTCCCTTTCAGCCTCTCTCTCTTCCTTCTACTTCCATTCTTTCTCTGCAATCCTCTTCTACATTTGAGGATGGTACTAGAAAAGTTAAGAGAACATCAGCTATATGCCAAATACAGCAAGTGTGACTTCTGGCTCAAGGAAGTAAGCTTCCTAGGTCACATAATCTCTGTAGGAAGATATCAGTAGACCCGTCCAAGGTTGAAGCAGTAATCAAGTGGAGAGCCCCTAGAACTATGACTGAAGTAAGGAGCTCCCTAGGTTTAGCAGGGTACTACCAAAAATTCATTGAGGATTTTCAAAGGTAGCATGCTCAATGACACAGCTGCTCAAGAAGGAAAAAAGTTTGAATGAACAAATCAGTGATAAAAGAGCTTCGACACGTTGAAGGAGAAACTCACATCTACCCCCATCCTTATTTTGCCAGATATCAAGAAGAACTTTGAGATTTATTGTGATGCATCCCAGTTGAAAGTACATCTAGCCCCTAAGTGGGTTTTGGTGGATTAATGACAAAACGGTTAAGTGACTAATGATTTTATCAAGAAATGTGCAGAGATTTGTCTCAGATTGCTTGGTGTGGTGAATGGCGACCCCCACAAAAACATGATGCAAAGCGATGAAGCGACTCGGAGTTCATTTTAATTTCTTTAGAAATTTATTTTGAGTCGTAGGAAAGCCGTACTATCAAGAGGGGCTATAAACAGTGTCCAAGACCACTCAAGTACTTAATATCCAAATAGCTAAGAGTTTATCATTTTGGCACAACACTTACACTTGGGTTGGGCTAGTTTCAGTGTCAGGGTCGGAGGTTCCTACCGCTGGGGTCGGAGGCTCTAACCAACTCTTTCAGCCAGTGGCTAAGTGTTGGCCGGAAGTTCCTACCCCTGGGGTCGGAACCTCCTGGCCAAAATATGTGAGTAACGGCTAAGTGACGTATGCTAATGCCTACAAAGCTCAATCTTTGTTTCCAGCCATTGTTTGGCCATTCCACTCCTATTCCACTGTCTCCTAGTCTCTCTTAAGGTCCTTTGAGCTCTCTCAACTAGTTTTAGTGCCACCTTTATGATTCTTGTGGGGATCTAGTAGGAAATTGAGTGAATTTTCTTAAGAGAAGACTAGGAGGATCTTGTGCACTTGAGGATGGACGCAGATCAGCTGCTTAGAGCTTATTTCTCTTGGAGGAAAACCTCCTAGACGGTTAGGCATCACCCGCGAGCTTCCTCAAGTTGTGGATTGTCCCGGGAAGAGTTTGTGAAGGTTAACCTCGCCTTCGCAAGAAAAAGAGGTAAATTTGAGTGGATACCAAGCCGATCTTCGTGGTCGCTTGGTGAGGCAAGGGGTCAATCGAGACCCGGTTCTCCGGAGCTCCTCAACGGAGATGTAGGATCTTTGTGATCCGAACTTTGGGAAAAAATCTTTGTGTCTCCCTTGTGCTTGCTCGTTATTGTGTTATTTTGTCTTTGCACTTGCCTACATATATCTCCTACCTTATTGTTTACACTAAACTTGATCTCTGTCAATTTATCCCTTATTGAAGTGTCTTGGTAGAGTCAGAACCACAGGGTCGGAACCTTCGGTGTTCTAGGTCGGAGCCTCCGGCCAGCCCTCTTGGCTAGCCCGAGAGAGTTAATCGAAGCTTCCTACCATTTGGGTCGGAGGTTCCTACCAGAATTTTACCCCTGCTTTTTGAGATTTTTTCAGGAACGCCTATTCACCCCGTCTAGGCGACATCAATAGGCTTTCAATTGGTATCAGAGTCTAAGCTTCTAAGAAGCTTAACCGGTTGGAGTTGATCCAAAGATGTTGACCGAAAAGATGGTTGATTCTACGAAAGTTCAAGAAGGTGGAGATGGTTCGACTAGCAAGTCGAGTGGAAGGAAGAAAGCTGCTTTTGACCTTGATTACTACAAGTTTATCCCTCCTCTCAGCAATTCATCCCGTGCCTTCCGGACGTACTCCCTATTTTGACAGGACATTCCATAGCGCGTGAAAGCACATGATGAAATTACATCTAATCTCGTTGTATCCAAGTGTGTGGAAAATTGTGCTCACAGGTGTGACGGATGCCCTGGGGGAAGGAGAGGAACCTACACCGGCTCAAGAGGCTCTCATCCACCACAACGCTTAAGCCGAAAGTGTCATCCTCAACTCCTTGAGCCCCGAGGAGTTCAACAAGGTGGACCAACTTGAGGTGGCCAAGGAGATTTGGGATATGCTTCAATTGGCGCATGAAGGATCCCCCGATGTACGAGAGTCGAAGATTGAGTTGCTTGAAGGGCAACTTGGGCGGTTCGTGATGGAGGATGACGAGACGCCACAAGAGATGTATGATCGCATGATGGTCATTGTTAACAAGATCTGTGGTCTTGGTAGTGAAGACATGATCGATCATGTGGTTATTAAGAGACTTCTCCGCGCGATCGCCCTAAGGAATCCAACTTTGGTGACCCTCATACGAGAGATGAAGAACTTCAAGAGACTCACCCCAAGTGATATCCTCTCGAGGATCATCTTACATAAGCTCCTTGAAAAGGAAGCCAAGAAGGTCAAGCAACTCACCAAGAACACCGCAATCGCCAAAAACAAGGAAGTTGCTTTGAAGGCCAAGAAGGAGGAAGCTTCAAGCGACTTCGAGAGTGAAGATGAAGACTTTGCTCTTGTGGTGCGGAAGATCAAGCACTTTCTTCATCAAGGTGGCTTCGGCAAGGACAAAAAGAACGATGACAAAGGAAGGAGGCAATCTAAGCAGGCGTGCTATGAATGCAAGGAGTACAGCCACTTCATCGCTGATTGCCCAAGCTCAAAAACAAGGGCGCGAAGTCCAAGGTGGCCAAGAAGAAGGTCGGGCGTGCTCACATTGGAGAGGAATCGTTCTCCAACGATAAGGAAAATGACAAGGAAGAAGGCGATGAAGGAGGGGTTGCCACAATTGCCATCAAGTCTTCATCGGCGTTCAAGGAGCGTCTCTTCGACAACTTGAGCGACGATGACCACTATGAGCCCACTTGGCTTATGGCACAAGGGCGAAAG
Organism: Oryza meyeriana var. granulata; assembly: GCA_003991445.1. Lineage (NCBI taxonomy): Eukaryota > Viridiplantae > Streptophyta > Magnoliopsida > Poales > Poaceae > Oryza > Oryza meyeriana. Next base: position 419,899 of record RYFJ01002116.1, read on the forward strand.
GTAACTTCCCCATTCAAATCTCCTTAAATTGATGACGATGATATTAGTAATGATGGAGGTGAGGATGATATGGATGAGATGCTCAAGGGCTTTAGCAAGCCGGCCATGTTGCAATTGACAAAGCTTATGAAGGCATTGGAGGCAAAAGAAAAGTCTCTCGAAAGGCAAGAGGACTTGCTCATCCTTGAGAAGGAGAGAAACCTTGCCCTATAGGAGAAATTGGCTAGGGAGAAGTAGAGGGTTGAGTAATTGACCAAAGAGCTCTCCTTGGTCAATAACTCAATTGCTAAACTAAAGGGTGTGAATGAAACACATTAAGAAAACTTTGTGAAATCTGACCAAACTCATAAGGCTCTTGAAGTGCAATTTGATACTCTTTGGAATAACACCTCTATCTCCAATGAGGCCACTAAGACCTCCAATGCCTCCACAAGCAACGGTTGTGCTAAGTGCTATAATTATGATTTGGATGCCTATGCTACTAATATTGAAACTTTGCAGGATCTCAAAAAGAAGAATGAGTGATTGGGTACCTTGGTGAAGTTTGGATGTTTGAAGACTTACCAATCCAAGGATGTCCTTTACAAAACCATCACCACCCACACCAACACGAACAGCTATGGTCTTGGTTTTTCTCCTCATGATAGCAGGCCATCGAGAAGAACAATGGTGAATGGGAAGCAATGCCCGAAGTTTGTGAAAGAAGGGAGTTCAACGCAAGCCGAGGAGGTAAAAACACCCTCGGTTGGCCTGGGGGCCGGAGGCTTCGACCATAAGGTCCGGAGCGTCCGACCGGGCCTCTCGGCCAGGCCGTGAAGGCCGGTCGGAGGTTTCGACCAGTCTACCCAGGCAGAAAGAGAGGGCTGGTAGAAGTCTCCGACCAGAAAAACTGTACTATGACTCATATGAGATCACCAAGGATCACCGTGGTAAAGTAATCGCTTATTTCATCAGTGTTTGCTATGAGAAGTATAGGGCTTGTGTGTGGGTACCCAAGGCACTTGTGACTAATGCTCAAGGACCTAAGGCGCTATGAGGATGCACCAACCACATGACAGGAGAAAGGAGTATGTTTGCAACTCTTTACGAGAATGGAGGCGATCACGACAAGATTGTCTTAGGAGATGATGGCAAGGGCAAGATAAAAGTAAAACCCAAGGAATCTTTTAGAAATTCACAAGACAAGCCCAAAACGAGTTTGAGCTCAAGATCAAGAAAGTTAGGAGTGACAATGGAGGAGAGTTCAAGAATACTCAAGTGAAGGATATCCTTTATGACGAGGGGATTAAGCACGAGTTCTCCGCTCTATATGATCCACCTCAAAATGGAGTTGTGCAAAGGAAGAACCGGTCTCTTGTCGAGATGGCAAGGATTATGCTAGATGAATACAAGACCCTAGATATCTTTTGGGTGGAGGCGGTAAACACTACATGTCACGCGCTCAACCGCCTCTACCTCCACAAGTTTCTCAAAAAAATGGCATATGAACTCCTCGCCGGTAACAAACCCAATGTCTTCTACTTTCGTATCTTGGGTTGCAAGTGCTTCATTTTGAGTAAGAAATCTCATTCATCCAAGTTTGCCCCAAAAGTGAATGAAGGTTTCTTACTCGGTTATGAGTCAAATGCTCATGCCTACCGTGTGTTCAACAAAATCTCCGGAATCGTTGAAACACGAGAGATGTGACATTTGATGAAATTAACGGCTCACAGGTGGAGCAAGTTGAGCTTGAGATGCTAGGTGAAGGAGTCACGGGACACAACATCAACAATAAGGCAATTGGAGAGGTGAGGCCAGTAGAAGAAGTGGAGGAGCAAAGAGACACCGAACAAGCTCCTTGCACTCAAGTGGCGCATTTGAGTATAAGAGTTGATCAAGAGGATGATCTAGCACAAGTGGATGGGATCGATGCCGAGGGCACTAGTGAGCCAAGAAACACCGTGTGAGCTCAAGTCCCCCGGTGCACTATCTAAGAATTCATCATACCATACAAAGAGATCATCCCGTCGACAACATTCTTGGTGATGTCCAAAGAGAGGTAACTACTCGCTCCTGAGTCGCTAACTTTTGTAAGAAATACTCATTTGTCTCGTCTTTGGAGTCAATTAGAGTGGAGGAAGCACTTGATGATCCGGATTGGGTGATGGCTATGCAAGAGGAGTTGAACAATTTCACTCGCAATCAAGTGTGGTCATTAGTGGAAAGACCCAAGCAATACATTATCAGCACCAAGTGGGTCTTCCGCAACAGGCAAGACGAGAATGGAGTAGTCACTTGCAACAAAGCACGGTTAGAGGCTCAAGGGTTCACACAAGTCGAGGGTCTTGATTTTGGTGAAACCTTTGCGTTGATTGCTTGCCTTGAGTCCATTCGAATCTTATTAGCTTATGCCGCTAACCATGATTTCAAGCTTTATCAAGTGAGCGTCAAGAGCACCTTTCTAAATTGACCAATCACTGAGTTGGTGTATATTGAGCAACCATCTGGGTTTGAAGATCCCAAATATTCAAATCACGTCTACAAACTTCACAAGATGCTCTACGGGCTCAAGCAAGCCTCTAGAGCTTGGTATAAATGTCTTCGTGACTTTCTTCTCAAAAATAGCTTTGAAATAGACAAAGTCGACGCTACTCTCTTCACTAAGAAATTCAAAAATGATCTATTTGTGTGCCAATTTATGTCGATGACATAATATTTGGCTCTACTAATCCTTCTTTTAGTGAAGAGTTTAGCAAGATTATGACTAAGAGATTTGAGATGTGGATGATGGGGAGCTCACTTTCTTCCTCGGGCTTCAAGTCAAGCAACAAAAGGATGGAACTTTCATCTCACAAACGAAGTACCTCAAGGATATACTCAAGAAGTTTGAGATGGAGGGAGCTAAGCCCATCAAGACTCCAATGCCAACAAATGGACATCTTGACCTCGATGACAACGGTAAACCAGTGGATCAAAAGGTATATCACTCCATGATTTGATCTTTTTTTTACCTTTGTACATCTAGACCTGATATTATGCTTAGTGTGTGTATGTGTACTCGCTTTCGAGCGGCGCCTAAAGAATGTCATTTTGTTGCCATTAAGAGAATCTTAAGATATTTGGTGCACACTCCTAATTTTGTCCTATGGTATCCTAAGGGTTGTGTTTTTGAGCTAATAAAATATTTCGATTCCGATTATGCCGGTTGTAAGGTTAAACACAAGAGCACAACGGGGACTTATCAGTTCCTTGGACGGTCTCTAGTTTCTTGGGCCTCCAAGAAGCAAAACTCCATTGCCCTATTCACCGTCGAGGCGGAATACATAGCCGCCGGTTCGTGTTGTGCTCAACTTCTTTGGATAAAACAAACCCTTTAAGATTATGGGTATACAATGACTGAAATCCCACTCCTTTGTAACAATGAGAGTGCCATCAAAATAGCCAATAATTCTGTCCAACACTCAAGAACCAGACACATTGAAATAAGACATCACTTATTGAGAGACTACGAAGCCAAAGGAGATATCGCCATTACTCATGTGAGAACCGAACACCAACTTGCTGATATCTTCACCAAGCCCTTAAATGAGAAGAGGTTTTGGAAGATTAGGAATGAGCTCAATAGCCTAGATTATCGAAACATTGCATGACTAAGTGCTTGACTAATCAATAGTCAAGTATGAATCATAAGAATGTAAATCAAAGTGAGCTCCTGTGTATTTGAGGCAACTTCTTATGTAGAAAATGGTATTAACACCAAGAACGGAGCTCCAACATTCCCCCTATCTCTGAAAGAAAACTCATTTTCTCCAAATATTTATGAAAAATAGTTGTGTGCTAGTTTTTATTGTGAAAATTTGGTTCTTTTCTTTGTTGATCTGCGTTGTGACCATTGTTATGTACTGATTGACTGCTATTGGTCACATGAGGGTCAACGAAAAATCATGTTCACTTTCTTTGTGCCAAAATACCCTTGTTTCCCCCCTTCTAGAAATTTTTCGTCGGAGGCTCGGGCCATAGGCCCGGAGGCTCCGATCTAGTCTTCCTAGTTCAAAAACCGGGCCAGAACCTCCGGGCTGGGAGCCCGGAGGTTCCGGTCGGCAGTCAGTTTTTGTTCCTAGTGCGGGGCTGAGCATCGTTCTCTCTCCTCATTTCATCTTCTGTCAGCCCTAACTCTCTCACTCCCTCCTACGACGATTTTTTACTCCCACCGTCAAAAACCTGCAGGCATCCACTTTTTCCTCCTCTTGGGTGGTCGGAGGCTCTGTCTCATCGACGTTTTTGCGAATCCTCATCTCAAGGTATTGGTTTAATTCTCTTTTCTTAGGTGTTTCCTCTTTTTGCCCTGATCTCTAACACTATGAACCTAGGACCAGTTCTCCTTGGTTAGAAACCTTCCTACACACCCCTAGATCATCGATCTATAGTCTTGCATCAAATACATTGGCTAGTTTTGCAGATCAAAATTCCAATTGTGTGCCAGCCGGAGGTTCTAGCCCTTAAGGTTGGAGGTTCCGACCAGCACTCTTGGCCTGGCCGAGAGGGCTGGCAAGAGGCTCCGACCCTATGGTTGGACCCTATGACTGGGTTTTTCTACTAGCCCTTTGCAGCTTTGATTCTTCCGATAAAACCTTGAACTCAATTCATTCCTTGATTACTGGTTGTATTTCAGTGTCGATGGCTAGAGAGAAATGTCAAAAGGCAAGACAAGACATTTCCACCTCCGGTACACAAAGTGATCAAGATTCACCTCCTGCTCCTCCCCCTCGGAGAGCAGACAAAGAAAAGGGACCGGCTCAAGTTGGCAGCAGTAAGAGGGCAGGAGGAGGAAAGAAGGCGGCTACACATCAACCCACTACTTGACAGACCCGCAACTTTGATTTGGTCATCAGGGATCTCGATGCACCTCCGCCTCCAAGGTGCAGTGGTGCTCGCGGTGGTGCTGCTCGTGTAACGCCCTGCTTTCAGTGAGATATTAAACTATTATTTTTGCTAAAATCTACCTATGAAAATTTCGATCCTTATGTTCTGCGTCATAAGTTGTGCCTGGATCTCGATTTGTAATCCTGTCTTTGATCTCGATAATCCCTCCTCTCCAAAAACCTCCGTTCCAAAAGAAATACCCGAATCTTAATCGTCGTATTCAAGTTCGCCTCAAAATCCTAACGACAACTCCCTCGGTTTCTCCCTTGAGAAATCTCCGCCTCGACATCTGAACCAATGCTTCAAAATCTTGCTTCGATAATCATTCTAAATATCCGAATCGGAACCCTAAACATCCTGTTTGAATCCTCTCTGTAAATCCCCTTCAATTCTCTCTCCTTTGGACTCCAACAAAACCTTGAGTCTAATCTGGGAATCAAATCCTTTTACAGCTATCATTCCTCCAATATGCACATGTGTATATATATATATATATATATATATATATATATATATATATATATATATATATATATATATATATATATATGAGAATGTATATACATGTATGCACATACAAATATACATAGGCATATATACAAGTATCGATCCTTCACCTCCCATCCACTAAAAATTCCTTGAATAATCCTTCCCTTGTGTTTCCCTCCATATAAGTCCTTAAGTGCCACAATACAAAATTAAATACCAAAATAGTCATTTTTCCACTTGGGACCCCTTCTAGGAATTTCCTAGTATTTCTTGAATTCAAATATAAAAATTTGAGTTCAAATCTCTTTTGAAATCTCCCAAAATCCCTCCAAACAAATCCTAAGAAAATGAAAAGCCTCACTGTTCTCTCTGGGCCAATTTCCTTCCCTAGCCCAGCTATGTGCCCCCGAGAGAGCCTCCTCGAGCCGATGGATTGCGGCCATGTGCCCCTGTGGGCATCGCTGCTGTCAATCTACTCCAAACAATGTCGTCTTCCACCTCTCCTCTGTCCCGTTCTTCCCCGACCGTGCCCACGAGGTGTTCGGTCAAACTACACCGAGCCGCCCGACGTCATCCCGGCCCCGCCTCGGCCGCGCCAGTGGCCGCCACTCGCTGCCCGCCGCCGTGGTTCGCCGATTCGCTTCGCGCTGTCGTATACCGTCCGATCTCGCGCCCCTCTCTCGCCCTGTGGTCGCCCAAGGAAGATGACCACGCAGCGGTCCCAGCGAACGCCAGCTCGGCCGTGCCATTTACCCATGCGAGTGCACAGCTCATGTGACCCTAGCCACAGACCGGTGGGCCCTTGCCACTCAGTCTACCCGGAACCGAACCTATGAGCTCCCGATTCCCTAACAGTGGGCCCTGCCATGTTAACCCCACACACCTAAGCGGCCGACGACTGGGCCCTGCCCCTGTACTCTCTGCCCGATGGGCCCCAATCACCAGTGAGCATCCATCCTTCCCCCTGTGAGCCACTGCCGAGCGGGCCACCTAGGCCCACAACCCAGCAGCCGAGTCTTCCTCTCTCCTCCACTGCCTCGTGGACCCCGAACGTCAATGGGCTATCTCCTCTTGCCTCTGCCATGTGGGCCAGGACAGTTTGCGGGCCCTAGCTATCAGTGGCACTAAGGGAATATTCTAGAGAATATTCCTCTCTGAAATTCCAATAAACGTTTCTCCCTATTCCAAAATTCATATAAACTTCGGAAATTCATATCTCCTAATCCGTGACTCCAATTGACTCTATTCCAACTCCAGTAATTTTCTAAAATTGAGATCTATCTAATGGCACTATTAGTAGTACTAAATAGGGTCTGTTTCTTGGACTTTGTGTAGATTTTGTGTGTTTGCGCATAGTAACCGGTCGTCGGAAATTCGTTTCGGAACGGATTTCACGGCGATTTCTCGAAGACTCGTGAAGACCTAGAGCAAGGCAAATCACCTTTGATTAATCGAGCCCATATGTGAACTTTAATTATTTTCTTTGCGAAATTTGCATCGAAAGGCGTGCACTAATCTGTGTGGTCCCGTCTGTGAGTCAGACCAGCGGACCTACCCAACCTTGCTGCATCGAATACCTCCTTGATGATTGAAACACCCTATTCCCATGTGACCACCGCTGCTGCGCCTCGGTATTTGTGTACTCTTGCGTGTGTACTGATGGTCGCCCTTCAAACTTAAAAATTGAGAAACTTCTTTGGTAAAATGTGGTTTTACGAAACGTTTGGAAAACCCAACACCTGGGTTGGTGCCTTGTGAAAGCAAAATAAGTTTTAAAAGTGGAGATTTGCGACACAAGGCCGGTCCAGTGTGTGTGCTGCCTATGTGGTCGCTTTAAGGACCGATTCCTTCGGAATTTCATCCAAACATATGACAGTACAACCATATGGGTGAATTGGGAAGCCCCTGGCTGAGTAACTAGCCTCTCAGGGATGCCTTGCATGCCTTTGGACTGTGGATTGTGCGGGAGAGCGTCGGGGGTGCCTCCTGGGTTCCTGGCATAGCATGGTCTCGGACCTACCCTGTTGTTGGTCTCGAGAACCCCTCCAGTTGGCATGGGGTAACCTGGGATGGTTCGGGAAATACCTTGTCGCGAAAACCTCTACGTCACCAAATCGTACCTAATGCATGTAAGCTGGTGACTAGAGTGAGTCGCGTCGTGTAGGTAAAGTGTACCCCCTCTGCAGAGGTTTAAACTGTTTGAACAGCCGTGCCCACGGTCAAGGGTGGATGTGAGGTGATTCCTTAGCGTAGTTTTATTTTACCCTGTTTGAAAATTATGTGTGTGGTTTTGGGAACTGTGAGAAGGTAATGCCATCAAGAACGCTGGAGGTCTAATGAAATGGCTTAGTTGTCGTGGACAGCAAGACTTGGGAAGTCCAAAAAAATGTTTTGGCTCAGGAAGCCGTTTGATGAGAATTCTTGAGATTGTGAAAACTGGAGAAATAAAGATTAATGCATCTTTCACTCCGATCAGGCGAGACTCACCTCGCCCTAACTGTTGAGAAGCACACACTAGCAGATTCAAAATATTTAAATAAAACAGATTGTAAAATATCCAGCCTCTCTTTGAAGCCTGCAACAACCACCTATGTTCCCCTGTCTTGCTAAGTACGTACGTACTCACCCTTGCTCTCTCTCTCTCTCTCTCTATATATATATATTTCTCCACCGGGAGCTGAAGCTGGAAGTTGCTGTGAAGTGAAGATTAGGGTTTCGTCCTGGTTCCCAGCCGTTGTTGACGCCGAAAACCGCCGGGTGTGCCAAAAAGCTTGCTGACGATCTGGTTCGGCGCCTAGAGACACGCGAAGGCCTGGGAGATCTGCTTAGCTCCAGTGCAGGTCCTAAAGTCTTGAGGTTCGTAGGCGTGCCAGTCAATTTGACCCCGCAATTGACAAGGAGATGAAGAAATTAGATTACCGATCCAATCGGCCAGCAAGCCGATACGGATTCCTTCCAGCCGATCGCCGCTATGCTCGTGCCCGGGCCCCTACCTGTACTCGCGCCCGGGTCTCGTGCCCGGGTCCGACTACCAGCAGCAATTGCACATCGGCTATCGGCCGATACGGACTGATGTAGGCTCCTTGTAGCCGATAGCCGATGGCACCTGTGTATCGGCTAGGAAACCGATAACGCTATAAGCAAATAGATAAGCTGTCAGTATAACATGTGCATCGGCTAGAAGCCGATGATAAAATAAATAGGCAGAATAGTAAGCTAGCCGACTGCCGAGGAAACACATGTGCATCGGCTAGAAAACCGATGATAATATAGATGACCAAAACAGTAAGGATAATACAGTCGGCTTTATAAAAGATAACCTATCGGCTAAGCACTCCGATAGAACGTCGCATATACACCGATCGGCTCGACAAGGATAAATCTATTATTATCGATCTAGTAGTTCAGACCTAACTGATGCAGCACAGATCAATAATGATAAAAGAACCTCGATGAGACGATAGACCTAATGCAACTGTGATGTAATAAGATAACTTATCGGCTATACATTCCGATAAGACGCTTGCATGGAAACCATCAACCTAGCAGGAACGATTTATCACGAGCAGTTTAGTAGGTCGGACCCAACCGATGCAGCACAAACTGATGATAAATCGCTCCCAGTAAGCCGATGAAGACTATGCACGCGTGATGTGGTATACCTGATCGGCCTAAGAGATCGAACCGAACCGATGCAGCCGTAGACATAGCAGATACACCTGGGTAAGGGGTGACGAGTCTTACCCTCTCGCAGGAGTTCGGACCTAACCGATACAGCCCCGCTCGAGAAGCAAGAACCCGTCGAAAGGGTGGCGATGCGCCGAAGTTTATTGATCGTTGTGATACTTTACAAGATCCCCGGGCATACGTATTTATACCCCGAGTTACATGAGTCCTTATAGGACACAGCACACAACTTCCTATCTATAAAAGGAAAACTAACAAGCCCTAATCGGATACGAGATCAGATTTTCCTAAAAATTATCAAAACTACCTAATTTATAGATAAGGTAATTAACTGCCATAGCGTGGTCTTCACGATTCCTTCCCGAATCCGGCTTCTTCTGGATTAGCTCCCAACGGCTGATATCACTTCTTTCCTTAACCGAGTCCGACACGAACCGTGCCAAATTTTGGCATTAACAGCCGTTGCCTGTGTGTTGGGACTTAGTCTGTTGTTCCGCTGCTGTCGCTACCTCTGTGTTGTTCGTTGCAGTCTCCGGCTTGCTCCCAAACTGCAACGTAAGTTAAGGTATATGTCTATTTAATTAGTTATTTATTTAAGTGGATACCAGCGCTGCGTCCTGGGACTGGTATCGGTATCACGGTTCTGCGGGAAGGTAGTTCACGCTGTTTTCCTGTGGCACACCCTATTTGGTGTCGTTGTACGGCGGTGCTAGATCGGGGTGTGACAGCTCGCAGTACTGGCAGTGGCACATTCGATGAACCAATCTGAGTAATCAAGCATAGGGCAGTCAATACTGCTCCTTTTGGTCACATTGCTCGGCAACACTTTGACTATCTCCACGATGTGGCCAAGGGAGGCAGAGACAGGAAGCAGAATCCAGAGGAGTTGTCAGACCCTCGGTTTGTCACTGCTGTCCAGGTAGATTGGTACAACTCAGTCTTCATGAGTCGTCCTAAGCCTGTGATAGAGATGAAGTACATCGACTGGGAGTATATGCAGCGCCAGAAGGGCCAGATATTCAAGGATGTGATCAAGCTCTGTTTGGACAAGGACATTGGAGGGATTATGGGTTTGCAGCATGATTGGAGTGAAGAGGTTATCAGTCAGTTCTATGCCACAGTTTTCTTTGAAGAAAGTCCACGGCATGAGCTTCAAATGAGATGGCAGACTCAGGGAGTGGAGTACACTGTCACCATCTCTCAGTTCGTGGCCATTTTGGGGTTGGATGCAGATGATCTCAACAGGCTGAACCTACACAGTGAGAAGACTCTCCCTATTCAGCGGACCATGTTTCTCTACGCCGACGAAGCTCCTAGAAACTGCATGGGGACCACCAAGGGGCTGCTTCCCCCTTGCAAAATTCTTCTGAACATGATCAGGGCCACTCTCTCCCAAAGCTGGCGATGCCACTGCTCTTCCTGTTCGCCACTACACTTTGCTTTCAAGATTGAGGAGGGATCAGTCGCCCATCAGTGTGATGAAGTATATCTGGTTTGAGATCTTCAACATTGTGATAGAGCCAAAAAGAGGATGTGCATATGCTCCATATATCATGATGATGACTGAGGAGGTGTCCGGACTAGTGTTTGAGAAGGAGGTGAAGCACAAGTCCTACCGTCCACCAGCTCTTCCAGCAGTGAAGTTTCCTTCAGCCTCCTCACGGTTTGGTTCAGTCTCACAGAGTTCAGAGTCGCCTATCAAGAAGGCACTCAAGGCTATCTTCAACATCTACACCAAGAATGTAGTGAAGATCAAGAAGATGGAGCGCCGGCAGAAGGAGATGATGAGGGATGCCAGCAAGACTATATCCGATGACTCTGAGGATGAGGTGTTTGAGGATCCCTTTGCTGCCTACGAGTCTGCTCAGCATATCGCTAGTGGCGCAGGTCCTTCTACCGCCAGAGCTTTTAGTGATTCTGAGTCCGAGGCAGATTCTGATGAGGGCACAGAGGAGGATTCCTTCCACGATGATGATGATGGGAAGGATGATGAGGAGGATTGTCACACCTAGAAATTCACTAGAATTTCCCAAGCTAATTTGTGCAATAAACCCTCATTCAGGAATCAACCGAGGTACACAAATCGACAAATTGATAAACATAACCAAACGTAATAACGATAAATACTTACAGAAAGGCACTTAGTTCTCTCACAGAAGAAAACAGCAGCGAAACAGCAACTAGCGAAGCAGCAGCACCAAGCCACAGGCAGCTCAACTAGGGTATAAGCTAAACACTAAACTTCTCCTCCTCACAAAGCTTCACTTTGATGATTGCAATAATGTAAGACTGAGTACCACCCACCGTACTCAACAAGCCACACATGAAAATACAAATTAATGCAACATGGTTCCAAAGGAAAGGCATAGTATGGCTTATTTGCATAAATTAGCATTTAAAACATTTGCATTTAAAAGCATTGAAAACCGTATAATGTAATTATTATCAACATTGAACCAATCTCTGAACAGCGCTCCAATGCAGTTCAGGCCCAAACCATAACCCTCCAAACTGGAGCTATCAAGTTTCCATCATTTATCATCATTAATGAGTAGTGTGGAACTAATCACAGAAAACATTGCTAGGCCCGCCCATTGACCACGGGCACGGCTATTCAAATAGTTTTACTCTGGCCAGAGGTGTACAACTTTACCCACAAGACACAATCTCAACATCATGTCAGCCATGTATCACGATACTCAAAAGTACCTGAATAGAGATTGTGGCAAGACCATCCATGTAACTTGCACAATAGGAGAGCCTCCCGCCAAGCCTCCGGTCTCCGGTAGGGGTGATCAAGTGCCTTCCCACAAGACGGCTCGATGCCCAAACTCATGGACTTATTGACGACTGCCATGTGTGGACTTATATCAGCCACAAACCTGCCCTGATGCCTCCTATTGAACTCGTCACACTTCAGTTTCCGCCATTACCCATTCTGGCTTGTGGTTAGCACGAGTAATGCTTCACAACAAGTAGTCCGCGAACCGGTCCTTAACTGTCATGAGCACCGCTAACAACATTCACAACCCTGGTGCTCACAACCCACCATTCAGTCAAGTTTTAGTTGACAAGTTTATTTAACCAACCACGACCAACTGTCGTGAAATTATAGCCATTAAACATTAATTATTCCATAAGTATGGCATTAGGTATCCCACATAAAAGGATAGTACAGTTTCTAAGCAGTGCTAAGCAGATTCTAAATAATCTAGCCAGATAATTAATTAAACATCCAGCTAGTCAACATTAGTCACCCAGGGTATCAAGGTACATGTATAAATAACAAAATGGCCATAATAATCAAGGAATATTGGATATTAAATAAATACCCTAATAATGTCATTCCTAAACATTTCATGCAATAACGTGGAAATAAAATAAATTTCACAAATGGGATCAACATGCTCAAGGAGATTGTCGTGTGACTTGCCTTGCAATAAAAAAAAGTCTTCGATCACTCTTTCGAACTCTTTTGTAGACTCCGCTATCATCCGAAACGGCAAGAATACGCAACTACAAGTAAAACAGGAAAAACCCTAAGAAACTCCAAATAAATTGTACATAAAAAGTATATAAACATGTAGATCATGATTTTAGATGAATTTAGGAAGAAGAACGGGTCGAATCAGAGTTCGAACGGAAAAGATATGGCTTCCGGAAGTTCAAATTCAGAGAAAATCCGAAAAGAATTGGAAAGGAATAATATTCTCTGGAATATTCCCTTAGAAAATAATTAATAAATGAATTATTTTGAATGGATAAATGAGCGGAGCCCACTGTCATAGGCTGGGTTCATAAGGATTAGGTCCATGGACCGGGGCATAGAGGGGACTGGTGGACTCCTGAGATGGAGGGCCACGTGGCCGAGGAGGCTAAGGTGGATGCCCAGGTGGCGACTTGGGCTGAGGTGGCAGGATCTGAGGATTAATGGAATCCAACGTTTCGAATTTGGTCTGGATGGATTGAACGGTCGAGATCTATTTAGGACTTTTATGCATATTGAATGGTCTGGATCATCTTTATATTATCGGATGGCTAAGGTTCAATGGGACGCTGTGTTTCGGGCCCGCTGGCAGTGTCACCAAGAAGAGGAGGCCAGGGGACCCACAAGGCGGTGACACAGTGAGAAGTGGCCGGTGAGGGTTGCCTGTCAGAGGCCCCCGGCCGGGCAAAGCAGGGGCCTGGCAAGCACGCCAGGCCACGGCACGGCGCAGCAACGCCGGAAGGATGAAGCGGCGTCCAGTGGTGACAGAGCGGCAACCGGCCGGTGACGACGGTCCGACGACAACGAGCCTGGTAGAGAGGAAGAAGGGCGTCGGGCTCGGGATGCGGATGACGACGACGAAGCCAGGTTGCCGAGCAGAGGAAGGAGGAGCGAGGCACCGGAGCTTGGCTTGGGGCTCACCGGTGGCTGCGGCCACCGGCGGCAGCGATGCCCGGCAACGGCGACGGCAGCTAGCAGGGGCGGCGGCGCACAGGACGCGGGGGGAAGGGCGGTGGCTAGGGAAGCAGGGCGCCAGCCGGCGGCGGCACTGGAAGAAGGGCGACAGCGCTGGGCGCTGAGCAGGGCGACAGCGCTGACGGCAGAAGAGAGCGGCGGCAACGCGTAGAGCAAGGCACGGTGACGGCGCTGGCGATAGTAGGGAGCAGCGAAGCTAGGGCTAGGGCTTGCAGGGGGTGGCGGCCCCTATTTATGGTGGGGCGGTGCTGCCTGTCACGCCCGAGTTAGACGGCGCGAGGCGCGCGCTGCGGTGGCAAGGGCCAGGCCGGGCTGGCGGGCCGGGCCAAGGAGCGGAGCAGGCCGGGGCCAGGCTGGGCCCAGGAGATGGCGTAGGCTGAGCTGGAGGCCGGCTGAAGGGAGCTCAAGGTCGGCCAAAAGAAAGAGAGACCTAGAGGAAGAAGAAAGGATAAGGGACGAAGAAGAAAGGAAAAAAAAGAAAGAAGGGGGGAAAAAGGAAAAGATGGAAAAAGAAGGAAAAAGGAGAAAAGGAAGGGTTTTTTTGGAATTTTCCAAAATTTGAAAAGTTGGAATTTAGGAGGTTTTAGAGAATCGAAGATTATTTTGGAACTTGTGGAAACATTCGGATTTTTGGAATATCATGACTATTGGGATATATATAATATATATATATATATATATATATATATATATATATATATATGTGTGTGTGTGTGTGTGTGTGTGTGTGTGTGTGTGAGAAACGGGTTGTATTTGGGAATGGAGGAAAAATGAGGGGTTTTTTTTCGAGAAATACCAATTTTGCAAAATTGGGATTTTGGGACATTAATAAATCTGAGGAATATTTGGAAAACAATTAGGCCTCCTAAAATTATAGAAATATTTTCAGACTCGAGAATATTTATGGAATATGAGATTTGGAGAAATAGAGGATATTTTGCAATGATCGAGAGATTGGGATGTGCGAGGAATATTTGGGGAATAAATAAATATCCAAAACACATGAATATTTCGGGGAACCCGAACACGGGGAATAGTTTAGGAAACATTCGATCACTCGAAATATCAGAATTTTTTGAGAATCGAAAAGTCGAGGAGGTTTTAGGGTTTCGAGAACGACACCCAACCCTAAAAGAAGAAAGGGAACGGAGTTCGAGGTGAACGGGGAGACTTTAAAGGACTGAACCAGGAACAACCCGAACAGGGAAAAATAAAAGGGATTTATTTTCTATTTATTTAATTACTAAAATGATCTTTGTCCCATTAAAATTAATTCTGGCGCTCTAAAAATTCCGAGAAAATTTCAGAGAGTTTATTAAATCATAGGGAATTTACCAGAAGTAAATGCCACCATGAAACACGAAGAATTTATTATTATAAATACTTAAACGCTTAAAATATTCCGACAAAACCCCAAGAATATAAAAGCATTGAAGCATTTATTTAAAATTTCAACTTGGGATTTTTAATATTAAAAATTTCAAAATTTTATTTAAACACTTACACAGGCAAAACTTTCTAGTGTATTCTTGTATTTCCGTTTACCCAAAATAATTTTTAATTAAGGCAATTTTCAGGGTGTGACAAGGATGAGGATGAAGATGATGAGGACGATGAGATTGTGCCAGAGGTTCCATCTTTTTAGCTAGTGTACGACATTCCTCCCATTGTTGAGAGGGATGATGACACCGCTAGTGGAGACATAGAGATCATTCCTCCTAATGATGAGACCGGCACTGCAAGCAGTCCAACTTCCAGCGACACTAAGATCATTCCCTCCGACGACAACTGAGTCCCTTCTTCCCCTATCTTTCGTCTCTTTTTGGTGCCTTGATGCCAAAGGGGGAGAAAAGTTCAGAATGAAGGGGCCTCTTTTCATTATTTTTGACTGCTATTGCAGTATGATCGGAGGTTCCGGCCCTAGCAGCCTGAAGCTTCGACCCCCGTCCTGTGTTAGGTCTCCTAGTCTTCCTATTCCCTTGTAGACATGTATTGACTGTATGCTGGGATATAATGATTGTTTAATTATTGTTCTAATTTAATTTCAGTCCTGAAATCTCTTCATGTGATGCCTTGTGATGTGATGTGATGTGATGCTTTTTCCTTTTTGCATGCTTACCATGTCATATGCATTTTATATATGCTACTCATCATATCACACTTTGCACCCCACGAATGAAAAGAGATGAATCAGGCTATCCATGTTCTACCCATACCAAATATGCATATGATTCACTCTCACTCTTATATGCATATTTCTAGGGGGAGCCAAATTCACCTCCTTTCATTCAAAATAAAATTTATATATTCTTTCTGTTGTAAGCTTTAACCGTGTTGTCATCAATCACCAAAAAGAGGGAGATTGAAAGTGCATCTAGTCCCTAAGTGGGGTGGATTAATGACAAAACGATTAAGCGACTAATGAGTTTATCAAGAAATGTGCAGAGATTTGTCCTAGGTTGCTTGGTGTGGTGCATGGAAACCACCACAAAGACATGACACAAAGCGGCGAAGCGACTCGGAGTTTATTTTAATTTCTTTTGAAATTTATTTTGAGTCGTAGGAAAGCCATACTATCAAGAAAGGCTGCAAATAGTGTTCCAAGACCACTCAAGTGCTTAAGATCCAAATAGCTGAGAGTTTATCACTTTGGCACAACACTTACACTTGGGTTGGGCTAGTTTCAGTGTCAGGGTCAGAGGTTCCTACCACTGGGGTCGAAGGCTCTGATCAACTCTTTCAGCCAGCGGCTAAGTGTTGGCCGGAGGTTTCTACCCCTAGGGTCAGAACCTCCTGGCCAAAATATGTGAGTAACGGCTAAGTGACGTATGCCAATGCCTATAAAGCTTAATCTTTGTTTCTAGCCGTTGCTTGGCCATTTCACTCCTATTCCACTATCTCCTAGCCTCTCTTAAGGTCCTTTGAGCTCTTCCAACTAATTCTAGTGCCACCTTTGTGATTCTTGTGAAGCTTTAGTAGGAAATTGAGTGAATTTTCTTGAGAGAAGGCTAGGAGGATCTTGTGTACTTGAGGATGGATGCGGATCAGCTGGTTGGAGTTTATTTCTCTTGGAGGGAAACCTCCTAGACGGGTAGGCGTTGCCTCCGCAAGGAAAAGAGGTAAATTCGAGTGGATACCAAGCTGATCTTTGTAGTCGCTTGGTGAGACAAGGGGCCAATCGAGACCCGGCTCTCCAGAGCTCCTCAACGGAGACATAGGATCTTTGTGATCCGAACTTTGGGAAAAAATCTTTGTGTCTTCCTTGTGCTTTCACCCCCCCCTCTAGGCGACATCAACAGGCTTTCACCGGCAAGGTTTGGGAAGTGTGCTGATACAGGAAGGCAAAGTGGTGGCTTATGCATCCCACCAACTAAGGCCACATGAAGAAAATTAACCTAGACACGACCTCAAGCTATCCTCGGTCATTCATGACCTTAAAATCTGGAGACACCACCAATTGGGAACCACTGCAACATTTACACTAACCACAAAAGCCCCAAATACATTTTCACCCAAGCCGATTTTAACCTACGACAAAGAAGATAGCTGGAGTTAATCAAGGATTATGACCTAGATATCCATTACCATCCCGGAAAGGCCAATATGGTGGCCAATGCTCTCAGCCACAAACCAACCTGAATTCTCTTAGACACCCAAAGCTTGCCACCTAGCCTGTAGGCAGATTTTTCTTCTCTGAACCTATCCATGATAATCCCCGAAAGCTTAGCATCCCTGGAGATAGAGCCCCAGCTGCCCAGACAAATCAAGGAAGCACAACAAGGAGATGCAAAAGCAGTGGAAATCAAGAACCGAATGAAGCTAGGGAAAGCCACCGAGTTCAAGCTGGATGAGCGAGGGGTGCTTTGGTACAAGGAACGTCTATTTGTACCATCGGCAAATGACCTCTGCAAGCTGATCCTCAGGGAAGCTTTTGACTCAGCCTATTCCATCCACCCGGGCAGTACCAAAATGTACCATAATTTAAAGCAAGTATATTGGTGGCCATGCATGAAGAGAGAGATAGTAGAATGTGTCGTTGTATGTGACGTATGCTAGAGGGTTAAAGCCGAATACCACCGTCCCGCCGGACTTCTGCAACCTCTACAAATCCCGAAATGGAAGTTTGATAAGATTGGAATGGATTTCATCGCCGGGCTGCCCAAGACTATGTTAGGTTATGACTCTGTCTGGCTGATCATAGACTGTCTGACCAAGATAGCCTATTTTATACCAATCAAAACCACCTACAGCATGGCTAAGTTGGTTGAGCTGTTCATATCCAGGATAGTGTGTGTACACGAGTGCGGATCATTTCAGGCCGAGGGACTCAGTTCACCTCCCACTTTTGGGAAAGGTTTCATGGGGCACTGGGGAATCATCTGGCTTTTAGCACCTCCTACCATCCTCAGACAGATGGGCAGACGAAGAGAACCAATCAAACCTTGGAGGATATGTTGAGGGCTAATACACTGGATTTCACCACCAACTAGGAAACATGCCTGTCCAATGTAGAGTTCTCTTACAACAACAGTTACCAGGCTAGCCTGAAGATCTCCTAATGAGTCATTGTTTGTACGCAAGTGCCGTACCCTACTTATGTGGTCTGAAGTTGGGGAATCGGTAGTGTTTGGATCTAACATCATAAAGGAAGTTGAAGAAAAGGTTCGCCTAATCAGAGACAGACTAAAGATAGCTTAAGCTAAGCAGAAGAGCTATGCCAACACCCTCGATGGGTATGGAGACTATGGGCCCCGAGTACCTCAAGGAAAGTAGTGCGGCCACTCGGGTAGAGGTGGGTTGACCCATTTAATTATGTATATAGTAGAACTCGCCTTTATGTAACCTTGCATGACAAGGAAAGGGATATAATCCTAGCCGGTTACTCTATATTCTTAGAAGGAAATCCCTTGGTCGAGTCCGACTGGGATTCTTACTTTGTAACCTTTTCTCCTCGGTATATAAGAAGAGGTAAGGAGCCTCCTGGGGCATAACCAACATCATACGCAATCTCACCAAAGAACCAGCGAAAGCAATATACCATAACTGGAAGTAGGGTATTACCTCACCTCGAGGGCCTGAACCAGTATAAATTGTCTTGTCTTTCGAAGTCCATCGAGTTTTGGTTCGATGAGTAGCCCTACAATCAATATTGCCGATACAAAACATCGACAACGGGAGCTAACGTTCGAGATCGGAAACCATGTCTACCTGAAGGTGTTGCCACTACATGGCATGAAGAGGTTCAAGGTCAAAGGAAAGTTGCACCGAGGTACGTTGGCCCATTCCCAACAGTGGGCTGACGAGGACAGGTCACTTACAAGCTAGAGCTGCCAGAAACTCTCGCCGACGTCCATCCAGTCTTCCATGTGTCACAACTCAGGAAGTACCTACGTGTTCCGGAGGAGCAAGTGCCGCTAGAGACGATAGAGTTACGCCAAGATCTGACCTACCCTGAGCAACTGATCAAGATCCTAGAAGAAGCAGAACGAAGGACCCGTTCATAGGTAATCAAAATGTACAAGGTGCAATAGAGAAACCACTCCAAGAAAGAGGCCACTTGGGAGCGAGAAGATTTCCTAAAGGCGGGGAACCCCCATCTATTTCCCTAAACCGATAAGCAATCTCGAGGACAAGATTTTCTTAAGGAGGGTAGATTTGTAACATCCTAAAATTCTTGAACAGAAACTAAAATTCGAAACCCGCAAAAACTTTTCAAAAATTACATCATGCTAGATCTTCTGGAGTTTATTTTGATTTGTGCTAGTGCCAAAATCCAAAATACAAATTTAAATTGCTCAAATGACACATAAGAATAATTTGTTAAATGATGAAATCCTAAATTTATTTATTCAAGGTTTACAAGTTAAAAATTCAAACCTTCTAAAAAAGGAAGGCCTTTTCCTCTCCTCTCCCTTTTGACCCATCCAAAGCAAGTCGGCCCACCTTCTCCTCTTCCCTTCAGCCCACCTGCCGGCCAGCCAACCTCCCATCTCCCCCTCGGCCTACCCCTCCCCTCCTCCTAGGCTCCTCCGGCCTAGCAGGAACTAGGCCGATCGAACCTACTAGCGCTATGGCCTAGCAGAGGATGCCAACCCAAGCCTGCCGGTTGCAAGCATTAGCCCGGTGCCCACACACGCTTGCGACCGCCCAATAGCAACCCCGACTTGGCCCCACCGGTCAGTCTATGCTACCCAGCAGCCGCCCGTGTGAGCTCCACCACACAGTCATCTCCCACCCTGGGACGGCTAAGCGACCGGTGGATCGAGCTACCTCGTTGCTCTATCGCTGTCGACCACCAGGGCCGTACTGCCACCACACAGTGCCCGCCAGACCAAGCGCCACCTTGCCTGCACCGCCGCCCACACACGCGTCCTTGCGTGACCGCCCTGATAGGAGAGCCACCGTCGTGGTCCTAGCCGTCCTTGCCTCTCGCTGTCCCCGACAGCCCTCATGCATAGCCAGACGCTGTGGCGCCCTATGCTACCGCCTGCCACCGTGTGCATCGCGGCAACCAATAGACCGATGGGCAAACGTCGTCCCGTGCCGATGCCCGCCTCGGACCACTGGGTAAAGAACCGGCCCTCACCCACCCCGTATGTCACAGCCCTAGATTTAATTTCAGGTAATTAGTGTTATGCCTTTCTATCATTAGGGTGCACATTTCAAATTTTTGCATTGTCACTTCATGCAAAATTAAAGTTTGCAATATTTTAAACTCTCAATAATTAAACCCTAATCGGCAAAAACCAAACATTACCAAAAAGTGCATCTTTTTGAACAGAAGTGTATATGGGAGATAATTTATTCAAATACTAGTTTATTTATCATGAATTAATATGATTTTTCCAGAATTTATTTCATTAGTTTAGACCCCTTAAAAATTCAAACAAGTTTCAGCCTGCGTCCTTTTTGTTGAATTTCGGTGAGCAAACCATTTTGAATTTTTTTGTGAAACTTTCGAAAATGGAACCTAGGTAGTCTGGGCTAGCTACACAAAAATCTCCATATTTTTAACACTAGTTTTACTTGCTCTATTTGATTTGTAAAGTGAGAGGAAGAGAAAAATCCAGAAAATCCCTCAAAAACAGTGTTCACCAGTTTTTCTACCTAAACCTCTCTGGTTTTCCTAAACCTCCACGCCCTGGACCCACCTGGCAGTGCCCCTGGCTCGCCCAGCCCTCTGTCCAGCCATCCCATGAAGCAGAGAGCTCCCCAGCCTAGTTGCAGCTCGGCCGATGCGTGTGCCCCTGCATGCCAGCGTGTCCAGCCCCTCCTCTCGCCCTATATCTCCCTCAGCTGCATCGACCGACCACCATTTGTGCCCTAGAGTGCAGAACACTGAGAGGGAGAGACTACCTCGACCAGCTCGTCATCGATCCCGTCGCTAGCCGAAGGAAAACCGCCGTCGCTGTCGAACTTTCCTCCGGTGAAGTCTTCTTTTTGTCCACATTCCAAGCTTCCCTCCGCATGCCATAGCTCCTGACCTGGTCGTGTCTCCTATTTCACAGCCAATCCCCGGGAACGCGAGCTTTGCCATTACTGTTTGTGGCCGCGCTCCAGCGCCGCCGTCGGCGTCGCCTCGCCGTTCCGGACAGTACAGCAGGTCTTCGCCTGAGCCACCGCACCACGAACATTGCCCCGACCCTAGGAGCAGAACGCCCCAAGAAATCGCAAGAGTCATCAACCGAGCGCAGAGATCGACCGTCGTCTTCTTCGTCTCCGGCCAGCCCTCCGTCGAGCCGTTCCCGTCCAACCGGTGAGCCGTTCGTCAATTCTTTGTGTTGGTAGCACCCTAGGGTGGCACTTAACCTTCTGCATGTGTTGTCTCCACCGCGCACGCAGCCGATCGAGCCAGCCACTGTGAACCCGAAGGTTTTGCCGCCGCCGGGAGTACTCGACCGTCGTCGGGACTTGCGCGTGCTCGCCCAACCTATCCTGAAGCACAGTGAGTCTCCTGAGGACCCCTAACACCCGTTCCATGCATTTCCCAGCTCGGTTTGTGGTTGCTTTGGCACATCCACGTGCGACCCGAACGCAGCCGCCGCTCGAGCTCGCCGCCGGCGAGCTACGGTCCATCACCGGCGATTTCGCGAACACCGTTAGGTTCACAGGGAGCTCGGCTACACTTTCCCTTTTGGCTGTAACGCCAGCCGAGCCGCCGTTCGCCGTCGGCGGCCCAGCCATCCTGCGCCTCCCCTGCTCTGTGCCGCCAACAGGTGGGCCCGAGCTGGGGATAAATAAGAAAAGAAAAGAAAACGATGAACTGAATTATTTTCCAACAGAAAAATGGTTAAACTTTGTAAATCCATAACTTTTTCATTTTAACTCCTTTTTGAGTGAAACAAATTTTGTTAGTTCTGTAAATTTGTGAAATTTAATACTGTAAAATAAAATAGAATGACTTCTGTACAGAAAATGTCTATAAAATAATGTGAAGCAAAAATACCTTATTTTGTGCCTAGGAACTTGGAATATTTCTAGGAAAACCTTTATAACTCCTTTTGAGGTGAACCAAATTTCTATGGATTCATAAAAATGTTCTCTTTAATGTTATAAAATAAAAAGTGAGAACTTATGTGTAGGATTTCTTCTCTAAAAATGGAAATATCTTTTATATACCTCTTTATAACCTAGAAGTTTATAAATTTCTAGAAAATTCATCCTAACTGCTAAAAATATGAAACCACTTTTGTTTAACTCAGAAAATTGTAAATTTTACTGTGGATAAATTGTTTTTGACAAAACTATCTCCTAAAATAGGCCTCAGTGATTTCTAACTTTCCTTTTTGATAAACTTGTAAAATTCACAACTAAATCATTTTAAATCAAAATCCAGTGAACCAAATTTTGTTGGAACCAGTAGGTTATGCTCTTTTATATAAAAATGCATGCCTTCTTGATATCTTAATAGAAAATGTTAGTCAAATATAACAACTTAAGTTTACAATATAAATAATTACAAAACTGCCATTTTCAGCCTTTTTATCTTGTTATTTTTGTAACTCATAAACCGTAAAAGATTTTGAAATGATTCTTTCACTAAAATTCACTTTAGAATGTGGCCTACCTACTGTATTTATCTCAGAATTTATTGATCATTTTTGCATAGGCATATTTAATTGACTCTTATTTGCATATTCGCTTTTTATCGGTAGATTCGGACAACTCGAAGTATGTGGAACAAGAACCTGAGGTTGAGTGTGACTTCATACAGCAGCAAGGCAAGCATCTAAGCATATTAAATCTATGTCTTCTATAAATTTATTTGTTTGCGAAAATAATATCTATATGCATGCTTCAGTTTATTTAAAATGGGAAAACGGGTAGAGTCAATATTGCCCAATTGTATGTATTTCTATTCCTTGGTTGTTGATTCCATGTTTATACCTTGTCACCCCTGGTTAAGGACTTTGGGATACTTTTATTTTACTAAATGCTTAGCCATGCTTAGTTCTAAACTTAGAACAATCCGATAGATGGAGCTATCGGTTCAAAACTAGTTTAATATGAATGGATGGGTTAAAATCTGAAAAGAATAACTTTTGATTTATAATTGAGAATATGTTTGACTTGGACAGATGATAGGGCGATGACGGGATGGTGTTTTTCCGATGCATGTAGCTCCTTCTGGGTCATTAAGGACCAAACATGTTGACGTCTATTCAAGCACCCTACGTACTTCCACACGCCGGAAATGGGACAGCTTGACTCAGTAGCACGGGAGGCTGTGGCCATCTACGCCCGTCCGTTAGTCGTAAGGATGGTTTTTCCTTTGGAGGGCCTCGAGCGCGTCTGGTTTTGGCCAAAGGTGCCTCCCGCGACGGTGAGCCCACCTTAGTTACCACGCACGCACATGACTAAGTCGTCGGGGGCCCAGACGTGGTTTAGGTGGTTGGAGCTAAGCGTGGGAAAGGTTATGTTGTGACCTCTAGTCCGCACTCAATGTGTAGAGTGTGGTTACCGACGGGTACGGATCAAACTAGAGTGTAGCCGTTTGGCTTCTATCACATCGTGTGGGTAAAGATGTACACCTCTGATCAGAATAAAAACTATTCGAATAGCCGTGTCCACGGTTACAGACGACCACTAGATGTGTTCCTCAGTCATGTTAGCATCAAACTTGGGATATGTGGTTGTGGGATTATATGGTTATATCATGACTTAAGATAGCTATGGATGGATGGGTTTATATGAGAGACTTTGGTATTAAATATGGCTTGGTTTTAGCCATGAAAGATGATATGCTTGTGTAGCAAATTTATTTGGGCAATGGTGGCCCATTGTTGATGTTGGAGCATGGGATTGTGCTCAGTTTCACCTCTTTTTTTTCAGAACATATTACTTGTTGTCCTGAAATTTCAGATTGCTATTGTTTCGCAAACGCTTATAGTTTCAAGTTATTATTTTGCTCAATAAACTTAGCTTTATGCAAAACCAGATCAACATAGCCAGATTCCTTGATGTACAGACCAGCATTACTCCTTTGTACTACTAATATTGTGTAAGTCTAGTTGAGTACCATTCGTACTCACGCTGCTTATTTTTCAGGTGAGGATAACGATGACGTTGATGTGGTCTACTATTATCCCGCCAAGGGTGGTGAGGATAATGTGTGAAAGTGCATCTAGACCCCTAAGTGGGTTTTGGCGAGTTGAATGACAAAACGATTAAAGGACTAACTTGTTTGCTAAGTGTTGAGCAGGGATTTATTCTTATGATTATATTGTGATATTATTGGCTCATAAGAATATGCATTGTTGATGGTCTCATGTTTGGAAAGCATTGGACAAATCATAATACATGGATTTTATTGGGTCTTTATTGTTGATGTGAAGCAAAGCTTAGCTTAAAGTCGACGAGAGTGTCTGAAGATGTCAAGCAAAGGGACAAGTAACGAGGGACTAAGCAAGGGGCAACCAAGTGATGACTTGGGACTAGTAACCCATGCTAGGGTGAAGTGAACGTGTGCTTGGAGTACACCTCGAGTCTTATCTAGCGAAGCAATGCAAAGCATCGAATCTTTGTTGGATCATTTGATGAAGTGGCTTATAGATGGATGATGGTATGTCAATCATATTTGTTGAAAGGTCCTAAGTCACTAGCTTAAGATGGATATGCTCAGTGGTTGTTTAATGTTGAAAGACCTCAAGTTGAGAATGATCAAGTATTGGCATGTTGAAGACATACAAGCTCAAGTGGATGAAATATTGTAAATGTTTAATCTTGAGTATAGGAATGCCGTACTATCAAGAGGGATGCAACATTGACTGCATGGAAACACCAAAAGTGCTCATAGGTCAACCCATGTGAGAGAGCCTTGAGAGTTAACTTGAGTGTGCTGACCAGAGCAAAACAGGTCTGGCCGGTTTTGCAAACCGGCCTGGCCAGTTTTCTCTGAGTCAGCTCTAACGGCTAGTTGGTTTGACAAACCGGCCTAGCCGGTTTTGGAAACCGGCCTGACCGGTTTTCCCCTGATAGTAATGGCTAGTTTTTGGTGAGTGGGTATTTATACCCTTTGACCCTCTCCTTTGAGGGCTGCTGGTTGATTCTGGTTCTTGCATATTCTAAAGGGTTGCTAACACTAGCAAGGCTCTCCCCAACCTCTCTTTGTGAGATAGGCTTGATTTGGTTAAAATCTTTGAGTTGGGTTGAGAGAGAGTTTGTATGTGAGCTTTAGAGAGCAATCCATAGTCTTGAGCACTTGAAGGTGAAGTCTCGCAGCTCGAGAAGCATTTGTTACTCTTGGAGGTAAAGCCTCCTAGACGACTAGGCGTTGTCGGTGAGCTCCTAAGTTTGTGGTGAGCCACGGATCGTTTGTGCAGGTTTGATCTTGTCTCCGGAAGGGAAAAGATCGTCTTAGTGGAATCGGGGACATAGCTTGACCTTGGGGTCACGAAAAGCTTCCTCAACGG
The DNA here is from genome assembly GCA_003991445.1 of Oryza meyeriana var. granulata. Taxonomy (NCBI): domain Eukaryota; kingdom Viridiplantae; phylum Streptophyta; class Magnoliopsida; order Poales; family Poaceae; genus Oryza; species Oryza meyeriana. The sequence goes on from RYFJ01002116.1 coordinate 445,351, forward strand.
AGACGTAGGGTTCACGGTGGTGAATCCGAACTTCGGTAAACAAACCCCTTGTGTCTCCACTGCGGTTTGTCTCACATTTGATCTCTAGCACATTTACTTTGCTTCCGCTTGATCTACTTTGGTGTGCTTGTATTGTGTGCAGGGACTAAGTGAACCTGCTGTGCTACATCAGCAAAGGCACATCTTCAAGTTTGGTTTGTGCTAGAACCCATCAAGGGGGTGTATTTTACTTGTGTAGATTCTGCAGCAGGAAAACCGGCCTGACCTATTTGAGAAACCGGCCTGGCCGGTTTTGAGCCTTCTCTCTAAAACCGGCCTGACCTGTTTGGGAAACCGGCCTGGCCGGTTTTGGTACTGACTTTAGATTAAGTTTTGATAATTGCAGAATTTGCCTATTCACCCCCCCCCCCTCTAGGTGACATCTCGGTCCTTTCAATGTGTAGTTGGAGTTAAGCTCTATCCCCAGTCGGTTGCCTTGTGGTTTGGTATGGCACCACTGGTTTTTATCCTTGATGTTTATATTTTCCGCTGCTATCTTTTATGCTACTTTGTGATGAATTAGGGTGTGAACCCTCTATGCACTATATATAACACTGCTGCATTTTTATCCATCTTTAGAGTATTTGTGATGTTTATCAATTGCTAAGATGAACATATGGGACTAGAGCTTTCCTGGGCTAGTCACACATTAGTAAGAATTTAGAAATGATGAGATGCATGGATGTTGATTCGATTGTAGACCATGTCCCCAGAAGTGTGTATCGTGTTTGGTCGCTACCTTCGTGTGGTTTGACGGGCACACTTCGCCGCTTCGGACTGGTGAATCAACTCTCCAAATATCTCTTTATTTCTGAATTCGGCGCGTTGGATTTGTATTGTGAATGGATAAAGATTATGGCAAGGCTGCGATGAGGATGGATGGTTACCGCAATTATTCGGTTTTTATTCGAGACCCCATCCATCTAGATATTTCGCGTTGTCGTAATAATTACTCTCCACAATGCATTTCTGGGGTGCCCACACCGTACATTCCCTGTAACACCCTAAAATTATCCCATATAAAAATAATAGTGAAAAAGGAATTTTAGAAATCAATTTAAAATCCTCAACGAGTGTTAATAAATAAAAACAAAGAAAAATCTATAGCAAAATGGGCATGGAAATAATTTTATAAAATTCTTTGCTTAATCATCTATTTACTGAAATTTTCGGGATTTATTTGATTAAGGGAGGTATTTTTGGTGAATTAAATTGAGTCACAGCATTTAAAACAAAAGAAAAAGGAATTAAAATCCCCTCTCTTGTTCCTGGGCCGCTTTTGGCCCAACATTGTGCACTTAACCTCTCCTCACGCACGTGCTGGCCCACGGCCTGCCAACGCCCGCGCCTCTCTGCAGCCACCGACAGGTGGGCCCCGCATATTGGGATCGTCTCCGACCTTGGGTCGGAGAGCTCCTGTTCAGCCCGACACCACCGCCGCGAGATCCACTCCAGTCCGCTCGCACCGGTCGAGTTTCCTTCCAATCGGTTGAGGGGTTTTGATCCCCTAGACCTCCTCTCTCATTTTCCCCGAGTATCGCGGCGAGAAACCAAAGGAATCGACGTCGACATGGACTCGGGAAGCATCGGGACTCCGAGTGTTGACCTAATCCGCTGCCGCCATCATATCCAAGCCGGTCTCCGCCCTTCTCCGCCTTAAATAGCAGACCTGCGACCTCTTAGAGCTATCCCGTGCACAAGTTGGAGCCCTAGCTAGCCCTAGCCGACTCCCCGCACCCCGAGCTCGCTCCGCCGCAGCCGCCGAGCCCCGGTCGCGTTTCGCCGCCGCCTCTGTGAGTTTTGTCGAAGTACAAAGAAGCTTGGCCGCCATCTTTGGACCGCCGGAGGCCACTGGAACCTCGCCGTCACTGAGCACCCGAAGACCACCGCCGCCAAAACCTCGTCGCTGTCCGCTCTCGTCGCCAATCCCAGTCGTTCAGTACTCGGTAAGCATCACCGCGATCCCCTCTATCTGTTCCGGTACTCGGCGCACGTCGTCCTGCCGCCGATCGTCGGTGACTATCGGTTCCCGTGCCACCGCCGCTGCCGTCGCCGGTGCCGACTTAGTTGCCGACATGGCCTCCGAGTAGGCGCCAGTTCGGATCCAGTCGGATCTAATCCGAGTCGTCGGTTATCCGATCTATCCTAGCCGTCCGATCCACCCTAGTTAGATCACTGCCCTCCGATCTAACCTAGACTGTGGATTCAATTTGGGTCATCCGATCCGACCCTCTTTAGATCCAAGCCGTTGGATGAGTTCATAGACCCCTATGGACTCGGTCTACTATGGACCGGCACCCCTTCCTTTCGCCGATAGTGGGCCCCACTTGTCAGCCGCCGGCCCATTCCCCTTTCTCTCTCTAATGACACAATAATCCTTTTTCCCGAATTAAATTAATTCCTAAATGATGCAATAAATCAGTTTAATTCTTTTAAAAGCTTTTAAAAGGGTTTTAACTTCTAAAATTCATAACTAATTCATCCGAACTCCCTTTGGGGTGATTCATCTTGCAAAATTCTTTAAAAATCAAGATCTACCCATTAAAAATATAATATTGTAATGTTCATGTGTGTTGATGTACTGTTTTGCTCGTTTTTGTTATTTGCCTTTAGCCGCCGACGTTCAGAAAGAGCCGCAATTTCTCGAGGAGAATTCTAAGGCTTCAAGGAGCAGCAAGGCAAGTCACACAGATTCCTTCACCCCTTTGAGCACATTGTTCCTATGTTTAAAGCTATGTTTCCCTTTAACTCTGCATTTATTTTGGAATGTCATTGGGACAGGAAAACTCTAACCTTTATTTATGGCCCTTTGATTTGATTACTTGACATTGTACCTATGGGCTAATTTTGACTAGCTAGCTTTATTTACTGGTTAGCTAGAATAACTCTAGGACCCTGCTTAGCTATGCCAGCAAATTATAGAATAACTTCTGCGCTGTAACAGTAATTTCCATACTATTATGCAGTCACATGAAATGATAATCCATTTACGACTGTGGTCGTACGAGGATAATTTAATGGTCCACTAAAACCTGATTAAAAGGTGGGTTGAAAGCACCAGGGTTGTGAATGTTGCTAGCGGTGCTCGTGACAATTAAGGACCAGTTCGCAAACTACTTGTTGCGAAGCAACAATCGTGCTAACCATAAGCTAGAATGGGATAGCAGGAGTTTGAAGCATGCTGAGTTCAATAGGAGGCACCAGGACGTGTTTGTGGTTGATATAAGTCCACACATGGTAGTGACAATAAGACCATGCTTCGGGCGTCGGACCGTCTCGTGGGAAGGTACTTGATCACCCCTACCGGAGACCAGAGGTTCGGTAGGAGGCTCTCCTATTGTGCGAGTAACATGGATAATCCTATCACAATTCCTTTCCAAGGTACCATAGTGGTATTAAGGCGCACAGTAATGTGTTGTGAAGTTGTATCTTGTGGGTAAATTGGTACACCTCTGGCCAGAGTAAAGTATTCGAATAGCCGTGCCCACGGTTAAGGGTGAGCCTAGCAATGTTTTCTGTTATTAGTCCCACACTATATAAATTTGATGGTCGAACAGTGGAATATGTTTAGCTCCAGGTTGGAGTGGTTGGGCCTATACCGTTTTGGTGAGCAGTATAGTGTTGACTAATATTGTTTAATAACTAATGCTTTATTACCTTCTTAAATGTTTTATTAAATGCTTTTATGCAAATTGAGCCATATTATGCCATCCTTTGTTATCCTGTGCACTTGTATATTTGCTGTGTGGCTTGCGGAGTATTTCATGTACTCACCTTGCAATCAACAATCATCATTCAGAAGAATACTACAGCGAGGAGGACTACTTGGAGGATTAAGCGGGAGTCCCGGTCAAGCTCGTGGAGTGGGTTTCGTCACGCTATCTTAGTTATTTATCGTTGTTAGACATTTTATTATTTTATGAGGTACCATTCATCTCTGTAATAAATACTTCCGATATGTAAACAATTACTTTGATTATCAACTATGTCATGTGTGTCTCAGTTGATTTCTGAACGAGGATTTTCACACAATAAAACTCCAGAATTTTGGATGGAAATTCTGGGTGTGACATCCCCCCTCTTCCTCAATGCCACCCCAGGCACCACCGCTCACGTGCGTCCTCGCCCAGCCACTGTCTGCCACCATCACATGCCTGCCGCCCATGCCTATAAAAGGGGCAAGCACACCCCGGCCATTTTTCCCCACCATCAAGCTGCTCCGCCCCACCACCTCGTTGTCCTGAAGTCGGAGCGAGGAGGAGAAGCGCAACTCGACACTTCACCGACGAGCTCAACGCTGCCCCCGACGCCACCGGTCCACTGTCACCTAGGTGAGTTCCCGCCTCCCCTCTTCTCCCCCGCATGCCCCGCCACCGACTCCCTTCCCCAATTTAACCGACTGCTGAAGGAATTGGATCCCCGCCGCCGATCCCCTTCACCCCGCCACCGATTTCCTCACCCTTCCCCAAATCTGCCGCCGCGCCGGGACAATTGGCCTTCCCCGCGTGCACCGCCACCATCCGCCACTGAGCACCAGAGCTCAGATGGCCCTCCCTGAGGCCACTACCAACCTCCTGTGCCGCCACCGCCGAAGCCCGCTCTGCCTCACCCGGCATAGCAAGACGAGGAGGGCGATGGGAAGGGGAATAAATTTTCCCCCGGTCTCTGACATGTGGGCCCACTCCTTAATCCCCTGCATTATGAACTAATGCAGATCATTACCTTAATGACCCCCTTAACATATCTCTATGACATGTGGGCCACGGTCATTAGTAAAATTTAATTAAAAACATGGTTATGGTCCTGAGCCAGTGACATGTGGGCCCCCTGGCTTAAAAATACTTGATTTACACCCTAACAAGGCTCTGTGACACAGACATGTGTGCCCTGGGCCTTGGACAGGTCAAGTTAACCGAGTCTACCTTGACCCGGCCCCACTTGTCAGTGACACAGGGGTTTTCTTTATAAAATCAATCCCTTGGAATTTTATATTGAAGTAGTTCCCACCTATTAGAGAGAGAGACAAAAGGGATTTTCTTAAAGAAAAATAATTCAAGATTTTCCAAAAGTAACTTTTTGTAATTAATTTAAATTGATTCAAATTTGAATCTTCAAAAGCTGATAACTTCCTCATACTGACTCCAAATCAAGTGAAACTTTCACCAAAATTTATCTAAAATCAAGATCTACCCAATGACACTGGTTTGGTATTTTCCTATTTTCTTTATAATTTTTCCTATTAATTAATGTTTAGAGCACGAGTTTAAATAGTCATTTCACCAAACTAGAGTACATTTGTGACGACGAACCTATTGACACCAAGGAGGAAGTTGTCGTGACCGAGCAAGGCAAGTCACCATGCCCTCCTCCTTGAACATTTTGTACCTAATGCGAAAATATTTTCTTTACAAATAAATTGCATGCTATATTAAAATTGAGTACCTAAATTCCGCTTAAGCTTGTATTGATATTGATGCCATGTTCCTTGATGTCGTATGCTATTTGTACCCTTAAGTCAACTATTGACAATGCTTAGTGTTGTTTACTAGACTGCTCATATACATATGATAATGGTTGGGATAGGGATGGTCGTTCCGGGTATGGAGCGATCGTCTTTCATGCGAGTGGGGACATGAAATGTCACTTGCGAGACACATGTAAAACCGTTTGTGAAAACCAAAACTAAAGGATAAAATCATTTTCGACCAAGGCGGCACGAATTGATTTGGGTGGCTCCTGGAAAAGGCTAGTGCCGACCCTGGTCAATTAAGGACCGAGTCAAGAAAACAGACGAGGAATGAACATAGTACGACCGCATTTCTCGTATAGGCATAGACCTAGTGGACTAAGTGATTCTAGTAGGGTGGCACCTTAGTCATGGCCGGTTCTAATCACTGTGGTGCGTTGTGTTGGAAGAAAGAGGATAGATTGCGGTTTAATGGGCATGTCGGATAAAATGAACCTTTTCTTCCCTCTCCTTGATACCTCTATATTCAAGACTCCTCACACTACTGGTAAGATAGGATTGAGTGACAGAGGGTGCATGGGGGCTCATAATCTTTGGAGTGTGTGCCGCAATGCTAGGAGATCTGAAAAACTAGGCCGTGGCAAGTCTTATGTGTTGGGTGCACCATGGATTACGGGTAAAGCATACATCCACTGTAGTGTGAGCAAAACTAATCTATTCGAATAGTCGTGCTCGTGGTTATAAGAGTACCAGGACTTGTTCTAGTCTTGAGCAGACTCTGAATCTTCAAATTTGTTTAGGATGGTGAGGGATGGATATGGTAAATTACCTAGAATGCGGGAAAGTGGTTTTGGACAATTATTGGAGAAATGGACATGAAGATAAACCAAACCAAGTGGAGCTTGGCAAGGTGAACATAACCCTCATGATCGGTCAAACTACTCAACAATGACGAAAGTGTTTAATAAAATGGCTAGGTGATAGGATTGTGGGTAATCCCTTTTTTAATGACCAAGTGTTGTAAGACTTTATGACGATAAATACAATGGTACCAATTATGTTATGTATGTACCAAGCTATTGATATAGGGATTTGGTGCTTAATACATAAGAGATTTCCGGTCTTCAAAACTAGGCACCGACATCTAGATCCTAGATCCACGCTGAATTTAAAGTTTATAAATTAAATTACAGTGGTTTAAAATTCTATATTTCATTTAAAATATAAATAAAATGATTCATCTAAATGTTAACTGTGTAATCATATATCCAGATATTTTTTTGAGCTGGAACTGCGCCAGACAGGGTGTTAATATATGAACTTCCATTTCTACGATAATTCAGGAGTTGAAGCCATGTATGCTAAGTTGGGCCTTAATAAACCTTAGTCTTGAAATTGGCTCTTCGTAGCTATTTTTGGGCTAAATTATTCTCTTGGGCCTATTTTCTCCGGCCATGAGCAACGGCGGCGCCGTTGAGCGCCACGACCGCCGACTCGACGTGGTCCAGCAGGTACCCGAAGATCTTCTTCCTCAGCCGCTCTACCGCCTCCGACGACCGCACCCCGGCCGCCGCGGCCTCCTCCAGCCAGTCGTTCACCCGCTTCAGCTGCCCCAGTGTCCCGGCTGCGTCGGCGTCGATCAGCCGCTCCACGTGCCCGAGAAACCACCCGCATGTCTCCTCCCCGACCTCCCTCGCCGCCGCCCCCAGCCACGTCGCCGTCCTCCCAGCCGCCGTGGGCTCCTTCCCGACCGCGGTCACCTGCTGCGCCGTCGGGGAGACGGCGGCGGGGGCTGACGCGGAGTAGAGGGAGAAGTGGCCGAGGTCGGCGCTGACCGCCGCGCGGAGCCAGTCCTCGGCGTGGCCGGCACTGAGAGAGGAGGCGGCGGCGGCGGCGGACCGGGCCAGCTTGGCTTGCAGGGTGAGGAACTCGTCGACGGTCTGCTGCGGCGACTGCTCCGCCGCGACGGCGGCCAAGTCGGCAAATGCACTGCATCATACAGAGTCAGAGAAACCTCATCAGATCAGAATGCCATCCGATTGATAAAAGGCAACTCAGGCTTTTACAAACTTGGAATGCAAAAGAATTTTCGGGACCGGAATTTCGAAATTGTAGAAAAAGTGTTAGAAATTTTGGGAAAAGTACAGAAATTCGAACGGACAATTTTGAAATTTGAACAGATTTTTGCTGATTTTGAAATTTTCTCAACTCAAACAAATTCGATTTTTTTGCTAGAGGTACACCCGGTAGATGCAAAACTTACGGAAATTTTGAGCTGAAATTGTGAAACATGCTTCGACATTATTTTCAAACCAAGCAATTGGTTTGTATAAGAAGAAGTATCAGGACAAAGTGCACTTTTTTTTTCAAGTTTTGAAAGGTAAGATCAAAAGCAGTATATATAACTTGTTGAGAATTCTGACGTTGTGATCATAATAAAAGAAGAGCATTACTTACCGCAGACACCGAAGCAAAATCTCTGCAGAAGAAGCTTCTTGCAAGGCCTCAACAGCAGCAACCTCTGCAGCATCCCTGTAAGTCATGACTTCCTGCATATCATCCACGGATCAAATTTCCAAACATTTTACCTAAAACTTGTACCTGAATTCTCATGCGCAACTGTTGCAAAGTACATGTATCCACATCGCATTGCGCAAATCGAAAACCAATTCAGTTTCTGAATGAACTATGTTATACATATACCAGTCCGATGCTTTGGAGATCTGGTGGAAGTGACTCCCAGGAGGCGCCCATCGTCGCCGGCGTCGTCTTTCTAGGAGGAGATGCCCTGACCATGTTGTTCAGTGACACACTGCTGGGGGCCTTTTCAGTAGTCTTCCTTGCAGCAGTGCTGGAGCTTCTCTCCATGGAAACATCATCTGCTTTTGGAGGTGAACCTGAATTTGCCATGGTCTTGGAAGTGATCTTGATTTTGCTCTCCCTCTTTTGCTGTTGTTTCTCCTGATCTGTTGGTGTTCTTCTTGGAACCTGAATATGTTGTTAAACAGAAGTGTTATTTTCAGTTGCTATTGCAATATCAATCTGCCTTCAGAAATATTGTGGCCATCACAGTTGTGTCAATATATGACTTGGTAATATATCTTTTGAAACTGATTGAATTCTGAACTTTGGCATCTGGAGAAGAAAGGCAGAAAGCACAGAGCATTATTTGGAGAACATAATGAGTTTCAGCATTTTATTGTAAGGGTGAATGTATATTATCTTCTTGTTTGAGTGCAATCTTATCATAGATGGGAAAAAAATAATGCTTCACCGACAGGTGAAATTAAGCAGAGACAAACTTGCTGTTGTGGCCTAATGACAGTAGAAAAGGCAGAGATTTGGCACAGAACCATGAAATCTTATTAGGTACACCTAATTCCTTTTATGTTTCACTCAAAGGGAATCACTCAATCAGTAAAGACGAATCACCCCATTATAAGAATCATAAAAATTTGCCTGTTTTGAAACTTTATGACTGCATGCTCTGAATGGAGAAATCAGTTGTGGTGTCCATGTCAGCCCAAGGTTACATGAATGCGTCACCAGTCACCACTAGCCAATATCACCGATGACTGATGAATCAGAACACAGTAATTAAGATGCAAAATGTATTTTCTGAATATCAGATAGATGACTTGTTACCGAACACTTGTCATGGGAACAGATGACTGATAAGAAAGATTGATTCTAATCCAGGGTGTTCCCTTATGCACATTTCTTTTAAAAATGCAAAGCAGATGGCTATAAAAAAATTCTGAGAAAATTTAATAATGTAGAATACAGTATCATCTATCACTCACCAAAATTCAAGTTCAAACCTTATATGCACATTGAGAAACTAAGTGATACTACTGGATTTATCTTTTTTGTTCCTCGATGTGTGAGTTGCTTTTAGAATTGAAATAATATTGTGGAGTATTATATAATTGCTGAAAAATATTTTGAGAACTTTTCGTAACTATGTGTGTGGTATTTGGAGAAATGGATAGACGTCGTTTCCTGAATGATAAGCGCTCAAATTCATGAAAAGCAGCTAATTTACTCGCAGTACTGTTTCATTTAGATTGAACCACGTACATGTGTTAACCAAATGAATGCACTGAGTTTATTATAATCTCACATGGATTGCGCTGAATGAAATGACAAAATATTTTTAGACATCATATGGAAATACCTACAACTGAAATTTTAGCGTTCTCATCATATACACCACAATATTAAGAGAGAATATAAAACCGCCTTTCACCGTAGGGGAAAAAACTAATGAATTAGTCTTAAGACAATTGCATGCTAGGTAGAAATATACTTCCTCCATTTTATATTGTAAGATGTTTTGAATTTTTTCTAGTTCAAACTACTATAAATTTGACCAAGTTTATAGAAAATCATATAACCATTTTCAATACAAAACAAATATACTATAAAAATATATTAAATGTTGGATTTAATAAAACCAATTTAACGTTATAAATGTTACTATGTTTTTTTATAAACTTAGTCGGACTTTAAAAAGTTTGTCTTAGAAATAAGTAAAACGTTTTATAAGATGAAAGAGAGGGAGTAAATGGTTTCCATTGACAGCAAAGAAATTTCAGGCCGTCAAAAATCACTGCAAATTAAAACTCACCGAGCTACTCCGAACTTGAGCCTTCACCTCGCCAACGGCGATGGTATCACCCGCCCGGTGATGACCACCGCTGTCCTTCTCCTCCACATCGCCGCCACCGGGGCCACCTGTTCCCCATCCCCAGCTCCGCCTCAACCCCTTCGGTCCCAACTCCGGCGAGCCACCATGCAGGCTCCTCCCACTCCCAGTGGATGGCCTCGCCCTGGGCCCTGAAACGGAAGACGGCCGTGCAGTCGCCGGCCTCGCCGCCCCAACACCTGCCTGGTGCGACGGCGACGACGACACCACGCGCGAAGAACCAGCTCTCCTCGTCACCGACGAGGAGGACAGTGTAGTAGGAGTAGGTGCGAACCTCACCGTGGCTGTCCTCCTGCCTGTACTGCCGGTCTCCCTGTCCAGCTCGCTGCTGCTCCGGAGAGAAGACGACGACATGTTGAGAGAAGATGACATCTTCTTGACGTCTATCGTCGTCTCCAGCCGCCTCAGTGCCGGCTTCTTGGGTTTCTCCATGGATGGATGCCAAATTGTGACGGTTAAGTGCTGAAGATTGCTGAATATTTTTGGTGGCAGAGATTAGCTGTGCCGGCTACTAGCTAGCTCTGTCTCTCTCTCTCAGTATATCTTTGTCATCTAACAATATTGAGATATATAGAAGTAGAATATGGATACCTTAATTGGTTAGTGGTGGAGCAATACTTGTAAACAAGTGTCTCTATAGGAGGTGGATTTTTGTCCTCGAGGGGACTTTGTGCATGTCACCTAAAAATCATCAAAAATTTTAAATTTTTTTTGACAAGATATATCAATAGGTGATATACCTCCACAAACATATAAGTTCAAATTTATATCTTTGTGTAGTGATATATCATATATTCTCTATATCTTGTTAAATTTTTTGATGACTTTTTGGATTACAGGTAAAAAACAAGGGGATATCCCCTCGAGAAAAAAAATACTTTCCATATGTATATATACCATTGTTAGCAACTTGGAAATGGCTGTGCGAACTCAGAGGCGCTGGAACGTCGATGATGCGACGATTTTGTGTTGATTAGCCACCCAATCGGGCGAGATTATAAGATGATATATATAGAAGGAGATTGCTAGTGGCTATCCCTACAATATAGGAAACAAATCTACTAATTCTATCCATAACCAACCGGATCTATCTCTTTCTATATTTGTTACAAGTTTCTATCTCAATATATCTAACATTCCCCCTTAATCTGAACTCGCAAGATTTAGATTGTTTTTGAACATCTCCATTTGCCGAACAAGAAGTGGCTTTGTTAGCCCATCTGCTACTTGATCTTTAGAAGAAACAAACTCAACCTCTAGTAGCTTGTGCGCTACTCTTTCTCGTACAAAATGATAATCTACATCAATGTGTTTAGTACAAGCATGAAACACAGGATTAGCAGATAAATACTTAGCTCCAATGTTGTCACACCAAACTTTCGCTGCTCTTGGTGCTTGAATACCAAGCTCTTGCAATGACATCTATATCCACATAATTTCTGCAGAAGCATTAGCAAGAGCCTTATATTCTGCTTCTGTACTTGATCTAGAAACAGTGGCTTGTTTTCTTGCACTCCAAGAGACAAGGTTAGATCCTAAAAACACAACAAAGCCTCCAGTTGACCGACAATCATCTGAACATCCAGCCCAATTAGCATCAGTAAAAGCACTGACAAGAAGAGAAGGAGACTTATTGATTTTAAGCCCAAGCTTAAGTGATCCTTTCAAGTATCTGATAATTCTTTTCACAGCTGCCCAATGAACTGTTGTAGGAGAATGGAGGTACTGACAAACCTTGTTAACTGCCAAACAAATGTCTAGCCTGGTTAGTGTTAAATACTATAGTGCTCCCACAACACTTCTGTACTGTCTAGCATCATTAGGACCAAGCGGTACTCCTTCATGAACTAAAAGTTTTTCAGTGACAGACAAGGGTGTGCTAACAGGTTTGCATGTATGCATTCCAACTCTTCTGATCACATCTGATGCATATTTTTCTTGTATTAAAATTATACCACCAGAGACCTTATTGATCTCAATTCCAAGGAAATAATGAAGAACTCCAAGATCCTTTAAGGCAAATTCCTTATTAAGATCCTGCAGTAGAGCTGACGTTGCATTCTGCATAGAGCTGGCTACAATTATGTCATCCACATAAATAAGAACAAACATAGTAACACCTCCCTTACTGTAGGAGAACAAAGACATGCCAGCCTTGGAGGACTTAAAGCCTAACTCATGCAATTTATTGCTCAACTTTGAATACCACGCTCTCGGCGCTTGTTTGAGTCCATACAAAGCCTTGTCTAACTTGCAAATATAATGAGGTGAAGAAGGATCTTCATACTCTTGCGGTTGTTTCATATATACCTCCTCTTCAAGAACTCCATGGAGAAAAGCATTTTGAACATCAAGTTGACGTAAACTCCAACCTCTGGACACAACAATAGACAGGATAACTCTGATAGTAGCAGCCTTAACTACTGGACTAAAAGTATCTTCATAATCTATGTCATATCGTTGCTTAAAACCTTTTGCAACTAGCCTGGCTTTATAACTATCCAAACTCCCATCAGATTTCCTTTTAATCTTATACACTCATTTACAGTCAATAACATTAGTACCTTTCTTTGGAGGAACTAAGTGCCAGGTCTTATTTCGCATTAGTGCCATATACTTTGCATCCATAGCGCCTTTCCAATTTTTATTATTTAATGCTTCACATAAGTTTTGAGGTTCACCAAACGACCATACCTAACTGTTCCATCAGTATATACCTTTGCCTTCCTAATGCCACTCTACAGACGTGTTCTCGGGCGTACTTTTGGTGTATGCACAAGAGATTCATCAGCCGCAAACAATCCCCTGGGTGCTCCAACTGTCCCATCTGCTGTGTGCCTGATCGCCATCATGAGGTGAGGACATGTCATGCACCGGCTGGTGGAGCAGAGAGGCAGGAGAGGTAGATGGCGCAGGCTCAACTGTTGTTGGTGACGTGGCAAGGTCTAGATGGTTGGACTCCGGCAGCTGCTCAGCATGTGTAGGCTGTATCTCCCTCATAGACTACGCCGGCTCTGGATCCAAGACCGGCGATGAGGATCCCGAGCCTGATTCGCCCGCCAAAACAGGTCTTGCGGGTGTACCCTGAAATTTGCACCAGAAATGTCCTCTTCTGCACAATCATCACTAGAACAATTATTATGATTAGGCGAAAAATTAAGCAAATGATCATTCTGTACTACTCCCCCATGATTAGATGGAACAAGATCAAAAGGAAGAAGAGAGATTTCTGCACGTAAGCGAGCTCCAGCATTTGGGTGTAACTCAGAGAAGGGAAAAACATTTTCATCAAAAATAACATCCCGAGAGACATAGACTCATCCAGAAGAGATATCAAGACACTTAAAACCTTTATGTAGGTGGATGAATCCAAGGAAAACACACTGCTTTGACCGGAATTGCAACTTATGAGTGTTATAGGGGTGAAGATTGGGCCAACAAGCACACCCAAATATAAAAGAGAGGAGTAATCCGGTTTTTGTTTAAACAGGGTTCTAGAGGAGTCTCAAACCAAATGACCTTATTAGGCAAGCGGTTGATGAGATAGGTTGCAGCAAGGAAGGCTTCATCCCAAAACTTGAGAGGCATGGATGCATGGGCTAAGAGGGCAAGGCTAGCTTCTACTATGTGACGATGCTTTCTTTCGACAGCACCATTTTGTTGGTGAGTGTGTGGGCAGGACACATGATGAGAGATACCCATTTTTTGAAAGAAGGAATGAAGCTTTTCATATTCTCCACCCCAGTTAGTTTGCATTGCCAGAATTTTGCGATCAAATTGTCTTTCAACGAGAATTTGGAACTCTTGAAACTTCTGGAAAACTTCGGATTTTTGTTTAAGAAGATAGAGCCAAGTAAATTTGCTATAATCATCAACAAAGTTAACATAATATTTTTCCTTCCAACAGAATTAGGGGCAGCACCCCAAACATCAGAATGAACAAGTTCCAAAGGATAGTGAGATATACTCGATGATCTATGATAAGGCAACTGATGACTCTTAGCTCGTTGATAGGCATCACAAACTGACTCTTTATTGGACTCAGCTAAACATGGTAGCTTATTATTGCTAATGACCCTAGTAACAATGGGAGTAGAAGGATGACCCAACCGACCATGCCACCTTGCAAAGGATGGCGTGACACTAAAGCTTGCTTTCCTGAAGATCTTGAAGGAAGGGGATAAAGGCCTCGGCGACGCCACCCTTTAAGAAGTGTGCTCCTCGTGACTCGATCCTTGATCAAAAAATATTTGGGATGAACCTCAAGAAAGGCATAATTATTAACAGCAAGGCGATAAGCAGAAACAAGGTTCTTTGTAGCTTGTGGAACATGGAGCACATTTTCAAATATAAAGGACGAGTAGGGGTTGTAATAACAGAATGGCCAATATGCTTAATTTTCATACCTTGACCGCTTGTGGTGTGGATTTGTTCATTGCCCTTGTACTTCTCATGGGTCGTCAGCTTCTCTAATTCACCAGTTATGTGATATGTTGCCCCAGTGTCAATATACTAATTCGTATCAACACTATAGGCATGAGCGGCGGTGGCGGCGGTCTTGTCATCTGGGACGTAGTTTTCATCGTATCTATGACAGCAATCAGAAGCAACATGGCCCCTCTTGTGGTACACCTGGCAAATTAGATGATTGTCGTTGGCAGGGTTGCCATGTCCATGTCCTGCCGGAGCAAAGGAACCGTGACCGTGGTTACCTCCTCGACCACGTCCACCTCCACGAGATGAGTTGCCGCCACGTCCTCCATGATTTGTAGCGTTTGCCGCTGCAAGATTTGCCGCATGTTGAAGATTGGCCATGTTCTCAAAACCTAAAAGTTGTGAGTGGAGTTCTACGACCGTGACAGATTCGTTTTTAGCCACGATCGCAGAAACAACAGGTTCATAATCATCATCAAGGCCATTAACAATATATGTGACAAGATCATCATCATCTATTGGCTTTCTTGAAGCCGCAAGCTCATCTCCAAAGGCCTTCATCTTCGTAACATACTCAGAAACAGACATGTTTCCCTTTCGAGTTGTCGTCAAGGCCAGGCACACGTTGATCTTCTGCATGCGAGACTTCGTCGCGAAGGTGTCCTCGATCTCCTTCCATGCTTGCGCCGTCGTCCTTGCGGCAGCCACCTAGGTCAACATCTCCTTGGAAAGAGATGTGAATAGGAAGCCGAGGACCTGTTGATCCGCAGCAAACCACTCTTCATAGGTTGGATTTGGGATCCTCTCCACCTTGTTGCCTTGCTTCTGGTCGATTTCCGCAGCAGGGACGTCGGTCTTGCCATTGATGTGTCCCTCAAGTCAGGCACCACGGATTGCAGCGAGAATCTACGCTGACCAGAGCATGTGATTTTGCCTGTTCAACTTCTCCGTAATCGGGAAGCCGAACAGTAGATTTGAGGAGGTAGATGATGAACTCGCCATAGATGGCTACGAGGGCTTTGATACCATGTGCGAACTCAGAGGCGCTGGAACGTCGACGGTGCGACGATTTTGTGTTGATTAGCCACCCAATCAGGCGAGATTACAAGATGATATATATAGAAGGAGATTGCCGGTGGCTATCCCTACAATACAGGAAACAAACCTACTAATTCTATCTATAACCAAGCGGATCTATCTCTTCCTATATTTGTTACAAGTTTCTATCTCAATATATCTAACAATGGCAGGTATATATATTGTGATTATTAACCAAATGAGGCTGGTGATTAGTGAAAGCTTCCAATACAAGTAAGAGGCGGGCATGCATGTATTTGTCATTTAATAACTAGAACTAATCTAGAACTACTCATGTGCAAATAATGCCAAAAAAACAATGAGCCTTAGGAATTGGTGTAGACTTTTGTGTGGATATTATTAAATTGAGGTGAAAATGTTCAATTAAACTTCATCCAGCTAAATAAATTGAAGGTTTTCTTTATACAAGGCCAAATGGGCGGACCGGGCCGGCACGGTCCGGCACGGCCCGTTTAGGCACGGCCCCTGTAGCGAGCCATGCCGTGCCGGCCCGCGTGCCTCCCCCTCCAGCCCAGGCACGGCCCGTCGAGGTCGTGGGCCCGTCGACGGCCCACCGTGCCCGGGTCAGCCCGGTCCGTTATGGCCTTCATGCTACCGCGCCGGCCTGGGCGTCTGCCGCGGGCGTGAGCTGGGCCGTTGGCCTGCTAGCCTTCGAAGTAGTCCGGCCGATAGAGCCCCATGCCCTCGCACAGCAGCCGCAGCAGCTCGATCCCCAATCCCCTCGTCCTCCGCCGTCAACCGGAAGAACTCCTCGCACACCGCCTCCATCTCCTGCATCGCCTGCTCCAGCACGCTGTGGTAGCCGTGCTCCGCCCATATCTGGACGGAGACGGCCGAGGTGGGGGACGCCGCGCGCTCCTCCTGGTTGTGGTCGGCGGACATGAGCTGGTGGAGGCGGCGCTCGGCGTGCGTGACGGGCACGGCGGGGACGGCGGCCACGGCGTCGCCAAGGCTGCCCGCGCTGGTGGAGTCGCTGCCAAGGAGGAGGTGACCGAGGCGGGCCTCGATGCGGGCCATCCTCTCGGTGTCGGCCTCCTCGTCGCGGAGGAAGACGAGGCACTGAGGCTGCCGTGGTGCGTCCACACCCGTGCCTCCACGACGCTGTAGTCCATGTCGACGAGCACGGCGAACACCTCCGAGATGAGCCCCGTCCGGTCGGCTCCCGTCAGCTCCAGCGCCGTCAGCCCCTCCAACGCCGCTGGCCTCGCCGGCCTGTAGCGAGCCGGCTATGCCGGGGCGTGCTCATGCCGTGCCATGCCAGCCTGCTACAGTCCGCGAGCCGTGCCGTGCCGCACCGCCGGCCCAGGCACGGCACGGCTACTCGGGGCGTGCTGGCATGGCCCATGGCCACCTATGCCGGGCCAGCCTGGGCATGGTTACTGTAGCACCATGCCCGGGCCGGCCCGACAGGGCACGGCCCATTTGAACATCTCTGGTTTTCTTGCATATTTAAAGGGTATATACCTCCTCATTACTTTAAAATACATCTTCACAAACGGAAGTATCAAAACTAATATCACACGATAGGATTGTAAATTTACCTCTGTGTCTGTTCCTGAGTTCTATCTTTAAGAGGTATAAGTATTTAGCGTTAACACTGAAATTAGTGTTAAAAACGACGTTTGTCGTACACTACCTCCATTTTTTAAAATTAGTGTTATCAGTTGACTTTTTCTTTAACTTCGGCCAACAACATTTATTCAGATATACTTACTTAAGTAAAAAGAGTATTACTAGATCTATCGAAAAAAATACTCTAAACGTGCTTTTGTCTATTTACACTAATTTTTATAGAAAATATAAATAGTCTAACGAATTAAAAAAAGTCAACTGCTTCAGATATTAAAAAAATAGAGATAGTGTCCAGTATGATCAGAGGTGTACCTCCCAAAGATTAGAATTGTCGTCGTTACATGTTTGCTCTATTATTTGACGGGTTTAAGTATTTTATTTGTTAGGTAGTGCAGAGGTGTATAGCTCTTAAGGATGGGATGAAACCTCAGTTAATTGTAGTACTACATTTTAGCATTAAACTTGGAAGTTGATTAAAATTTTTCAGCTAATTAGATGACTTAATTGTAACTAAACGCAAGAAACTTTCAACTCGGGTTAAAAACTTTCAACCTACTGATTGACCTTCAACTGGCTAGTGAACGAAAGCTTTCATCGATCTGGTCAATTTGGTTTAACGACACCTTAGTTAGTCTCGGCAAGAAATTTTCTAATTCTAATGTTAAAAGATGGATAACAAAATTTTGTCTAAATTACTCCTTTATTTTATATCAGTCTAGCTGGAGCTAAATTCAATATAGGCACTCATTATTTCAGCATATCAATATTGACTAACACTTTTTTTAAGATGTCAACAAAAGCCATGTATCTTCTTCGTGAAAAAAAAAAACCATCTACCTCGCTCACATCTCCAAAACCTAATTCTCAGGACATGTTCGGTAAATGAGAGGAGAAAATATTGCATCCTATAGATGCTGGGCCAATGGCCTCTCGTCTAGAAAAAATAAATTATATCAATAATCGTTTGTATGTAGGTTATTGGTGTGATCATTGATTATCTTTGCCGTCATGACCTAAGTCGGTGACGGTGATCACTGTAATTTCTAAGAAAAATATCCTTTTTTTGTCCAAATTAATCTATGGGCAATAAACGGAGGCATCACTATCAAGGCTGAGTCCACCACTCCTGAATCGCCGCTGCCGCCGTGAGAGACATGGCAACTCAACTGCAAGCAAATGTAGGCAATACAGGGAACTAGCTAGCTTCATATGTAATTTTATGGCCCCGTCCTGACGCCTTCGTCCCTCAGCTTATTCTCCTGTGGTCGGGCTTGCGGTTGGACGGGTGGCGGCGTGTGGCTAGCAGTGGAGCGCGGGTGACAGTAACGCTCAAGTAGCTTGGAGAGAGCAAACAAAGGAAAAGATATTATCTGGTGTTTAATTTCTAGCTAGGGGTATTTTTGGGTAGTTCATTATACAAAATATGGTAAAAATCATTTAATTTATTAGAAATGAAGAAAATAATATTTTACATCAGTCGAGAGTTATAATTTAGTAAAATCCATCTAAAGAATGATAAACCCGCTTTTAACCGTACGCACGCAATCACGCAGAAGAGTGGGCTTGCGATGAAACAGATGACCCGCTTGGACTGAAAACTCTCGCGGATCCACACGAGCACACTTCGCACGGCCGCATAAAGCAGCGACCGCCCGGTGGCCGGAGCAGCAGCCTAATCCGGATCAGCAGTGCGAGGTGCCAGGAGATGCTCCTCCTCGTCCTCGCGCCCCTCGCCGCCGCCGCCGCTGCCTTCCTCCTCTTCAAGTTCGCCACCGTCGATGGTACAGGCCCGCGCGAGCCCCCCTCTCCAATCTCCTCCCTCCTCCCTTTTTCTTCTGTGCTCCCCGCGCAGCCCAGCCTGGTTCCTCCCAAAAGTCTCTTTTTCGTTTTGTCCCCCAGATGTCTGGGACTAATCCATTCCCGATTATTTGTTCGTGGTTGGGGGCCGCAGGGGATTTCACGCTGGTCTCGCGCGGGGCGCCGCGGCGGGAGAAGGTGGACGGGAAGGTTGTCTCTTTGTGTTGTTGTGATTTGTTTATCCTTGGGTTTCGCTCTCTAAACCTGGTTCGCTTTTGGTTTCTTGATTTGCGTTTCAGGTTGTGTGGATCACGGGAGCGAGCCGTGGGATAGGTGAGTGCGGTCACTTGTTCTGCTGAATTTGTTAAGAATTTAGTTTAGTACTAAACCCTGTTACTCATGAGTAAATTAGTAATCACCAGTCGGGAACACGATTTATGTTCAACGAACTGGTCATTTCGTTTGATGCACTGCTTATGGGTAGGGTCACCATTCCCAGATTCAAATTGTTGCATACGTCAGTGAAATGATATGATACATCTCTCATTTTTAATCTTATTGACAATGATAAAAAATATGATACACCTGCCATCTGTAATCTTGTTGGTAAACAATTGTGTGATTTGGAGAGGGTGAATTGAATAAACTGCAGCTTCTTGGGCAACTGCCTAACAAGTTTTGGCATTTTCATCTATAATATTATTATTTTGTGTCTGTTTGAGTGCCAAGCTAGTCCTTTTGTTCAATGGAAATATTGTTTGAGTAAGTATACTTTCCATTTTCCAAGGAATTGATGTTATTGTAATGCAATTACCTAGTTCTACAAACATTTGCACATATCAGTCTGTACAAATTTCATATATCTGTAGTTGCACTGGCCATATAGGAAGAGTACTTGTCCAAATTGATAGTAGTACTGTAGATACGTAAATAGTTCCTTGTTTGGGAAAAGCATTGTTGCTAGAGTCCAGACTGCTAAGCTAAAGCTAGTTCATTTATGCTCTGTGCTAGATGTAAGCAAAACATTTGTGTTGCTTCTGTAGTTCAGATGTTTAGTATTGAGGACATATGCACTATGAATCTGTAACCTTTCTCATAAGTCATTAATATCAGCATTTGGATATTTGTTTCATTGATGAATGGTGTTTTGAAGTTTTAATGACCAATCATCAATATTTTTGTCCCATTGTGCTACTATATCATAGTGAATGATATTAGGGTCCATGCATCATTTTTAGTTTTGGTATTATGCTTTATTTTAGCTAAATAATGTGAAATTTGCATAGCATTTCACCACAATAAGCTATATATGGTTTATCGTAATTTCAGGGGAAGTTCTTGCAATGCAATTTGCTAGTTTAGGAGCAAAGCTGATACTGTCTGCTCGGAACAGGGAGGAGCTTGAGAGAGTAAAACATAACATCATCAGTAAGTTCAAAAAAATATCTACGCTATTACTTATATCTTTGTTTAGTGGAGAGTGGAAGTCTGAAGTTCTGTCCGAATCTAAGTTGTCTTTGTTTTCCTCTTACACGCCAAAGATAAGCATCCAGATAGCAGAGTTGAAGTATTACCCATGGATTTATCATCGGGAGAAGAATCTCTGAAAGAACATGTACATGCAGCAGAATCACTCTTTTCCAATGCAGGTGTTGACTATATGATCCATAATGCAGCATTTGAACGTCCAGTAAGTGTCATCAAGCTCATTTTTTGTTACAGTTCTTGCTTCCTAAATTCCTTCAAATCAACATCACATATCTTTTCTGGATCAATAGTTTCGTTTTGTCAGTCTTTCAGGAATCTTATTAGCTCTATATCTGCCTCTTTAGCATCATATAATATGATCAGTTTATGCTTCCTGAATGTGTAAATTGAATTGCAGAAAAAGAGGGCTCTGGAAGAAACTGAACAAGGTCTTAAGGTATATGAACTGTGTTTTACTTCTTCCTTTGTATCTTTGTCTGCAACCTAACTTCCTGCAAAATGTTTCTTGTTAGGCAGGCTACTTTTGATGTCAATGTCTTTGGTACTATTACTCTAACCCGCCTTCTTGCACCATCAATGATGGATAGAGGAATGGGCCACTTTGTTGTGGTATGTCTGAACAATTCAGCACCAATCAATTGGAAGTTAGTCAACATAGTTCTATCAGGATTTAATGTACTTAACTCATCATTTACAGATGAGTAGTGCAGCTGGAAAGGTTCCATCACCTGGCCAGGCTCTTTATTCAGCCTCGAAACATGCCCTCAATGGCTACTTTGCTTCTCTGCGCTCTGAGGTAAAATATTGTACAGTTCTTATTAAGCCTGAACAATCCTACACTGTCGTGGCATCAAATTATATAAATATGAGTTAATCACTTCTGTTATGACCAAGTATTTATGGATAATTCTTTCTAATCACTTCTGTTATGACCAAGTATTTACGGATAATTCTTTCTTGCCTTTGTCAAAACTCTAGTGTGATATTTTTCTGATCAACGGAAATTTTTTCAGTTATATAACCTTCTCTAGACAGTTGTCTAATCTCCTGTATGTTTATTCTATTGTATTGCAAACAGTGTTCTAAAAGTTGGCGCTAGGCACTAGGTAGCCACCATGATTTTGCATTAGGCAGCTGCCCTACCTTGGTGGCTCTAGGTGCTGTTGCCTGTTATATTAAAGCTCTATTATCTTTCTTTTATGTCATATGCTTTTCTTGGAAGCTCCTGGTCAAGTTGGTCCCTTGGCTCTGGGAGCTAGGCCTGCAGAGCATCTAGCGCCTCTTGAACACTGTTTCCAAATCACAAAAAGGTTGTTCAATCTATTTATGTTTATGATCTTATCTACTATGTTGTATGTTGCAGTTATGTACAAAAGGAATTAAGGTTACTGTGGTCTGTCCTGGGCCAATTGAAACACCCCAATCTTCTGGTGCAACCTCTTCATCACAAAGACAATCTTCTGAGGTTACACTTTTTTACTCGATACTAGCTGAATGCCCGTGCTTTGCTATGGATAAAAAAAGTATTACTCTCTCAATTTTTTTTGTTTGATGCAACATCATACATTTAGAGATGGAGGGAGTATAATATTGCCTAAAATAAATAAAAATATATTTTCCATGAAATGTGTTGTCCATCTTTTTGCTATAGGGAATATTCACCTTAATTTGACTTTATATGTGATTATCCATTTAGATTTGATTGATTTTTAATATTAATAAGTTCAAGGGCTAATTTGCAAAATTTACAATGGGAGTAGGTGGGGTGGCAGATTCACTGCCACCACCACCACTACCTTCTTTTAAAGGAGTATAGATTCTTGATTTTTGCATACAATCAAAAGGGTTGGTTCACTCTATCAGTAGTGATTGTATTATATCCTAGTGCAATGGAATAGGAGCCAATTGAGCCATAAACATCCATTGAATTGCTGTTGCAAAGGATTGAATAGGAACAAATTTAATTGATGCGATTCATAACATTATAATAATTTGCAGTGTATTTTATACATGCTATTTTTCCTTATAGCTAAAAATGTTATCTTGTGTCTAGATTCACTATGATCCTTTTTCTGGTACTTGTTATAACACATTATCTCTTTTCCTAAAACATTGTAACCAATTACTCCCTCCATTCCAAAATATAAGCATTTCTAGGTTGTTTAGTAGATATTAAGGTTAAGGAGAAAAGACTTTGGTGTCCCTCAATAAATGTGGAATGGATGAAGGTGGGAGGAGTGTAGGTGGGGGTAAGATGGGAAGAAATTTAAATGAGAAGTGATTGATGGGACAAGTACTACTGTGAATAGTGCTAGAAATCCTTATATTTTGGAACGGAGGGAGTACTTGACTAACTGTTAAAAGTTGGTTGCTGGTCCCCTTTATTCATCCATAACCCCCTGCAGAAACGTGTTCCAGTTGAAAGATGTGCTGAACTGACAATTGTTGCAGCAACTCACGGGCTAAAAGAAGCATGGATATCATATCAGGTGTATTTCATCTTCAACCTATTTGCTTGCATTATGTACTTAATATATTCTGCATTATGACAGAAATTTTCCATCATATATAACAGATACTAAAATACAAAACTATGCCCCATGTTTCCTTACTCTTTAATATCAGATTCATGGGTAGCATGTCTCTATGCTTGACTGCTGTACCCAAACATAAAATATCAAGTTAGGCCCACGCTTGCAAGCAACAGCATTTCATGTCAACAGCAATGCCAACTTCCCTTAGCCTTGTTGCTATGCCTACTCTTCTACCAGCATTGTATATCATTTATTTCAATAATCTGTAATTCTGGGTTCATATATACAGACCATATTTTTCAGTTATATCTTTATTGTGATTTTCTGTTGTTTTATTTGCAGCCTGTGCTAGGGGTTATGTATTTGGTGCAATACATGCCAACAGTTGGTCTCTGGCTTATGGACAAGGTATTTCCTGTCTTACCATATTTTAGTGCAGTCATTTTTCTTTTCCTAGTTATAAAGCCTTAGCCACAACTACATCCTCTGGTCACGAAGACGACCTTCACACGAGTTTTGAACTTGATATTTGAGCAATTATACCTGAACTATTCAGGTTGTGTTACATCAAAATGGCATTGGCGTATTCTTCAGCATAATATACTCTCTTACATATCTATGAATTTTATCGAAGTTACAACATGGAGACCCGAGACTGGAAATTGAAAACAAACATAAATGTGATTGCCTAATTGCAACTTTGAAGATTGCCACCATCAAATACCAGGCCAACAAAGTGTTGGTTATAGGAAAAACAAGAGAACTATGAAAGGCTGAATACTGAACAGTATAACGGCTACTGTTATACAAATGTCTCAAATAACATATAAGAATATTTTCTGAACTGTTAGTCAATTATTTTGTTGGATCTGCCCCATGCCTTTTTGCATTCAATTATTACCGTCAAGCATTTCTCACCATACAGTTGTCTCCATAATTTGTTGTTTAAAATTTTGCCCAGGTTGGTGCGAAGCGGTTGGATGTAGCAGCAAAGAAAGGCAATACCTATAGTTGGAACCTCCTTTTCGGTGGCAAGAAGTCCGCATGATGAAGTTGTTCATTAGCCAATGACAGGAAGTCGAAATGGTTTGCATAACTATAAATTTGGGGATTCTGAGCACACGGATTTGGTATTTACTTTTTTATTACAGTTATTGTAGCACCTTGCTGAAACAAGATTCCTGCATTCCAAAGGAGTCCTTCATTGAAAAGCCTATTGTAAATCTACTATTTTGAAGGTGTCGTGCTGCTTAGAGGCATCTTAAAAATGCAGAATCCTCTGATGTCTCGTAATTTGTGACAAGATGATGTTTGTCAACGACACAATTACCATCGCATCTCAGGAGTAAACAGCTTTCTCTGAAGCAAACAACTCAAACAAAACCATACATGTTTATAACTTCATGTCCATGAACTGCTCTGGTATTAATAGACTACCAACATCAGGGTGCAGTTCTAAGTCATTCTGGCAAAAATAATACAACCAAAATTTAAAGTAAATACATCTACAAAAATTCCTTTAACATATACTATACATATACAAGTGCTGCAAAAGAACCACTCTACAACATGCTGATCTTGTTCTAGTGCTTCCACCCTTTCGAAAAGCCCTCTGGAGTGTACGGCTCCAAGAATCCAATGAACTGTAATAAATCATGTGTTGGGTGGGCAGTTAAATGACCGAAGTAGAACTGGAAATATTGGATTCTGTACCTTTCGGTGTCTTAATCATGAACAAAGGGGTAAAACTTTGGGCACTACACTAAAGCATTTGTTCCCACACCACATTAATCAACTTTTATTCAGTCTCATGTGCGCAAACTGGAAATAACCAACGTGAAGCTAACAAGTAGAGTGGAATACCAACATTGTTTTTTCTAGCTACTAGCTCTTTATGGTGATACAGATTAATCTTTTTTATGTTTTTATAAGTAAAACAAATCCGTCAGCAATTCAGAGCCTAAGTGAGCTGGAGGAATACCATCTATACAAGGTAATGCAACAGGCTAACTAGCAAAAACTGTAGACTAGCATAATAAGGCGCACAATAATACTGAGGATTGTGGAGATGACATGTGACATGGCAAATTCTAAACTAACCAAACTTTACATTTTATAACCCTGGGAATTGTGGAGATGAACAGGTCACACGGTAATTTTGAACTACACGAGTTCTTCCATTCTCTTCAAGTCAAATTTGACAGTATGGTAATTTTCTTAATTGCAGTTTAGCAAACGAGTTACTCCCTAGTCAAATTTATTTGACGTTGGTAGAACTAACGTCAAATTGACAGGAGGAAGTATCAATTAAGAGTTTATAAAACAGATAGAATCTTGGTTCTAAATGACATTAGTGGAGTGATAAAAAAACAATAAGGTGATTCAAGATGCATCATTTATTACATTAAAGATTAACAGTCCAGCTGAATCGTTAAAGGTACAAAAAATACATGTGTACCTTCGAACCATCTTGAGACCATCTGGCACCATAACCTTCATGCACACGGATTTCATAAACAGGGCCATAGGGTTGAGTCAGATGAATATTCATCCAACAATATTCACGTAACAAGCGGTCAATGATTTCGCATGCAAGTTGGTTCTTTTTTACATCTGAAGATAAATAATGGAACAGTGAATATGGCCATAATGGTAGTCTGGAACTGGATGAGAATTAAGCTGGGCCATTTCTTTACCACATCCATGCAAGCTGCCCCACCATCCATCGCTACTCCTGTGAACATGTTTGGCCAATGCCCTTGCAGCATCAGTTAGAGAACAACCATTCACCTCCAATACAATAACGCATCACCAGTCTTTAGTATACAAACGATTTTCTAAAGGGCAGATTTTGTAACTCTTGAGATAAGATGTTTGGTTGCGACATGGCAGCAAAATTGGTAGAACCATAACCGTGGAACTTACATTTGGTTGATGTAGTTTCATGCAAGATGATATCAGTACAGATCTTGGAGGAGGTAGTCCCTCTTGAACTGTACCTGCAGTTTTCACCATACCGAGGAGTCTGCCCAGTCCATCAGAACCCAATGCCTGGAAAAGTATAGGAGATAAGTGAGAAAAGCAGAAGAGCAATGAAATATTGCAAGTTCCCGTGGTATAATTATTCAAGTGATGATAACTAATGAACTATATACATTTCAAAGATATTACTGGACAGTAAAGGGCATATTATGACTACCAGTTCTGCAGAACTCCTAGCTACTGAGTTTAATATGCAAAGAGGCAGGTGAGAGTGCTTGTTCCAAAGGTATATATGTTTGGAGTGATTTAATATTCATAGTGTAAATTGTAAATACATAATGAATAAGGCATGGAAGATTAGAGAATCCAACGGGGTAGGTATGATATCTGTTTTGTCCTAAACACTTAGAATAAAATGTTCTGGTAAAAATATAAACATAAGCACTGAACCAAGTAAGAAAGTGTGGTCCTCACAGCAAGAAGCTCTGTCATGGTTATGTAAGGTTGAGCAGTTGGCTTTGAAACAGAGATTGCCAAGACTCCATATAAGCTTTCACTTTCTTCTGTGTAGAATTTCCTATATACTCCCAACCCTGCATATGTAGATAAACAATCTATTGCTCAAGAATCATTTATATGAGCGTATATTTGCTTTAAAACAAATACTCCAAACGATCTCAATTCTCAACACATCAGGTATGCTTTTGTTTACACAACAAAGATTTACTGAAAATTTGAGAAGGGAACATGAATATCATACACATTTGGAGCCCAGTTAACTTATTTAACTCTGTTAAGTGTTAATTTCCTAACCAAGAATAATCTGTGTAGCTTCCAAGCAAACTGCTAAGGTTGAGGTGTTTCCGTTACTCCCACATATACATAAGAGAGTAGGCATAGATAGTCTTCCCAGCTGCTACCACTTATATGTTAATATTCAGGACTACATTCATTTGAACTGAAAACAAGATAAAACTTTGGTGTGTTTTATATCACACACAGGTCCATCATGATTTTAAACTCAGGGAGAACTCACTCTACAGATCAAAAGGTGAAAGCATGACAACTTTAAATAAGCTATTAAGCAAGCTCGAGAGCACATTACAAGCAATATACTAATACTAGTTGAAATATTTCCCAACAAAAAGAAAAACACCGCTTGCAATATGCAAATAACTACCTTCTTCAATTGATGAAATACCAGGAAGAACCTCAGAGATCATCTCTGCCTGCAGCATCTCAGAGAACGAACCATACTTTCTAACTGCCTGAAAAGAGAATTAATCAGATGGAATTTGCAACTATAATGAAATAGGAATATCAAGAAGGATCATTTCCCAATAATGTATTATCAACTGATAAAACTAAAGCACACAAATTTTTCCAATAGTGGAATGTTCTCTTGCATGTTAGCATGCGTCTATTAATGGAAAATCATTCCTGATGAAATACCGTGACCATCTCAAGTGAAGAAGAGGCAAAAAAAAAACTTTTTTTATTACCAGAAGTCACAAAAGCTCTAAATGTGCACAATGATGTAAAGATACGGGAAAAATAACGGGGTACTAAACAAGTAAGATTACCTGAACATTAAGCAAGAGGCACTTATTGAAAAGAAGCAAAGAACCTTCTCCGATCCTGAGATAGAAACATAATTAAACGGATATATGTGCACACTGAAGTACCAAATAAATCCTAACTATGAGAAACATAAATGAGTGGTGTCAGCTTTAGAGTCAGCATGTTTAGGAATTTATTTATTTACAAGCCCTCTTAGTAATTCTTAACCAGTGTGTCCTGGAGTTGAAGGGCATTTAGGAACTCAGTAAACATTATCTATGTCTACAAATTATGATAGCATGTATTGTGAAGAATGTGAGACTCTGTAACCACAACAGCACTGAGGCTGCAATTTTGTATGTTATACAGATTACCAACTTCTAGATTCAGATGTGCATACCGGTTGTAATTACCAGCTGCCAACCTCCCTTCAACTTTCTTGGCTCCAGCTGCAGGAAATCACAATTCAAGTTATGATATATGGTTCTAGAAAGGGATAGGGCAATGTAAGTAAATAAGAAATTTCCTCAAAACAATTCAAACATAGGTTTAATATATATCGGAAATGTAATCTAACATATATAAGTTCACAACAGTACTTCATCACATGCCTGCACTCAAAGTATACTTTTATTTGCATGCAATCACTAGCAATGACACTGTATATTGATGCAACTTATATAACCTCTACATCATAAACTGTTGAAGCAATTCACCAGCAATTGTATTTCGTCCCAAAAAGATAGGTGCAAAGGGATTAAGGACACGAGAACGAAATTCAAGATTCAGATTAGATGCAGGATCTTTGTTGTGAAAGTGCACAGAAGGAAAAAAAAGGGGGGGGGCACCTTTTCTTGAGATTCCAGAAAGACGCACCAAATTTTATTTTATATATGTACAGCCATCATGGAACCAAAATATAAAGAGAATTTTATTTGTACGACTAATGCCCCATTTTCATACATGCCACTTATTTTTGTGTATTTCTATGCATTTCTGAATTTTTGCATGAATTTTCTCAGTTTTTCAGGAATTTTTTTGTATTTCCCTAACGGTCAAAGCCCATTGAGGTGTTGACTAACAGGTATTGGCATTTTTGAAACAGCCACAACGGAGTAGTGACATATCTGAGAAGTAAAAAATTAGTGCCATATATGAGAATGGGGCACGCATTAGTGGCATGTATGAGAATGGGACACTCACTAGTGGCAAAAATAAAATTTTCTTAAAGATAAAAGATATAGACATACCTCTTAGTTGAGTGAAGTATGGTTCTCGAACATGCAACTCAAACTCCACAGCATCATACATCTAATGCATAAAAAGACAAACATATGTAAAAGGGTACCAGTCATCCATATTACAGAGAAAAATATTCTTCACATTTACTAAAACACAAAGTAAGCTCATCACACACTGGCCCCAAGGAGACATTTTGTGCATATGTACTGGAAGGTGGCACTGGGCACTGGTAACAGTTTTTCTTATAAGAAAGGTGGCACTGGGAACAGTTATGCTGCTCATCCTGTCTGGCCATCAAAAAGGGAAAAACTATGCTAAATGTAGTAATGTACCATACAGAAAATCTATAAATATTTTTTGAAACAAAGAAAATCTTTAAATATTGATGGGTATGCATTCTTGACCCCTATGATTCCTGGAATCTAGAGTTCTAGAAGATGACCATTGCTCGCTCATACATCCTCTTTCTTCTGTGGCATTTGACAATAATTCGTGTTCATTTCTTATTTTATCAATAATTAACTTCGTGCTCAGTTCATATCAACAAAATAAGCCATCAAGACAACCAAAGGAGAGCAACAAGTGAGAGATGCATTACCCTCTTCAACTCGGCACCTTTCTCCAGCACCACAGCCTCCCACTCCCTCTCCCTGTCCTTTGACCCATCCTCACTCGTCGAGATCCCCGCCGCCGCGGCCACCGGGAGCCGTCCCTCCTCGACGCAGCGGGCAATACCGGTCGCCAGCTTCTCGAGCAGGCCGTCGTCGCCGTCGTCGAGGAGGCGGGAGCAGTAGGAAGGGGAGAGAGGGAGCGCAGGGTCCGGCGCGGCGAGGTGGGAGGAGAGCACGAAGCGGACGAGGCCGACGAGCACGGACGCGAGCGGCACCGCGCCGGTGCCCGGCGACGGCGGCGGGGTCTCCGAGGAAGCCATTTCGGTGGGGTGGGCAAACAGAGCGCGCTTTGACTTCTTCCCTCAATACCGACACAAATATGTATCGATCAAATTTCACTAATTAAAAATTTGAAAACACATATGGTTATACATTTTTAATGTTTAACATAGTTCAATTTTAGACATAAGTTTAATCATTTATCTTATTAAAAATTTTATATAAATATATATATAAATATAAGTCATGTTTAAAGTATCTTTAATAATAAATAAATCATAACAAAATAAATGATAATTATAAATTTTTTTAATAAGACAAATGTTTCTAAAAGCTAATAGCGTCAAACATTAAAAAGAGAATGTAGTACTGTTGATAGGTACACTATGTATTCCAAAGTGTGTTCCTTATAAAAAAATTAATTTCTATACTCATATAAAAGTGCGTCAAACATTAGGTTGCTCTCGGATGTGCTTCTTCAAGTGGTTTATAAGCCGCAAGTAAAATAAAAATATTATTAGTATATAATTAATTAAGTATTAACTATTACAAACTTGAAAAATTGATCTATTTAATTTTTTAGAGATATTTTCATATAGAAAATTTTTATAAAAAATACATCATTTAACAGTTCGGGAAGCATGCTCACAGAATAACCCTGGAAGCTGAGCCGAATGCACCCTTAATAGGATTCATTTAGATCATAGGCTTTCCTAAAAACTGGTTTACCCCAATTTTGTTGTAAATATTATAGAAAAAAATGACTCTGCTACTCTTTTTTTTATCAAAAACCAGTTCAGTTTCCTTCACTGTTCTTTTGTGGAGGAAAAAATATTTTAGATATATCCCAATAAAAGAATAACAACCTGTTTTTTCCTCATCCGTGCCCAGTTCCATCCAGTGAAGGATCGTTCTTATGGATGACATTGCAAGATATATTACTCTTAAATTCCTTTGATATAGTTTCGTAATTGGCAGCAAGTTTTGGTAGGCCATGGTGCCTTTCTTCCTAATTCAATTCAACATTTAATTTTGAATTAATTTTATGTTAATCACCTGCTGACACCATCAAATTATGTGTTCTTTTGTGCTGAATGGAATAAAATAGGGAATAGATAAATATTTTATGATAATTATTCAAGAGTACAAATGAAAGAAGTACTATTACAGAGTTGAAAATGGATTTAAATATAGTATTTTAAAATTTATATATAATTTTTTTAAATATCATACTAGAAGCTCAAGAAATATGCCTTATTTCATTCCGTAAAAAAACATAGTAGTATGTGTGGGTCGTGGGGGTGTGTTTTATCCATATAATAAAAAGATAAAAAATGTTGCTTTTTAAATTTTTTAAGAGTAAACATAAAAATCTAAATATATTGATCAAAATTTGTTAAAAAACACATGTATTATGACTTATAACATATAACTTTACGTATTATAGTTATAAGGTTTCGTAAAACCCCACTCCTATACATGTTGAATACGCATTTACTTAAGTTTTTAAAATATAGATACATGTGAAATTTTTAATTGTTGATTTTCTTATTAAATGTGTTGGTTTAACTCTTTCAAAAATATTGTTTTGGATATGTTAAAACTAATTGAGATTTGAATAAAGATGGGTTTTATAAAACACTAGGACCATAAAATTTGTGGTTATGTGTCATAAGTGGATATTTTTAACTTTGACCAATAAACTTGGGTTTTCTGAAATTTACTTTTTTTAATGCAAAATCCTCGCCTTTTAACTTTTTATTAAGGTAAAATCCTCCTTTTTTTTTCCCGATTACACAGGAGAGCAATAGATCGAAACCGTGATTTTACATCCAACGGTCCAAGTAGACCACCATATTGATGAACTCGAACACTGCCGCGGCGGCGGCAGCGGCGTCCCAAAACCCTCCCCACCTCTCTCCCCCTCCTCCCGAGCTCCCTCCTCCACTCTTCTGCTCTCCTCGATTGAATCCCGGAAGACCACCGGAATCCTCCTCCGCCATGGACGACATCGACGTCAGGTACGAGGTCCTCCGCACGGCGGATTTCATCCGTGGCCGCGCCTACACCAGGGTCGCGCTCCAGGTAATCCGGCCCGCTTCGATTCGGTTCTTTCTTTTGACAATTTTTTTGTTGTTTGGTTGCCTCACGGCTCCGAGGGCTTGGGTTTCTTGGCTGCTGTAAGTTCCCGGATGAGATGCTCAGGGACGCGGCGGCGGTGGCGCGGGCGCTGCAGCGGGAGGTAGGCGGCGGCGGAGTGAAGCTGTTCGTGATGGCCGACACGGCGTACAACTCGTGCTGCGTCGACGAGGTCGGCGCGTCCCACATCGATGCCCAGTGCGTCGTCCACTACGGCCACGCCTGCATGAGCCCGTGAGACCTTCTTGCCCTACCCTTCATCAGTTCTTGCGCTCTTTTCCGAGCTTTCAAGAGGGGATGAAAGTGCTGCTCCGGTTATGGAGACTAGAATTAGAGAAGGAATTGATGATTTAGTTAGGGAAAACTGTGATCTTGTTGGATGCAACTATGCCTTGGGTTTGTGGTGATTTTAAGGAGCGGTGTCACAAAAGTGAAACCATGTCCTAAATTATTTCCATGAAGGTACTTCGAATTGTTAGGTGATCATGCCATAGATGTTGTGGTGCCTAAAAGTTGCCATTTTCAGCTCAAAATTTAGGAGGGAACTGTTGGTGATTA
Organism: Oryza meyeriana var. granulata; assembly: GCA_003991445.1. Lineage (NCBI taxonomy): Eukaryota > Viridiplantae > Streptophyta > Magnoliopsida > Poales > Poaceae > Oryza > Oryza meyeriana. The sequence goes on from RYFJ01002116.1 coordinate 477,859, forward strand.
ATTGGAAGTGTTCTCATATGTTTGCTTATGCTTCAAGATATATATTTTTTTCACCATTTTATCAAGAGCTTATTGGAAGCTGTTTTCTGTTGCTATTAGCTCCACACTAACACTCTGTTTGTACTGACGATAAGACATTTGAATGCAGAACATCCAATTTGCCAGCTTTCTTTGTGTTTGGGAAAACACTATTGGATACCAATGCTTGCGGCCGCTCATTGTTAGAGTGCTCGAGAGAAAGTGGTAAACGCATCCTGGTATGGTAAATCTGTTTCTTATGTTCTACTAATTGGAATGAGCTATAATTCTGATTTGTTATTACTGAAGTACAGTCAAAATTATGCTTCGAAATTTTCCACTACAGTTTAAAATAAAAAATAAGATCAAATATGCCCCAGAAAGATCACCTTTTATATTGAAACAAAATTAGCCATTTCAACTACCATGGAATAAAGTTAGAAATTATAGAGTAATTCTTCATACATCGTATTCGATTTTCATAGATTCAAATATTTAGGAGTGAGTACACTATATTGGTAGTCATAAAAGCAATCTTAGTTGGATCGTGAATGAGAACTTGCCTTTTTATGCAGTGAACACAAATTTGATATAGACCTAAAGTAACCCCCGCTTGTGTTTCATGTTGTCTACTTGTTGTGTAGACAGTAATGGTTAATTAGCTATGTCTACTAGATGTTATCCTGTTTCCAAGAAATTGGTTAGTGGTTTCTCTTATTGAACATTTGACCGTTTCCAAGAAATTGCATATTTGACCATCGAATAACTAATATAAGATGTGTAGGGATGCCGATTTTAATCTTTATTAATTTATTTGTAATAGTCTTGAGAAATCTTTGATACTCTTATCAAACAGGTTTTATATGGATTAGAGTATGCACATGCATTGGATGAACTTAAAGCAGTTGTTGCAGAATTATACAAATCACATTCTTGTAGTGCTGAAGTTCAGTATGCAGATGTTCTGTGTTCGGTTATGAGCCCAAGCCCTGCTGCAGAAAGGGAACATGGTCAATCTGATGGAAGCACTCGTAGTGATGATTTATCTATACAAAGTGATGGTGTAGCGACATTTGTGAACTGTTGCAACGCGGAAGGATCCACACGCAAGTATAGCCTTGGAGGACTAACATGGTCTACATCCGTAGATGATAATATGGAGGACTATTTGTTATATTGGATAGGACAAGATAACTCAGCGTTTGCCAACATTGTGCTTACCTTCAATAAATGTGATATAGGTTTGTTATCTTTTCAATAGCTGGTGGGAAAATTATTTGAATATGTGCAAGTCATGTTTTCCTTTTATTGTAGTTTGCCTCTAGAATCGTTTCTGGTTTTCTTAAGACTAGCACAAACAATTAATTGGACAATATGAGGTACTACATGACACACATCTTGCTTTGAAGATTGGACTGTATTCTCATTTGTTTAATATCTGTATCCTTAATGTTTCGTTATCATGTAACTTCCACTCAATACTTTATATTGTTAATGTAGTTATTATAACTCCCTTCTTCATATGTACGACCTGACAGGCGCTACAATTCATCCAGTATCATGTCATAACATAATTGCTTTAAAGCAGAGGCCTTTATAATGAAATGCATTTTATTATTAATGTAACATTTTAAATTTTTTGTGCAGTTAGGTATGATACAGTAGCAAATCAGCCGTCAAGGGATGTCTCTCATCTGATGAAAATTCTTAGACGGAGGTCATTTTATGCAGCATATATATACTTTATTTTGCGTGAAATGCAAGATTTTTTTTATTATTGTAGTATTATTTACAGAATACTTTGTATTTGCAGATATTACCTTGTGGAGAAGGCAAAGGATGCAAATATTATTGGCATTTTGGTGGGGACCCTGGGTGTTGGTATGTACTCCTTTCATGTGTTTTGTTTGGATTTGTTTCACATTGTAAGGTACAAATAGGAACTGTTAACCCTATTGAATTTGTCAAGTTATGAATTAAAAAACCCCATTCAACATCGCCAGCACTATGCAATGTTGTATTGGAGAAAGAAAGGGGGGCATTATAAATGCAGATAGCAGTGCTTTGATTAATATGTCAGTTTAGTCTTTACCTTTACTCCTCATTCCTTATTCTGAGGTAAAGCACTCCTAAGAAAAATGAAATGGAGTACATTGCTATTTACAAGATTGGTAACAGTTATAATATGTTAGGTTGTTGAGCTTGAAAAGATAGGCTGGTATTGTCTCTGCCTTGTGAAATTGTGTTATTTGAATAGTGACCTCACATATTAGCAGTACATCAATTTTTCTGTGAAAATTATACGTTATTTGAGGGCTCTAAACTTCTATTACATTTGAAGTTTACTTTGGTCAACCCAGTCTCAGCCCAAGGTTGATTCAACAGGATTTAAAGTTCAACACATGACCTATGTAGGAACCAACCAATTACTTCGACCCTGGTTCTACTTGTTTTAAGTAAATTGTGCTCACGGTACAACAACTTGGTGGGTGCGATTTAGCGCAAGAAATAAAAAATATGTACAACAACTTGGTAACTGGGTGCACATTTGGTGCTAGGAGGTGCCACGCATGCAAACTGTCCATGTCAGCTGGCCAATTCATCAACTAGGTCACCCATTATGTGACTTCACCAAGATTCGAACAAACTATAAGATAATCTCTGTCAGCAGAGCTTTCATGGTCTTCTTCCTACTCTTCATAAAGTTGCACATCCATCCCATCTCACTGACTGCATCACCCCGCCTCGTCTTCAGTGATCACCTTGCCATTGCCTGGCTACTTTGCCTTGCCATTGATTCGAGAAGCCAGAACAAGAAAGGACTTCAACCAAATAAAAAAAATGTTGGGGATTATGCAGGGAAACATACATGTTGAAGGCCTCTGTGTGCCCATCATGCACCACATGGCGCCTCCTAAAACCATAAACTCACCAATAAGCCAACTTGTTATAGTGGATTGCACAATTTTCAAGTTGTACTAAATTGCACCTAGTCATCAAGTTTGTGACCATTTTACTCTGTTTGGTTTGATACCAAATCAACCTTATCAAATTTTGGCACTACCAGTGTTTGGTGATGTAGAAGCGTGTGGTAGTTGCTTGGTTTTGACACCTTAACAATTTTTTGTGCAGTCTTAGGTGTGAGGTTTCAGAATTACCAAATTTTAGTGTTTACAGTATGTTTGGTTTGTTGCCTTATCAAAATTTGGTAATTCAAATTTTGTAATGTTAGAAATGGTGACAAACCAAACATACCCTGTTTATTTTATTTTCAACTTAACTGTCTATTTGGTTTGATTTTTATATTATAAATGCTTTCACTGCACCTCACTGCCAGCTTTAGCTTGCATATTATTGGCTTGTAACTTATTACATACATCTAAATGAAATTATGTGGTACATGGCATCATGTCCATATGCAGCTGGTTATCTTCATATCATTGAGCAAATGAAAGATCTGATCAAGGCTGCTGGAAAGAAATCTTATACATTAGTCATGGGCCGACCTAATTCTGCAAAACTTGCTAACTTCCCTGAGGTGCTACTGAATTCTAATGATTTTTTCTCTGTTTTTTATGTTCAGGATAACTGACTGACCAATTCTTTTTTTCTATGGCAGTGTGAAGTTTTTGTTTATGTTTCCTGTGCCCAAACTGCACTATTGGATAGCAAAGATTTTTTGGCTCCAGTTATTACACCTTTTGAAGCTGTATTAGCTTTTAGCAGGTTCACATACTTGCACTGTTCACGTATCAATCATGAATTTATATTAAGTTTTGTCTGGCCTCATGTGGATGCATGTTTGAAGAATTTTCTTGCCATTCTTATTAAGCAGTATCACATTTTCAGGGGAAGGGAATGGACAGGAGAGTATCTTTTAGATTTCAAGGATTTGATCACTACAGATAAACCAGAAATTTCAAGCAAAACTGAAGAAGCACGATTTTCCTTTATCAAAGGTGGCTATGTGGAAGATAATTGTCTTGAAGGTGTAGCATCTGCACTTGGTTTTGAAATGATTACACCATCAACAAGTTTTTATCGATTTTCGAGTACATCTACATTAATAACCCTGTTCTCATGGCTGATGCATAACCTTTTACTCTGTTCTGTTCCCCACTATTTGGTCCAACAGAAAATGAGGAACGGTCAGAAACATCACTCGCACTTGCTGAGGTAACAGAGAAGGCGCTAAATATCAAAAACCAGAATAATGATACGGTTCTTTACCAAGGAGGAGCAAAGTCTGCAATCGACTACCTCAAGGCACGGTCCTACCGTGGTCTCACTGGAGAATACGAGGGTCCAACACCAGACTCAGTCTTGACAGGCAGAACAGGGAGGGCTGCTGGTTACAATCACGAGAAAACAAAGATTGCACAGTGAATGAATGGCATGCCTTATGTGGGAAGAAAAAAGAGGTTTTTTTTGGCTGATATACCTTAGATGTGCTTCCACAAGCACGTCTGCCCTCGAGGGGCGACTGATGGAGAGGCACTTTTGTACTTAAGAAACTACTGTAACCTGTCCAGTTTTGTTGTGAGCCATGCATGAACTGTCTTCCATAAACTGTCATTTGTTCAAAAGGATGTTCTGCCAACATATTGTATAGCAATCCATAGATGCAATTGGACTCCTCATTACCAGGAGGTTGTTGTAAAAGATTAGAGAATGCACATGCTGGGTTCCGTCGGAGTGGCTATAGCCTCCATATTTATTGATTGTAGCCATTTAACACAACTTAAAAATTTATGCAATTAACTATGACAAGTTGGCTTATTGGTGAGCTTATGGTTTTAGGAGGCGCCACCATGTGGTGCATGACAGGCACACAGAGGCCTTCAACTACGCATGTTTCTCTGCGTAATTATTATTTGGTTGAAGTTCTTTGTTGTTTTGGCTTCTCGAATCAATGTCCAGGTTGTCAGGCAATGGCAAGGTGATCGCCGAAGTCCTCTTTTATTCAGCTTATTCACTGGATTATTAAAACGAATTATTTGCTCCATGTTTCTAAAAAAATGTTTTTTAAAAAAATTCTTCTTCTGCATTCTTTAGACCATTTGTTGTAAGTTATTGTTAAATTTATTTATCAAAATATTTAATTTATTCCTATAACCAACTAGATAATCTATGACCTTAATAAAGCTCAGGGATACTGATATGACCTTAATAAAGCTCACGGCTACTGAAAGGAATAGCATGATCACACTACTTATAAGAATAGCATGATCACACTGCTTATAGGAAATGAAACGGAAATACTTATAGCTAATGAAACGGAAATAATAGAAATCATTAGCATGAGTTGGGGATGAAAACAGAGCGGATAGTTTCCGTCCGCTCCAAAGAAAAATGGATAGGATACATTTTGGAGCGGATAATTTTTGGATAATCCGGATATGGATACAAATACGGATACGGATATGGTATCTCAGTTTCCACTAGATACGGATAACCGGATACTTGTAGAACATATAATGTATCTCTTGCTTCTTCTTAGCCATAATCCCCTAGCCAACTTTCTTAGGTCTTTATTGGCATTTTAACATACAACACTAGTACATACTATTAATATTATTTAAACTTGGAAATGGCTATCCAAATTAGACATGTATTTATGTCGGCATGTATTTATACTGGTTGCATCATATGTGTTGAACTTAATTGACATTATTTAGTCCATGATCTTTATATCAAATTAGCTAATTATGTGTGGATAATTTTTTATCTATATGAGCAATTTGTGGTTTTCATGTTCCAAGAACTATTTGTTTCCGCATTTAAAAAATCATATTTTTTCCGTATCTGAGTTATTCATATCCATTTTTGTATCCAACTAAAAATATGAAAACAAATACGGCATGAGCATTATCCCTCCGTATCTGCTCCATTTTCATCCCTAGCATAAGCCACCTATCCCAAAGAAGGTCGGTTGGTTGATATATCAGGGGCAAGTCTGGTTGATATCCGCATGCCAGACGATTAGAGACAGATACTATAACAAACATTTTCTTTCTATATAATTGTAACCCACTAAGCATTTACTCCTATAAAGAAACCCATGCATGAGGCCATGTCATCAAGAAACTTAACCAATAAATATGATCTGTATGCTTACTATTTATTTATGTCTATCATACTCTAGGTATTTTCTTAAATTGTTAATTTTGCTTCATAAAATTTTCCGCATGTTTCATACAATTTCTCCAGCAACACGCAGTGTGTCACCTAGTTTTGAAATTAAGATTAAACCTGGTATTTATTAGATTTTAGTTGCCTAAAATTTTTAGTCAACTAAATTTGCAAATTTCTAAGCCTAAAATTGCAGTCTTATGTAAGATGTATTTTTAGATCATCTTTTTTGAAAGAAATATTCTTAGTTACTGTAATTTTGTCAATGTTAATGGTTCTACTTTATTTCTAAGTTTGCATATTTTTATGTTCAAATTTTGGTAAATGTTTATCAATTATTGTAGATCCGTTTTATATTTAGGTCAGAACAATTCATTGTTTAACCTTTCATGGAAGAAAGAATAAAATGTGTTTAAATAGAGAATAAGGGGAACGACGAGAATGGCTATGTTTTTATCCGAAGGATGGTGACATATCAATCCAGGCTGACATGGTGAGTGGGTGACATACCCCATAAGCAGCACATGCACGTTTGGCAATTATAGTGGTATTCACAAACTAGCTTAATTATTCGATTACACATGGTTCACCTCTCACTTATCAACTGCAACCAAAATTTAATTTTTAAAACTTATTTTTAGAGCTGATTTTGAAGTTTTTTATAATAGTTTATTTTCTAGGCTTAGCTTTTAAATCACGATGACACATAGAAAAGTTTTATCCATAAATTATTTTTGGTTGCTTCCTTTATTTTTGTACGACTTTCAACCAATCAGCGAAAATTACTGCAAGGGCCATGGGCTCATAAGCATCATTAGCAAAAACCTCAAATCACCATAAGGGCAACATTACCTGTATAGTAATCTTAATGAGATTTCAACAACTCAACTTGACAGACACAACCCAATTCACCATTGTTTAACAAGCAACAGATTCAGACTAGTCACAGTTCAATTCACAAATCATGCAACCACCATTGTTTAACAATTCAACTTGACAGACATAAGTTACATAACCCAACTTCAGGATTGTAACAACTGGCTGGATTCTTGCAGTACTGTAAACTATTAACGGACCGCCATGGCCAGCCACAAAAAGAAAAAGAAAATCAGTCCAAAGATATCAATTTAACAGCCAAGAAGCTTAGAGAATGAAGCAAGAAAGAAAGATATCTTCAGATAATAAAACACATAAAGCAAAGCAAAAGAAACAAGAACACCATGGAGAGCTTGAATAACATGGAAGCCACAGCAAACCTTCAGGTCATATTCACATGATCACATCATGGAGACGAGGAGAAGAAAGGGAACAACAGGAAGAAGGTATTTCCAAGTCAGATCCTTAGATACATCACATCAACATTGCAATCTCGTGCATTTTGATACTAATTTCAATCAATTTGCCATACCACCTAATCTTTTCACTAAGTTTCCACAAAAAAACATATGTTTTTTTCCAGTCCCAGTATAGGAGCTGAAGGATTCAAGATGTGGCATACTGGTTCGGCCTCAAAAGACTTGGATGATACTAGTTGCAGTAGTTTTTGTGAAACTTCTGGATTATCAAGGTCTCCTGATGAATTAAAAAAAAAGGAAACGTAACTAAACTGAACAAATAGGTAAGACATATATTGGCAGTAAGTTGGTAAGAGGCCAGACATATTATTACCACAATGGAAGAAAGTACCCTCAAAATCCATCTCTTCATTCACTTCATTTGTGGCACTTTGGAGCCCAGTCAACTGTGCTCTCTCCCTTATAATAAACAGCATGGTAACATGAATTCGAACATCAAGTAAGGGGCGGTTTGGATGGATGATGGAAGCAGTGGTGATAGCATCCTTGGCAGCCACTGCTTCCATGTCAGTGTCACCAGAGAAATAGCCAATTTCAACTTTGACATTCTGGAGGCCTAAAAGGTGTTCGATGCCGAAATCAAAATCACCATACATAGACATCGTCTCTCTTGCCTGGAATTCAAGGCGTAAACGGTGGAGCTCTGGCATGGCTCCAGGGACGAACATCAATGGCATTGCGGAATATGTGCAGAAAACATGTAGCTCATTCAGATGCTTAAATCCTTCAGAACCAATGACTAGCCTCAGTTGAGGTGGATTCTTTAACTGTAGACGGAGAAATAGCAGGGTGGGGATGCCCTCCAGAACTTGCATGTCCTCCTCTCCAATTCCAGCAATGGATAGGCATAAGTGCACAAGACTACTAAGCATCCTTGTCCACTCTGGAACCCAGTAAAGGTAGTCCTTTATGTTAAGCTCCTGAAGCTTTGGAAGAGAGCAGCAAGAGCCAAACAATGAATCCAGGAGGAAATTCTCTCCATCAGGGTAGCTAATACAGAGTGACTCAAGGCTATGTCTGCCCAACTCAGTGAGGGAACTGACCAACATTTCCCTGTACCTCGCTTCTTGGTCTCCCATTTCTTCAGTAATGCTTGCCCCAACAGTAAGTCTTCTTAATCTTGTCAGCCTACCGATCTCCTCAACTAACTTCGCAGAGTTACATGGGATGGAGATACTCTCCAGCTCCTGGAGAGCTTGCATTCTCCCAATCTCATCAGGCAGTTTCACCCCAGACCCCACATGTAGGCACATGAGTTTCACAAGTTTAACAATGGATTCTGGCAACCTTTTGATCCTGCAACGCCCGATGTTCAGTACCTCTAGATTTTGCAAGTTCCCAGTTTGGTCAGGGAGTTCAGTGATTCTGCAAGGGAGGCTCAAATACCTCAGCTGAAACATACTTACTATACATTCAATGTGGTGGTTCTCCAAACAACCGCACTCGTATAAATCCAAAATGTGCAAAGCATGGAAGTTGAAAAGATCAGGTGCTTGCTTCAAGGCCCTGAACATAATGAACGAGCGGATATGAGATTGATTCCTCACAAGTTCCTCCATTTCATGATCTTCCAAATTATTAGCTTGCAAGGACAGGCGACGAATCTTCCTAGGAAAAGATCTATACCCTTCATCATCAATCGAAATGACAAAGTTGATTTCCGCTGATAGAGATTTGATAATGTCAAGCACTAAATCATGGACTCGACAGCCATATATGTTACCACTGTACTAAACACCCACTGCTTGGACCATGTTTCTATTGATAAGATCGTTAAAGTAGCTCTCTGCAACTTGATCCAGTCTTTTACCACGCTCTTTTCTAATGAATCCTTCAGCAATCCATTTCCACACCAATTGTTTTCTTACAATCAGGTCATCCTCTGGGAATATACCTAGATATAAAAAGCAGGTTTTCAAATCATGAGGCAGGTCATAAAAACTAAGCACCAAAATCTTTCTGAATCCTTCCAAAGTATGATTTTTCTCAAGTTTAGAACCAATAGAATTATGCACTGCCTCCCACTCATCCTTTCTGTAAGACTTACTAGCCAACAAACCAGCTATAATAAGTATAGCCAGTGGCAGACCACCGCACTTCTTCAGTATTGCATTTGAAACTTCTTTCAGATGTTTTGGAACACAACACCCAGAGGAGAAAATTCTTTTAACAAACAACCTGCTGGAGTCTTGATGATTAAGTGGCTGGATGGTGTGAACATAATCCTGGATATTAGCAGAACATGCTTTAGCTACATCCATTATGCGTGTTGTAGCAATTATTCTGCTACGAAGACGATTATCAGGGAGAGCAGACTTCACGATTTTCCAATCTGATGTGCTCCAAATATCATCAATAATGATCAGGTACCTGTACAGATTTTGATAACATTTTCTCAAGCGTTTCATAACTAATTTAGCATAATTGAGAGATATGTCAAAATCAAATAGCTGCAATTGCACAACTTTTTTGGGGAAAATATGCCAGCAGTTACAAGGTACCAATCATGTTTCTCTAATCATCATAAGTTATATTATTATTATTATTAAAATGATCATAACTATTTGCATGAACATCTGAAGGGCATATAATTAGGAAAACTGTTTTTACATGTATATAAGTTTTAGTAAAATAATACTGCATTGTGTAATTATTTTTATGTACGTATGCTTTCCTCATGACATATCTGCATCCTTTACAGCAATTTATCGAATATAAAATAAGCTTGTAATATTGTACCAAACGTCCCAAGGTATACCGAAACTTGTATACAAGGGGAAGCCCTTATCAATATCTCTGAGGTGATTTGAGACATACCATTGCTATTGATGCATCTCTTTGAAATTGTGAATAAGCAGTATGCAGACAAGAAAAAAATCTAGTAGGTCTTTTTACACAAATTAAGCACATAATGCCCTCCAAAACATCTAAGGTAAAAATACAAGGCCCATCTTTTTTGCAACAATGGGGCTTCACAGTAAACTTAACAATGTAATTGTTAAAAACTCAAGTCTCCCTCACGTGACTACATAGCCATCCCATTCACTAGACCCCTTACTCTAAAATGTAGGGCCAATATTTAACTGGAAACCTAATTTTTCAATCACATGACAACTAGCCGTGTACGTTTCCATCCAAAACCATATATATTTCATATTGCTTTAGATAAGGGGTGCAAAACCAAGTCATGTTCAAACACTGCTCAAAATTCGCTCCTAATTTCCTGTTATCATCCCTTGTAGGGACTGTTATTTGTAGGGACTGTTATATTTCATTTACTGTCATTAGCTCTTTCAAAATATGGCAATGTCAACTGTTATGAATAAAAGTTAGGAACTGAGCCTAGCTCAGTTGGTTGAGGGTGTGGATGTACGCTTAGACTATCCCCAAGTTCAAGTCCTTGCCGAGATGAATTTGGGTTCCTATTTCTTCTGAATTAAAAACCCACCTAGTTCCTCCTAGGTTGGTCGAGTTTTTTTAATTAAGGTACAAATGAAGCTTTTAGAAGGGACTCTTCTATGGTTCTACCATGTAAAAGCGTAAACATGTGTGTGTATAATGTAGCTCACATTTTATATCTCTCTCGATTGGTCTCGATTTGAATTTTGAAAACTCTGCACCTGATACTTTTACAAATTTGCCATTTCTTTTCAGTAATTTTACTGTCATTTTGCAATTGTGAAACAATGAAGTCACTAAAATTATTCAGAAGTTCCGTTTTTATACCTGTTATCTTTTAGGCATTCCCGAAGTTTGTCGATGAGTTGTCTTTCATCAAAGCACCTGTCGCTACCATTCCCCCGTACTTAAGATAGCACATCCATTAAGATCTTCCTCATGTCTGGTTTCTGGGACATAGACACGAAAGCCGTACGATCAAATTGGATTTTGATTTTTTTGTACACTTGCTTGGCAAGTGTTGTCTTGCCCAAACCTCCACATCCCACAACGGGCAGTACTTTGAGTCGCTGTGTTGATGAGCCACTATCAGCCTCATTAGTTAGCAACTTGATTATACAATTCCTTGGACCCTCGATTCCTACAAGCTCATCCAAACCAGAATAGAGTGCTGGCAACCGGGAATCAAGAAGCAAATCACTGGTTGTGGTTGCAGATGTGGACCCATCAACTTCATATCTTCTTCGCCGCTCGTTTGCTTCCACAACACGCCTTTTGAGTTCTAGAAACTTGCCAGCAAATTTATGGTGATATAGGAGCTTCTTGAGCTTGTGGGTCTTCTTACTCAAAAACCCCTTAATTCCTGCAGGCTTATCGGGGTTGTGCTCAATGCGCACCATGAAGGCATCAATGGAGTCCTCGATGTCGTAGGCCAGCTCTCGCAACTCACTCACCTAGGCCTTCACTTGAACATCAAGCCCCTCCTGCATTGCATACTTCCGCAACACAGCCTCCATGCTGGGCAGCTCCCTTTGCAGGAACATCACATCCTTTTCCGCATTTTTGTGCTTTGTGTACTCTTTGTCCAGCAAGGCGGAGAGCTTCCCAAGCAGTGAGTTCATCACCCCCGCTGAAGCACAAACCATTGCTCCCACCATAGCCTAGCTGTTTAATCATTCACCATGTTAGGGGAATGGCTACTCATATTGAGGTTTTAGCAAAATATTCAGAACAAGAACTAACTCCAGATGTGAAAACAAAAAAACAGTGGAAATCCAGCATGCAGGTAAACATAAAAAGATCAACAGCATTCTCATGGGATCCTCAATTATGGTATTGTTAAACAGCTCATTACACGCATGATTATTAACTTTAAAACATAACAGGACATGATTAAATCATTTAATCAAGACATGTTCACTAACATTGTTGGATATAATAGGTATCATGTTCTCCCCTGTCTTGGATGAGGGTTAAACCCTTCAGTTCACTTATGCATCTCTTCGGAACGCCTATTGATCAAAAGTTTTAAAAAAATAAATCCATCAATCGATTGCAGTTACATATATTTATAACTAAGTTGCAAAAATTTATAACTAAAGTTGCACGTGATTGGTAAATTAGATGCAGTTGCACATATTTATGACTGAGTTGTACAAATTTATAACTAAAATTACGCATGATCGATAATGACAACTACAACAAGTTGAAAGTGCAACTATAACACGTTAAAAGTGCAACTTGGAACTCGTTTCCTCTGCCCCAAATCTCAAAGTTCTATCTAACGACCAGCATTGTTGTTTGATAGAATCTAAAAAAAATCAAACGTTTGATCAATAGCAAATCTGGCATCTCTTTGTCTATGATGGCCATCAATAGATTATGCTGGGTGTGGTTTTCCCTCACCTGTTTTTCTCAAAAAATATCTCATCAAGTTCAGTGTATTCATGGACAGGACAATTTACCACAAATATCACTTGTCTACACATTCCATTACAATATATGGAGTATATTAGTAACACAGTGATAAGCAAGAAACTAAATAAGAGGCAGTGCCAAACTTCTTTTTTTAAAAAAGACAGTGCCAAACAGGCTGTAAAGGGATATTTTACTGGCTAACTAAACTTTCATTCCTCCTCCCAATTAATTGTTGCCAAACAGACTGTAAAAGGACAATAGGTGCCATCAAAAGTTAAGAGTCTTGCTGGATATACCACCATGATAGTTTGTTTCCACTTGGCTGGCACATCTAAATGCCATCTTCGATAGCGGCATATACCACAATTTTCAGTGTCCAATCCTGATACCCATAATATTACACACACGAAGGTGCACTTTCAATAATATTTTAATAAGGTTAGGGATTTGCCGTTGGCATCCATCTCTTGGGACCTGCTATTGATTAATTACGTGAAAAAAATTAATCTATCAGTCGATTTTTGGACAGCTAAGATTACACCAAGATTCGTGCGCTTAACTTATCCCCTCTCTCCCCCTCCCGGTCTCTCTCCCATCGAAGCATGCAGACTAGATCGAGCGCGTGCGCCTCTTTACCGAGCGCCGCCGCCTCTCCCACACCAGCACGCCGCCCCCGGCCTCACCGGCGCCGAAAGACGCTAACGGCGCTTGCGAGGCCCGCCCTACCGGCCTCCTCCCTCTCCCCTCCCTCCCCCTTCCCCCCTTCCTCCGACGTGCTTCTTCTCCAAGTCTGGCGACGTCAAGCCCCCGCCCCGCCGATCCTTCCTCGTCTCTAGCGGCTCGCGCCACCAAATCCGCCTCTGTTGCCCCCGCCTCCTAACCACTCTCATTGGTGTCGCCTCCACCGCCAACCCCGTCCACCTCCAGCCTCTAGCTCCATGGCTCTAGCGGTGCCGCCGCCGCCTTGCCTCCCTCTAAGCCCAGGGAAACCCCCCTCTTCATCCTCCCCCAAGCCCCCCTCCCACCTAGACCCCCACCCCAAAACCTAAACTCTAACCACTCCGCCGCCGCGGCGCCGTCACCAGAGAAGAGGAGCTCGCCTTCATTGCCTCTACCGCCAGAAATTCGCAGTCACAGGTGAGTTACCCTCCTCCTCCCTCCCCTCTCCCCCTCATCCGGAGGTTGAAGATGATGCCCTCGCCGTTGGATCAATGATGATGATGCCCTAAGCCAGGGCTACATCGAATGATGGATTCAAAAATTTCAATCGATTGATGAATAGCAAAGGTGCCATTTAGAGATGTCCAAATGGGCCGTGCCCTGTCGGGCCGGCCCGGGCATGGTGCTACAGTAATCATGCCCGGGCTGGCCCGGCACGGCCCGAGTAGCCATGCCGTGCCTGGGCTGGCGGTGCGGCACGGCGGGCCGGCATGGCACGGCCCGTGGACTGTAGCGGGCCGGCACAGGCACGGCACGGGGCACGGGCACGGGCACGAGGCACGGGCATGGCACGGGGCATGGGGCACGGCGCGCAGGCGGGGAGGCGGCAGCGGAGGGGGCGGAGGAGGCCGAGGCGGAGGAGCCGAGGAGGCGGGAGGCCGAGGCGCCGAGGAGGCCGGGAGGAGGCCGAGGCGGAGGAGGCCGACGCGGCGGGAGGAGGCAGAGGAGCCGAGGAGGCCGGGAGGAGGCCGAGGCGGCGGCAGGCGGCGGAGGGGGCGGCGCGCAGGCGGGAAGGCGGCGGCGGAGGGCGGCGGCAGGCGGCGGAGGCCGGGGACGCCGGACGCGCGGCGGCAGGCTCGGCGGACCGGGCTAGCCCAGGCACGGTGGGCCGCCGACGGGCCGTGCCGGCACGGCACGGCCCATGACCTTGGCGTGCCGTGCCTGGGCCAGGGGGAGGCACGCGGGCCGGCACGGCACGGCCCGCTACAGGAACCATGCCTACACGGGCCGTGCCGTAGCGGGCCGTGCCGGACCGTGCCTTGGGCCGTGCCGGCCCGGTCCGCCCGTTTGGCCACCTATAGTGCCATCTCTTTGAGTGTTTATTAAGAGGGTGTACTGGAGTGTGTGTGCGTACGGAGCACGTGCTCGGTGGTGTGTGAGCGTCTTCCATATAATAATAATAATAAGCTGGCAATAGTAACACCTAGCACAGCGATAAGCAAGAAATTAAAGTAGAAGTGTTGGATGAAAAACTCACAAATTTTCTGTGCCACCCGAAACTACTGTGCCGTGCCCCTCCTCCACTAAATCGGGGGACTCTCAGAATCGAGGTGCGGATTTATGCCACGCCCCTGGAAGCGAGCGACCTGCCGATTCGATGCAATGGCCAAGTATAGGAATCGATCGACCCCCAAGCAAATTTCAGAGAGAAGGCTGGGCTGCCTGCTACCGGCACCGCCAACTGGGATGCCTCTATCGGCCGCGGCTGTACGGCAGCAGCAGGTGAGGCTCCGTCGCGCAACATCGGCTGGCGGCCGGAGTCCAAGAACTCGATCGACGCCGCTGCTGCCTGCTGGTGGGGAATTGGCTAGAGAGAAGTGGAGTACGAGTGAGATGATGGACGAGTATAAGACTAAAAGTAGAGCAAGGGGGATGCCCGTGCTTCTGGACAAGTCTCCATTCTTAATTGAAAAAAAATTATTTTACTCCCTCGAATTATTTCGCTAGAGAACTTAATCCTCTAAATTATTTTTCGGCTCATTTTACACCCTCGAACTATTAAAAACGATTCACTTTACTTTCTAATGATATTTCTCTTTTTGTTTTTCTCTATATAAGTCGTATTTTTCAGTGAAATTTAGTGGGACGAAAGATGCATTATAACTTTACGTCTCAATATTTTTTAATTTTTTTATCATTATTTATATAGGTTGAAATTATCTAAGGCTAATTAATATTGAAATTTTAAAGTTCAATTATATAGTCATGAAAAAATTTGAATTTTTTTGAACTTTAATAATAGTGTCAGCTACGACTCTAAAAAGTCTCAGCTTAAAATACGACTTATATAAAGTCAAAAAAGAGAAATGTTATTGTGGAGTAAAGTAAACTATTTTTAATAATTTAGAGGTTAAATGAGCCAAAACATAGTTTAGGAGCTAAGTGATGCAATGAAATAGTTTGAGATAGCGACTTTTTTCTTTTCAATTTAGGAAATTTGTCTTGGCACCGACAGGCCGTTTAGAGTAAAGTTAATAGTACGACGAACTACTAAATCTATGTTACGTCGTATCATTTATAGCTAACTTATTAGGCCATTTATATAATAGTTAGTTAGATATACATATTACATAATTAATACTTGGTCTATCTCATTCCCTTACAAAGTTCTGATAGTATGTACTATAGCTAGCTACAGATCTACAACATGCTTCTCTTCTCTCTTATCCCCTCTCTCCTTCAACTCATCACAAATATGAGGTGATAGGTTCAATAGCCTGCTTACCTACTCTTAGACTACTCCGGACTCATTATCCATGAACCAAAATATTTCTACGTCTATCCTAAAATATAGCTATTTCTGGCTATGAATTTGGACAAGTGCTTATCCAGATTTATAGCTAGAAATAGCAATATTTTGGAGCAGAGGCAGTAGAAAGCAAACCCCAATGATTACTATGTTCTCCAAACTTGGAGAAGAAACCTCAAAATTTTTTTTCTAATTCTTTAATACAAATTTTAAACAAATTATTCTAAAACATATTTTTGAACTGAATCTTTTGGCTACATCATCTTCGATGATGTGGTAATGCATCTGGCATCTTTTAATTACATGGTGTTGGTGCTTTTTTGGCCAACACGGAGTCACCTAAAGATTTGTGGTGTTACAGAGACGCTAACCACCTCCTGACCAAGATAGGTTTATAAGATAAAACCGGCTAGCGGAGCAAATTTAGAGATCAAAACCAGGCTCTAGATCGATTTGAGGATAAAATTCATCTTGTGGGTGAATCGGAAGGTTTATAGGATAAACCTACAAAGGATACCGTATTCTCGCAGTGAAAGCGGACGATTTATGACGCAAATTGATAAAGATGGATAGACTAGGATACTAGGTAAAAGATAATCTAGAAGACATTGCTAAAGAATAGAAAAGTAGAACGATCCGATTGATCGATTTGTCAGGGGAGAGAGCCATTATTTGAATCGGCTATAGCCCTTGTAAAGGGGTTGGTCTTGTCTCCACATAGCCTTCTCCATATCCTATTAGGTTTACTGATCAATTAGGATTCAAGGAACCCCATGCATATCTAAGGAAACACGAGAACTGTCTTAATTGGACTCAGACTCAAACTTGAAGCTACCGGTCCGACCGTTAGGCCTCTGCCCATTATACCGCCGGTCGAACCGACCACCTATGGGTGGTTAGACCAGCTTTCTAGAGATGGCTCGAGACTTCTCCCAATTTGGTCTCCTTATGCCATATATTTGCCTTAGTGCCAATTTTGAGTGTCAAACAAATGGTTAAAAACCATGGTGTGATGAGTAGAAAAACAATGTGGCCACGCCGTGATAAAAATCCATGTTATTAATTAACCTCTAATTTATTAAGGCAGTATAATAAAATCAAAACACATTGTCGGAGGATGAAACCTCGACAGCGGGAAGTCGGGAGACCCCCCTTTTGAGATTCGGCTAGGGGAGTAGTTCTCAGGCGAAGCCGGCGTCAGGTGTAGAAGAAAGATAGGCGAAGAAGACGTAGAAGAGGCGGGGTTCGGACCGTCCGAACCGCGGTGAAGCAGAAGGGTCCGGACCGTCCGATGCGGGTCCGGACCGTCCGAAGCGTAGTAATCGCGCAGGGTGCTGGGGAAGACGATGAACAGAGGTGCACAGAGGAGACGGGAGGATTTATACAGGTTCGGGCCGCCGGAGCGTAAAACCCTACTCCTGTGCGTATGCTATGTGGAGATGATGTGGTTTGCTGTGTACAAGATGAGCTCAGCACGCGGCCGGAGCCGGAGAAGAAGAGCAGTAGGTTGAGAATGAGCTCGGGTGCTGAGAGCTGGGAGCTGGGAGCTAGAGGTCCCCTGTTCAGTCTGTGGCTTGGTCCTCCTTTTATAGAGCAAGGGGATTGCACAGTGCCAAGATACATGCTGATAGAGAGAGAGAGCTACATGAGAGAGCAGGTATGGCTTGTCTTATCGCTGTCTTGTCGCCGTCTTGACGAGCGCGTCCGCCTGCTGGACGAGTCCGCCTGCCAAACCCACGCCGGAGTTGGTATACGGCGGGCGGTGGAGTCGTGAGGACGCGACGGGATGTGACGGGGCACACTGCCGAAGTCAAGCATCTCTGATTGCTTGACTTCGGCGCACAAAAAGGCTCTGACTGCGCAGCAGATGTACAGCGAATTGAGCCCTCCATAGTCAAAGAGCTTCTGACTACACAGGGAGTGGGCCCACGGGGGGCCGTCCTGGGAGCTCACGTCTGCTCGAGCGGGCGACAGGTGGAAAGCGTCCCTCCGCGCGCGCGCTAGGCTCCAGGCTCCTTGGTGACCGACATATAGGCCCCGGACCCGATCTCAACGCCCGGGTCCGAGGCTGCGGTCCTCGGGTCCGGGAGGCGAGACCCGGGACCGAGGCCGGGGGTCCCGGGCATGGGGGCGCGGCCCGAGCACCGGAATACTCCAGCTCCGTGCCCGGGGACGCCTGCCGAGATTGGGATTGCTGGCCCGGGCCCTGAAGGTAGAACCGGGGCCGGGACTGTCCTCGGCGGCGAGGCCCGAGGAGGGGGCGGGCCGTCATTGCGACGCGCCCGGGAAGGTACACCAGGGCCCGGGCGGTGCCCGGGCCCGAGGCACTTAGCATTGTTGGCCGTTGCTTGTTTCTGACCGTAGGCCCCGGGGGAGCTGACGTGGCCGGAGACCCACGCGTCCCTGCAGAACGTGGGACCCCCAGTCCCATTTCGCTGACAGTGGCCCCTGGCCCTGTTGCTCGGCCGGGATCAGCCCCGGGGAGGAACAGGGCCACGTCTTGAAGAAAAGAGGGGACGCGGGGTGAACCTGGTTCGCCTTGGACTGGTGTAGCTTGAAGACTTGTTGATTTAGACGGGATACGTGCCCGGGCCCCGGGCTAAAAACATGGAACGAGTGTTGAGGAAGGCCGGCAGCAGCGGTCGCGATGGTGATGCGGCAGCTTGCCGCCCGTACTGTCGCCGGCGAGTTCTTCGTGGCGACCGCTGGCCGGAGACGGCGGCAGGAATGAGGCGTGCCGTCCGCTTGGAGGCCGCCACCAAATCCGTCGCCGATGAGTTCTCCCGTGCCTGGCCCGAGATGGAGGCGCGGGAGAAGGAAGCACTCTCCCGGGGAGAACGCGTCCGGGCCCAGGAGGCTGGGGTCGCGTCCCGGGGGCGTGAGTTCGGCGTGCGCGAGGGAGTCGCGGTTGTTCACGAGGAAGTCGCGGTGGTTCGCGAGGATGCCGCGGTTGTTCGCGAGGAGGTCGCGGTTGTTCTCGAGGAGGCGCGGGAGGCCGTGGTCGAATCCACTGCCCCGGAGGCAGGGTTCTTCGACCGCGGCGAACATCTTGTAGAGCCGATGCCTGACGAAGAGGTTGAGGAAGACGCCGGTTTCCTTCAGACGCCATACGCGGGCGCCTTCGGGGCCCGGGGGCCCTCCATGCCCCCGAGCGCTCCTCTTCTGACGTCGCCCGGGGTCCGGTCAGAGGTACACCGGTGACTGTCCCCCGAACGATCAGGGCCTCGCTTGTGCTTGCGTCCCGGGTTTGCCTGTCTTGTACAAAGAGAGACATTTGTATATCTATATGATCATGTTTATATTTTCGTACCTTGGTTTATTGTGTTGTTCGGAGGTTGCTGGTGTTCGGGGGACGGAGCTCGGACTCGCTTCCCTCGCGAGCCCGAGTCCGGCATGTGCTTGGGACCTGGGGGCCCCGGCTGTCATGCGGATACGTGTCCGGGACCCGGGGGCCCCGGACTGAAATACGGTTTTGATATAAGCCGGGTTCCGGGGGCCCGGGCTTGAAATATGGAATGTGAGACGGCCTTCCGGATGCATTCTCGTCGGGGCGGTGCTGTCCGGGCTCCGCGCCCTACTTCGGGTGTCGCGTTCCTAGGCTTGCACTCGCCTTGGCGAGGCCGCCCTGGTTCGGCTCCTCGGTGTCGGGCCCGGGGCACAGATTCGGGAATCCGTGCCTCGGCTCAAATATGTGCCCGGGACCCAGGGGGCCCCGGACTGGAATAAGATTCGATATGTATTGTCAACATGTGCCCGGGCACAAGGCCGGGGCAAGGACATGGACCATATCGGGACGACTTCCTCGGACCCGCCCTTGCCGAGGCGACGCGGTCCGGGTACTAGCGCCCTATGAGGGTCATTCCGGACGCCACGTTCCTAGGCGCGCATTCGCCTTGGCGATGCCGCCCCGGGTCGGGCTCCTCAGAGTCGGGCCCGGGAGGTAAGTCCCAGGCCGTATGTTTGCTGGGCGAGGGGCGCTCTGCGACGTGCGCCACGCTCGCTACCTGCGGAATATTATCGGTACGTGCCCGACCATCAACTCGCGTGTCATGACCTGAGGCCACGGCACGAGGAGCAGGCACGAGCCCCGCTGCCGAGGACAGCGAGGACGCTCTCTGGTTCTGGTCTGTCAGGGGCCATGCTCGGGCTCAGCTTCCCTTGCGAGGGTACGAGCTCTTGACACCGGGAGAAGACCCTCAACCGGGAGCGGCCTGCCCGGACTCGCGCTCGACAGGGCGGCGTGGTCCGGACTATCACGCCGGGACCCGGAGGCCCCGGACTGAGTCGGGACGAACCGCCCGGACTCGCCATCGCGTCCGATGGAGTCCGGGCAGTTGTACCCTAGGTGCGTCAGTTGTACCCTAGGTGCGTCCGGGCCCGGAGGCCCCGGACTGAGTCGGGACGAACCGCTCGGACTTGCCATCGCGTCCGATGGAGTCCGGGCAGTTGTACCCTAGGTCAAAAGAAAGGGAAAGACTTCCTCTAATAAAGGAGGAGAGGAGAGATTTTCATTAAATCACAAGCCAACCAAAGAAACGGAACCGATACAGTCGACGCTTCCTGGGAATGTGGGACGAATCGGGACGATCTCTCCGGGCTTGGCTGTTCCGGGCGCCACGTCCAAGGCTCGCACTCGCCATGGCAAGGCGGCCTAGGTTCGGGCTTCCCAAAGCTGGGCCGTTGGTCGGCCTGTCCGTTGCCTTCGGACAGACCGTCCGGCCAGGGATCGGACCATCCAAATCCCCGCGCTCGGACCGTCCGAACCGGGGCCGGACCGTCCGAAACGCCCCGACCGGGCTTGGCCTGCTAAGGCTCCTGCCGGAAGTACTTGACCTAGTTGGCCAAGCTTTGGACGGCGCGGCACTCCGTGAGGTCGTGCGAATCCGTCTCGTGGACGGCGCACCACTTCTGGGCCGCTGCCGGCGAAGGCGGCGCACGCGCGGCCCTTGGCCGCTCGCCGGTGATGTTGTCCCCGCGGGCGTCGTCGGACCATGGGGCGCCCGCGAGAGCCAAGGCGAAGCCGTCGGCGGCCGCCTTTTCCTTCTGTCGCTTCCTCCTGTCCCGCCGCGCCGCGGAGCGTGAGGACTCACCGTATTCTTCGGGGTCCTCTTCAGGGGCCTCGGGGCGCGGCTCGTTCCACGCCCGGGCTTCCTCCTTGCGGGCGCAGAGATCGGCGAGCTTGAACAGCTCAGCCGTAGTCTGGACGTCGCGGGTGCCCATTTTTTCGAGCATGCGCCTGTCGCGCACACCCGAGCGAAAAGCATGGATGACCGCGTGAGGAGCGATGTGGGAGATGGTATTGCGAACCTGGTTGAAGCGCTGTAGGAAGTGCCTCAGCGTCTCGTCCCTGCCCTGACGTAGGGCATGGAGGTCCGCTTCGGTCCCAGGGCGCAGAAAGGTGCCCTGGAAGTTGGCCACGAACTGGTGGCAGAGGTCCTCCCACGAGTGGACTGATCCCTCGGGGAGGTTCATCATCCAAGAGCCCGCCTGGGCTTTGAGAGCGACGGGGAAGTAGTTCGCCATCACTCGATCATCGCCTCCGGCCGCCATGATGGCAGTAGTGTATATTTGCAGGAACTCCGTGGGATCCACGGAGCCGTCATACTTCTCCGGCAAGCTGGGCCGGAACCTGGCCGGCCAGCGAACCTGCCGGAGGCCTGGGGAGAGCGCCAGGCAACCCGAGCCGTACAGAGCGGGCTCGGGTACCGGATGGCGGTTTCCCGTCAGTAGGTGGGAGCTGGAGGCCTGGGCCTCGGAACGCGTGGCGGCGTCCGCCCGCCGCTCACGCTGTCGCTCCATAGTGACCCGGGCGTCCTCATCATACCGCCCCCGGTTCAGCCGGTCACGGAGGTCGCCGTGGCCGCTGTTTGTCGGAGTCATGGCGCGTTGCGCCGTGCTCCGGGTTTTGCTTTGACTCGGGGCGGGGGGCCGGCCCGCGCTAGATGTTGCGCGGTCGGCACTCCTGGCCCCTGCGCTGCTGTGGGCAGCGACCTGGCGATGGGCCGCGCCTACGAGGTCGGTGACTTCGTTTAGCCAGCGCCTCTCCCGGCCCCCGCCCCCGTTAAATGCCGGAGGGTGGCGCAGGAGGGCTTCCGCCGCCAGGAGAGCTCCTTGTGGTGACGCTGGCTGGAAGTCGAGGTTGCGGCGCACCGTGGAGCGGCGCCTCCGCTCGCGCCTCAAGGATGAGGCCGTGGCAGACCCGACGGGGCACTTGCCGGTTCCTTCCGAGAGAGAAAGGGCCGAGGCCGCACTGCCAGGCCGCCGAGGAGCGAGCTCAACCAGCCTGGCTCGCGCGGCGCGTCTCCTGGAAGACGGGGAGTGCGGTGGGCTTACCTCCGGGCTAACGCCACCCGGCGGGGTGAAGTCGCCGGACTCTTCATCAGAGTCCCGCGGACGGTGGCCTCCTGCCATGGAGTGCGTCGGTGTTGGAGACGCCGGCGTACCACCTGAAAAGGAAACTCCCCCTACCTGGCGCGCCAGCTGTCGGAGGATGAAACCTCAACGGCGGGAAGTCGGGAGACCCCCCTTTTGAGATTCGGCCAGGGGAGTAGTTCTCAGGCGAAGCCGGCGTCAGGTGTAGAAGAAAGATAGGCGAAGAAGACGTAGAAGAGGCGGGGTTCGGACCGTCCGAACCGCGGTGAAGCAGAAGGGTCCGGACCGTCCGATGCGGGTCCGGACCGTCCGAAGCGTAGTAATCGCGCAGGGTGCTGGGGAAGACGATGAACAGAGGTGCACAAAGGAGACGGGAGGATTTATACAGGTTCGGGCCGCCGGAGCGTAAAACCCTACTCCTGTGCGTATGCTATGTGAAGATGATGTGGTTTGCTGTGTACAAGATGAGCTCAGCACGCGGCCGGAGCCGGAGAAGAAGAGCAGTAGGTTGAGAATGAGCTCGGGTGCTGAGAGCTGGGAGCTGGGAGCTAGAGGTCCCCTGTTCAGTCTGTGGCTTGGTCCTCCTTTTATAGAGCAAGAGGATTGCACAGTGCCAAGATACATGCTGATAGAGAGAGAGAGCTACATGAGAGAGCAGGTATGGCTTGTCTTATCGCTGTCTTGTCGCCGTCTTGACGAGCGCGTCCGCCTGCTGGACGAGTCCGCCTGCCAAACCCACGCCGGAGTTGGTATACGGCGGGCGGTGGAGTCGTGAGGACGCGACGGGATGTGACGGGGCACACTGCCGAAGTCAAGCATCTCTGATTGCTTGACTTCGGCGCACAAAAAGGCTCTGACTGCGCAGCAGATGTACAGCGAATTGAGCCCTCCATAGTCAAAGAGCTTCTGACTACACAGGGAGTGGGCCCACGGGGGGCCGTCCTGGGAGCTCACGTCTGCTCGAGCGGGCGACAGGTGGAAAGCGTCCCTCCGCGCGCGCGCTAGGCTCCAGGCTCTTTGGTGACCGACATATAGGCCCCGAACCCGATCTCAACGCCCGGGTCCGAGGCTGCGGTCCTCGGGTCCGGGAGGCGAGACCTGGGACCGAGGCCGGGGGTCCCGGGCACGGGGGCGCGGCCCGAGCACCGGAATACTCCAGCTCCGTGCCCGGGGACGCCTGCCGAGATTGGGATTGCTGGCCCGGGCCCCGAAGGTAGAACCGGGGCCGGGACTGTCCTCGGCGGCGAGGCCCGAGGAGGGGGCGGGCCGTCATTGCGACGCGCCCGGGAAGGTACACCCGGGCCCGGGCGGTGCCCGGGTCCGAGGCACTTAGCATTGTTGGCCGTTGCTTGTTTCTGACCGTAGGCCCCGGGGGAGCTGACGTGGCCGAAGACCCACGCGTCCCTGCAGAACGTGGGACCCCCAGTCCCATTTCGCCGACACACATGTAAACGACGGAGCATTTGTATGACTGGTCTACTATAGTGTACAAAACTATAGTACTATGTATCTCCTTTGTTACTACTCCCTCCGTTCCAAAAAAAGACTTCATTTCTAGCCCTTTTAACTTTATCTAAAAAGAGTTTATTTCTACTTTATTACCTAACATCAGTTCATAAATCGAGAAGTTCCATCCTTGCAATACTCCTTACATACCCCCAACACTTTGTTCTTTTACCCTTAGCACTAATTTATTAACCAATGGCTAAAAACAGAGGTTTTTTTGGACGGGGGAGTAAAATACTATCTTGGCAATGAGTAGTATGGCAAATTGTGGTGTACAGGCGGTTGTGTAATTACATGATAGTATATGCCTCCTTGACTTGACTTGGTATCATGGTTGCACGAGAGGAAAAGAAACGGAAGTTTCAAATCTTTAGCCATATGAATGATTGTACTGCATGCTATGGAGCATAGGGATGAAGGATAAGACAAAAAAGGGTGGTGAGTTTAGCGGAAGAGCAGGAAGCCGCAAGGACCGGAAGAGAAAGAAGGTTCACTACGTGCTATTTTGTCCAGATTCATAGTTAGAAATAATAATATTTTGGAACAAAAGTAGTAGAAAACAAACCCCAATGATTACTGTGTTCTCAAAACTTGGAGAAGAAACCTCAATTTTTTTGATTCTTTAATACAAATTTTAAACAAATCATTCTAAAATATATTTTTTAACCTGAATCTTTTGGCCACATCATCTTCAATGATGTGGTAAGGCATCTGGCATCTTTTACTTACATGGTAAAAAAACTATGGTATGACGAGTAGCAAAACAATGTGGCCATGCCATGATAAAAATCCATGTTCTTAATTAGCCTCTAATTTATTAAGGCAATATAATAAAATAAAAAACATCTAAATGATGGTGCATTTGTATAAATGGTCTACTATAGGGTACAAAACTATACTATGTATCTCCCTTTATTACTACTCGGTCCATCCAAAAAAAACTCCATTTCTAGCCCTTTAACTTTATCCAAAAAGAGTTTATTTCTACTTTATTACCTACCATCGATCTGTAAATTGAGAAGTTCTATCTTTTCAATACCAACCTATCACTTCACAATACTACTTTCTTATTAATAGGCATACTTTGGTCTTTTACTCTTACCACTAATTCATTAACCAATGGTTAAAAATGGAGTTCTTTTGGGACGGAGGGAGTAAAATACTATATTGGCAATGAGTAGTATGGCCACTCAATAGTTGTGGTGTATGGGTGGTTGTTTAATTACATGATAGTATATGCCTCCTTGGCTAGACTTGGTGTCATGGTTGCACAAGAGGAAAAGAAACGGAAGTTACAAATCTTTGGCTATATGCATGATTGTACCACATGCAATGGAGCATAGGGATGAAGGATAAGACAAAAGAGGGTGGTGAGTTTGGTGGAGGAGCAAGAAGTGGTAAGGACTGGAAGAGGAACAAGGTTGACTGTCACTACATCTACATACTACTCCAGTCTTGAACCCGTAGATGATAGGCATTAGCATGAAGCTTAATTTCTTTATGTTGAAGTTTATGGGGAACATCCTCATTGCAACTATCAAAAGGGTGAGGTGCTCTATCAAAAGGTTATTTGATTTGGCTTGAGATATAGCGGGGTGGTGAACTATGGGTGCCTCTGATATGCACATATTCGCTACAATGAGAAACACGCGCAAACGGATTTGGATCCTCTGCCATATCAACTAGCTACAGTAGAGGAGCACAGTAAGCGGCATTAGGATAGGTTCTTTATTGTCTAATATATTTTTAACGCCGAGATGAATCACTATAGTACAAGTGCTACAGTACTACTTTCTTATACACAATGATTCTAGGTATGGTTGCTCCAGTAGCAAGACATTGTTTATGACATTGGTTTACTGTAGCATACTCATTTTATGGTTGCTACCATGCTTCTCTGTAGTACCGTTGAGGATTTGAATCTGGTTTATTATTACTTGTCTGATCAAGTCTAGCGATGTAAAAAAAAATGAAACTTTCAATCCGAGCATTAAAAACTTTTAGTTCAAGCCAAAAGACTTTCAACTAAAGAAAACAATATTTGTACTTGTAAAAACTTTTAATTGGATATCTCAAACTCTCCTTTTACATCCAAATTTTGAACTTGAAGATCACAAACTTACGACATGAATTACCAAAATTTGTACTCAATCCCTGGACTTTCAACGCACAATACCTCTGCTTTATAGACTTTCAACACAAAATCACCAAACCTTTCTAGCTACTTGGAGCTTTCAATTCAAAAACATAAACATTTAAATCAAATAACCAATGCATTCTACTTGATACCAATTCAAAACTTTCACAATGTTTCACAAGAAGTTTGCGTAGAAACTTTGATTCGACATATTTCCAATAGCATTGCTTCGCACGAGTGTTCAGTGCGCGCCAAGACACTTGAGCGGTAGTGGGAAACAACATCTTCTCGCTAATCAGTGGAATCTCAATGATAGTCTCCACTTATAATCAATTATCAAGTTCTTACCCTTGGTGTCTCTTTTACTATTTAGATGAGGACACATGTGAGAAGGAAAAAGGGAATAGGTGGCTCGGGTCACGGTGAACGATCGCTTGGGAATTTCAGATAGACCCAGGCCATGCTAGCTAGGCGCAGGGTCACTGGGCCTTTTGGTCCATCCTATGAAATGCAAGAGCTTGGTGATGTCTATATTACTACTAATACTAGCTATAACTATGGTCTGGCTAGAGTCCAATTTGCCAACGCATTGCTGTGTGTATGGTGAAGAAGGCTTCCTCAAGGACAACATAATAATGCTTTGGGTTAACAACACTTGTGGAGTTCTGGTTGATGTAGTGCAGCAAGCAATGATTGTAACTCTACTTGTATTCACTAGAGCTCATGTGATTTGCCGTAAAACAAAATTCTCTCATACAGAGATCAAGTCATTGATTAAAAAAAGTCAGTTTTGCACCCTCGAACTACTTAAAAAATCCAAAATAACCCCAAACAATGAGATAGGCTATTTAGCACCCTTATTTTCTAATGCTGGATCAAATCATATTCTTTTAGTTTTGCCGATATGGACTACTGTAAAAGCTTATATGGACTACTGTAGAAGCTAATTTTCTAAAATCGTTCGTTTGTTTCTTTAGACGTGTGCATGAGTGCGCCCTGCTGCTTCATGTCCTGCACTCCAGCTGGCCCCTCATGTATATACACGTGCACGACCGATCAGTGTCGCTAACATGTATGCACAATATGCCACCCTATGTCAGGTTACTTGTCTTACTTGAACCACGCCTTCGAAGCGTATGAATTGAACTACTACCTCATGCACCACTGTTTTTGGACCTAGCCACATTAACCAGATGTATGCCACGTTCTCGTACTAGTATCATCCAATACCCTTGAGCAGTGACGGAGCTAGCGAAATGAAACATCAGGGCCACAGGGTTATCACACATTAAAAATGAGTTCTTATAATTTTATCTTTCATGTAGTTGGGGTTTTATATATGGAATTTACACATAGGCTACCGGGATCACCGAACCCTGTTGAATACACCGTAGCTTTGCCCCTGCCCTCAAGGTATCATGATACATCTTGTACCATAATACTTGGAGGTATCATTCGATACCCTCGAGGTATGGGATGCATCTTGTACCCGAGATATTGTCCGATACTTGAAGGTGATACTGGACACTAGCCGCGCGTGGGTGCTAGTACTTCCACACACGACGTTCCACCCCTGAATGTGTGGATACAGGTAGAGACACTACTGCGTTACGGCGTTGGTCGGCGTGAAACGTGAAAAGACACTTGCGTAAGAAGGAGACGATTGGGTTGTTAAGATCGACTACTTCCTCTACATTGGCGGACACTTCGTCGGATCGAACTACTCCGACTCTGCTTCCTCTGCTCGGCGCATCGAGTGGTAACGATCTATGATCCTTTACTCATATGGTTTCTTAGTTTACGCGGTAGAAAATTTTGTTTTGCGTTATCATAGCCCTACTCATATCCCTTCGCATTGGACCATCCCCTTCCCTCCTGTCTCTCACTGCCCTTTCTCCCCAAACTTCGACGAGCTCTGATGGTGCTCAAGCTCGAGCTGGGGCCGGCGCGGTGGGTCTCAAGCATGCCCTCCCTCTCTACCTACCTCACTTCTCCTACGCATACTCCGGCTTGAGTAGGGGCAGATTGCAGTCGGTTTCGACTATGGCCTTCCATCTCCATCTCTCACTTCCCCTTTCCCTCTAACTCTGGTGGAATCCGGCGAGGTTCGAGCTCGAGTGGGGCCAGCACCGCGAATATTGATCGCATGCATGGCACCGGCAAAGCCCACAAGCACGGGCCTGCTGCTGGAGCACGAGAGGAGTCCGGCAAAGCACAAGCGTGGTGTTTAGGCAAAAGGAAGAATGGCTGCATGTATGAGATCATTGGTGACACCAACCCATGCTTCATCCTCTCTAGCACCTCCCATGCTTGAGGTCAAATTCAACTGCCAGACTCACAGGCAGAGCTCATGTGCTCAGCCTCCTTCCACGCATCATGGAGACAACGACATCAGAGCTAGAGACAACGAGAAACTATGGCTGATAACGACAAGGTGCCCCAATACGCAATGAAGGGGAAAATCCGGATCCGATGCAGTCACTATTGTGACTGCATGTTAGGCAGTAGCATGGGCCATCGTTGGATGCAAACCGAACGATCGATGTCAGCCCAATGTACTGTTCATTGCACTGTAGAAAATACTGTAGTTAGAACTACTGTTTATTGCGCGCTGTAGCTATGTATCTACACCGTTGGCTGTAAGATTGAACGGCTGAGATCGTATGCAGTCCTTAAGCTGCAGTCACTATTGTGACTGCACCTTATCTCAATTCGATGAAGGGTAATAAGCCCTAGTTGAAAGTGAAAATAGTGGGTATCTCCTAGCCCAAAGTGAAACTTAGGTAATAATAATATTTGGGTCAATGTGCAATTCATCCTAGATATAATCCGGGAAAGCTGATCCGCCCCTGTACGCGGGTTGGCAGAGCACATGGCACGACGTACACGCCAACACATGGGCCTTCGATGCTGCCTGTTTGGCCACATGCAATTAACCTCCCTCCATCTTTCTTTTATCATCAATTGTGGATTTTTTTTAAGAAAAAATCAACCATGCAACAAAATATTTTATGATCGGGATAAAAATTTGATAACATGAGTACAAACTTCTTGAATATTTAACTTAAAAATTAGAAGCATGAGTAGAAAGTTTTGAATTTTGTAGTTGTAATTGAAAGATTTTTTATTCAAAATTTGAGTTGAAAGTTCAAATTTTGATTTAAAAGTTTCAAATTTTGGATAGTCTTTTTTAAAAAATATTCAGTAGAAAGTTTTAAAATTTTGAGTTGAATGTTTCAAATTTGGCATTCAAAGTTTCAAAATTTGAGTTGAAAGGTTTAAATTTTGAGTTGAAAGTTTCAAATTTTGAGTTGATTTTTTAAAATTTTGAGTTCAAAGTTCTAGTAGAAAGTTTACTCGGATTTATCAAATTTGAGTTAAACTTGTGTTGAAAAATTTAGGCACTGGATTTATTTTGAACGGATGCAGGTGGAAGCAACGAAGCTAACTGCTCCAGACTCAGAATCCACATCGGTCCGCAAAATCCGGCCTCGTTCACGTGTACGTGGGCCCATCTTCGACTCGCATAGGTAGTCCGTATCAATGCACGTGGATGGACCCCTGTTCCCCTACTGGAATCGTGCCGCGTGCTTAGCCAGACCCAACACGAATGATGCCGCTCCAGCCACACGCGCTGACCGGCCCCGATATAATCACTGCCCATAGGTTATAGATGCATGTGCTGGTAAGCAGCTAAACATGACAGTATCATCTTCAGCAGGGACCTTAAACACAGTCTCCAAACAGTTTTTGGGTGGTGGGACAAAAAAAACTAGGTCCAGCAGGGATCTTACTACGACCCGCAAAATGAGAAGACCTCCAAATCTTTCCTCCAAGCCCCTAGTTCTGGGGGCTCTATAGCACAGCCCCCATCGACATTATTTTGGCGCCTACGACAATTCCCCACCCACCCACCGAAAGAGAGCGCCGTCTAGGAAGAGCAAGATCGAAGAGAAAAAAATCATCGCACCTCGATTGGCCGCCGCCGCCCTGCTCGGCCGCCGCCTCCCGCCACGCTCACCCGCCGGCCGTCGCCTCCTGCCCCACTCGCCCGCCGCGCTCGCCCGCCGGCCACCGCCCTCCCGCCGTGCTTGGCCACCGCCCCCTGCCGCGCTCCCCCGCCGGCCGTCGCCTCCCGCCACGCTCGCTCCCGCCACACTTGCCAGCCGCGCTCGCCCGCCGGCCGCCGCCCCCCTCCCCGCCGTGCTTGGCTACCGCCTCCTGCTGCGCTCCCTCGCCGGCCGTTGCCTCCCGCCACGCTCGCCCGCCAGCCGCCACCCCCGCCGCGCTCGACTGCCGCGCTCCGGCCCCTACCGCTGCCCCCCTGCTAGCTTTATATATATATATATATATATGAGTACAAATGAATAAATGCAATAGTATAATATAGTTTATGCTGAAATACAATAGAAAAGAAAATAGGAGGAAATAGGGGCTGAGAAATAGGGACTGCTACTAGAGTTCGGAGTATTTTTAAGGTCTAAAGAAAATAGGGACATCCCCTATTTAACCTATGAGGGCTTTAAAATAAGGTCTATTGCTGGAGATGCTCTTAGTCAGACGCCCAAGCAGGTTGGCCCAGCACAGCACTAGCACTCGTGCGGTCGTGTGCCTAAAATGCCTAATACCGTTCGTACTACGTCCCATGGCATTTCCCAAAAAAATAAAAAAAGAAGGCAGTCAGGATGACAGCCACGGCTTGCTGCTGGTCCTCTCCTCGATGCGGCTAGCGTAGAAGGCAACAATGCTCCTGCCCGAGGTTGATCACCTCCGGCGCCGCCGCTGCCGTAAGCGATCCACCGTCTCGAGGTCTGCATCGTCCCCGTTTCGTCTCCTCCTCCTCCGCCGAGGACCGCAGCCGCGCGACGCCATCCTATACCCGGCGTTGCAGTTCTTCCGCCTCTTGCAATCGCTAGCCCTTACAGAATGCTCACATGCACCGATTTTATTTCGTTTCTGAATGCTCAAGTGCCACGTCTCAATTGCACCGATTTTATCTCGTTTCTGAATGCCCAAATGCCACATGCCAGTGCACCAAGTTTGTTACTAACTTGTGTTTTCTGATTTGAGATTGCAGGCACATCAACATCAAAGATAGGAGATATTCAGAACGCACCAGCTTTTTATGTTTTCAGACTAGACGACATGATGTTGGCAAGTGGCAGCCACACTGTTAATTAGAAAGTGAGTTATGGGCTTGAACATATAGATTGTCCCTTTCAATCTGCTAGCTGATTTTGTAAGCAAAAAGGACTCCAATAAAAATCTGATTTCTATTTAACACCTGGGTGGGTAGTTGGAATTGCAGGCATAAGAAGTCCAAGTCTCCAGGGCAGACCAGGACCAGAGGAAGGCCGCAATGACTTGACTTGGCAACAAGTAAGGTAGCCAAGGAGCCCAATAGTGGAGGGTTGATCTATGTTCTCTTCCACATAACTCTTCTTCATCATCTTCTTTCCTAGCTGTTGATATTGTCCTTCCTGTTAAGAAAGTGAGGCAATTTCATGGCGGGTGCACTGGTGAGTGCTTCTACAGGGGTCATGGAGTCTCTCCTCGGCAAGCTCTCCAGTATGTTGGAGAAAGAGTACACCAAGAGGAAAACGGTAGAGAAGGATGTGTTGTTCCTACGAAATGAGCTGAGCAGCATGAATACCGTGATGCAGAAGTATGCGATGTTGAACGAGCCTGATTTGCAAGTGAAGACTTGGATGAAAGAGGTACGGGAGCTAGCTTATGACATCGAGGACATCATCGATGCTTTCATGACTCGGAATGAAAAAACCGATGAGCCTACAGGTGTCAAAGGATTTATCATCAACAATATCCTGAAGCTGAAAGAACTGTTTTCAAGTTGTACTATTTCTCAAGAGATTGAAGAACTCAAGAACCAAGTTCTCGAGGTGAATGATCGCAGAAAAAGGTATAAGCTTGATGTATCTGTGTCGATGACCGGTTGTGAATCAGTTGACCCTCGTCTGCCAGCGTTTTATTCTGAGGTAGGTGGACTTGTCGGTATCGATGGGCCGAGGGACGAAATTATCAAGTTGCTAAGGGAGGAGGCAGCAGATGAAGATTGTGGATTTGTGAATCAACTTACGATGGTGTCTATCACAGGGTTTGGAGGTTTGGGAAAAACCACTCTTGCCAAACAAGTCTATCATAAAATCAAATGGCAGTTTGATTGCACCGCTTTCGTGTTCGTATCTCAAATGCCAGACATGAAGAGGATTCTCTTGGATTTACTCTCTGAACTTGGGACTTTTGGTAATATGTTGGATGGTGAGAGGCAACTCATCGACAAGATT
Source organism: Oryza meyeriana var. granulata (assembly GCA_003991445.1). Lineage (NCBI taxonomy): Eukaryota > Viridiplantae > Streptophyta > Magnoliopsida > Poales > Poaceae > Oryza > Oryza meyeriana. The sequence continues at coordinate 510,469 of RYFJ01002116.1, forward strand.
AGAGAATTTCTTCATGACAAGAGGTTTGTGTGTATATAGAATAACTTCATACTACATTTCATTGTTTTCCTGTTCTTTTCATATTTGTACTTATTGTGTGGAATTTGGCCCATAGGTATTTCATTGTCATTGATGATATCTGGAGCATATCATCTTGGGAGATTTTGAAGTGTGTATTGCCTGAGAATAATTCTGGCAGTAAAATAATTATAACTACACGTATTCTTGACATAGCCATGCTATGTTGCTCTACCTTCAAAGGCAGTATTTACCGCCTCAAACCATTAAGTGACAGTGACTCCAGAAAGTTGTTTTGTAAAAGAATTTTCCATGGTGAGCATTCCTGTCCATCACATCTAGAAGAACTTTCAAAAGCAATTTTAAGAAAATGTGGTGGTTTGCCATTGGCCATACTTCATATTGCTAGTTTGTTGGCAACCAAATCTAACACAAAGGAAGAGTGGGAGTTGATGCTAAATTCTATTGGCTCAGCACTTGAAAATAGCCATACTCTACAAGGTCTGAAAAAGATACTGCTACTTAGCTTTTATGATTTACCACCACATTTGAAGACTTGCTTACTATATCTCAGTATATATCCAGAGGATTGGATGATTAGCTCAAAAATGTTGATAAGGAAATGGATAGCTGAAGGATTTATTGCTGAAGACAGGTGTAAGAGATTGGACCAAGTAGCAGAGAGTTACTTTAACGAGCTTATCAATAGAAGTATGATCTTACCTTTGGACATTGCATATGATGGTGGTGTCCAATATTATCAAGTTCATGACTTGGTTCTTAACATTATCATTTCCATGTCAAAAGAAGAGAATTTTGTCACAGTAATAGATGGACAAAAGTGCAGCTCTTTGCCGGGAAAAATCCGTAGATTGTCCCTCCATTTCAATGATTTCGAAGTTGTAATGCCAGCGAACATAACAAACAGAAACTGTGTCCGTTCATTCAGTATATTTGGGATTACTAAGCAAGTGCCATTTGGGATTACTAAGCAAGTGCCATTTTTTATGAATCTTCAATCTTTGCGAGTGTTGGACTTAGGTTGCTGTACATTGTTGGAGAACCACCACATTCAATGTTTAGGAAGCATGCTTCAGCTCAGATATCTGGTTTTCCATTCTCAGTTTATCACTGAACTTCCTGATGAAATTGGGAACTTGCAGCATTTAGAGATGTTAGATGTGAGATTATGTTCCATACAAGCACTTCCAGAGACTATTGTTCGATTGCAAAAACTAGTGTGTCTATATGTGAGTACTACAACGAAAATACCAGAAAGGATCAGAACTATGCAATGTTTAGAGGAGCTGTTCCACATCTCAAGCAACTCTATAACATTGGCTGGAGATCTTAAATGTCTGACAAAACTGAGAGAGCTTGCAATAGCAATTGAAGATCCTGTTGGGACTGAGAGTTATACATTGAGATACAGGGAAGTAGTGCGGTCATCCCTTAGTGCGTTGGGTGGACACAACCTGCAGTCACTCTCACTGAATTACAAAGGTGATGAAAATTTCATTCTAGATTCATCGATGGGTTCATGCTTCAAAACTCAGTGTCTCCGGAAATTTATCATTGGGAAAACTCTTTCCAGGTTGCCAAAGTGGATGAGCATATTTGACAATCTCATACACCTAGAACTGTACATCTCAAGAATGGAAATGAGTGATATTAACATACTCAAAGGAATCTCCACTCTGCTCATTCTCCGCCTCGTATTTACAGGGCATGCTCCTCTTGGAAGGGTAATCATCGACAACCAAGGATTTCAAGCTTTGAAGGAATTCTTTCTTCTATGTTTCATTCCTGGGATATGGCCAGTGTTCGCAGCAGGAGCTATGCAAAAATTGCAGAAGTATCACCTTACCTTCAAGCTACAGAAAGTAGAGTGCAATAGTGGTGTTTTGGACTTTGGTCTCCAGCATCTTTCAAGCCTCCAGCACATAACTGCGATAATTATTCCAGCTGGTGCTGCCAGAGAGGACACATTGGTTGCAGAGGATGCCATCAGGAGTGTTACCAGTGTCCATCCAAACCAACCTACAGTTGAAATTTTTGTCCAGTAAAAGTCAGGTAACCAGCCAGTTACCGGTTTTCTCGGGGTCGCTTTTTTTTTTTCGGAAACCAGTATTTGAGACCTTAGTTTCATGTGTCTGTGTGGTGTGTGTTTGTGTTATTGTATGTCCCTCTGATCTGGCTGCATTCGAGACTGCATACTGTGTTAGTGACGCTTTCAGAAGGGAAGAACTAATCACATCAGCCTTATTTTTTGATAGCATCTTCGTAGATTTATTGTTCCTTCAAATATAACCTCAATGATCTTTGCTCGTATAAAAGTACAATTCTTTCATGATCATGTAAACCTCTCTGTGATTTTAGTTGGTTGTTTCCTGCTCAACAGTTCCATATGTAACATGTTTGATTGAATAAGAGATGAAACAAGTTAAAAGAGTGAAAGTAGATGCTCTTATCTGATGATGATTTGTAATATGCTCAGATCTTCACGATATATGTATTTGCTTCATAAAATTGATGCGTACATAGACTAAGTGAAGTATATACTGAACTTTAATACAGCTGGATGATGTACTTTGAACCTTACCGAAACATCAATTTTTCTAGCTGTCGTTGACTGGAAAGCTAGCGTAACTGAATGTCAGAGGTTGTTGAAGTTACATCATCTATGCTATAATGGAGCAGCTTAAACAGACACGCTCGATTCTAACCATGTGATCGTGAAATATAATGACCTAGATCCGTTTCACAATCCTCCTCGCTGCTCCTTAATCCCGTGTCCATCGTGCGCCTCCTCAATCCCCTCCACGTCTCCACCTGCCATCGCGCCTCCGCAGTCTCCGTGCCCGCCCCTTCCCGCAAACACCGCTCCGTGCCACTCGTCCGCCGCCTCCGCCACTGCACTCCGCCCGCTCGCCCCAACTGATTCCTCCAATCATCGAAACCCTCTCCCGATCCACGCGCACACAGCCCCAATCGCCGCTACCTTGCCCTCTCTATCCCACTCGCATCTGCTTGACCATCGTGTCGACCACGCACACCGCCGCGCCTCTGATCGTGCATATTTCTTAGAACAATATGCATCCATAAATCAGTTTCTGGTGTTATAGACTTGAGTTGTTAATAGGGCAAATGATGCAACAATGTGCAGGTGCTTCAATCTTGAAAAGAGAATTTAGCAAGTTTTCCTGGGTGGTGACAGTGTGAATGCAGTGTGGCATCCACGTTTGGGCTTCAGTAATTAAGAGAAAGCCAAGCAGAAAAGGTGCCCTCTGAGCTCAATGTATGTCGTAGGTATTTCTTTCTGTCTCTGTTGGAAAACTGACATCTAATTTATTTTTATTAACTATGTTGATATCTCAATTGATGCTTGTTCTTCCTGTGAATGCAGTGTGACTACCGTGTAGGAGCACATTGCAAAAGACAGTCTTTGTGGCTAAATCTGATATTTTGCACCTTGCCTTAAATATATTGATATATGACCTGAATCAAATTAAAGCTCAATTGATGTTGATATTAAATCAGCGTATTCTGTTCATGAATGTTGAAACTAACTTCGACTTACCAAGTTTCTTGGCTCTGGTTATCGCTGATTTTAATTACAGTCAGTTTCAGCTACAAAAGGCTGTAAGCTTATTTTACAATATATATTGTTTGTGCCCTTGTTCTTTTAATGATAAGTATGCATTGTTTGTTACTTTTATCTGATTCCAGGTACATCCGCTCTGTTATTCGAAAGGATGAAACTGAGTAAGTCAAGTGATACACTGAATGCTAAAAAATCATTGCTAGCGATGCTGCTTTTTGGTAGCTATATTGTTCTGGTTACAAACATTTTTTCAGGGCTGCAACAGTTCTTTTCAGTAAGAACTTTCCAGAACCATAATTTAGCAATGAGTTCTTTTTACCACCATTGTCTGATAGTTATTTACATTCAAAGTTAAACCATTTGTATCAACTGAAGTTTTGCTAATTTTTAATTGTCCAGTTAGATGCTTACCATAATTATTTCCAAGAAAACCCTCTGAGTTGTATCCATAATTCATCCTCAAAAAAATGAGAGTGCTTATTTTCAATGTAGAAATAAAGCTAAGCCTTTATTATGCAGGATTGGCTTACTTTTTGCTACAGAAATTGAGGAGATTAAGATGATGGAATTGCATTCTACAACTGACTCAATAGGTTTCTGATAGATCTCTTCCAATTCGATCAGGTAAAGACTATTGTTATGCCTATGGTGCTATACCATGTTATTTTTAATGTTCTTAACATGTGATCCAGGCTGCATGGCTGGCTGGCTGCAGCTTCACAGTGGTAGTACCACTTCACAATATAATTTATGAATTTCATGTTCAACCACAAGATTACCAACAACCAAAATGATGCTTCTTTCTTCGAACATATGGCAATGGTCAGACAGCTAATTGGCTTTGGTTATTTGTGCCACCTCGGGAGTTTGCTGCTGCTTTACCACAACCCTCACAAAAAATTGTTGTGTAAGCTTTTCATTTGTATACAAGTTTCCCTATCATCTTCAGGTAACATTGCCATCAAATGTAAGCAGCCACTTCTCAATCATGTTGGACTACAGCATGGACTCGCAAAGAATGTTTTTGGATGCTATACAACAACCAGATATACTGTAAGTTTAGTACTTCAGTGTCACATGCATTGATTAACTGATGAAAAGCTTCTTTTGGATATGTACTGACTATTTCTTTCCACGGTGGCTATAAGGACTGGAATGCCAAAAGCAAATATTATCTACACGAAACCTCTTGGTAGATTTTCCGAAGGACTGAAGAACAAGACATGAAATCTTTATGGCATCTTGAAAATCTTAGCCAATTTGTTTCTCATTCAGAGAAAGGCTTCGTAATTTACTATTTCAGTTAGGTTAAAAAGGCTCATTATTGTAAATATGTAATGCCATGATTCTAGGAGTATAATTATAAATATTATGCTTATTTAGAAAGACAATTCCAACTGATGTGTACACGATTTGATATCATAGGAAGAATTCCTGTCCGTCATTCCCTTTTGACAAGAAAATTTTAATAATTTATTTATTTACCAAATATTATGTCACGTGGATTCCACGTACATGCTGACTAGTACATGTGAATACGTTTAATAACCAATTAAATTGATAAAATTTAATCATAGCAGAGGCCATACACCAGTGTTTATATTATTTGTTAGTCTGATGTGATGTTATATATTTTAACAAGGAAATTATATTTTGTCCGTTTTAAATTGTATTTTCAAAATGGATTCACCCTTAATCGCATCCATGTGGCAGCAGTCACTCAACTAGTAATCAAGAAAATGTGCCCGTGCATTCATCATCACATTCATAATTCATTGATGCGTTGAACAATGATAAGAACCCAACTTATCTAACCGACCTTGCAAAATTCGAACCATATATCGCTTTACAAGTCAATAACAAGAACATAACTTCAAAAAAGCACAGGAACAGAATCCCAAATGCTGCTTCAACTCAGGTGAATCTATTACCTATTCCTCATCAGAAGAGTCGTCCAAAGGGGTCTCAGTTTGTTCATTTGCTACATCAGAGGCCTACTCATTAAATACAAGTTTAGTTAGATCTTCAGGCAAAGTAGGTGCACAAATTACCAGTGTCGCACTGATGCAAATAATGCTAAATCAGGAGGCTTTACCTGCATTTTATCCCAGTCTTTCAATTTTGAACCAAGCATGTATGTGTTGCGTAGGGGTGCCCAACTAGGCTCATCTTCATCTTTGCTATTATGCTGAAGCAGATCAAGTGTGAGAAATACCACAGCACTTAAGTTCCAGATACATAAAAGTATGTGTAGAATATGTTCCGAAATGAAAAGAAATGAGATATGGGGCACTGATGCAACTACAGTGACACAATACAACTTGTATATGGCATTATTTAATGCCATGAAGCTAATGCTGAGGCGATAAGGGTGTTTTTTTCAAATGATTTCAGATTTCCACATTGTGGAACATTCCATCCTACCAAATCCTTCCAACTGTAAATAAATGTATTGAAGGCCTATGTTGCCCCTCATTCCCTCGAGTTTACCACAAGACCCACCAACCAGAACTTAAAAACATACATCAGTCATCAATCTATTCCCTTAAGTTTGATTTTCAGGCCAAACATGACTATGCATATTTGGTCATCCATATAGCATGCTCAGTCATTGACTGGTAGTTTCCCCAATTAAATATCGGAATCAACTATTACAAGCATTTTTTCATTGAGGAAGTCATCAATGAGAAAGATATTAGTTTATCATGCAGACTTTACGAATTACTTTATAAAAAATTCACTATGTAACATATGCATAAACCGAAATCTTTAGGGGGCATATAATAATTCCCACAAATATTAACATGTAAAAGAAAACAGCAGTTAAGCTGCTGAACTAATATGACAAATTAACTAGACACTTGGTAGACAAAATCAACATCTGGAATTTGTAATTATGTATGACTTAGATGACCACTAAACTAATCAACATCTCCTGCACCTCTTATTGCCTCATGGCTCATGGCAAATCCAAATTGTTAAAATCTGAAACTTCAACAAAGTACTGTCATTTCAGGACATAATAATTACTGAATAGCTGAGGTCCTGGATGGGCACTTGGGCAGTACCATAGCAACATGTCGACTACGCACAGGTGTCAATGGAAAGGCGCAGCCAGACACAAGAAAGAATCAGAACTCTTTACCCATCACGCAGATTGAACTAAAGATAGATTCAGAACTTGTTTATTCTAACTTACCATCTCCTACCTTTGACCTTCCAAACTCCTAGTACTTTCAAACTTAAAATTCCTAAATCGATGGGCAAGGCATTGCCCAGACAAGCCGCCTCTACTTCTGCATCAGCTATGCTGGTTAGTAGCGTGGCATGTGCAGTACATGTGGGGCACTCCCACATGATAAAAAGCACAGATATGATGTGTCCACAATACCATCAGCATGGATTCAAAGTGCACAACAAAAATGGGGTGACTGTGCTAGAAGATTTCAATTTTGATGCTAAATTGCATAATGGATAATATGACCAGCACTACAGCTATCTGCTAATACATTTGGGCTATGAAGTGTATTTCCACATTCAACTTACTTTCTAATTGCTATGGTCTTCTGTCACGCAATTTTTTGTATTGCAGTTGTTCTGTTGATTAATTTGAGACTACAATTTGCATCAATTTAGCATGATTGATTAACACACTGTTTGATATGCCTCAGAGAGCAACTAACTTAAATTTGAATTGGCAACACAGATACTTAGCAAAAGAAGTGTATAAAAAGAATGAAGTGTTATTATTTAGTAAAGAGAGAATTATTATAGTTACCTTAGAAAAGTTGGAAGATGCCTGGCCCTTTTGATGGATAGGAAATTTGTTCAATTCCGTGAGGAAAGTCTGTTTTGTTTCTTTTGACAACACTGTTAGGATTAACACAAACTATTCAGAATATTTTCGGTTATAAATAAAGAAATGCAGAAAAACATCAAAAATCATATACATAAAATAAGTATGGCCTGCACAATGACAATTTCATATGATAGTATTGCTGCCAACAAGAGACCATGACTGCTTGACCTCAATTGTGCTTAATTTCTGCCTTTTGTGTCAAATAAAAGGAGATGTTTCATGCAGTCAGAGAACATAAATAAAGTAGTCAAATTCAAACCATCTGGAGTTGATAGAAGTCTTATGCTCTTATGTCTCCCACCTTTTTTTTGGTACATAGGCCCAACACTTGCTGTGATTTTTATCATGCTAGCTAGTGGGGAAGGATGCAAAGCAATTGCACCATCCAGTCAATAAACACTAATATAGTTGCCCTGAACCAGTTGTTTTAATCTTTCATAAATGTATAAATAGAATATTTTTTTTCACTTTCAAAGATTTTTGAAAGTCTAAAATCCAAACAATCAGGCTACTCACAACAGGTTCCTAAAATATATCAATTAGAGGTAGATTACATGAGAAGGAAACAAACACACCTTTAGCATCTTTAGTCCTTGATGGGTTCAAACCTTTTCGAGAATTCTGTGCCTTGCTTACCTGGAAGAAATAAAATTGAAGGCCTATTAATCATCAAATAGTCACTTCTTATTGTTCTGTGATTACAAGGAAGAAGCACACGCACACATCCAAGAGTGTGTCCCCTTAACACACGCTCATCACATATTCACTGTAAAAGCTTCGAAAGCACCTCAAATATATATATGTTCTTACTGTCTTAAGTAGGTAAATATAGAACTAAATACACCTTCCAGCAACCAAATTTGAAAATCCTTTGTTCAGTGAATAGCAGTAATAAAAACTAAAACAGGCAAGCAAGAGCTGTCCTTTAAAAATAAACAAACATGAGAGGTTTATGTGTCCTATGATACAGAAAGCAATGGAGTCTCAGTGTCCCGTATAAGCTTAACACCAAAATAATCAAGAAACATAAAGTTTCAGCATTGTAGAGTCAGTGGAAGCTCAGTAAAACAAAGAATCATGATGTAAAAAGCTACATGTATACTATGCGAAAATATAAGATAAGCTGTGTGCTTACCGCATTGAACAACCTGACGACTGAATCACCAGCAGCCAAACAATTGATGAAACGATATCAGCAGGAGACATCCAATTAGCGAACAAAGGAATGGAATTTCCAATATGCAAAATAACAGAGTAGAAAGCAGAGGATTACCCCCTTGGGTTGCAACTTTGATGAGTTCCTTCTCTTTACTATCTAAGTGTTTTGCGGGGATGATATGACCCTTCTGTGCAGCCTAACGTATTTAGAGCAAATGCATTCAGTAAATCACAAAACTTTACAAGGTGCAGGCGGATTAGTGAGCGAAGCGAGCTGTACCATGCGCTTGTCCTTGCGGCCCTCTCCCTTGGGCTTGCGTTCTTCTACATCCTCAGCCAACTTGGCGGCGACCAGTTTCTTGTGCGCCGAAAGAATTGGACCCTAATGCGGCAGCGAGCTGTGCATCAGCGGAGAAACGAAAAGCATTTTCCGAGAGATGAAGGAATAGAGAGAGAATCGAACCAGTGGGTCGTCGGGGAGCTTCTTGGCCATGATCTTCGAGAAGGCGACGCGGAACGCCCGGCATCCCTGCTCGAACCTGGTGACCCCGCCGACAGCCTCGTCCCCGGAGCTGGAGGCCCTCTCCTCCTCCTCCCCCGAGAGGCGCTCTTCCTCATCGTCGTCGTTGTCGGAGTTGTAGTCGCGGGCGCGCTTCCGGAGCAGCTTGAGAAACTTGTCGCTGGGCTTGCTGCGGCGGCGGGGGCGATCGGCTGGCTCATCGGAGCGCTTGGGCTTCTTGGTGCGGCTTCCGGGGTTACTGCCCTTGCCCCTCTTCGCCCTTGCCGCCGGCTTCTTGCGCTTGTGGGGGTTCGCAGCGGCGGATGGAGAAGACACAGACCCCGGGGCGGCGGCTGCGGCGGCCATGGAGCTCTCCCGCCGTCTTCCCACAGAGACGGAGAAGACAGAGAGACTGCTGAGATGGGAGGCTATCAGTTGGGTGCCACCGCCACGCCGCCTCACTCCGGTCGCGGATCGCCTCGTCGCGTCAGTCGGAGGCGAGGCAGGGGTATCGGTGGGTGGCGATTCAGTCTAGGGTTTGTGGTGTGGACGAAGGCCCAGCCATTTTCGCACAGAGCCCAAGTGAGGCCGAAATTGTTTTAGCCCACTTGGGCTTAGGGGCCCGATTAGACCTTGGAGAGCAGACGGGCCAAGCAGCCCAAGGCTTAGGATAGCCTTCACATGTGGAGAATGGCTTGGATTGCTCCGTTGACTGCATCGGTTTAGAGTAACTCTAATAGCGTCTGTATTTTTGACCCTCTATTTATTTATTTGGTCAACTTGATAAAAAGATTCCTTTTTATTTTTGTTGTAAACTGGCTCTTTATTTCTAACTCTTCAAATCTCAACGGCTAGTCCTCTCTCAAAATAATTTGCACTGTCTGTCCACTCCAATAGCCTTTCTATTTTGCACTCTTCATATTTCAAGAGCTAGTTTCAACGTCCATACTATTATGAAATAAAGGTCCATATATGATAGAAATAAAGACCATACTATTGTGAAATAAAGTTCCATACATGATAGAAATAAAGGTCCATACATAATAGAAATAAAGATACATACATAATAGAAATAAAGGTCCATGCTGTTATAAAATTAAAGTACATACGTTATAGAAATAAAGGTCCTCACACTTCACTCCGAGAGCCGTCTAGTAAGGATTTCATTTTGCAACGACTGATAATATATTTTTTTTGGTCCATTCAAGCAACTAGTATCAATAGACATAATTCTTTCCTCTTCCACCATTCTCTTCAACTCTACCTCTTTGTATTTTACATCAACCTTAGTTTTCTCAATTGCTATCTTCTGTTGCTTTTGTTGGTATGCTCGTTCATAACGCTCTTCTTTCTTTTTCTCTTTGGCAGCATCGAATTCATTCTTCTTTGACCACATTATATCAATAGCATCAGTCAACAAACTATTATTTTGACCAAGATTATTTTTAGCTCTCTTCGCCGCCTTCCTACAGTATGGTCTTTTCAAAGAACTATCCGATGGATTGCCCTCATCCTCATTGGTTGGGGAACATGAGTCCATACTCATAGAAGCAGGTAAACCTTCTCTTGCGTTTGGTAATACCTTCTGTTTCTTATTGGCGGCATTGATTTTTTGAAAGTCAACTAATCATTCCATTTTGGTGCATGCTGCAAAAGAGGCCAACAATGCAAGAAGCCAAATTTTTTCTTCTCTATCCCCTCAAAAATATCACAAGCTTGAACCAACTGCAACCAATACAACATCATATTAATTCCCAACATTGCATTATTTCACCACGCATCAAAATGCACTAAAAAGAAAAGAACTAACTTTATCTCTATCTATCATCCCACTTGGCCTCCTAAGCTCCACATCATCCATACAAGCTGCAAACTTATTGACATTCTTTTGTATATCACCCCAACAATGCATGAGAGAGTTAATGATTGCGATCCGACTCAAACTCTTTGTGCTCATGGAAGTAAGCATGAATTCTCTCTCAATAGGTGCCATGTTGTTGTTCATTATCTTGGATTGGATCCATACTAGTATTTAGCCAAGCTGAAACTAACATCTTGTCTTCGTCTTTTGAGAAATTTTTGGATCTTTTGGTAATTGTTTTCACGGATTTAGGAGGTACTTCAATTGGCTCTTGTTGATCCAGAACTATGAATGGTTGTTCATTTCCGTTCAAATTGTTGCCATCACACAATATATCGCTAAAAAATCTACCGTCCATCCTCCCTAAAAAAAAATATACACATTGGTCCAACTTTATTCTAGGAGGCAGCAAGCACATCAGCATAAAAAAAAAATCGGATGCATCCATTCACCATACTAATCAATTAAGTTTCCCTTAAAAAAAATTGGATGCACTAAAAAAAATCACCAATTCCCTGTACCGCATCCATTCACTTCATAAAGCACCATTACATTGCAACATACAGTGTCTAAATTATAGCTAGCCTCAAATCAATCACCAATTTCATCATTTATCTTGAAAAAAAATTATTTTTTAAAAATCCATTTTCTAAAAATCCAGATAAGAAATATCAGGATAATCTAGTGAGAGCAGGACAGAAGGAGCTGATTTCACTTCGTTTTGCTGAAAAAAAACTGATTTTTTTATCAATTATGTATGTGTAGCCAAGGTAGTAGACTAGTAGTATATGCAGATATATGGAAGTAGCCGAAACTTGTGGTGGTTTTACTGCAAATATATGGAAGATGCCATAAAAAATCCAACGAGTCCTGATTCTACTGCATCTGCTTCAAACCATCGAGTCCCTATCCTCCAAACCAGCCAATCTCCTATCCTCCATCTACTGCATAAAAAAGGCAATGCCTTTTGGTGTACTTGGCCAGCGACGGGGGCGGGACAAGGGCAGCGCGGGTGGCCGGCGCGAGCGACGGGGTGGCCGGCGGCGTAGGGAACGGGGAGGCCAACTGCGTGGGAGACGGGCACGGTGGCCGGCATGAGCTTCTACTTCCACCGGCGGTGCGGGCGACCGGATGGGGACGGCGGCGGCCAGTGTAGGCGATGGGGCAGCCGGCAGGTGGGCGACCGAGATGGGGACAGCGCCGATGACGGGGCAGGGGACGGCTCCAGCGACGTCCCGGGGCGCTGCCGGCGACGGGGGCGGCAGGCGACGAGGGATGCGAAGCCCTAGAATGGTGCTGGCACGGGTACGCCTCGCCTCCTCCCTCTCTGCCCTCTCTCATCGATGTTGATCTGGTACAGACTGAATAGTAGGGCCCACGCATTGGTAGCGAATTTGGCCAGTGGATTTGGCTCGCCATCTAGCCAAATGGCTTGGCAATCCAGGTGGCCAGTCTGTTGGAGGCCCTTTTCTTTTTTAAAGATCGCCAAATTTTGGCTTGGAGAGGCATCTAAATAGTCTGTTGGAGTTGCTCTTAGTTGTGTATTGTATGAGGTTTTCTCTCTATCTCGGGACCTTGCTCCCAAAGGGGTCAGGGTTACATATTAGGTATCCAAGCTGAGTATAACTTGGTTCCTTATACTTATTTACAGTAAGTAAGTTATATGAGGGTGTCCATATAGGATTCTATCCCATGTCTTGAGAGACACGTCTTCTCTTCATGTCACCGAGTTTTATTCAATCTCTAACTCAATGGCTCGGCCCACCTCCTCTCCATCTAGTCGGATAGGCCTCCCATGTGGGTACCTAGGACCCATGTCTTTTATAGTAGTCCCCGAGTCCCTTGCAGTCGAGTTGTAGCTTTGTTAGTTACTCCTCAGTCAGGTCATGCTTCATGCTGTGTGCTTTAGCTTTCTTATGAAATCTTCCCGAGTGATTTGCTCTTGGGACCACCTACTGATCGCTTGCAGCGAGATGCAAGCGAGAATGTGGAGGGCTCCGTCAAAGAAAAAATAATGTGCACCGAATAGGTGTAGACCCTAACTATATGCTTAGTTATGAATCAACTAAGTAGAGAGTCAGTAGTAAGAATTCATATGTTTAGAAAGAATAGTATGCACCAAATAGGTGCATCTATTAGTTGTAGCCTCCGATTGTCCGATTAATTGGAATGCAAATTAATGTGAGAGTTAAAAGCATAAACACCCAGTGGGTTATGGTACCCAAATCTCATTTGTTGCGGTATCTGGCTATTGCCCATCATGGAGCATACCATGTATCAAATTCGATTTAGCCGAGTGGTATCTGCATCTCGTCTTGTAGTGACTAGCTGCCGGCTCGCATAGATCATACCCTCACAACCCGAGTTAGAAATTGTATTGTATGGTGCTCAACTCCGACTAATGTGGTGGTGAACTTTTGGCCTATCGTGAGGCGCACCGTGTTTTGGCCAAGTAGGTACCAGAATATTGCTCTGGCGCAGGATTTGAATGGCGACCCTCATGGTGTGTACCCAACCTAATAAAGTGGTACCTGAACTCCAGCTAGCATCGGTGGTCGGTTGTCAGCCCTCATGAGGTGTACCAAAGTAGAGGTGGTATCTGAGTCCCGACTAATGTGAGTACTCAGCTGGCAGCGCTCATAGGGCATACCGAGTGGTTGTTATGGCCAAATAAGGTACCTGAATCTCACATTAGTATAGGATTTGGCTGGCGACCCTCGTGGGGCGTACCCTATCCAGCAAAGTGGTACTAGAACCCCGACTGGTGTTGGTGGTTGGCTGTCAACCCTCATGGGGTGTACTGAAGTAAAGGTGGTATTGAGTCCCAACTAGCACGAGTACTGAGCTAGCGGCCCTCATGGAGCATACCGATGTAGTGATAGTCTCTGAGTCCCGACTGACGCGAGCACTCAGCTAGCGGCCCTCATGGGGCATACCAAGTGGTTTTCGTGATCTCTAGCTGGTGTCAATTTGAATGGTTAAGGTCCTTTCGTTGAGTACTCTGGCTGACTGGTCCAGTCCCCGAGCGTAGGAGACAGTTCATGGCCCTGAGTTCCTATTACACGTATCTGAATCTAGGCACTGTATTATAAACATGTAGAATGAGTAGCACCTAATGTAAAATACAATCACCTGAGAAAAATCTAAGTATTTTATAATGTATATAAATATGCGTCTCCTCTTATTGATTTTAATTTCCCTAAGTAGTTGACTCCTTACATTTAAATACTCTACCTGACTAGTCATAGCCCTCAAGCACTGAGAGTCGGCTCACGATTCTTTCCCAAGCACGCGTTTTGGGTGAGTTGAGTTCGTCTTTCATGGAGCAAAGCTTCACGGATCAGAATTCATACTACTCGGGTACTTTGTCAATCGTTAAGAGTGAAAAAAGATTATGTAGCATGTGTACCTATTAGGTGTAATCCCCGACTTTCTGCATAGTTGGATTACCAACTAAATAGTAAGTTGGGAACAAAAATAAACCACTCAGATGATAACATCATATAAAGGAGAAAATATTTATTAGAAAGCGACTTAGCTGTTCTGTATTTCAGGAGTTGGGAATGGGGGTGCCATCCTCTCGTTTGAGCTTATGAAACCTCGGGCATATCACTTGTCCTTCTGCTGCGGTCGGTCTTCCTGTTACTCGGCTAGGGGGAACAACTTCTGAAGCTGTTCTCTGACTGCATGGTCGGGTCAAAGAGGTGAATGAGTGATTCACCATCTTGATCATCATGCCTGAGTGGGAGGCTTGCAGATGCCAGAGGATGCCGTTGACAGTGAGGCCACCAATTTTGGTTAGACCTTGTGCGCCGTGTAGAAGGATCACAATAGAGATGCCAAGTTGATGCAGTTGTTGCCGTCGTAGATGACGCATTCGATGACGTTGTCGATGAAGTGGACGATGTCGTCGTTGAAGAAGCATCTTGCAAATGCATTTGTTAAAGGACGCGAGATGTCCATCTTGTGGACAAAACGGCGGCAATAGAGTTGATGAAGACCATTGGTGCGGATTTGATGAATACCATGTTGATAGCATGCCAACTGTTGGCGTTCTCCAAGGCTGTGTGCAGCATGGCCGTTGGGGTACCTTGGCGCTGGTTGTGAGCTAAAGTGAAATCCTTGGTATACATATGCAAGTCAGACTCCTATCGTGCAAGCAGCATGACATGGCACCTCCTCTTTTTTGTATCCGTTAGTGATTGGGAGAACCGTCCCGACAAAAAATATACAAAAGCAGATATAGTACCAAGAAGTTGATTTATGAATAGAAATCAAAATAAGATTGATATAACAATTAATAGATTAGAATGGTAAACCCGGTGACAGTAGTCATTGATAATATACTTTTCTGTAACATACCCAAATATCGAAATTCGAAATTTGAACCGAATTAAAATAATAAGAGCCCTCGAAGATAAAAACCTACAGTTTCTCTTCAAGGGAGTGAAATAAGAAGTAGATTGAACTAGAGTAAATTCTCAAAAGGAGTATGTTAAAGCCTTTATAGTAAAATTTTTAATTTACTCAAAAGCTCACCCTAGTCAATTCACCTTAGTCAAGATACGGACAAATGTCTCATCTTTTGGTCTCATATCAATTAGAACTATTTTAAACCTAACTAGGTAGGGCCCATAAAAGTCTATCTAACTACTAACTCTAGTCAACCTTTTTGACTAGTCCTTTTTATCTTTTTACCATAGTAAATCTAAAAGTACTTTGGCCTTGGAACTTGGCACAATTGCATGGTCACATCCTTGTCCACTTCTTGCATGTTTTTCCTCTTGAAAACCCAAAATAAATAGAGCAGAAGAAGAGTATGAAACAATTATACTCCATGCTGAAAATAATCTTAGCAAGGAGCCTTGCTTGCAACCTCACCAAAATTTACCTCTAACTCCTTTTTAGATAGATTTCTCCTAGAATGTTAACCAAAGTGTTCTCTACCTGCAGTAAACTTGGCCCTATTTAATTCACAAAGTAACCATATAAAATGATATGTGCAAAACCCCTAAGTAATACTAGTTTCAGACTTATCTTTGTAGGCTGGAAATTTCCTTCTCAATTTGCCAACTTTGCATCTTCACCTAAATTTATTTTTGACTCTTTTCTCCAATCTACACCAGTGGAATTGTAGAACAAAGTCTCCTTTCTTAACCCTGAGCATAGATCAATTTGATTCATTTTGTAACACCACCATCTTGGTCCCATAAAACCCTATGGCATAATCCACTAGCTGTGAACAGTATTACCATGGCATATTTACCATGTTACCATGGTAAAAATGTAAGTCATATGACCACCAAACTTGGCATGAATGTAGACCACGTATCCCTCTACCTCCTGTAAATTCGCCACAATTAAAAACATAATGTAGAGGCATGAAATGGAGAGTGCAAAACAGCTGGTTGCCACACTCCCACACCTAGCTTCTAGATGATGTTCTCCCTCCTCTCATTGCCATTGGGCCCCAAACTTTGTGGGTCCCGCATGTAGGTCTCTGGACACAAGCCAGCACAGCCCCATGCCCTAAAACGCAGCCAAGCACCCCTAGAAGTGTCAATGCCAAGAGTTGCCACCTTCCATGCCCACTGCCACCCCAAACACCACAATTTGGCCTCCCACTTCACCAGCACCATCCCCTTCTCACTCTAATCGTGTTCCATGGAAAAACTGAGAGATTTCACCTCGGAATCACCGGAAACGCCGCCGTCAACATCGGCACATCAAGATGTTCGATAGCCGTCATCCTTGCTATGGTGATCTTTACCGCAGAACAAGCCTAGGAACATGATCCAAATACAATGCCTAACTCTCTGTGCCATTTGCGCCCTATTCTGTGCAGGTCGAAGTCGCGGCGTCGCCGTCGCCTTCGGCCTCGGCACCGATATGCAGCCTCTGCGTTGCGTCCCTGTTCCGGCCGCCTTGGTGGAGCTGAGACCAAGCTGCTGCACCACGGAGGTTGCCACGACTCCAATCGTTCACCACGAAGATAGCCCCAAGAACCAAGCCCCGACGAAGGAGAACGGCCGTCGTCTTTCCTAGCTCCGCTTCTTAGCCGCGCCGTCGATTCCTCCGCCCATGGTGAGCTTGAGCTCGATTCCTCACACCAGTAGCTTACCTAGGACCTAACTAACCTCCTGGACACTTCTTCTTGGCAGCTAGATGGCCGGGTAAAGCCGACGCTGTCGCCTCACCATTTCCTCCGCCGTCGAGCGAGTTCGCCACCATTCTACCTTCGCCGCTGCTTCTCCGCTTTCCCCAACCTCACAGTGAGCTTCAACATGTCCATTAGGTACTCCCTCATGCATCATTTTAGCCAAGTCAAGCTTTTAACTCCATATAAATTGTAGCCCAAAACTGCACTGCCGTCGCGTCGCCGTTTGCGCAGCTCCGGTCACCCCCGGGCACCCCACTACCACCATTTGGTGCGCGAGGAAGTCCTCTACATTTTCTCTTTGGTCCGCGTCGTGAAATTCCCCTCCGTTCGCCACCGGCAAGGCCAAATACGTCCGCCGCACGTGCTGTCCTGCTCTGTCCAAGCCCAAGGACCTCGTTCTTAGAAGAATCAAAAGTCTAGGTACTAGTTTATAAAATCTACAGTACATGACAAGTGGGCTAAGGATCTTTGCGTAATAAGTAATACCTTCATGCACTCTTTACAAACTATGTTCTACACACGTGGGGAAGTGCGGGTTGGTTTCTTAAAATCCAAAGGACTTAAGTGCAAAACATTACACACTTACATGTGGACCCATGTATTTAAAGTCTGGAAAAATAAAGGAAAATGTTAAATGGCATTATTTGTTCCACTGAAAATTGTGCAAACTTCAAAAATCCATAAATAATTCATTTTAACTCCAAATTGGATGAATAAAAATTTTTTGGAATCACAAAATTATGTAATTTATTCTTGTAGATTAAAATCTGAAATAACTAGTACTTAAATACCTCAAAAAAGGATAAAGAATAAAAGTGCATAAACACTTTAAGATTTTATCCAGTCCATATAAACCTCAATTTTGGTAAATTAAGATTTGATAAGTTCATAAAATGTTGAAATTTTCTGTGGTAAACTAAAACTTGGTTAAATTTATAAAAAAGACACTTTTATAAATTTGGTAATAGGTAAATGCCTTAATTAGTGTATAAAATATGTAATAACTTCTAAAATGCATAAGAAATTCATATTAGCTCCAAATAACATGAAACCAATTTTGTTAGCTTCATAATATCTAGCCCTTTATTTTTTTAAAGAGAAGATTACATAAAAGTAATACACAAAACACCTTTAGTATTTGTGTAATAGATGAATATTTTGTATAAGGTATAAAATGTACAAAAGAATTTCTAAAAATCATAGAAACTCCATTTTAACTCTACATGAAATACACCCAAATGGCAGTAGGTTCACAAGACATTATTCTCAAAATGTGTAAAGGTAGATTTCATAGAAATATAGTCCTAAAACACACGTATATTAAATTATATGTATAGATGCTGTATAGAAGCTTAAAATTTATAAAATTAATATCTCCAAATTGGAAGTTGATAAAATAGAAAATTATTCACCAAAACTCATCAAGGACCAGTACCAACTCACTGTGTAGGTTTCACACATATTAAAATAACTTAAATTTTGACCTTATATCGTATATAGATGTAATCACGTATAGAATTTGAAAAATTCATAACTCCCAAATGAAAAGTGATAAAATAGAAATTCTTTCACCTAAATTCACTTTAGGTCAGGACCAACCTACTACACAAACCTCATGCATATTAGAACATTTTGAATTTTTCACATTATTTGTTATTTATATGATCGTATGATAATTTTCTTTTAGAGGACGAATTCGAAGTCGATGAATGAGTGGATTTGAGTATTGCTCTAGGTATTCAAGAGTAAGACAAGTATTCTCCCCTCCTACTTGAACAATTTGAATCCTATATTTTGGGGAATGAAATGCGTTTATTTATAAAGTTGCGTGTGCGTATTTGTAACTATCGGTATCTAAAATGTGGAAATTGGTAGTTATGACCTATTTGTTACTTGATCCACCTTAAAACCTTGTATTCCTTGCTGTTTGTAACCCTAGTGATGGTTAGAGTACTTTACTTGTGCTCAAATGGGTTTATACTTGCTTATTATGCTTTCATGTGCTTAGCTATGCTTAGAACATGCTAATAAATTTAATGGTCACCTTATACTTATTAAAATGGGCATTTTATAACTCCTGGACAGAGGTGAAGCCTTTGGGTATTTGCGAACCAAATTGGAGATAAACATGTTTTTAGACTTGGGCAGCAAGTGGTGTGCATATGGAGTAGTTGCACACCGATAGGGGGAGTGTTCACCTGAGTTGATTAAGTACTGAACTCAATGTCATCAACTTATGATTAAGTACTGGTTTCTTCTTGATTGATGGCTCTATTAGTTGCTCGACAAAGATCCCAGTTGGGACCACTTCTCGCTTGGATCCCATTTTGCCAATTCGTCTGCAGTATCGTTGTATTGTTGTAATACGTGTGTTATCTCCAGCCCATCGAAATTGTTTTCCAACTTTCGAACCTCATGATAGTACGCCGCTATAGTATCATCAAGACATGTCCAGTCTTTCATGACTTGGTTCACCATG
The DNA here is from genome assembly GCA_003991445.1 of Oryza meyeriana var. granulata. Taxonomy (NCBI): domain Eukaryota; kingdom Viridiplantae; phylum Streptophyta; class Magnoliopsida; order Poales; family Poaceae; genus Oryza; species Oryza meyeriana. The sequence continues at coordinate 530,107 of RYFJ01002116.1, forward strand.
AGTTGAAAGTCTCCACGCACAACCAGTCGGCGGATGCCGAGTGATATAGCAATACAAAGCCCGTGGATGAGTGCCTGGTACTCGGCGACATTGTGGGAAGCCAGGAAGTGGATCTGGAGAACGTACTTGAGTTTTTCACCAGTGGGTGACGTCAGTACGACGTTGGCCCTGACGCCGCCGATCCGTAGGGAACCGTCGAAGTACATTGTCCAATACTCTAGCTTGTCTGTCGTTGTAGTCATCTGAACTTCTATCCACTCGGCCACAAAGTCGGCTAGAGCTTGAGATTTAATTGTTGTCCATGGTTGAAAGGCGATGTCGAATGCCATCAACTCGAGCGCCCATTTAGCGATTCGGCCGGTGGCCTCGCGGTTGTGCAGGACGTTTCCAAGTGGATACGATGTGACCACCGTAACTTGATGCGACTTAAAATAGTGCACTAGCTTCCAGATAGTGATGAGTAGGCCGTATAGCAGCTTCTGGACCTGAGGATATCTCATCTTTGAGTCGGCTAGGACCTTGCTGATGAAGTAGACTGGCCATTGGATTTTTTGTATATGACCCGGCTCGGATCGCTCGACCACCAACATCGTGCTGACTACCTGAGTCGTTGCCGCCAGATATAGCATTAAAGGCTCTTAGGGCATAGGTGATGCCAACATTGGTGGTGATGTGAGAAATTTCTTGAAGTCTTTGAAGGCTTGCTGGGCTTCGGGAGTCCATTGGAAATTATCTGCTTTCTTCAGTAATTTGAAGAAGGGCATGCACCGTTCACCTAGTTGGGAGATGAATCGGCTGAGTGCCACCATACAGCCTGTCAGCTTCTGGACGTCCTTTTGGCTAGTCGGGGGTGCCATGTTCATGATTGCATTGACTTTCTCTAGATTGGCCTCGATGCCTCGATGCGATACGATGAAGCCGAGTAGCTTGTCGGATGGCACACCGAAGGCACACTTTCCCGGGTTCAACTTCATCTTGAATCTTCGAAGATTTTGGAAGGTTTCCTCCAAGTCAGCTATGAGATCTTCTTTGGACTTTGTCTTGATCACCACGTCATCGACGTACACCTCCACGTTGCGCTCGATCTGAGTGTGCAAACACCGCTGAATTGCTCGTTGATACGTTGCTCCAGCGTTTTTCAAACCAAACGGCATTGTGATGTAGCAGTACGTGCCAAACGGTGTGATGAAAGACGTCTTTAGGCAGTCCTCCTCCTTCAGGCTAATTTGATGATATCCCAAGTAACAGTCGAGAAAGATGAGAAGTTCACACCCCGCAATTGAATCCACCACTTGATCTATTATGGGTAGATCAAATGGATCTTTGGGGCACGCCTTGTTCAAGTCGGTGTAGTCAACGCATATGCGCCATTTACTGTTCTTCTTCCAGACCAGGACTGGGTTTGCCAGCCAATCCGTGTAGTAGACCTCTTTGATGAACCCGGCTGCAAGGAGTTTGGTTATCTCCTCCCGAATAGCATCTTTGCGGTCCTGTGCGAAGCACCTTAGCTGTTGCTTGACTGGCTTGGCGTCTGTCTTGACATGGAGGGCGTGCTTGATTACCTCCCTTGGTACACCAGGCATGTCGGATGGCTTCCAAGCGAATATGTCCTTGTTCGCCTGGAGTAAGGTGACGAGTGTGTATTCCTATTTGAGGTCGAGTCCGGTCTCGACTAGAGCAGTCTTGGAGGGGTCGGAAGGGTCTAGGAGGATCTTCTTCGTGTTAGAGTCCGCTGAAATTCCCGACTTTGCTGCTTTTTCACCGGAACTTGGTCATCCTCGATTTCGGTTGTGACGTCTTGTCGAATGCTGTTGCGTCCGACTGCCGCTTCTTGAGACTGAGCCAACTCGTAGCTCTCTTTGTCGCAGGTGAAGGCTTGCTTGACGTCACTGCGGAGGGAGAGAACTTCGTCTGGCCCGGGCATCTTGAGCACCATGTAGATATAGTGTGGTACTGCCATGAATTTGGCCAGCGCCGGCCGTCCGAGTATCGCGTGGTACGCAGTCTCAAAATCGGCGACCTCAAAGCAGATGTTTTCTGTGCGGAAATTATCCCGCGTGCCGAAGGTGACTGGCAAAGTTATCTGTCCGAGGGGTGTTGAAGACAGGTCGGGAATTATCCCGTGGCAGGGCGCCATACTTGGCCGCAGTTCTGAACGAAGGATTTTCATCTCATCTAGGGTCTTGGCGAAGAGGATGTTGAGCGCGCTGCCTCCGTCTATGAGAACCTTCTTCAACTTGATATTTTTGACGAACGGGTCCAGGATGAGTGGATAGCGTCCTGGGTGTGAAACCCGATCTGGGTGGTCTGCGTGATCAAACGTGATGGGCGTTTCTGACTAGCGCAGATATTGGGGGGCGTCTGCTGTAGAGACCGAGTTGACATCGCGTGCTGCTAGCTTCTGCTTTCTCTTGGACTCGTATGCAGACGGCCCTCTGAAGATATGGTTGAGCTCAGCCTAGGGATCTTGATAATCGCCGGCTGCGCTCGGATTTGGCTTGTCTTTGTCCTTGTCGGCGCCAGATGTTGAAGCCTGCTTGGAGGCAAACTTCTTGAGCATGAAGCAGTCTTTGGCCACGTGTTTACCCTTGGGATGAAAGGGGCACGGCCCATTCATCACCTTCTGGTACTCCTTGTTCCTTGGGGGTCACGACCGAGTCCGCTCCACGTCGGCCACCACGTTTTCCGACTTCTGCTTGCGGCTGCCGTATTTGTTCTGTGTTGGCTCGTTGTCGGCTTTTGCCTTTTGGTCTTTCTGCCGGGACTCTTTCTTTTCGTCGAGGGCCTCAGCGACCGCCTCGGCCAAGTCGGCATACTTATTCGCCATATCGAAGAGAGCTCTGACAGAGGTTGGAGGCTTCTAAGTAAATTTTACGATGAACGGGGCGTCCTTGACTCCCTTGCGGAAGGCGGCGATGACGACCTCGTCCTTGACCATTGGGATCGAGTTGCGCTTCTCGTAAAACCTTTTGATGAACTCGCGAAGAGACTCGTTCTTCCTCTGGTGCAGCTGGTAGAGATCGTGCTCGGAAGACGGTCTTTCATAAGTCCCCTAGAAATTAGCTATGAAGCGTTCCCGGAGTTTCCCCCAGGAGCCGATTGATCGTCTTGGGAGCCCTGTTAGCCATGTCCTCGCCGAGTCGGCTAGGGTGACCGGGAGGTAGTTAGCCATGGCTTTGTGGTCACCTCCGGCAGCTCAGATTGCCAGAGTGTATACGGTGAGCCAGGACTCGGGATTGGTCTTGCCGTCGTATTTTTCGATTCCCGTAGGCTTGAAGCTCGACAGCTAGTCGACCTCTTGTGGCTCCTGGGTGAAGGCAAGTACGCCTTCATCTGCGTGAGGGCTCCGGCTCCGGTTGCGGTGGTGGAACCGCTCATGGTGGAGACCAACGTGCTCATACTCGTCCTCCAGTCGGCGGCGTTCATCGTCTTCGCGTTGGCGGCGCCGAGTGTTGATGTCTTGGCGGAGATCGCATTGCAAACGGACTCAGAGATCTTGGTTGAACCGGCGATCGTTCTAGGGACACCGCCGATTGTTGTTGTTTGGGTTGCCGAGAGATGTTTGGCGTGATTCCGCATGCAGCTGACTTGAGCCGGCTGCTCGGCGTCGTGCTGATGCAGATGAGACCGCTGCTGGAGAACCCGACCGATTGGTCAGTATAAGTGTATCGCCCGACTGCTGGTGCTGCTAACATGCGGCGGCTGTAATCATGGCTTTGATCCTCGCTATAGTCGGGGTGGCCTGGTGATCAGGCCCGAGCTAGAGTGTGTCCAGCAGGGTTGCAGCGGCCACGACGTTCTGTTGTGGGGTGACGAAGACGTCGTGGTCGCCGACTCTAGTCTGGAGGATTTGTTGCTGAGCGGTTCGCCCAGCCCTGCGTAGCTCATCGTTGCGAGCCTTGCGTTCGATCTCCTCCTGTTGTCGCAGTCGGCGGGCCTCCTCTTCTTGCTGCTCTTGTACTCAGCGCACCTCCTGTGAAGGGGTTGAAGCCATGAAGATTTCTCGGGGCAGAAGGAAGCTTGCCAGACTGGTGTCTGAACTGGTGTTCAAACGGTTGTCCGACTTGGAGTCGGAGTCTGAGTAGTTCATCGGGGTGATGACGACTCTGACCTCCCTAGATCCAATCTCGAATGGCTCGGGGCCATGTCCGAACTGAACTGTAGAGGATCGGGTCTGCCGCGTGGGATGTAGATTGTAGGTGTCCGTGGCGTCGCCGAGTCTGCATGGGAGATTGATGATCTCCCCCCTTCCTAAATCGACCCCGACCGGCTCAAGGCTGAGTCCGAGTCGAACGCCGAAGGAGAGAGTTGTCCCGAGATCTTAGGGAAGTTAGAAGATTGCCACAGCAAGTCGACGAGGGTTGCTGCGGCGTCGTGTGGGCCGACTGGCGTGGAGTCGGCTAGTTCCTTGGCCGATTGGATCGAGTCCATGTCGGCCAAGGTGAGGTTGCCGAACTTGTCAGCGACGAAGTCGAGGCTTTCGAATATAATCGTGTCTCCAAGGGAGAATTTGCTGCCGTCGACTCCGGTTGTCGAATCCATCGAGCTTGTTGAGGTTGATCTCGCCAAAGCCCTTACCTGGCGCGCCAACTGTCGATGTTTTACACCGGCAATATGAATATAGGGCTACTCGTCGGATCGAAACTCGATGGACTGCAAAGGAACACGGGGAGTTTATACTGGTTCAGACCCTTAATGTAAGGTAATACCCTACGTCCAGTTGTGATGTATTCCTTTGAGGATGTATGATGGTGATTCTGATGAACTTCTATGTCTTGCCCTTAGGGGGCGCCCTGCCTCCCCTTATATACTGGGGGATAGGGTTATAAGTAGGAGTCCTAGCCAAACTATGGCCAAGGGAATCTTCTCTTAGAGATATAACTACCGACTAGGACTGTATATTCCTTATCGTACAACGCTAAGTCTGCGAGCTCTATCATATCTCTAATTACAGGCTAGCCCATCCTCTGTCCGAGTGGCCATATGCTTGTCATGAGGTACCCGGGGCCATGGCCTCCACACATTCTATAAAGAGGGGTTGCAAACAGTGTTCCAAGACCTCTCAAGTGCTTAAGATCCAAAATAGTTGAGAATACATCACTTTAGCACAACTCACTTGGGTTAGGCTAGTTTCATTGTCAGGGTCGGAGGCTCCGACCAACCGTCTCTACTAGAGACTGAGTGTTGGCTAGAGGTTCCTACCTCTGGGGTCAGAATCTCCTGACCAAAATCTGTGAGTAACGGCTAAGTGACGTATGCCAATGTCTATAAAGTTTAAACTTTGTTTCTAGCAGTTGCTTGGCCATTCCACTCCTATTCCACTATCTCCCAACTTCTCCTAAGGTCTTTTGAGCTCTCCCAACTAGTTCTAGTGACACCTTTGTTATTCTTGTGAAGATCTAGTGGGGAATGGAGTGTTTTTTCTTAAGAGAAGGCTTGAAGGATCTTGTGCACTAGAGGATGGACGTGTATCAGCTGCTTGGAGCTTATTTCTCTTAGAGGGAAACCTCCTAGACGGTTAGGTGTCGCCCACAAATTTCCTTGAGTTGTGGATTGTCCCAGGAAGAGTTTGTGAAGGTTAACCTCGTCTCCGCAAGGAAAAGAGGTAAATTCAAGTGGATACCAAGCTGATCTTTGTGGTCGCTTGGTGAGGCAAGGGGTCAATCGAGACCCGGCTCTTCGGAGCTCCTCAACGGAGATGTAGGATCTTTGTGATCCGAACTTTGGGAAAAAAATCTTTGTGTCTCCCTTGTGCTTTCTCGTTATTGTGTTATTTTATCTCTACACTTGCTTGCATCCATCTTCTACCTTATTGTTTGCTCTAGACTTGATCTCTATCATTTTATCTATTATTGAAGTGTCTTGGTAGAGTCAGAACACCAGGGTCAGAATCTCCGGTGTTCTAGGCCGGAACTTCGGGCCAGCGCTCTCGGCCAGGCCGAGAGAACCGGTCGGAGCTTCCTACCCCTGGGATTAGAGATTCCTACCAGAATTTTACCGCTGCATTTTAGAGAATTTTCAGGAACACCTATTCACCCCCCCTCTAGGTGACATCAACGGGCTTTCAACGGGGAGAAAGGCCGAGCAGGCTGCGAAAGGCGTTGGGCCGTGCGGGTGGAGGGGGATGGAAGGGAGAGGGAAAAAAGGGAGGGACCGGGGGCGAGCGGGCTGGAGAGAGAAAAGAAGGACTGCGGCCCAATTGAATAGTGTATTTTGGCTTTTTTAGAAATTTATTTGGGAGGTTTTTAGAAGATTTAAATAGGCATTTTGAATTTGAAATTGGTTTTTGGGCTCAATAAATTTCAGGATTTCCAAGGCAGGGGCTTCCAGACTAGGATTTGAAATTTTTGAAAATTGGTTTTGAATTTTGGAGGGAAGATAGGGAGGAATATTTCAAGGAGATTTTGAATTCAAATTTTTGGAATTTGAACCAGGGATTTGATGAAAGATTTTTGATGGGTGAATTGAGTTTTTGGGAGGATCAAAGTAAGGATATTTTTAATGGAGGGCTCCAAAGGGAAACTCGAATTACAAAATTCGAATTATGTGTTTTTTTGAATTTGGATCGGGATTTCGATTGGGAAATTTTGGGTCTCAAGGAAGGATAAATTTAGATCCTTGGCACTTAGTCCTTAAATCACACACAAAGATCCGGATTTTGGAAATTAGGGTTTTATTCAAAATAGCCTTTAACGGCCTGAAAAATTGGGGCGTTACACGACCGGAATATCCAGTCCCAAATATCGCTCTTTTCTAGTGAGAACTAACTAGCCAAAGTACCAGAGACTCCGGTCCCCTGGCACTTCGCCCAAAGAGGCTTGTGCCAGGGACAATCCTGCAAGGGAAAGGGGTGGAATAGGAGATAAATAGCTGCAGTAGATAGGAAAATGAATCACGAGACAAGAACACGGATTTTTAACCGACGTTCGGATCCAAAGACCCTACATCTCCGTTGAGGGACTCCAAAGAGCCGGATCTCTCTCGGTCCTTAGCCTCACCAAGATAATAACCAGGAGGAAGCCTAGTCTCCAAGCCACCACCAAGGTATAGCCTTGTTTTCGAGCAACCACCAAGGTCCAAGCTTGGACAACGTGCCCCTACCTCTGATGTGGCTTGCTCTACCAAGCAACCTCCCTGAAACTAGCTCGGAATCCACTGAATATACCTCTTACCTTGCAGAAGTGAGGAAACCTTCACAAACTTTCCCGGGCAACCCACATGATCAGATTCTTGCGGGTGACACCTAGCCAGCTAGGAGGAACACCTCCAAGATTATACAAGCACAAAGTCAAAGGCCAGATGTCGATCCCCAAGTGCTCAATCCAAAAGCCCTAACTCTCCATATCTCTAAAATCAAATCCCACTCAAACTCACAAAGATTTGCACGAAATTCGAGATGCGAGGGTTGAGAATACCTAGAGATGCTATGGAAGTAGGTTTGAAATGCGTGGCAGCCAACCCCTGCAAATGGGGGTAGGTGGAGTTAAATACTCCCCTACTCCTGAAACTAGCCGTTACTCACAGATTCAAAGACTGGAGACTTCGGACGCAAAGACCAAAGACTCTGGTCACACTTGTCTGCCAACCAAGAAGGGGGAGAGTCTCCGGTCAGCGTGCATTGCTACGCTGACAAAATAGACTAGACTCTCTAGTCCTAAGGACCAGAGACTCTGGTCAGCTTTCTCTGCTATGTAGTACAGCTGAACCGAGGCTCTGATGCAACTACTGGAAAAACGAAGATTTTAACCACACAACACATTTTCCCATGTGTGTGAGGTGCCTTGTGACTCTCTCTAAAGATCAAAGGAGCAAATGAGCACTTGGACACCCACATTGACTTTTGATTAGAACCCCTCTTTATAGTGCGGCATGCCTAAGGACTCAAAAACAAAAACTAAATTGACAGGAAGCCTCTTTGAACCTTTCATCTGCATTCGATCTTTTGTGGGGGCTTACATTCATCATCCGTTTCATGCCAGGGAATAAAATCCTGCAACTTTCACAGTAGATTCATTAGTCCCCTATTAGTATTGTCAACGATCATCCAAAACCCACTTAGGGGCTTGATGCACTTTCAAGTACGACTTGGTTCCCTATACTATTTACAGTGAGTTATATGAGTGTCGATGTTTTACACCGGCAATAAATATATGGGGCTAGTCGGCGGATGTAAACTCGGTGGATTGCAAAGGAACACAGAGGGATTTTATACTGGTTCAGGCCCTCAATGTGAGGTAATACCCTACGTCCAGTTTGTATGTATTCCTTTGAGGATATACGATGGTGGTTCTGATGAACTTATGTGCACCTGCCCTCATGGGGCGCCCTGCCTCCCCTTATATACTAGGGAACAAGGTTACAAGGTAGGAGTCCCCATCGGATTACGACTAGAAGATCTCCCCTTAGAGATATAACGCACCCGACTAGGACTGTATATTCCTTTCTATAGAAGGCGAAGTCTGCCGAATCTAGCTATATCTCTAATTACAAGGCTAGGCCCATCCTCTGTCCGAGTGGCCCATATGCTTGTCATGAGGTACCCGGGGCCCATGGCACCCACAATGAGTGTGTCCGTATAGGACACTATCCCGTGCCTTGTGAGGCATGTCTTCATGTCACCAAGTTCTATTCAATCTCTAACTCTATGGCTCGGCCCACCTTCTCTCCATCTAGTCAGATAGGCTTGCCATGTGAGTATCCGGGGTCCATGTCTTCCACAAGTAGTAAAATTTGGTAAAGCCAAATTTTGGCATATTTTTGTGTTATCAAATTTTAGTGATATTTGATGAGTCAATTCTCATTTCTAGAAAAAGTTTTGGATTTTACAAAATATGTTTAAATTCAGCTAAAATTTGATCAAATTTAAATCTTGTATGGTGGTCCAAGGGTAAAATCATCTTTTGTAAAGTTTTATCCCTCCATTAGAAAAGGATATGCTAAAATAATGATCGGATTGTCTTTTGACAAAAAAATCACAAAACTACGGCATCATATGGCAAAGCAGCAGAGAGTGTCCTAGAGCAAATGACATAGATCTAGGTGTCCGTAAGAAAATTTTGCGTAAATTAAACAAGTTGATTTGGAACATCATTTGAAGAATTATATTGAATTTATTCGAATTTCAGTAGTGTGGAGGACATGGGTCCCGGGTACCCTAACAGGAGGCAAATACAGCCACCCGAATAGGAGGTGGGACGACCCATGTAATTAGAGATATAGTAGAACACGGCTTCTTGTTACCTTGCACGATAAGGAAAGAGATAAAGTACTAGCCGAGTACTCTATGTACAGATAAGGGAACGCTGGGTCATATCCGACTGGGTTTTCTACCTTCTAACTCTTGCCCCTCATCATATTTAAGGGGGTAGGAAGCCCCCTTGGGGGAACAACACATACAATACACAACGAAATCAATACACCATAACAGGAGTAGGTTATTACCTCACATCAAGGGCCTGATTGACTAAATATGGGCTTGGACTTGCGCATTCGGTTATGGGCTATGAAATAAAATGTTTCTTAAATAGCACGCCTTATTAGGCCGCCCGCTGGTCATGTTAAAATCATGATACAGGTGTTGTTTTACAAGATTCCTATTAAATAATCAGATACGCTTCATGCTAAGTCAACAGCGGGTGTATTATATTCAGGTATCTTGATTATTTCAAGATATTGAGGATATGTTCTTATAAGGATCGACAGTTGGTCTCCAATAAAATTGGGATGCAGATATACTCAAGTACACCTCATCACGCATAGAGCCTGAGTCCATAGTGATTAAAGGCTTATAAATTGAGCCAAATTGCCATGAGCAAAATTCCGCTTATAATTGACTGAAGAGTTCTACTTGCGGGTAATTGTTACTCAGGAAAGATTGAAAGGTTAAAATTTCTCACTCTATGTTTAATTGCTTCACAACTAAGCATAGAGTCGGGGGGCTACCCTTAATAGGTGTACCTATTCGGTGCACACTATTTAATATTTTTATAAAGCCCTTTATAGCCCCATTCCTAACTAAAGCGAGCTCAGGAAGAAATGCATTCGGGAGACGAGTACTTGAGAAGGAAGCACTCGAGAATTTTTTCACTGTGGAGGAAAAGCACTCGGTGGCAAGCTGTGACTCGACTATGAAGGTCTTGGGCGTTACTGTGAAGAGCATGGATCCTGCGTACCCTAACAGGAGGCAAATACAACCACCCGAATAGGAGGTGGGCTGGCCCATGTAATTAGAGATAGAGTAGAACTCAGTTTCATGTTACCTTACATAGTAAAAAAAGGGATAAAGTCCTAGCTGAGTATTCTATGTACAGATAAGAGAACTCTAGGTCGTATCGGACTGAGTTTCCTACCTTACAATCCCTGCCTCCCACAACAAAAATAGAGTATTACCTCACATCGAGAACCCAAACCTGTATAGATTGTCTTGTCTTTCGAATCTATCTATCTTTAGGTCCGACACATAGCCATATATTCATTATTACCAATATAAAACATCGACAAATAGATTTCAGAAAAAAAAGCCAATATCATTCTCTCCGTCATTAGATAAAATTTAGGGCACGCTCTAAATAACTAGTGGAGATATGGATTATTCGTGCCACTATGATTCTCTAAAACTTTTTACATTGCTTATAGAACTTTTTTCCTAAATCTATTTGTTAGCTTTATAGTATTTAATTCATCCATATGAGCAATTTTCATGTGTCCATGATCTACCAAATCATTTAGTTAGAACGCACCTTTGGCATTTATGACCTCCCTTTGTGCAGGCTATTGAGCAAGCATTGACCAAGCTAAACCGTACAACGATGGTGACAGCAACGGAGGACTAGACGAACTGACGAAGACGGTCATGGTGGCGTAGAGGATCACCATGGCCGACGACAAGAGCAATGAAATTGTAAAATTGGTGAATGCGTCTATGTGTGTATTCTCTTGTAATTACACTGGCATGGCTTGATTATTCTTAACGAATAATTAATGGATCGAAAAAAAAAGAGTTCAACTGTCGGGCTATGGCTTGATAATCATGTGCTCAAGATATGTATAAAAAAATGGAACTGTTGCTGGTTGTGGTTGATGTAAGTTGATGAGTTTGACACAATTTTGTTTAGAGTTTTGACTGATAAGACAAGTTCAGAACAGGGGTTGAAAAATGAAAATGTGGATAATCTGCATCATTGACGATCTGTTATATGCCATATATATGCAATGCTAATTAGTGCTTTGAAACTCAGTAAGCTAATAGAATACTTTCGAGTAAACAATTTTTAAAGAGCCACAGCAGCGACAGAAGAAGCTTGGATGGCACATAAATTGCATAAATGAACCAGTCAATCTCTAACTAGAATGCCGAAGCCTGAGAAATATCGATCCCCAGTTTCCCATGATTCAACCTGTAAAAAAGAAGTCAGATGGCCTGCAAATTCAGTCTTTCTTCTCGGTGATCGTAAAGAATGTCAATGTAACAAACAACATAGCATTACATGCATATTTTTCACATGAAGAATGCATATAGACACGTACCTTCTCTTCTTTTCCTTTTTTTTTTTGAACCATCTAAATAAATTGATGCAAGTTTTTTTTTGACGGAAAACATTCAAATATATATATAAGTACTAAAAACACGCATCACACGATTTTTTCTTCTCCATGCATAAATCTCGATGCAATTTGGATTTTTTCCCATTCTTTCCGTACAAATCCTGATGTGATCCGATGGTCCAGAAATCAGAAGTTCCAATGCCATTTGGATTTTTTCCCCTTCTTCCTGTACAAATCCTGATGTGATCTGATGGTACAGAAATCAAAAGTTTCAATATAATTACAGTATAATTACGATATAATTATACTACAATTATACTATTGTTACATTTAAAAATTTTCCACCAAAAAATTTGAGACAGTTTTTTAGCAATTCCTTTTTTTTCCGAATAGCAACACGAGAGTAATCTACCAAGATGACATTTAATTGCTTTTAAATTGTATTGAGAACTCATGCAACATCTATATAGATTGAGGCAAGTAAACATACATGTATAATTCTAACTGCTAAATAGTACAGTAAGTCCTAAGAATCCGTCTGGCAAGATCATTTGCTCCGCTTTTCTTGTAGATTAGATGTAAATTGAACGCAGCCTCTCTTCGAACGTCGCAATACCCTGGCTTCAGATCCTGCTGGGCACAGGAATTCTCCTCGTATGGAAGCCTGGGAATAGGGTAATCTTTCACTTCAATGGCTAAAGCCTTCTCGTAGTAAATAGCTGCCAAGGTGTTTAGGCCAACATGATGATAGGCTCGAGCGATGTTGTACAAGGCTTCCTACAAGGCCAGAACACAGTTAGCAATGGACCTTAAATCATATATAACGGCTATTTATTCAACTCGAAATCTTGTATAACTGACAAGTTAGTTTTCTGTTTTTGTGATTTTAAGAGAACAAAATAACATCATGCCCCAAGAAAAACCCAAAAAACCGAAATGGAGTGTTCTACCCTCTATTTTCAGACTCCTATCCAACCAACGACTGCTCCATTCAGTGTTTGATATGGATTTGTGGCATGCCAACGAACAAGAACAAGATGCATGCAAGGTGGCCCAAGCCCACAAAAGCCCATGTGGCCAGGAAGGTTGTGCATTGCATAAATTTCGCACATTTTGGCAAGGACCCATGCATGGAAAAACGCACGGCAGTATCAACCTCTACAAAAATCAAAATGCTCAGTGGCATAAGGCAACAAATCAGATGTAAGCAAAGAAAAGAGTAACAGTGTGGATGTAAAACAATTCCATCTTTCTTATCCCACTCAGACCATATTAGCATGATGGTCAGACATGGCAAACAAGGATAAATTTTTGAAAAGCAATTGCCCTGAAGGAAGAGAAGACCTTTTTGGTGGCACATAGGGAATTTGGTTAACAGTTCATGGTAAATAGGGTATTTGTTTTTCTTCAAAGGCCAAGCAAGGGTTAGTTGCATATCAGGCATGGATGTAGCAACCAACATGAATTTAGAATTCCTATGTTACATGGCCTTGTTCGGTGTGCATTAGTAGTGCATATTGAAAATCAAAGGCAAATCCAACCGAAACCAAATTTGGAACCAGGGTAGGCCACCATCCTCAATTGCTCCTCAGCAGGTCAGCTGAGGTGCTCCCAGTCTGGTTGTCTAAATTATGCAACCACAGGCACGGAAGCATGCAAGCAATCTTGTGGACCTGCCCTCTGGGCCAACATGCGTCAGAAAGCGCTTAGAGTAAGATAGCCCAGGTCCAAACGATGCAAGTGCTCAGCAATGCATGCTAAGCTCAGCCATTAAACACATAAGAAAATAATGAGCTTTACTAGCTGCTCGGATGCTGATAATACTAGAGCACCATCGATATGAATCATAAGGACAAACCTGGCTGTTGTCACAAAGACGCAGGTATCGATAGAGGAATGCAAAAGCTTGGACGATGCACTGGTTCTTATTCTGAAGCCTAAAGCCAAGAGCTAAATTAATTAGAGCAGATCCTGCAAAGATTGAACAGCCACAATTAGTGCTCTTATATGTTGATGCATGTTAATATTAATACCTAATGCCATGGTTTTGGTGGCATACCAACACAGAGATTAATAAGTGGATTTTCTGGGTTCAATTTATAAGCTTCTAGATAATCCCGAGCAGCTGACTGATGCTGCCTGATAGCAGTAAATCGATGGCCAGATATGATTATAGGAGGCACACAGTCAGTCTTTTCTTCTCTTGTCCGAAGAAGAAACTTATGATGACGTGAGAACCTATCTTCTATTCTGCAAAGCAAATGTGAAATGAGAGTATGAGTGAACAGCTGCTTTTGATTTCTAGATATATACAGACCATATGGTTTGAGTAGTATCAGACAACACTATAAAGGAAAACTGGAAATTGAGGAGCCTAGCAGGGCAAGAGCAATGCCATAAAACACCAGAAGGCCCATTGGGGAAGTCCTAGAGGATGTTGCATATAAAAATTTGTTGAACAAACCATGGTCTAACAATCTAAAGCACTACCTATTTTTTATGAAAGCAGGGATTGGAAAACTAGTTTTGCAGACCAACAATCAGGTTTTTAACAAGATTGTCCTAACCAGTTGAGAGGTTTCAAATCCTGAGCAGTTTAGGATTCAATAGGATTGGTGCGCCAGTCCAAATTAGACTGAATATGCTATATCGCAGAACAGACTGTTCGTTGAATTATGAGGTATACCGTTTTCAAATGTTCTGTCAAAACTTGAGAATTGACAACACAACTCAGCCCTTTTTCGTGGTGTTTTATGCTGAAAAGAGCAAACACCAACCAGCCAGCTCTAGGATACCTTCACCCAATTAACAGCTGGGTTTTGTGGCTGCATAAGATTGTTTAACACTGATCATCACTATAATCTAACTGAAACAAAATTACCAGTGCTGGAGAAAACATGTAAAAGGACTTTCAACCTGACAAAAAGGCACCCAAGGGCTTATGCCTTGCAAAATTGTATACAGCATGCAAAATACAGAACATATATAGTGTGATCACTAGTATAAATAAATGCAAAAAAGTCTCATAATCATTCCAACTAATCACCTTGATGTCACTTTGTAGTATGAGTTCCATGCAGCAAGGGAATATGGATGCTGCTGAACTACATAGCGGACATAATTGAAGCCATGTCTAGGATCTGGAGCTCTATAAGCTATTTCTGCAAAATTGCAAGAGCAATAATATCAAGTCAAGCAAACTGTCCATTTAGTAAGATTTGTCACAAATATTACCACACAACCTGTCTCGATTTTCATAATACAATAAGAAATTGATGAAGTGTCAGTGTGCCACTCAATCACTCATTAAGAGTTATTAACCAAATGACACTAATTTAGTTGCAATTGGCTAATGCACTTACATGATTAGATAGTACTTAGTTTTTAGTTAAAAACTATTGAAAAATAATATTTACTAGCCATCTGGTTCAGCGGTTGGACCAATGAACCACGATAGACTGGTTCACTCACCAGTCTAGTTTTCATACAGTGTTCAAGAGTGGTAAACCAAACATGCCCTTAGTTTTTTCCAGTTGTTATCAATCATAAATTGCATTGAATGTGCATATTTTAAATTTGATTCCCACTTCAGTTTGTACCTCTGGATTTGTTTTGTTTAGATATGTAAACTGCTAAAAAATACAGGCTTACATGATGTATTGTCCAGTATGCCATTGTGATGCAAGGCCAAGCCCAAGAATACATGTTTGAGTATGACCAAGAATAAATGCTGTTGGATGTGATTGAGAAGTGGACTGGAGGGCTAATACCAGCTATGGAGTATGGAGAATGCCAGAACAACTAGGGTGTACAGCTTTGCAGAATGGAGCAATGGTGGCAGCAGGATTGACATGTAAGAGAGAGGTGTGCAGCAGAGGATATTCAAAACAGAGCAAGACCTTAATATGGCTGAGCCAATCTGTCACATTGGCCAGACTGAAGCAAACCATGTTAATACACAGTTCAGCCCAACCTGACCCAGTGGGAAGCATGGTCATTACATGGGGGAAAAAGAGGTTAATCATTCGAAAATGAGAATAATGGACACATTGGATCAAAAACTGAAATCTCTAGCATGTTATCAATTATGATGAACTAGCCGCAAGTAGCATTTTATCAATTTTCTCAATTGAATGATACATAGCGCTGGGAGTAGATCTTACGAGCCCCCAAGGATCTGAGCTCCTCTTTGTTCTCATCAGAGAGAGTATCATTTCCAAGTTTAAGAGTACGGTTGATAACTTGTAGAGCCTCCCAGTATCGGTGAAGCAAAGCTAATGTTTGACAAAGCTACAAAACCATGTTAAAGTTAATAGCCAGAGTAAGATCAGAAAAGGGCAGCATCAAGAAATGAGCTACATCAATGTAGAATAGACATCATGGAAACGATCAAACAGTTGGCCAAAATAACAGGGAACATAAAAATCATGCGTGCTCATGTGCACATTTTTATGCTATTATGTCAATCTTATTTTACCATTGCACTTTAAGCTATCAGCACAAAATGTACACCACAACTCAGTGTTCGTGATGTAAGCAGTATCTCTTTGTTGGGCCAATCACAATAGGCCTCTAATGGTGAACTAAGACAGGAGTTACTGAGGTCCAAAAACTTTCATGGATGTGACATCTAGGTCCTTATACTCGAATTTTGGTATGGTGGGTCCCTAAATTTGCATTACAGTAGCACTTAGAACCCTATAGTTGTCTCCATTAGGCAAGGATACAAGTTTCCATGTCAACTAATGTTTGTAGTCGATATACCCTTGCAAAGACGACCAATGTGAGCAGCTCATACATGTACAAAATTAATCACAAGCTGCAAATAACTAGATCTCTAATTCCTTTAGTGCAATACCTCACATGCTCAGAATCACAGCTTCAAACCAAGTATGAGAGGGGATTTAGGAATACAAAGAGGCAAAGATAGAAAGTAGTTAGCACCTACAACTGAACACAGTACCAGCAAGATATTTGATACGAATTGTTAGATGTATTGCATAGCTAGCTGTGTAATTTCTCTATTCTAGAGGGTGTTTTCTGCATATTTGTATATTTACCCCTGTATACCTTTGGCCCAGTTGGCCCATGTGAATGCTAAGCACAGAATATTCAACATGGTATCATGAGCTAGGGTTTTGGGCTCCTCCCAGCCGCCACCGCCGGCTGCTGTTGCCGGCCGCCTCCCTCATGCGCTCTCGTCCTCCTCCCTCGGCATGCTCCTCCTCCACCTACTTCGCGCGCGCCCCGTGCCGCACCGGCTGCCTCGCGCAAGGTGACCTCGACGCCGCCTCCGTCCCTTCACGCGCGCCCCATGCCCCTCGCCCTCGCGAGCTCCTCCCCCTGCTCCGCCCTCGCGCGCCCCGTGCCCTCGCGAGCTCCTCCCTCTACTCCACCCTCGTGCGTCCCTGCTGCTGTCGGCCTACTCCTCCGCCCTCCTCTGCTCAGCACCGACTGCAGCAAGCCCTTTATAATGATGCCCTCAGGAAAACCAGGTGTCATCTCCCTTCACAAGCCACCGGTCATCTTCAACGGGCTCAACTTCCAGGAGTATGCATTGCATATGCAGATCCACATGTGCAGCCAGCAGTTGTGGGGCTACCTCACCGGCGATCAGCCTTGCCCGCCTTGCCCCACCTTGCCGGCTGAACCTACTATCCTGGTAGATGCTGAAGGGATACCAAGCGGGGCCTTCTTGATGATCTTGCCACTGCTATGGAGGTGTACCAAATAGATGTTGCCCTCTATGAGACCTAGTTGGAGGAGGCGGCCTATGCTAAGGCTATTCTGGTCGGGAGCATGGACATTGACATATCGCTCGACATTGCCGACCTTGCCAGCTCTCAGCTGATGTGGACCCGTCTTCGCCAGCAGTACAAGCCTCGCAACGACGCCATGTTTCTTGCCGTCGTGAATGAGGCTTAGTCTCTTCGTCAGCTCGATGCCACTGTGGATGAGTTCTTTCGCAAGATGTCCGCCGTGTAGCGTCGATGGACCTGCAGGGTGCTGAAGTCTATCGTACCTGTACCTGTTGCTAGCGCCAGAGGGCCCAGACAGAGACCACTCGCCTCTATGAGTTCTTAACTCGACTGTGGCCTGAGTTTGAGTCTATTCGAGCTCAGTTGCTAACACGACACCCTCGGCCTTCTCTGTTGGAGGCCTTGCCTGAGCTACGGGCTGAGGAGACTCGTTGCCGTGAGGCCGAGATAGGCGTTACCCCACAGCCCACCTCTGTCTTGGCTGCTCGGGGTTCTGTCTTGGCTGCTCGGAGTTTACCCTCTCAAGTCTTGGTTTCTGCCCCGGTCTCCCAACCTATAGCAACGCCACCACCTTCACCTGTTGCTGCTAGTGCTCCTAGCGCTCCTTCAGGCATTGTCTGCGAATATTGTGGCAAGGCAGGTCACACTGCAACAGTGCGCTACAAGAAGAGGGATCAGAATTGCCGCACATCCCAGGGCTCTCGACATGGCTCTTCTCAGTCGAGCTCTCGTCCACCGAGCAGGAGCTCATCAGGCTACTCCGTCGCCTTGCCACTCCAACTTCTACCTCCACACATGGCTCTGCTGCTCAAGCTTCTAGTACTCCACCACCACCTCCTTCCTCTTCAGGTATATTGTCCTCATGGTTCCTCGACTCCGGTGCTTCTTTTCATGACACCTGATTCCACAAATCTGTCTTCCATGAGTCCTGATACCTCTCTCACAGTTCAAACAGCGGATGGCACATCACTTCCCGTTGTTGGTTGCGGCACCCTTTCTACATCTTCCTTTCGAGTTCGTACGGTCTCATGTTCCTAAGTTAACTATGCAGCTTATGTCTACTGGTCAGATCACTGATCATGGTTGCTGAATCATTCTTGAGGCTAACTCTTGTTGTGTTTAGGATCATCACATGGGGCTCCTGGTGGGGACTTGGTCCTAGGCGCCATGATTCTCAGCGTCTTTGGGAGCTTGATTAGCTACATCTCCCTTCAGATGCTTCTACCAGTGCGTCACCTAATTCCACTGCTTCGGTGTTAGCTACTTCATCCACTACCACTTTTGTTCAGTGGCATAGTCGCTTAGGTCATCTATCTGGTTCTCGGCTGTCCACTCTTGTTGGTAGTGGAGTTCTTCTAGGTCCTGTTTCTGGAGAGACTGCTCTACATTGTACGGGTTGCAAGCTTGGCAAGCAGCTGCAGCTCCCCTATCCTTCTAGTGAATCGGAGTCTCAGCGCCCTTTTGATCTTGTCCACTCTGATATATGGGGACAGGCTCCCTTCGTTTCGAAAGGCGGCCATTCCTATTATGTGATCTTTATTGATGACTATTCAAGATTTACTTGGATTTACCTCGTTTCTTCTCGTAGTCAGTTTCTTTCTATTTATCAGCAGTTTGCCACTATGGTTCGCACTCAGTATGATTCTTCTATACGAGCTTTTCATGTTGACTCTGCTGGTGAGTACATTTCGGCCGCCCATTGCCATTTTTTAGCTGAGCAGGGAACACTTCCTCAGTTTTCTTGCCCTGGTGCCCATGCTCAGAACGGCATTGCTGAGCGCAAGCATCATCATATTCTTGAGACTGCTCGTGCTCTGATGATCTCCTCGCATCTTTCTCCTCACTTCTGGGCTGAGGCTGTCTCCACGGCTGTTTTTCTCATTAATCGCCAACCTTCCTCTATTCTTCATGGTTGTACTCCCTATGAGCGCCTTTTTGGTACACCTCCTCGGTACAGTCATCTTCGGTGCTTTGGTTGTGTTTGTTATGTCCTTCCTCCACGTGAACGTACCAAGCTAATTGCCCAGTCCATTGTGTGTGTGTTCCTTGGCTATAGCACTAAGCATAAGGGTTATCGTTGCTATGATCCTGTTGCTCATCGTATGAGGATATCTCGTGATGTCACGTTTGACGAGTCTCGTCCATACTATCCTCGCTCTTCCACCTGTGACCAGTCCTCCACCGTCCAGTCTTATCTCCTTTCTGACTCTTCCTGATTGGTCCTTTCCTTCTCCACCACCTAATTCATCTCCATCGCCACAACTTCCTTTGGTTTCTACACCGCCTCTACCACCATCAGGAGCACCATCCCCCACACCGCCATCACCATCTCCTAGTACCCCTTCAGAGGTTCCCCGTGATCTCTCACCTTTTCCACTGCACTACTCTCGTCGTCCGTGACCTGTAGTTGAGTTGTCTTCTCCCTCCATCCTTGGACCAGTTCCCATTCCTCGGTATAATCTTCGTGATCGTACTACCATCCGACCTGAGCCTAAGTATGGTTTTACAGCTGCAGCTATTGTTGAGCCTGCATCTTATCGAGAGGTTGTTGTCCACCAGGAGTGGCAGCATACGATGGCTGAGGAGATTGCTACCTTAGAGCATACCTAGACTTGGGATATTATTCCTATGCCTGCTCATGCCACTCCTATCACTTGCAAATGGGTGTATAAGAAAAAGACTCACTCTGATGGCTCTCTTGAGCATTACAAAGCTCGTCTTGTGGCTCGTGGTTTTCAGCAAGAGCATGGTCGTGACTATGATGAAACCTGCGCTCCCATTGCTCATATGACCACCATTCGGACCCTGTTAGCTGTTGCCTCTATTCGTTAGTGGTCCATTTCTCAGCTAGATGTCAAGAATGCTTTTCTCAATGGTGAGCTGCATGAGGTCTACATGCAGCCGCCTCCAGGGTATTCCATCCCTAATGGCATGGTTTTCCGTTTGCGACGTTCTCTTTATGGTCTTAAACAGGCCCCTCATGCTTGGTTTGAGAGGTTCTCATCTATTGTCACTAATATTGGCTTCAAAGCCAGCGATCATGATCCTGCTCTCTTTGTTCACACTTCTCCTCGTGGTCAGACACTTCTCCTTCTATATGTTGATGACATGATTATCACTAGCGATGACTCTAAGTTCATTGATCTTGTGAAGAAGTGTCTTAGTTACCAGTTCTTGATGTCCGATCTAGGTCCTCTCAGATACTTCCTTGGGATTGAGGTTTCTTCTACGTCTTCTGGCTTCTACCTCTCCCAAGAGAAGTATATTCAGGACCTCCTTGCTCGTGCCGGTCTCACTGATCCGCGCATGGTTGACACTCCTATGGAGCTTGGGGTACATCTTCGTCCCACTGATGGTGAGCCTCTTCAGGATCCCACCCGCTACCGCCACCTTGTTGGGAGTCTTGTCTACCTCGGTGTCACTCGCTCTAACATTTCTCACTCGGTTCATATTCTGAGTCAATTTGTTTCTGCTCCTACTCAACTCCACTACACCCACCTTCTTTTCAAGTCCTACGATATCTTTGTGGCACTGCCTCTCGTCGCCTTTTCTTCTCTCGCTCCAACTCCTTGTAGCTTCAGGCGTACTCTGATGCGACTTGGGCTAGTGATCACTCAGATTGTCGTTCTCTCTTCGCTTACCGTGTCTTCCTTGGTTCCTCCCTGATTGCCTGGAAGACCAAGAAGCAGACTGCAGTATCTCGTTCGAGTGCGGAGGCTGAGTTGCGAGCTATGGCAGCCTTGACAGCTGAGATCACTTGGCTGCGTTGGCTCCTGGCGGATTTTGGAGTTTCTGTCTCTCCACCGACTCCCCTTTTTTCGGATAGCACTGGTGCGATTAGCATTGCTCGGGACCCAGTGAAGCATGAGCTCACCAAGCACATAGGTGTTGATGCTTCATGCATGCGCTCGTAGGTGCAAGATGATGTTGTAGCTCTTCAGTACGTCCCTTCGGAACTTCAATTAGCAGATTTCTTCACGAAGGCCCAAACTAGAGCTCAGTATAGCTATTTCCTCTCCAAACTCAGTGTCGTTCATCCACCATGAGTTTGAGGGGGGGTGTTAGATGTATTGCATAGCTAGCTGTGTAATTGCTCTATTCTAGAGGGTGTTTTCTGCATATTTGTATATTTACCCCTGTATACCTTTGGCCCAGTTGGCCCATGTGAATGCTAAGCACAGAATATTCAACATGAATAAAGTGTGAGGAACAAATGGAACCGAAACTTATTAAGGGTGAAATTGTGCTGCAAAGGGCTTACAGTCTAGTAAGTAGGACTTACTCGAAATGTTACGACTATTGCGAAGTGACAATTGCAAAATGAAACATTAGGCAAAAGGGGGTAGGGAAAGGCATCTGCCAGGTACAAACATGTAACACAAGTTGATGATCCTCTGCATTCGTTAGTAGACCAGATATTGGAGGTATTTGCTTCGACCTTTGCTAAAAACATAAAAAAAGAAAGGCATAAGTAATTTAGTTTGGGAAAAAAAACACTTCCAATTAGAAACACTAGCACAGCAGGAAACAGATACCAGATCATCTTTTATCATATCTTCATTTGAAGCTGCCCTTTTCTCTAGCAATTTCTTTGCTCTGTTTGCCTTTTGTCTAGTAAAATATTTAACGCAACGCCAATACAAACAGAAAAAACATAGGTCAAGGTGAGATCAATAATAAACATGGCCCTAATTAGTTGTTGAATGTAATCAAAATAGAAAGCAGCATGATAACTGATAAAGAACTAACTAAAGACTGTCGAATATAGCACATAAACTCACAGTTGCCACTTGCCAGGCATGTGGGTCAAGTGGGGTCAAGATATAAGGTCATGGGATCAGGTTGCAGGTTGCTAAAAATGTGGGTCAATATGATGTAAGAAATTTCGTGGAAAAAAACAGACAAAACAAAGGCAAAGGAATAGGCTAGGATTAGATTATTCTAGATGGTGTGCGTCAGCAGAATTGACATGGAACTCCACCTGCTACCATGCCATGCTAAATATATTTGTGGTTCTGTGTACTAAGACAAAGTCTATTTTTGGCCCTTGAACTATTCTCAAGTCCATTTTTCACCCTGAATTCAAAAACTGGTTGTTTTTCACCCTTAGCTTCAACCGAACATATAACACCTTAAACCCTATTCTGTGGTAGTTTTTGTTGATAAATCTTTTTTGGGTTGCATGGGCTTGTGGTAAACTAGTCTGATAAATAAAAGATTACAGAAAAACATTGTGAAATAATAGCATACTTACAACTCTGCCGGTGATGCTATTGGCCTTAATCCTTGAAATACACTTTCTGGGCGTTGTTCAGCTAACACTTTGGCTCTTTCATATAGAACATTCGTTGGAAGTTTTTTAGTTTTCCTCACCTGATTGAAATGACATAGAAAATACATAATGTAATCACTTAACACATTAAGCTTCATACCCCAAGAGCAACCATAAATTGCTAGGCACCTAGACATATTGTTATTCATGAAACAAAAAAATAACATGTGTCTTAATCCATATTAAAGGTAAGCATAACCAAAGATGTATGAGAGGACCACATTATCCTATCTCTCTACCACCTGATATCCATCCATGAAGGGCAAATAGAAAAAGCACTACAGTGCAAAATAAAAAAGATCTAGAAAAGCGTAACGATGCACAATAGAAAATTGTAGGTTCGTGAACCAACCATGCTTGCCATGTGCCAATGTGGACTCTATTTGGTCAACCAAAAAATGCATTACATGTATATAACATTTACAGAAAACTTATTTGCTTCATAATCGACACATGAACTAAATTCTAGTTTACGGAATGTCAACTGGACTATTGCAGTAGTACAAAAACAAATGCCCCCAAGTCTCAGTGGTCTACACAAATTCTATATTAAAAAGAAAAACAAGTTGATCTCATAACAAGAAAATATTTGAAAGAACAAACAAGATTATTACAAACTAACACAGTATTAAATCCAGCATATGTGCCTTCCTAATCAAATTGCTGGAAAGCTAAAAGGCAAATCAAACACAGAAAGCTATTTAACAAATTTCAAAAAGGTGATTCAACTACATTTAGTCTTAGTAGAACGTTGTTGTGCATGAGTACACAAAAGCAAGCAGGCATATCTCTTAATGAAATGATACGCATCTCTCTTGCGTATTCAAGAAAAAAAAGCAAGCAGGCTTACAAGCCGATTTGATAGCTCATCGAAATGATAAGTTAGTGAGGGAAAAAACATCAGCTGCCATACTAATCAGCAAGAACAAAAAAATAGGTGTAGTCATTGATCAAGTAAACACATGAACACTACAGATGGGAATAAATGTCTCTACCTTTCGATTAGCATACTCAATATTCAGTGTTTCAAGAACGGGGATAAGAATGGTGCCCACAAAGTCCTCGAGCATGCCTTTATTGTAATATAGTTTCGCAAGGTGCATCTTTACTTTCCCATCAAGCCACCATGGTTTTGGTTGATCCGTAGCAGATTGTGACCCTGCAAATGCCATTAAAAAACACTGAACAATGAAACCAGCTAGTTACATTGAACAAGTTAGGGATAGTATACCTGAATTGTTAGGAGGAGAAAGCAAAACAATAGCTTCGTCACTCTTATCCTCATCAACAAGAAGAGAGGATAAGGTTATTCGCACATCAACATTGTCCTTCATCCTTTGCAAGGCTATGAAAGAATAAAAAGAACTACCTTAAAAATTGATAATAATGGAAAAAACCAACTCAAAGAAATTAAATAAAAGGAAACCTCATGCCAGGGATGTTGAATTCCCAGCATTAGGGGTAACCACTCTTATTATACAGATCCAAACCTTAGATATGTTCTAAAAATTCTTAATGAATATTCACCTTCCAAATCACAATCTTATTATATGTTGGACATTGATTCATGGATAGGATAAGGGTGCGAAACCAGAATAAAGGTGAGATTGCTCTCATCAGTGCTGGTCTTGTCCCGATCATCAGGAGACTCTAATACATAAGGTTAGGCCTAGCTTGATCAGAGTCTCCTAGCGATCAGGACAAGCCCAGCACCGACAGTAGCAATCTTGCTTACGTCCCATCTTTGAATAATTGTAATTTCTATTGCACAAATCTGAGAGCAATTCAGATGGACAGTATAGTACATGAAAGTCCAGAAATGTGGACTTGCATTTCTCAAAAAGAACCTCAGAAATAGATGTAACACCTCAGCAACAACAATAAACCTGAGATGGTACTAAATAACCATTGAACAATGCTAAAACAATAAAATTTCGCAGCATCTTCCCAAAAAGAAAAGCATCACGGAAGCATCAATACATAGATATAATATAATCTGGAGCCAACAGCACGCAAACAAGTAAAAACAACCTAAGCAAAGATAGATAAAATAAGTTTTACATCTCAAGCATTCATTTAACCTATTAACTCCATAAGTACATCTATTATTTATAAATATGATAGCACAACATTTAAAGATTAAATAAAAACATGACGTGCAAAAGTGTTGGCTCCCATCCCCTCAAGCATGCCATTTCAAGTACCTAGAACCAGCGAACTGCTTTAACAAGTTATTAAAGTTCATTAGGTCATGTTTTAACTACGAGAGTACCAGATCATTTTAAAAAATCAAGTTAAATTTGCAAATATAAAAACTTCATAACTTTATGGTAGAAAGTAAAACCACAGAGCAAACACTTCTCAAATATAACTCCAATTGTATAACTTCCATAGAAAAACTGCAATAAGTGCATATGAAATGCAATGGTATGTCCGCTGCCTTCACACCCAACAAATTATGAAGCTGCATTATATTACGATAATATATGATGTTGTACCAATACGGTCGCAACCATAGGTTCCGCGACATAACGTCCATTATGAGACCACACAACATTATTCTTGGCACGAGCATAAAGCATGACCACAAACCACTTAGCAACCATAAACATGCTCCAAACTAGATAATCCTCAATTTACCAGATAATATTATCATGGTTGATATAGTGGAATTTCAAGGTGGAGATGGAAATAACAAGTTAAAGCGCATAGCAAACAACCGCTAGGTCTACATGCCTCCAACGAAGACAAGACGACGTTGAGCGTGATCCAAAACACAACCTATTCACAAGTACTACCTCAGTGCAGGCACTCATATATGCATATAGTACAATAGGTAAAACGATCCTATGGCGCTAACCCGACAACACACAAAACAACGAGCATCGCTCTCAGCTAATTGCAGCACTGTTGTTTCACTCTTTTGTATCTTTTAATCTATAAATGCTATGATTGCGACTAATTATATTTTCAAAATCTACAGAACATGACCTACAATTTTCATGTAGAAACTGTAATTTTTATTCTGCCATTTAGATGTTTTATTTTGCACTTGAAAATGGACTTAAAAAACTATCCAACAATTCAGAAAATACGCTTTACAATTTAATAACCACTAAATCAAACATCAAATAAATCTCAAACTCCATCAGAGCGTGGACCTTTATATTATATACAGTTTTATAGTTATGATGTTATGTAGAAGTAGTCATTAAGATGGCCTAATCAAGGTATGAATCTGAATTGAACTTTCTGACCGACAAAACTAACGGTCCATTTTAAACAGCGATATCTGGAGTTCTATTTATCCAAATCTTTCAGAACTTTACCAGCAAATTGGTCTTGACATATTTACAACTTTCTAATTATGTGTTTCAGAAGGAAAGATCGTTTTGACCTCGTAATCATTGAAAAACACAGATGCTGAAAATCTGCCTGCACATAGAGGACACCCAATCTGAAACTTAACGCCCAAACCCCTTCTCTACTCCTTCTCAACCACGAAGTGAAGCATAAAAAATACCCTAAAACAAGTGACACATGATACATAAAGGGGACAAGCCTCACCTAGGGTTCTCTTGAAGAAAGGGTAAGTAAAATATGGGGAAACATTGATCTATCACCCCTTCCTGCTCCTTGTTCCGTTTGGCTAGTTTGCACCGTGATCCATACTGTGGAGTTGTGGAAGGAACAGTCATCCACCGTGATCCTCTTAGTATGTGGTTGAGAAGGATTTAAGAGGGTGTTTGGGCCTTAAGTTTCAGATTGGTTGTTCGGCGCATAGGCAGATTTTCAGCATCACTACTTTTCGATGATTAGAAGGCCAAAACAATTGTTCTTGTAAAAACACATAATTAGAAAGTTGTAGATATCATAAAGAATTTTCTTGATAAAGGGATTATTAGTTGTCAGTCATAGAGTTCAGCAAACATTCATACCTTGATTAGTTAGACCATTATAATTGTTGTTTCTACATAGAATCATAACTACAAAATTTCATATAATATAAAGGTCTACATTCTGATTAAGTTTGAGATTTTTTTATGTTTGGTTTATCAGTTATTAAGCGTATTTCTGAATTTTTTTACAGTTTTTAAGCTCATTTTCATGTTCAAAATAGGACATTTAAATAGCAGAATAAAAATATGGTTCATACATGAAAAATGTAGGTAATATTCTGTAGATTTCGAAAATACTCTTTTTTTATGCAATGGTAGCCTTTTTAGATTAAAATAAACAAAAAAAGTGAAGCAGCAATTCTCGTTAGTCACACTCGTTGTTTTGTGTGTTGTCAGGCTGGGGCCATAGGAGCTTTACCTAGTGTACTATATGCATTTATGTGTACGTGAACTGTTGAATTAATTGTAAATAGGTGATGGTGCTTCAGATCACGCTTAACATCACCATGTCTTCGTTGAAGGTAAGTAAACATAGCGGCGGTTTGACATACGCTTTAACTTGTTATTTCTACCTATAGATTGATATTCGACTACATCAACCAAGATAATATTGTGTGTTAAATTAAGGATTTCATATGGTTTGAAGCATGTCTGCTGTTGCTAAGTTGTTTATGGACATGTTTTATGACCGAAAAATGTTACATGTGGTCTCATATGGAGGAACATTGTTATGATATTTTACCTTGACATCTCACATTTGCAATGCATTTGACGTTATGTGCAAACCTATGGTTACGACCGTACCGGTGCAACATCGTATACTGCCGCAATATGCAGCTTCACACTTTGTTAGGTGTGAAGGTGATGAATATATCATTATATAGCATATGCACTTATTGCAGTTTTAAAGTTACACAATCGGAATTATCTTCAAGAAGTGTTTGCTTCTCAAGAAGTTATGTAGATGTGGCTTTACTTTCACCCACTAAGTTATGGGGTTTATGTATTTTGAAGTTTAACTTGATTTTTTTAATGATGTTCCACTCTCGTATTTAAATAATCACCTAATGAACTTGTAGCTTAAGTACCTTGTTAAAGTAATTTGGTACTTGATGTGGCGCGCTTGCTTGAGGGGATGGGAGTAGCAACACTTCTGCACGTCATGTTCTTATTTAATCTTTAAATGTTAGGTTAATAAACAATAGAAGCATTTGTTGAGTTAATAGGTTAAATGAACACTTGAGATGTAACACTTAGTTTATTTATCTTTGTTTAGGTTGTTTTTACTTGTAAGCATGTTGTTCACTCCTGATTATATCAATAGCACCTTAGGCTTGTTGTAGTTGCTAGGGTGTTACAATACATTTTTTTATATCTGTTCTTATTTGTCTTTTCTGTATGGCCATGTATAACGCATGTATGCATTTCTAGGAATCCTAGAGTGTCTTGTCCATGATTTAAGAAACGAACCTCCGTAATGTCCATTTCAGATAACATTTGCCACCCCTGACAATAGAATTTAATCTCTTTTGTAATACCATACTGTAACTGTTTTGAGAACAATGTTGAGTCTGGTTTAGGGCATGCAAAGCAGAGCCATTAAGGAATATTATGAGAATATTGGAAAGCAAATTAATCCAACTATCAAAGAATATAGAAAAGAAGAGACAGGGCATAAGATCCTCGCCAAGTAATGTCACTTTCAAAGCTCTTTCAAATTAAGTGGATCCAGTGTTTCTCCAACAAAAACATTATTGTGGATTTTCACCAGCTATATCTTTTCAAGTATACCTTAACTTCTTAAGCAATGTCAAGTTTGCTACCAAAGAGGAAGGGTTTCATGAAGGAAATAGAACAGAACCTTTATCAAAGTAAGGAATTGCTTTCCTTTTCTCCCCTATGACCATATAGCATTGACCAACTTTCACATATGAACTACCCTGAAACAAGTTGCAGTATATCAAACTAGAGAAGGGTGAAGGAAATCAAACATACATACATCTTTAATTCCTTAACAGAGTAGGTGATTGTGATGGTGTGATCCTTTCATTTCCAAAATATCATTTATAGATGTATTTCTGTAGGCATATATTTATAGAATCTTTTATGGACTGCATCCTTTGTACATGTGTAAGCAAGTGGTCAGTTGATCCAATGTGAATTAGAATGATTTTTTATATATTAAAAATACCTTAATTTTTTATGAACCATTAAAGCAAACAAAGCCCCTATTGGATCATGGTTAATCAAGTCTTCTAAAGAGCATGTACATTCTAATCGAATTTGGAACATCTGTGGTTAGCTAGAAGATTTACATGCTGTTAAAAGCAAGTTCTCAAAAGATTAATTGAATTTATTTCTTTATCACATTTCTGTTCAAATAAATTAATAGAAACTGCTTTGAACCAACTTCTTTCAGTAACAGTTGCAAAGGGCTTCAGATGACCCAAGCATAACCCCTTCTGAATTACATAAAGTTACATAATTTTATCCACTAAAACTCACTACCAATGGATAGGTGATTTTTATTATGTTGAGATGGATGTTCTTCCCCTTGCAAAAAATATACTCACTGGAATCAAACCTGACGTTTGTTTCCACTTACCAAGTCTATCGTAATCGTGTTATGCACTCATAGCGTTACCTTGGCAACTTACCTATGTTAAAAGATTCACAGGATTGAATTGGTCTTTTGAGGACTTCACAACATTTAGGAAAAAGTCACTTAACACTTGTGGTTAGTCCACGTGGACGATGACGTGGTGGGTGGTGTTGCTTGCATGGCACACATACACACCAGCCTAGTTCACCCAAGCTGGCCCAAGCACTCCCTTTCTTCAGTCGGCAAGCCCAGAAACCACCTGCCAGTACTATTTGTACTTCTCCAAGCTGTTCCGATAGTTAAAAAATATTTTAACCGAATCTATCGCCATGTCACTGTTCTCGTCATCGTCCACATGGGGGAAACGCTTATAATACAACTTCAGGGGGATTTCAAATAGTTGTTCATGCTATGGGAGTAGAATATTAGGTTTCGTACTTCAAGGGGGTTAAGTAGACCTTTGCCATCATTTATATGGTCTTAATTAACATTTATGTCATGCTCGATTGAAAAGGAATGAATTGTCCATTCCAATTGATATATGGATTCTAAAATGAACTCCAGAAACATATAATAGTGAAAGATAACTTCAAAATAAAGAAGATCAGCTACTCACATCATTATGAACAGCAACATCTTCAATCATCAAGTAAAACTTTATTGCGTACTCATATTGTCCTAAATTTTCAAAAGTGCTAGCGACCTCCTTGATCACATCGGTGTTATCTTTTGAACGCTCCAGATGCACATTCTGAATAAACATCTGCACAGGTAATACCAATTCAATAACTAAGAAACTCAAGTATACATTTAAGTAATTTTGGAAACAGTGTTCATACAAGCACAAACTAATCTTGCAGAGTGCAACCTGTTATCAGAGGGAACCTCATTCTTCTAAAGTCATATCAAAGATTTATAGTGTCTGATATACTATGAACCAATGGTAGCAAAAGGTGGGTTTCGACTAATCAAGGATGAATTGTGTCAAGTCAAGTGAGCTATAATGGAACAGAACTGGGACAAACCTCGGCATGTTTCATATCTCCAAGATAAGCATGGCAGATTACAGCTTTTGCCTGCAATTGTACTGGTAATTTGTGTTGAGATCCAAATACTAGGTGTGCTCTCTCAATCTGCCTCAATGCTTCATTATGGGCATTATTTCTCAGATAAAGAGATATCAGTAGATCAAGAAGATTCGAGTCGATGTTTGTAGTTCGAGCATTCACATAATCCTCCAATAAATTAATAGCTTTATCAATTTGACCAGAGTCTCTGTACATCTGGAAAAAAGTCACAAAGCAATAACTGGAAGTGTAGAACTAGCTAAATCGTCCATATTAACTATAACTACTAAATGCATGAATTCAGGATTTCTAAAACCAGAAATAGGCCAGTTAAGGTTTTCACAAAGTTCCCAACTGCCTTGGACCAGTTTCTTTGTTGCAGTTCAAATTTAAAAACGAATCCTAGAAAATAAATGGAAGTAGGACCTGGACACTGATATGCTAAAATAATCCAATGGAAACTAAGATCAAGGTTGTGGTGTTTGGGGTGGTTGTTACGATGTGGATACGACCAGGGTCTAGAGAACCAAACCTAGCTGGTTCCTGGCAGTTTTCCAAACCATGCAAGCATTCATGCATACAAAAATTGATATTGTTATGTTCTGGCTTCAGTGATTAGATAGCAGTTCAGAAATGAGTTCTTAGTTATGTATCATGTGCATCCAGGAGTCAGAATCCATAGCAGATAAGGGTGCTAATTGGCATCCAGGAGTCCAGAGTCCTGTAGTTGATCAGTTGCCTGTGCCTTGAGCTAATTAGAGATAAGAGTCATATTTGGATGGTGCTAAATGGGTCCTGTTTGCATGCATGTGTTAGGGACCTATATATTTGTATCGGTTGACTTAAATAGAGGCAAGCAAGATCATAATATCTAGGTTTCTCTTGTTCCTGACTTTTTGTACGTGACATCCTTGTTGCCATGGTTCCCTGCCACCAGCTACCATGAAGAATCTCCATTCACCTAACGTACTAGCCCATAACAGCTAGAATCAATGTGTAATTTATATGCACCACAAAATAATGCAAGAATTGTTATAAGAAAATAAACCTGTGCTGCTGCTTTACGAGCAACAATATTTGAAGGATAAATTCTGACTATCTGCTCGTATATCTCTGCAGCTTTCTGATAGTCACGAAAAGCGCGATATATATTAGCACAATCAAACTTCAGTCCTACATCTTCAGGATCTGCTCTCATTGCTTTTAAAACGCAATGCCTTGCTAAAGCAGCATCTTCCTTTTTCCTGACAAATATAATAAAGTAATCAATGAGGTCCCTTATATTATTTCAAACCATTGTAAGCCTTATCTCCAAGAAGAAAATTATGTTAGGTAATCAGCAATTAACGTATTTTGGATTCATGTATTAAAGAGAACTAGATGTTTCCTGAAAATTAGTATCATAGAAATGTCAAAGCAAAACTGAGAAGAGACCATATTACTGAATGCAACATTTACTCTAGATAAATCAGGCTAACTAATGAAGCACTTAAAATATTATCAATAGAATTATAAAAATGAAACGGCAGAAAAGGCAAAAGGGATTAGCATCAACTCACAAGGCCATGTCAATGAGTTTCTTCCACAGAAATACATCCTTTGGTGAGACATATGCAGCGAGCATCAGAAAGTTTATGGCTTTATCTAGTTCACCACACTCTTTATAAATGCTACCAAGTAGATGGTATGAATTTGACAAATTTGGCGCGATCCGCACAACCTCATGTAATATAGGAATTGCCTGCAGTACAGTACACAAGGAAAAGGTCACAGTCATACCAATTAAACATAATAGAAGGATAAAGTTAGGTTGTAAAAGTTTCTAAAATAATGTAGTATTTGAAATCACATATTTTAACGGTCATAATTGCACAAAACCACATGCTTAATGGTCATGCACAGAACTGTTTCATGTCTAATGTCACTTAACCCCAGGTTTCTTGGTCATAAGGTTCCAGAAATTTTTCCTACCCTCCAGCTCTGTTCACCATCTCCGATGACTCTCCAAGTAGATTGTTCAGGGTTACCGGTTTCCCTTCATCATCAATTGGCTTCACCCAGCAACCCCCATTCCAGCTTCAATGAATTGTGGTTTCGTTAAGGGTAGGGTTTTACAAAGGATTTGAGCCCTAATAAGCTAAGGAAGACTATATGACAACCTGCCCTTTCGTTGAGCTGTTGCTTGTAGGTTGTAGCTGAAGGTTGAAATTTGTGAAATAACATCGATGAAAAGGATGACCGACTTGTTTGATGTTTAAGAATTAACATTACCAGGATTTTTTATCTTCAATTACTTGAAACTATTGGTATCTATACTCCTTCAAAAGAAGGTAGTGGTGGTGGCAGTGAATCTGCCACCCCACCTACTCCCATTGTAATTTTTGCAAATTAGCCCTTGAACTTCTTAATATTAAAAATCAATCAAATCTAAATGGATAGCCACATATAAATTCAAATTAAGGTGAATATTCCCTATAGCAAAAAGATGGGTAACACATTTCATGGAAAATATATTTTTATTTATTTTAGGCAATATTATACTCCCTCCATCTCTAAATGTATGATGTTGGTTAGTTCAAAATTGAACCAACCAACGTCAAACAAAAAAAATTGAGGGAGTAATACTTTTTTTATTTGTAGCAAAGCACGGGCATTCAGCTAGCACACGTAAATCACGCAGATTACGAATTAAATGTGGAATCTCATGAATATAAAATTTTCTGTCTTATACCAAGGGCATTACATCTAAGCTGTGTTTTGTCTAAGAAATCATCAGGAAATTGATAAGAAAACTGAACTATGTGTTACAAAGCAATTCTTGTGTCAAAGGGAACTCATCTCCAGTAAGAAGCTGATCAAATGGAGCAAAAATCTTAACAGTTCTTTTCATCAGCGAGCAATTGCATCATATCACAAAGGAAACTTCCAACTCAAACAGGTATAATAAACCAAGCCTATTTTTTGGTGTTCCACAAATCTGTTTCTTCAGATATGGTTCATCAAATGCTCATAAGAACTCCAGAAAAAGAACGTCACTCTGTATTTCAGTGTCTCAGCGACATCCAATATCAAAACTTGAACAATCAAGAAATAGCAAGAGAAAGTCAACTCTATGTCGATTGATCATCTCCAGTTCCTAAGGCAAGATGGAAGCAGGATTCACACCAAAATTTAAACACGAACACACAAGCCTTAGAGAACAAGAGGGTGTTCACATGGAACTCATGATCTTTGAGGAAGATGAGGTCAATGGACAATGGTACAGACCTCATCGCCCCTTGACAGTTGCATGCCCAGATCTAGAATAACTAATAACTAAAATAATGTTGCTGGTTCTCAATCTTGTTTCCTTACCAAAAGCTACCTAGCCAAGTTTTCATGCCTAGCGCACCTAATCACCAATTAGGCACTGAGCCCTGGTCTGCCGCTGACCAGCACCTAGTGCCTTGGTTAACACAACTAACAAAGATTATAATCAAGCACCAGCAGATCAGTTATCAATAATCCTCATGGGAACCAGCTCATATAATCTTTGAAGAATTGAGAACTAGGACAGATAAAGGCTAAAACAATTCCAAAGCACTACATGTCAAAAATTGGTCCCAATAGTAGACAAGTCAAATGAACATGCAAAATTGCAAATCATCCAGCAAATACATTTAGTTACCATGCAACTTTTGAATGATTAGAAGAAAAAAAGAAAGCTTTCAGTCTTAAACTAAATCAGTATGCAAATAAAAGCAACAGTCACAATCCTGCCACTAGAAACATTGAGTTTGCCACAACAATATAAATACATAATCAACTTGTGCCTCGAACCACTTATCGAAACATAGAGTATGTAATTAATAGCCCCCAACAACTAATGATCAGACTAAGTACAATAGAGATTAGACCTCCTTAAATCTGCTCTCTGTAAAAAGCAGTGTGGCGTCACCCAATTTTTTAGTGACTTCAGGACTGTACTTATTCCTTGTTCCTTTCCTTCTTCCCCTTTTCTTGGCCTGGTGAAAAAATAAAAAGAAAAAAATACAATTTTGATCAATTACATCAAACTGATAAATGAACTGCATTCAGAACATTAAATCTCAAGTGTAAATTAAAACTTGGCATTTACACCAAATATTTTCCAAATCAACTCAAGAATAGTTTCTACAATGCATTAATGTCCATAAAATCCAAGACAAAAACATTCTTTGTGTTAGTCAATGCTACAAAGGAATTTTTGAGCGCCGTTTGTGCTGATAATTTAAAAATGGTAACGTACATCTTTGGATCTTCTTTTCCGCCGAAGACCAAAGCCTTCCATCAGTTGGTCAAACACAGTTGCTGCTTCCGCTTCTGAAAGCTCATCCTGCCTTGGCTTCTTTGAAGATGCATCCCTGGATAATGACCAAGACTTTGAAATATCTACACAGCAAATGCAATTATTTGCAACATGATATGTGATGCATGCTACAATGCCTGTAAAAGAAAAGTTTAAACATAATGCAAAGACAAAAACAAGCTTAAATGGTACTTCACGAGTTCACAGATCATGAGATGAGGACAGGTGATTGATCACTTCAATATCAAAGAGACAGAGAAAGGAAGATACCCTTTAAAAAGAAAGGCATAATTTACTCCTGAAACTACTAGAAGATTTTGACATAAGTGACAGAATGAATTAGTAAAGCATATCCTCCGAAAAAAATAAATAGAAAAGCATAGAAAACGGTAACATCAGTGGAATTACACCAAATTGTAACAAACTGGAATTATTACTTAGCAAAGAGAAATTATCTTAAGCAGCAGGCTTAACGAGACTATGTTTCAGCTCTATCAATACGAGAAATCTCCACCTTTCGGTTCGCTCCTCGGCGAGGGCCTTGCGCTTGCGCGCAGCGAGCGCCTCGTAGTCCTGCACGCCCGCGTCGGAGACGCTCCGCTCCGCCATCTCCACGCACTGCATCGCCTCGTCGGCGTCGCCAAACTCGTACCCATCCTCCTCCTCCTCCTCCTCCTCCTCCTCCTCCTCCCCATCTTCGTCGCACCCCTCTCCGTCAGGGCCCTCCTGCCCATTGGCCTCCTCCTCCTCCACCACCCCCACGGAAGCGCGCTCGCGGCGCTCCTCCTCCGTATCTGACATCACCGGAGTGCGACGGAAGGGGTTCGGCGCAGCAGCGGTGAGCTACCGGGCCCCGGAGCTGAGGTTTCCTTGTATTAGTGAAACCTAGCGGCGGGTGGCGAGAGCCAGGCGTGAGTCGCAGGGTGGTGTAGGCCCGACGGCGGGAAGGGAGGAGACGGGAGGTCGATGGGGATGCGGCGGCGGCGGCGGCGGCTGGCTAGTGGCTACTGGAGCGGATTAGTGGGCTGGTGCCTGATGTAAAGCCGTGCGTGTCGACAGCATCGGTGGAGAACGAATCTTGATGCAAAACGGACGGTGCAGATATGGGGTTTTCTGCTACTATTTATCATTTATGTACTACAAAAATATTTTTTCATATGAAAACAGTTGTTTTTTCTAGAAATCAAAAACGTATTTTCTACAGAGTTCACAACCGCATAAAAATATACACTAGTCATGTAATCTCCCTAATTTTTAATGCTCAACGTCGTTGATTTTTAGATATATGTTTAACTATTAATCTTATTAAAAAATAATTAATTGTTTGTTTTTCATCCTTCAATTTCAAAAACAGTTTATTTTTCAATTGTTATCCCAGATTGGTTTCGTACTAAAAAGTAAGTTGTCCACTCTAAATATCGCACTATCGGTTGTGACGTCACTTTGCAAAAAACCATATGTGGGGTACAAGTCCAAAAGAACTTTGAACCATCAAGCATTGATGACAGATTTTATTTTTAAAAAATCGTAGTATGGTAATTTTCAATTTTTCATAATCTTAGAGTAACTTCAACAGAATGGCCAAATTATTCTCTAAGCCAAAATTTAGTCATTCTTTCAAAATTTAGGCCTCCAATGAAGTGGCTAAATGGCTCTCTAAGCTATTCAGCTGGCCAAATCCCTCCCTTTACTGGCCAAACTTGACCATCCATTTTGGTTGGCCAAATGTGAGCCCCACACCAGCATGCCCTTCCTCTGCCCTCCTCGGCTGCCCGTCACCTGCTCCTTCACCCAGCCCTAGAGCCCACGACACCGCCTGCCCCGTCGCCGTCCTAGCACCCATCGCCGGCGCTGGCCCCTGTCCCCGTTGCCAGCGCCAACGCCGTCCCAGCCTCCAGCGGCCGGCGCCGGCCGTCCCGCCGCTGACGCCTATGCCGACCACTGCCTCTGCGCCTGGAGAGAGAGTGTTGGGGAGAGAAAAAAAGAAAAAGTAAATAGAGACTGATATGTGAGACCCACTATCAGATTGAAGAGTATAATGAAGAGGCTGTTGGAGTGAAATACAAATTTAACTATCTAAATTTTTTAGCTAGCTATCTAAATATGTATTTGGAGAAAAAAAAATAGCCACTCTATTGAAGTTGCTCTTAGTTATGGTGGCAATTTGGTCATGCTGATTTGGCAAGTTCTCAAACCGTGCATGCTCACGCGAGAAACCAGCAGCCTATGTGCAGTCCAAAATGCTTGGGTGGTGTAGACTGTAGTAGCCTCACGTGTACGTAACTCGCTCGGGAATTCACGCCTCAGCTGGACGGACACGGGAAATGCCCTGCGGTCAAGAATCAAAATCAAATGCAAAGTACTACAAAATTCCAAAGGGACTTTCAAAACAATTTGGAAAGAGCCACTTCTAAAACAAGCAACTAGATGCTGTATTTTAGTTCATGCAGCAACTGGAATTGGCTTTAGTTGTCTCCAGGGGTGTATGAATTGATTTATTGGGTTGGCTTATAAGCCGCACGTAAAATAAGAAATATAATTAGCACATGATTAATTAAGTATTAACTATTAAAAACTTAAAAAATAGATCTTTTTGATTTTTTAAGATATTTTTATATAGAAATTTTTTTTCCAAAAAACACCGTTTTATGTTTTAAAAGCGTGCTAACGAAAAACGAGACATAAGTCATAAAAAATAAGTAGAAAAGAACACCCCCTCGGAAGAGATTATATGCACGTTAAGTACAGGGAGAATATCGTATTTGGTATCACCAGGGTTTTTTTTAAAAAAATGACTGTATTCTTAGTGTATATGCATGATCAGGGTTTACATTCTCGACGAAATTCAACCGAAATTCACAAGATCTTAAGGTTTCAAGCCAGCACAAAAGGGGATACCGAGGGGTATTTCAAATTGTTTTGAAAAAATAATCAACTTTAAATTGAAAAAGAACGAAAGAATAAAAAAAATCTATTAACACTGTCATATTTTCAAGCCATTTCCCCATTTTTTTTTCCTTTGTTCTGCATTTTCCCACACTTCCCTAAACTTTTCTAGATTATTCCTCATTTTTCATGCATTTTCTCATTTTTCTAACATTTATTCCACATTTGTTTTATTTCTAGTAAAATATCACCGAATTTCAAGAATTTCAATCAAATTTTGAGGATTTCGAAGAAACCAAACGAATTTTGAGCAATCGATCCCCTCGTTTCTCTCC
This sequence comes from Oryza meyeriana var. granulata, assembly GCA_003991445.1. Taxonomy (NCBI): domain Eukaryota; kingdom Viridiplantae; phylum Streptophyta; class Magnoliopsida; order Poales; family Poaceae; genus Oryza; species Oryza meyeriana. The sequence goes on from RYFJ01002116.1 coordinate 567,858, forward strand.
ACATGGTTTCTCCAAAAAGAATCTTTTGAAAATTTGAGGATTTCAATCAAATTTTGTCATCCCGACCAAAAATTGATCACCTCTCAGGAGATTTTGAGTTTTCATATTCAAAATTTGCTAAAAAATCATCAAATTTTGGACGAAATTCGCGAAAATAATGCTCTCATTGGACCTAATATTGGTGCAAAGAGATCGTAAATCCTGCGCGTGCTTAGCTAGTTGATTGTATGGAAAATACATGCATACTTTTCAGATTATTATTTTCTGAACATTAAAGCTTAAACTTATGTGCTGAGCCTACCAACATCAACAGGGGCAGGGTAGGGTATTTATACGTGAAAAACAACCATGTGAACTGAAATCTTTTATCTACCTGCAAAAGCTAGGAACTATAACCATAGCCTTAAAAACCAATAAACAAATATGAGGCTAGCAAGGCTCTAAAGTTCAAACATTTTCGTTAAACCAAGAAGAACAAAACAAAGTAGAGTACTATAATAGCACAGAAAAAAAATATCCATGGACAAGGCCTACCCAGTACCCACACCTCACCCTGCCTGCCATCCCTTGTGATTTGTGAATGTCTCTATCTAGTTGTGATAGCCAGTATCCTCACCTCACCCACAGCCCACCAATCACAGCACTCCTTTGTATTCTCTCTCCTACATGCACACCCCCCTCTACAAAGCCACCACCAGCAATTTTCACAAACCCTTGACAGCACAGACACACACACAGGCAGCAGCAACACACACACTCAGGTCTCCACAGTCCACACCACACCCACAGGTACAAGCACACACAATCCTCTCACTGAGCCCCATCCACTCCTTTATCATCATTTCCCTCCCTCCCCTTTCCTCCCCTCATTTTCATTTCCAGGAGCAGCTAGCTCCTCTCTTCCTGCCATGGCAAATGCTTCTCTCCAGTCCTTTCTTCTTCACCACCACCATTCTTTCCTTGGCAGTAGTAGCAGCAATGAAGGCTCCCCTTCTGTAGTGCTCAGGCTCACAACCAACTCCAGCACCAGCATTTCCTTCAAGCTCTTCTCCAACACCACATCCTCATCAGTGACCACAGCCTCAAGCCCCAACTCACCAGCTCCAACTCCGGTAACCCCCACGCCGGCGACAACCTTGCCTCCCCCGCCTCCGCTAGAGCTCCTGAGCAGTCAGCTTGCGGAGAGGGATTACCGCCAGGCCGATGAGACCACCCGCGCACTCCTCATTGAGCTCGCGGGCGAGTCTGCACGGCGCCGAGGGTATGTCTTCTTCTCAGAGGTGCAGTTCATCTCCGCAGAGGACCTCCAGGCCATCGACGCACTCTGGAGGGAGCACAGCGATGGGAAATTTGGGTACAGCGTGCAGCGACGGCTGTGGGAGAAGTCGCAGCGCGACTTCACCCGCTTCTTTATCAAGGTCGGCTGGATGAAGAAGCTGGACACTGAGGTGGAGCAATTCAACTACAGGGCCTTCCCTGATGAGTTCATGTGGGAGCTGAATGATGACACACCAGAGGGCCACCTGCCTCTCACCAATGCCCTCAGAGGGACACAGCTCTTGGGTAACATACTCACACATCCTGCCTTTGAAGAGGACCAAGAAGAGGAAGCAGAGGAGGAGAATGAGACACCTGCTGCCACTGGTCAGAGTAAGGATAACAAAGGGAGGGAGAGGCCAAAGTTTATGAGAGATTTCAAGCCTGACTACTCCTTTTGAGATGGGGTTAGAAGCATGGAAGTTTGTGATGCAGAGATGCTTTCATGGTGCAATTGATTTTAAAAAAAGGAAACATGTATCTGTAGTTCCATCTAGCTTGTTATGTCCTAAACATGCGTGGGAAACTGCACAATATATTATAAATATAATTGTTCGAGAAGTTGTTTGCTCTACACATGAATGATGCATGTAAAGAAGAGAGAAGGAATGGCCCACATAAGACAGAGCTACAACAAAAGATTCTAAGGGAAGCATGGATGCAATGCATCTTAAACTCTGCCATGTATAGATTACAGAGCAGTGGCACTAACGACGCATGCATTTCCTGTCGATATGTAAAAACCTAGGAAATACCATAGGATGATTCACAGGTATCCATATTCCCTTTTGCATCAACCATTGCACTGTTTGCAAAATGGCGATGCCTTGTTGGGACAACCAACAGGGACAAAGGTTGCTTCTGATCAAGGGGAGCCATCAGTTTTAAGCAGATCATCTCCACTTGTTTCCTAGCAAGTGATTGTGATTGATGTGAGCTAGACTGACCTTGGTGATATCTTGGGAATTAAGTGTGTATCTAAAACCTGAAGAGCCTTTTCAGGGAAAATACCTCTTACGAGCTATGATAGCCACAACTTTTCAAATTTCACGCACAAGGACATAGCCTTCGGGTATGTTGATGTGAACCGTCACATGTGAGCCGCTCATCCATCTGCATGTACAAGCATGCTCCTGGATTCTGAAATAGCAGTAAAATAAAATTAGTTCTATGTTTTAACAAAGGAAGTACAGCGTTATATCAGCAATGTAAAGCATCACTACATAACATGCAAGTCAATATTGATATCGCCCTACCCCGTGTGAGATTCAATGCTTAAAATTTGAATTTTCCTGTGTTAATAAATAATATTTCACTAGAGTAAAGGCATTCAATGGAAAAATTGACTCCTTTCGAAACAATACATAAGGACTTCCAACGATGCACAGTTAAGAAACGTAGAATTCTGGAATGATTAAGAACCTAAATTAGTTAGACAAATAGATAACTATTACAGCACTACTACTACCTAGAAAGCAAAAATCAGTTCATTGGTCATACCAAATTGCTTGGAGCTTCATCTACAACTTGAGCAGGCTGATCTTGTCCAAGACTGCTGAAACAACCACTTTTGCATCTCATATATTTCTGCAAACTGGTTTCAGCAATAAAAGATAAGCAAATATATTTTTACAAGAATTATGATCTGATAATATCACAGAAAGAAAGAGTTCACATGAAAAAAGCGCCCTTGTGCTGACGTGTGAATGGGAAAATTGTTTATAAACAACGTGAGGATGTAATATTTGCCTATTTGGCAAGCCAATATTAAGATAAACACAACTCAAATATCTCATTCATAAATAAAGTTTTTAACAAAATGATCAATATCAAGTTGATGCTAGCAAAATCTCAGAAAAACCAGAAGTACTCCAGAAGTACTTTTTCTGAAGAGAATGCAGATCAGCACAACTTCATTTTTCAGCCAGGCTGTCACACAGGATGTTAAATCCATCATTAATAAACAACTACACTGCAAAAAATTCAGATTCTGCACAAATTAGGCTGCATATTCGATCATTTAGATATATGCTACTTTCTTAGCTTCCGTAGTTCCATTACTGCATTATGTATATTGCAGCATGAAGAATCCTTGTCTCTTCAATCTTCAACAGTTATGTGTGCTCCGTTTGTTATTTTCCAAGCTAATTTAATCACATATATATTACAATATAATATGAACATTTAAATGGCTGTATATATCGAATACTTCTCCAACAAAGAAAATGATAATGCCACATTCTAATAGGACTGGGAATAGCAAGTAACCACTGTGGCTCTAGGATAGTGCTAAACAGATAGCAGACAATTGGTCACACAAAGAGTAAGCATTCAGACAATCAAAACATACAAAACATAGACAAGGTATGAGGTATAAATATGCCGAGAATAACTTTGTTACATTACTTTTTCAACGTCAGGCTACAAATGCAAAATTGAAACTTGAAACGCCATGTAAATACAAGATGGTATTTAATGGTTTTCAGTTTGACAGGTTAAATACTCCAATTTAAGTAGTCTAATACTGTCTGTTTCAGGCTACCAGTAGAGTATCATTACATCATAACTTTCACTGTAGAAACATTCTAATACAAAGTTGCTGATATTCAACCAAACCAAAAAAACTGGGTGTACATGTAATCATGCAAAATCATTATTATTATTTACTTCAAATATGCAAGACAATCAAAATGGAGCTAGCTACTTTGACTAGTCAGTTAAACTACAGTTTTCTACCAATGACATGACACATTATTTGAAGATCATGAACAAAAAAGAGAAAATCAGACAAGTAAACTCACATCTCACATTTGTTCAGCGCAGAAAGCCTGCTTGGAACACATGATTGCCCTTTTGCTCTGCACACAGAGCTACAAGATTCCCCCCTCCTGAAATGCAACTTTGATTTCATAAAGCAATTCCGACGTGTTTTATTTACTCTTCCTATATATAGAGCTCTTAAATTGGAAAAAGTTCTTACCTTCCTATGCTGATGTTAATGCCGTCCAGCCTTGGTCCAGAACCAAAATCAGCTGATCCTGCAATACAGTTTTTTTTTATAATCATTTCCTGATACATAATTAAAGAAAATTGCAATTGTACTAGTAGTGAATAAATGGTAGCAGCTTGTGTGCTGCTTGGGCAAGCTCACTCAGATTCTGTGAGATAATATAATCAAATGGACTCATCTTATCTCAACAAAGCATACTGCAGAGAACTAGATTACTATCTAATTCGCTGGTGAATTATGCAGATGTGCAAATGGAATCAAGTGTCTTGCCAACCTATCGGCCTGCCATAACATGCAAGCGACATGTTTTCACCAATAAGCTAAGAACAGACAGACACTAGCCCACAGGCTTCTCTCCATAAGCCAATAAAACCACCAAAAAAAAACTCATACCCTATTTTATAGTTTGTACAAAAATTCCAGAGTTCACCACCCCATGCCCTCCTTAGATCCTTGGGAACCACACCCAACATAATTACCATCTGAATTGGATCATAAGCATCCACTCCAGTCAAGCTCTTCATATGAATCCGCAATAAATGATAACTAATTGATCATATGAATCAAATTAAGATCGAAGAAATTATTCAACTGAGTCAAACTAACAGATGATATCTTGCAGATTATATTATCTTCTGCTACCCCTACAGCCATGGCATGACAAACTACTACTGTCTTGTTTCTTGGTTTTTGTGAAAAATAAATATTCCAGAACACAGAGTAAGAGATTAATATAATGAGCTCAAAATCCATTTACAAATTCAGTAACTTCACATATGGTAGTAGTGAACAATCATTCTAACCAACTTTCGTCACAATTTCCATCCGTATTAGACCTAATAAATTTATATAATTGCTACTACACTGCCAAGCCTGTGAGCAGAAGCCAGCTTGTCTCCATAAGCCACCAAACTAAGGCTGCGATCGGTTGTGAGGTTGCGTTTGGCTTATAAGCCGCACGGAAAATGAGAAACGTTATTAGCACGTGATTAATTAAGTATTAACTATTCGAAACTTGAAAAATGGATCTATTTGATTTTTTAGAGATACTTACATATAGAAAATTTTTGCAAAAAAGCACCGTTTAGTAGTTCGGGAAGCGTGCTTATGAAAAACGAGGGAATAAGCTTAAGCCAGAAGCACATCCGAACAGGGCCTAAGCTACTTCCTATGAGTAATTATGAGCCAAGCCAAAGACTATCTGAGTTGATTTTGAACCTTATGAGCAAAACATAATACCCTTTTTACTTAAAATGATCTTTATATAAATGCTATCCGTGCAGAAGAAGAAGCTTGTCTAAAGAGATGGAAGCAGTGATTCAGCTCATCAGCTGGGAATTAGCAATATAGAGTCCAATTGAAACCGATTCCATCATTCTGTGAAATTAAAAAGCTGTTGTTTAGGTTCTTCAGTAGTGTTGTAATTTAATTTTCCCGCGCACATGTTACAGAGCCGCGCATTCTCTCGCCATGAAGGGGAATATTTTAGTGCATGACGTGGCTCCGCTTCATTATAATGGAGCCCCTGAGTTTGTTTTGGACTTGTTGGTCAGTGATCTAGCTGTGCCATCCATTTAATGGACTTGTTGCTCAAAAAAGTTGATTTACATTTATGATCTATGAATTCATGCTATATGTAGGGTGTAATGTAGTGAAGCCACAAAATACAGTGCCAAGGCTCATATCCATCCCTACTAGGCAGTTAATTTGAATCTCACAGGGAAGCCGTAATACCGTCTACTTGAACAATTAATATATAATCCCTTCATTTCAAAGAACAAGGCCTATTTTGAGGGGATACAAGGACCGAGGAAAGTTTGAAACCAAGAGATAAAGGACTTAAAATGACCATACTACCTACACTAAAACACCTTGGAAATATGAGAGGATCTACATGTTTCTAATCAATACAGTAGTAAGACTGAAAAGAATCAACAACTTCACATGAATGTCTTCTATTTTGCAACAAGTCTGAAAAAAAATCTATGGCTTATAAAAAGAAACGGAGCGGGTACCAGATGTTATCATAAACAGTAATATACCAATCGAGCATTGTAATATAACCAAGCAAAACGTGTGTACCCAAAGAATTCTGCTGCAGCAAGAAGCAATGATGGAAGTCACTTGCATACGCATTTTCATGTACCTGGTTGATTAAACAATAACTTTATTGAAGAAAATGCTGTTTATCAGAACATTCTGGCACATAGATTTTGTAAGTTGTAATTAATAACATGCTAGCGTGACAAGCAAACCAGGATGTAACTGCACCCTGAGCGTTGGTTCCTTGTTTCATATATGGCAAGTAAAAGTGGAAAACCATGTCCTAGAATATTGTTAATAATCATATTAGAACACTGAAAAAAAACAGTACCACACTTGCAGAACTATGGCGGCATCTTCCCATGCAGAAATCAAAGACATTTCTGTAAGTTCCTGGAGATCAATAAATTGTGAAGTTCCAGCACATTCTAGTATTCTATATCCACCAATCGATATCGACAAGATCTTACCAGAAGTAACTGGTTTAGCTACCTTCAACTTCAGCACATTTGCATCCTTGGTCTGTCAAAAACATGAGTACAAAAAATTAGGAAACAACTCAATTCTTTCATGCCAAACCAGGACTATTCGTAATAATGCAAACTTACCCTTAAAGGATTTAAGCAGCAAGAAACACAATATTCATAAGAATCACAGCACTGTAAATCGAGTTTGCAACCCCTGGTTAGTGTCAAAAAGATTGTTAAATTAACTCTACCCATTTATTATGACGCTGTGCTGAAATTGAAGTGAGCAATAAAAGATAAGAAACTCACTGACAGGAAAAGCGTGACCCTGTTCTTGGGCAACACCGAGACCATGGATCGATTGAAAGGGAAGAACATACATAACCTGAAAAGGAAGTATTTATCAGCGGAGGGAAGTCTAGAAGGCAGTACACTGCTCACCAGGCAGTATGTTTGAGGCTTTGAGCAAAAGAGAGGAGCACGTGTACTACCATTATCATCTGATATCAAGTGCCGTCCTTGCACAGTGCTCCTGCACATGATGGGTGCTGCAAGACCAATGTCCTTCCTGCACAATACTTAAAAATCAAGCTTCATCATTAGATTATTAAAATAGATACTCCAATATCCATCTTATATTCAGGGTGGAAAGAAAAACTGAATGTTGTAACAGTTTGGGAACGCTGATACGTGACACCCATGGGATCAAGGCCATATGATGCCTTATACAATGAATTCTGTCCCAGGTTACTCCATGTTCCAGAAATCAGTTAAAAGCACAATTTGATAAGAGAACTCGTCAACTCATACAGAATATTTAACTGAAAACCTGCACTTCTATATTTCTATTCTGCACTCTGTAGTGGTTATGCATTGATCAACAAGAAAAGTTGCAGTTTTGTGCAATGGTAAGGTCTGCAATTAATAACTACATTTACCGTGAGCACACTTCTCGAACTGCTAAACGGTGCGTTTTTTGCAAAAAAATTTTACATGAAAGTATCTCTAAAAAATCAAATAGATCCATTTTTCAGGTTTCTAATAGTTAATAATTAATTAATCACGTGCTAATGACGTTCTTCTTTTTACATGCGGCTTATAAGCCAGAAAAATAAGCCATCTCAAACACCATAGTATCGGAGCATTCATCAGGGAATTACGGATCTTAGCAAGGCACACACTCGCCCAACAGAGCCATCATCTCTTTAACCCAAGCATATTTCCCCCCATTTATTTATGTTACCTTCATGAGCCTCATCCATCATTTCCAACTCCAGTACCCCCAATTTAAATACAGAAAGACTTATTTCTTATAACTCCAAACTAAAAAGTACAGAAACAAAAACAATACTCTGGGTGATTAACATGCTAAGATTTCAATAAGGCTCATGGTGAAGCTGAGTAAATATTACAACAACAATGGAGAAATAAAAAAAATGGAGACAAGCATGGCATTATTCGTGCAAACTAACCAGCAGAACAATCGGAAACGCGCCGAGATTTACAATATAGACCACAGCAAAGAGGGGGGAAATTAACATCGCATTTTCTATCACGCGAAGCTGAACGGCAGAGTTGAACAGATCTCGCTCACCGGATGCCGGCGACGAGGCCGGGGAAGCAGGCGCAGAAGGCGAAGAAGGCAGCGCATACGATCCGAGTTGGGAGGAGAAGGGGGAAGCCAGCGTTGGCCATCTGGGTCGGGGAGATCGGGTGCAGGAGAGGGCAGGATGCGGAAGAACGAACCTGCCTCCAGGGTTTGGATGCAAAAGTAAAGTTGGGCCGTCTATGCGGAAAAAATTTTTCCCTTTGCTGGATTAAAGTTGTCTATTGTAAAAATGATGAGAAATTGCTGTAATTTTTTTCGTTTTGCTATATTTCTATCAACAGAAAATCGAGGGAAAATTACGATTTTTAGATGGTCATATACGGTTTGAGATTCGTGATGTGGGGAGGGAATTTTATGCGCGCACTAAAAGTATGTAAGTTAATTGTATTAGAAACATTAAATTTTAGCCCGATTTCTCATACCGAAAAGCTGCTACGTGCGCGCTATGATCATCTGACCGTCTACATGGGTTAAAAAATAATTAAAATAATAATAAAATATTAAAAAAAAAGTAAACTTTATACTAAGAATTTGAAATTTTCATCACTAATTTTGAAACTTTTAATTAGATTTTTGAAACTTTTAACTAAAATCTAAAAATTTTAACTCTATTTATTTATATATTATTTTATAATTAAAAATCATTAAGCACTAAAGCGCTGAAGCTGTGAGCGTAGCGCTGATAGGTGTGTCCGTACTGCTACGGTTAAAAATAATTAATAATAATAAATATTAAAAAAATCAAGTAAATTTTATACTAATAATTTGAAATTTTCATCTCTAATTTTGAAACTTTCAATTCAATTTATAAAACTTTCTACTCAAATTTAAAAACTATCAACTGAGAATTTACAAAAATCTACTCAAAATTTAAAATTTTCAACCCAAAATTTAAAACTTTTATTTAGATTTTTAAAATTTTAACTAAAATCTAAAACTTTTAACCCTACTTATTTATGTATTATTTTATAATTAAAAATCATTAAGCAATAATGATAGTGATTAGTATTTAATAGGGTTCAGCTACCGCGCGCGTGACTTAAAGCAGCCAGGATGTGCGAGCTAGCCTGGCCTTTCTCGTAGTTTCTTGTACCTTGGATTTGATGGTAGAGGTTGGATCGGCCACAATTTTTTTATCCTTTCTCATTAGTTACAAGTCATATCATTATAAATCCTATGTAGTACTTTTATTTAATGCTATAGACACTAGCTAATATGGTCTTCAGTGAGTGCTCATACTTTTATTAAATAGTCAAATAGCGGGATAGTCGTTTGCTTGTAGCTGGATTTTTTTAAATCGATTACTCGATTACTGTGTTTAAGTAGTCATGCACATGGATATAATTAACTGATGGTTGTTTGGATGGCCGATCTCTCGTGTTTTTGCTAGCGGAGAGGACGTTTTTACTGCGCGCGACAGAGCGAGAAGAGGGGACGGGCGAAATGTAGTAGTGACGTCATCAAGTTTGCACTTTGTAGCATTTACTACGTTAACCTCTCCATATCTAAATATATAATACTATATTGACTTTATCTGGTCAAACCTTTAAAACTTAAACCATCGAAAGTTTTCAAAATATTTAGTTTAAAACATAAAAAATATGTGCGTAGATTTTTTACTTCTATAACTAGCTAAATCTAAATGCTCGTGCTTTATCACACATAAAAGGAAAAATGTCATAATATTGTATTGCTAAAAAATAAAAGCACATTTTTATTAAATATGCTGCCCACCTTTTTACTATAAGGAACACTCACTTAATTTAATTTTATATATAGATGTCTATTTAAATTTATTTGTTATGTAATATTAAGAAATTAAAAAGGTAATATGTAAAAACTACAATGAGAGTAGATGTGGTGACAAATTCACTATCACCATTGGAGTTTTTTAAAAGGAGTTTAGATATTTTGATTTTATTAGATATTATGTTCATATTTAAATAGAAAAATAGTGGTCAAAGTTGCAGGCTAAAGATCAAATAAAATCAAAAGTATCATCTATTTAAATACCAAGGAGTGTGTTTTTTTCATAACCAGCAAGGTGTCTGTTCATTACAACAATAAAAAAAATAAAAGTATGATAATATTTATTAGATAATTAGGGTTCAATTTTCATGATCTGACCCCCTTAGAAAAACAGTGTGGAGACATTCTGTAGAAATTAAGGCAAAAGGTGACGAGAGCACAAAATTTTCGTATTGGAAAGACAGTGAAAATATATATTCTTTCAGATAGAGGCAGCAAAAACATTAATGAAGTGTAACACATGGCAAAAGAGGAGAGCCCGCCCAAGCAGGGGAGGCGGCGAGGGGTCACGCCGGCAGCAATCCGGCGGCAGAGTAAGTAACTGACAGGAAACAAAGTTCTCTTCTAATCAAATCTTGATGTCATTTTGCGGTTCATTCCTGGCTTTAATTATCGATGTCCTGCTCGTGTTCCCTATTCCTGGCTTTATCTTGATGTGATCCGAACAGCGTCAGAAAAAAATATGAAAAATTTTGGAAAACTACTATGGAACGCGCCTCACGAACTCCCATCGATCCCCCTTTGCCTCCTCCCCTCTCCCTCACTGGCACCGCTGATGTCATAGTAATCCTTTTACCGCCAATCATTTTCACCTATTTAACCAAACCATCTAGCACAACCGTCCACCATTCCAAATTTATCGGATCTGGAGGCGATAGGTAGAGAGCGACAATGGTGATGGGTAGAGGTGGGCAGTGGGATCCCGGGAGGAGGCGTCGGCCAGCCTTCCTCTCCCTCTCCCCAGCAGCGACAGCACGGTCTAGGGGACGGCACCGGCGGCTCGTGAACGGAGGAGGCGGAAGCTCGGACGGCAATGTAGTAGGGGGTGACTCCCCTCACACGACGGTGGTCCTCCGCCGCTGGATCTGACTCTATCCGTGCTATGGGATGGTGTCTTGAGGAGAGAAGGCGAAGAGCCTAGCCTTGGGGAGGACGGGTAGGCCAGCAACAGCGACATCCACATCCGCCCCACAGTGGATTTAGCGCGGTCCTCGTCCGGCGAGGTGAGGAGCGCAGCGGCAGCAAGGCCCCTGGGTGATGGCAGTGTCGGGCGGATCTAGAGCGGCAGGGGAGGAGGGATCTGTGCAGATCGAGCCGTGGCGTCCTAGATGCCCGTTGGAGGTCATCGTCAGCGCCCTACGACATCCTGGCCATCGCTACGCCACCTCTACCGCTGAAGGCCGATGCAGATCTGTCGGCGATGGCCCACACGGAGAAGCTAAGAAGGCATATTTGTTGGGCAATGGAGTCGGCCACCAGCCGATGGATCTTCCTCCTCTGTGCGGCAAGGTGGGGAACGATTCCTTGGCACAAACTGAAGACCCAACTAGAAGAGGTGATTCTGTATACAAGCAAGCAATTACTTAGATGTTTCACTACCACCGATTGTCAAATACATGCCTGAAAACGGATTCGTTTTCCATGCAGGTTCTAGTGATCAAGCTCGATTTTTTATGATGAGTCCCTTGAGGCATTAAAAAATAGCAGCTGTTGCTATGGCAGGTGCTGGTGAAATTTGCTTACCTCCCAGGTGTGATACCTTGTTCCTAGACTTCCTACCGAACCCAGCTTTTTTGATTACCAGTACTTGACAATCCATTTGGCGGTCCTTATTAACTCCATACCGATGTCTCTAACCTTAAACTTTGATAATCCATGGGTCGCGGTCAGATAAGGTGACAAAGGCTGTAAGGACCGGCTTCGGTGGTGGTGGACGACTGGGTGAACCTCGTAGTCGGTGGAAAAATCATATGATTCAATGCAATTCGCAAGAGATTAAAGGTGTGTAAATTTTTTATCCGTTGGCGGTCATGCTTATGTAATCTTTTTACTCGTTTTGTGTGATGTGCTGATGTGAAATGTATTGCACGCGTGATCAAAATGTTGATGTAACATTTTGTAAAGTGTGGAAGATTAATTACAGTAAAAAAATTATGCATTTTATCATTGTGGAAAAAATTTACTACAATCCTATCCTGGTACGAAACAGAATAAATATATCACTGACTTGATGCTCTTAATTGTAATTTTTTAACTAACACCTTAACGGGGTGAAAAGAACTGCTTGTAAACTTTTTACTTGAGCAATCATCTATTCCCAGTAATTTGTTTACTGGGAATAGAGAGGTAAAAACGGTAGTAAATTGTTTACCTCATGAGGTGTGCCATGCACAGAGGAGGAACAGACAAACGGGATGAGCGCAGAGACCATACGCTTAACGAAAAAATAGAAAGCAAGGATCAGGGGGGAGGGCTCGGTACGAATAGAAACGGGAAAAGCGGGATGGGAGAGCGCTCGGTGGAAAAAAAACAGAAAAAATGGGGGGAGGGGGGCAAGGGTGCCTCGGAGGTGTGCTACATAAGCTTCGTAGCTCGCTGAGCGCTACGTAGCGTGACCGAATATTTTGTTACATAGGATATGATGTTGATCAACTACCATCGCACAAAATTTTAACTTATGATGTGAGTCTTTAAAGGTCCGGGAAGATGGGAGAACAAAAGAAAATGCAAGGAGGAGTGAAGCAGTGACTTGAATATTTTTGGTATTTTTACAAAGTTAAGTGAAAAGCCTGAGTTGTCATCAAGGTTTCCATTCCCATACCCTTGCAAGCCAAGACAGGCGGAAGTAGATCCGATTGACATGCTGGTACCTGGAACCAAAACTTGGTTGAGTGCTCTTATATTGGCTTTACATGTCACCATCCTCAAAAAAAAAATCCTCATCGCCCCGCGTCTGCGCCTCTCCCCACCTCCCTTGCTCCCTTCCTCTCCCTCGCCGTTGTCGAAACCGGCCACCGGAAACCGTGCGGCCAGTAAGGATGGCAATGACAAGTCCTCTTTCCCTCTCGGGCAGCGGCAAGGCCTGTTTCTTTCCCGAGTGGCGGCGGCAGTGTTGTCGACGTGGAATGGCACTCCTAGGACGGCGATGACCCAGGAACAAACAGATTTGGCCCTTCCTCAATTGGATCTGGTGTCCCTCTGGCCGGATCTGAGCGTGGCAGCGTCCCCCTAGCATGCAACAACAGTGACAATCGGGGCAGCTCGTGTCCAAGTGGACAGGCGGGGCAAGAAGTGGTGCGGCCATGAGGTGGTGGGCAATGTAGGGAGCAGCTACAAGCTGGGCCACCAGCAAGGTGGTTATGGCCGTGCCACTATGGCTAGAGCGAAGCGTCACGACGCATTGGATGGCACGGTGAGCAGCGATAGCAACAGTGCTGCAACTTGCTTTACTCTTCTCCTGCCATGGTGTGGCAACATGGCACAAATGGTGGCCCATGGGGTGGCGCAGGTGTGGTGTTGGCAAAGGTGGCCGGATGGATTCGACGACGGTGTGGCACCAACGTAGATAGTGCCATAGAAGGGGACAACATGCGGCCGAAGGAAGGCCACCGGAGCCGCTAGGGTTGAGGCAGAATGGTTGTTGCCGGCCCAGGCGATAAGAACATGGTGGGCATCGTCGTGGTTTTGGCAGCTCGAATGAGGGCAAGTGGGCCTCCCTTTGGGCCAGCCGAGCCTCTTTCCTCTCCCTGTAGCTCCTCCCTTTCTAATGGCATGTTTGCCTCTAGCTCCAGTCACGAGAGCTCCTTAGTAAGTGAGGAGGCGGTGGTTTTGACCGAGAGGGGTTTTGTGCAATGGAGGACAGGCAGCCTATGGCATCGACAATGCTTTCAGGAGGCCTGCGGCAGCAAAGTATCCCGTGCGGGGTTCACACCCGGACAGGAGAGACAGCAATGTAGGAGGTCCATTGCGCGGCTACGTAAGCGTGTCGGCATGGAAGGAGCTGCTTGGCCGGGTGTCACAAGCTTGGCAACGATAACCTTAACAGTCTTTGTTCTTGCAAAACGGCGTGGATTTGGAGGTGGAATGGTGTTGATGGCTTCTGCGGCACGTTGACATTTGGGTTGTGGTGGAGTCGAAACTACTGCGCCGGGTGTGGCGAGCTGGGCAATGATAACCTATAACACCTTTACTCTAGCAACACAGAGGTGGTTGGTAGATGAGAAAGCTTAGGGCAAAAGTCTTGCTTGGTCTTTGACTGGTGCCAGCAGCGTCGACGTCTGTGGGTGTTGTTTTCCTCCTTGGAGGCGTTGCTGGTAGCTCTCTCTTCCTTAAGGTGAAAATCTAGTCTAGTGTTCCAAATGGATGTTGGCAACGTCTTCGATGTTGTATCTTCCTTGGAGGCTTTGTCTAGAAGGTCCTTCTCTACGATCAGGGTTTATGGTTGTTGTGTCTCATGACTGTCACAGGAAGTTGGATCTTCTTGTTCGTTTGCGATCAGCATAGCAACGATGACTTATGATGGGACTTAGTGGGTGTTTCACTATATAGGTTTTTTTTGCCCATATGGGTTTTGTCTATTTTTCTTAAATTAACCGTGTAGGTGTAAGGTTCCAGGCCCATTTTCCCTTTTTTTTTAGAGCTATATATTAAAGTAGGGGATTTCTTCAGGGTACAACAGAACGAAGGGTGGAAGAGAAAACAGTTTTCCAGGCAGAAACTACATATCTATCTTTTCTAGGTAGCCGCTCTGCCCAGAGCGTAGCTTCCTCTACGCACCTAGTTTACAATTCTGGGTAAGGATTGATCAAGATTTCTGAATATGACATCATGTCGGTGGTTCCAAAGACTCCAGAAGCAAAGAAGGTAGAAAACCCGGTAGTGCTTGCCTGGAATCTTGGAGGGGGGAGCAGACTTGCCAATCTTGTATGTTGGTGATGTTGTGCTGTATCTGGATGGCCTTCCAGAATAGCCTGCAAAAGGACAATGCAAAGAGAAAGTGCGAAGCAGTTCATCGGCTCTTCCAGAGCACACACGGCGGGGACACTACTATCGTTTTCTTGCTAAGATTGCCTTGGTTGGTAGACGCTCTCTGGTCATTAGCCACGCAAAAAAAATTGTATTTTAGGGGGAGCTCGACATTTCTAGATGAATTTCCAGTTGGGGCATTCGTGCATTTTCTCTTTCGCCGCGGTGTATATGTGTTTGGTTTTGAGCATCTGTGGGCCATGCACACCCCTTCTAACATCTTCATGATCCTGGAGAATTAGATCATCGAGCAGGTCTTGGAGCTGATCAAGCTGGTTCTGTGCTACTGTAGAGAGACGCGGGACAAAATGCGAGCGAAGCTCCTGATTGAAGACTTGTTTCCCTTATAAACTAGATCAACTCCTTTTTTTTCCTTAATATAAAGAAGGAACATCCTGCCCTCCTTCGTGAGGTTTAGCTTAAAAAATGTTAACATCCTCAAAAGTTAAATAAGCATTCAACTCTTGCAGCTGTCTTACTTCTTCAACGGAACAATTTTCTACCCATACGTTGCGTGTTGCCTGATGCAAACAAGGGCATTGCTTTCGTTTGATGCAATCCAATTGAGATAGAGAATGAAAAAAAAAGCATGGTACATACCACTCGATTGTAAATTCTCCTACACATGCATGCATGCATATATTCCTTACCTGAAGTTAGAGGAAACCCAACATGTATATAGATTGGCTGCAACAGCAGTGATATCAGCAGCGAGCGAGCATATTTGGTGGTGATATGGCTGCCGTGGAGAATGAACCCATCACTCCAGTACCCACACCCATGCACCCCGAGCTTCTCATGGCGGCATGCCATGGCTACCACGACCGACTAACGGGCCTTCTCAACAGTAGGGAAGATCAACAAGACACAGCGACGGAGGATCCTCGTCCTACCAGGGTGGACGTGCAACCCCAACCTCGTCCAGCCATCGTCGTCGAAATGGACCGCGGGGGCACGGCCACAACGACGAGCTCTCCGCCGTCAGCACCATCGTCGTCGTTCCTCCTGCAAGGCGTCACCTCGGACGGCGACTCCGCGCTACACGTGGTGGCCGCCGCCCGAGACGGCGACGCGCACCTGAGGAGCGCCAGGGTGATCTACGGCAAGGCCAGGCACCTCCTGGGAGCGCGCAACAAGGCGGGGGACACGCCCCTGCACCGCGCCGCCAGGGCGGGCAACGTCCAGATGCTCGCTCTCCTCGTCCGTCTGGCCGCCGGAGGAGAGGAGGAAGAAGGCGGCGGCGGGGGAGAGAGGGTGATGAGGGCGCTCGTGAGGATGCGGAACGGGGTCGGGGAGACGGCCCTGCACGAGGCGATCCGCGCCGACGACGTGCGGGCGGTGGGCGTGCTGATGGAGGCGGACCCGTGCCTGGCCCGTGTCCCGGACGGCGGCGCCTCGCCGCTGTACCTGGCCGTCGCGATGCG
This sequence comes from Oryza meyeriana var. granulata, assembly GCA_003991445.1. NCBI lineage: Eukaryota > Viridiplantae > Streptophyta > Magnoliopsida > Poales > Poaceae > Oryza > Oryza meyeriana. The sequence goes on from RYFJ01002116.1 coordinate 584,562, forward strand.
CCGGTACGCCATCGCGCGGGACCTGCACGCGAGGGACAACTGGCTGTCCTACTCTGGACCGGCTGGACAGAATGCCTTGCATGCCGCGGTTCTTCAAAGCGAAGGTACATATATATAACATGCGTTACTCACACATTAATTAATTTGCTGGTTTTAATTTCAGTTTCGTTAGATATAGGAGAGAGGGCGAGATTATATTTAGGACAACCATGGAAGTGGGTCTTGATTGGTCTATGGAATCTTTGGTCCAATTGTTTTAGAATTTATGACTTTTGAGTCCAGATTTAATTTGATGCAACTGGTTGCAAACATCACCCACATCTAGACCGTTAAATGTGCATTAAGATTTATACGGCACATCAAGTACCCTTTATATAGCTTGTGTATGTCATTTAATTTAAATATGCATAAATACCTGATGCCCATTTAAAATTTCACATAGATTCCACATTCAAAATTTCAATTAACTACATACTGTGCATTGTATAATGATGACGCAGCTTTGCTAACTTAACTTCTGTTGACAAAAGGTCATGTAAAATTATGTTTGCATATAAAAATATGTTTGCACATTTCCCTATTAAAAATTCAATTAATTATACTGTGCATTTTATTTAATGCCAGTGTGCATATATTTAACATATTTGTACATTTTTATATAAAAATATATTTGCACATTTTCCTGCTCAAAAATATCTACTTCCGTACATTTCCATAAAAAGTATACTTAAACGTTTCCATAAGAAAATATTTGCAAATTCCATAAAAACATATTTTCACTTTTTCATATACATAAACAAATATATTTACACATTTTTGTAAAAAAAAACACATCGGCACATTTGCACTCCTTTCCTAGCTACTTGATCACGCAGAATTGCATTTTATTTTAATTTGTGCGTATTAAATACTGTGAGTGATGCTTGATGACTTATATTTGCCTTTGAATGAGCTTATGTTAGTAAATAATTTCTTGCCACAAAATAACATAATTTTTGTTGCAACGCACGAGTATTTTGACTAGTCTATTGAAATGGTGAATTGAACTAGATTTGCTCTAAAATTTTGATATAAATCATGGAGCTAATCCGTAAACAAGTTTCAGTTCCAAGTTTCAACCGCATAAGAATAAATTTGGAATGCAGAATGATAAAGTTGAAATGTTTTGTTGTATGTTGGGATCATGTTGTTGATTGGTGTGAGGCCCTCAAAACGCAGAAAGAATGAATATTTGTACAAGAGACTCAAACTGTATCTAGAGTTTGTAAGGTACTTGAACATCCTACCCCCTAGATATAGGGGAGAGGAATCATTATCTCACTGCTTTTCTATGTGGACTAAATAACACTAATGGGACTAGGTGGACCACCTTCCAGATATGACAGAATTGCTCTTGGAATGGAACAAGCAACTCACTAAACAACACGATGAACATGGAAACACACCGCTGCACTTTGCGTTGTCACTAGAAAGTGAGACACATGGAATGCTTCCCCTCTATGCTGTGCCAGTCAAGAAGGGAAAAACAATTGCAACCCTTTTGAACATCACAGAACCACCATTAGAACTTACCAGGAGATTACTGGAAGCAGATGTGTATTCAGCATTTCAACCAGATAGAAAAGGGTCGTTCCCTATACACATTGCAGCCTCAGCAGGTAGACTTTCAGCGGTCATCGTCCTGATCACAATGTTTCCTGGTTGTGCCGGATTGCGTGACTCAGATGGAAGAACTTTTGTTCATGTTGCCGCCAAGAAGAAGAGATACAGTATAGTTGCACATGCGTGCCAAACGCCGGCGTTGTCGAAAATTTTGAACAAGCAAGACAATGAAGGGAACACTGCTCTACACCTAGCTGTAGAGGTTGGGGATTGGTGGATTTTTGCTTGCCTGTTTGTCAACAGGCAGGTGGACATAAATTTACCAAATAACAATAAACATACCCCACTAGAGCTTTCTGTTAACACTATTCCCACAGGACTGTACTGCCTCCTGGTAATATATTTACTTCCAAAAAAAAATTTCTCACATTTTTCGTAAACTTTGAGCAATATTCAAGGAAACTAATATTTCTATCTCCTCTCTGCAGAATTCACAAATTTTGATACAAGAAACACTAATAGCTGCCAATGCTAGTCGTGGTATTTTTCGGCGCGATGCTGATATGGAAGAATATAGCCCCCAATCTCAAGCAGAGAACGAGGAAAAGGGGTCTGCAATAGTATCAAATTCAACCCAATTTCTTAGTGTTGGCTTAGTATTAATTACAACGATGGCATTTGGTGCTACTTTCGCATTACCTGGGGGTTACAGAGCTGACGACCACACTAACGGAGGGACACCAACTCTAGCTCGAGTGAAACAATTTCAAGGGTTCATGATGGCAAACACGTTAGCGTTTTTCTGCTCGTCGTTAGCCGTCCTAAGCCTTGTGTTCGCTGGAACACCTACAGTTGAGTTGCCGATGCGCTACACGCACTATAATATATCCATATGGCTATCTTTGAATGCAGTTGGATCCTTGGCCATAGCCTTTGCAATAGCTGTATATATCATGATTACTCCAGTTGCTGCTAAAACCACTCTTGCAGTTATTGTGGTGATTCTTTCAATAGGAATCCTCCATTCTCCCTCAATAACTGAAAAATTTACTGTACTTTTGTTAGTGCTATGTATTAGACCAGGAATATTGCCAGTATTAAGATCTAGTATCTCTAAGGTAATGTTACTCATGTGTTGGCCACTTATAGTAATCTTTGGTTGGCAAGAAATTTCATCGATGATTTGAACAAGAGGCCTCAGAGTGCTATTCGTATATATGGACATATTTCTTGTGCACTTTTAAGTTTTTTTTGCATTATTTAAAATGGACATGATTCATATGAACAAGACGCACTCCGTTGTTTGAATCGGTGGTGGCCAGGACAAGATCAAGGAGAGAAGGGACGTGGTGGGGAACCTAGATTTATGGTTTACATTTTTGTCTCCAGATGAGAGTATCATAGCTCACAACTTCGTTTTCTCTAAGCCACTGTATCGTGCAACTATTGAAGAAATCACTGACGGTTCAGAACTGTCATCGGAGATGGTTTCTGAACAATCTGAACCAGCTGTTTTTAAGGTTACAGAGCCGTATGCAACGAGAAATATCACATACATGCTTCTATGATATGTCCAATATAACATACAGGACCCCTCCATATCAACACACCCAAACTCTCATCTTATCTTAAAGAGAGTTCAAATCATATATCAGAAAAGGAATAAAAAAGGAAATTGAGCACATGGAGAGGAAATAGAGAAAAGCAAAGCATCTATGCCTCCAGTAGGGCCTAGTAGGTTAGCACATATTTCTTCAGAAAAAATAACTTATGTTAGATACTTACCATTGCTTAAACGTCGTCTTGTTAGCATTATGCCTTGTGCCACTTCATCTTTTGTTCATTTTTTTTCTTTTTTACGGGTGTTATCACCCTTGTACTAAACTTTTATTCCTTCCATTACTGCAATGACAGACAGCTCGCCCTAAAAAAGAACAGTTGAAGACAGCATTTTCCATTGCAACTATACACCATTAAAATGGCATGAAGAGAATGAAACCTTAGCACACTATTACGAAAAGGCAGATCTATGACGGCCAAAACATATTTTCTGTGACGGTCAGGCCAACCGCCAGCGACCATAGGTCAGAGAAAATAGAACTTTTTCTCTGCGGCAAACTTCCGCTAGCAATGTACCATTTTCTCTGGCGGGCCATATTGCGAGCCCGCTAGAGAAAACTGTTTTCACTGGCAGCCGCGTAACACCGGCCGCCAGCGAAAATAGGGTCACAGGAGAAGTCTATTAACCTGTTCCGTCAGTGAAGGCAGTTTCACAGTAGGTATTTTGCAATGTGGCCCGCATGTGAAGATTTGCCGCCAAATTTTGAACTTGTATTTCCCGCCAATTTTGAATCTATTTTTGGGTTCGTGTATTGTGTGTATATATATAATCGATGATGATTTGTTTAGACAATCAATACAAAAGATTATCTTTATCGATCGAAGCCGTATTTGATAATGTATACAATATCAATTAATTCATACATGCTATTAATTAATTAATATATTTACACAGTACTTATATAAACACACATAGTACTGGATGATGGTTGTGAAATATCTTATAGTTATGAAATATCTTACAACTCGACTTACATGTATAATTTATATGATTTTTTTGACCCAATCGACAAGACACTCGAATTTTTTGTCCGAGTTCAGATGCCCTTCTTTATGAAAAACCACCCTAACTTGTGGTAGCACTCGTGGTGGATGAAATGACACATGTCTCGTTGTATATTCTTAATGGATCTGTCATCGAACATCCTTTCATACTTCTGGAGTCTAGGAAGCTGCATCAAGTACATTTAGAGAAAAGAAATTGTTAATAATTGAAAACTAGCAACTATAATAAACGTATATATAGTTTGATGATTTACTTACAGCTACAGGATTTGTGGAGTACCTCCCATTCACCCTAAGGTACTTGCAGACATAATATCCACATAGTACGCTTCCCTTGGATTACTTGTGGCACTTTGTAAGACATAAAAACAATGTTAATTAGTTACATGAATTAGCACACATACTTATAAAAAGTGTACGACCATCATTAATTAATGTCCACTTATTACGGATTAGCAAATTGTCTCTTTTTTTCCAACCATTCTCCGTCCTCTCGGTAGTATAGCTAGTAGGCGCTGTCCGAGCAAACAGAGGGAGTTAGTCATACATATAACAACAACTCGTGAACGAGAGATCCATAGTTAAAATTTGGATATATCACTTACTAATTTAAAATTCCGAGGAATTCGCCATAGGTACTTTATTTTTTGTCGAGAGGGTCCAGCAGCACAGCTTTGCCATACTTTGGATACAGAAGAAAACAAATCCAATGATCGCTACACAAAATATCGTAAAATTTTTTATTAGACGAGTCATGATTAAGTAAAGGGGAAGTATGAATAGGATATCAAACTTACACAAAGTTGCATGTGGCGTATATGTATTTTTTATCCTGCATTGAGTGTATTGTTCTTAAATATAACTGATTCTAGATTGTTTTGAAAAAATTAAGGGACTGTTCGGTAGGACTTACTGTAGCTATGTGGGCTGCGCTACACAGCCTAGCCGCTCGGCTGCAGTCGTGGACGGACCTGTTACAGCGCCATAGCTTAGCCGCTACTAGGAAGACGAACACCACTGTAGGTGCTGCTGGCTGGCGGCTGCAACACGCAGCCACATCGCTGATGTATCCAGCTCTTCCTAATGACGTCTAAGAATAGAGAAAAATAAGACTACAATACTCCTAATTAATATAGGAATTAGGATAGTTTGGGATAAAATGAGAAGAAATTTGAACTAAAAGTGATTGATAACGCAACTAGTAGATCCCTTAGAACATGTACAACTGGCTTCATTAGAGGTCTCTCTTTAATGCCATATAAGCAAATTCGTTGACATAGAGGGGAGAGAGAGGAGAGCGGAGAAACATCCTTCTACCTGACATTGGCTTAGACTTGACCAGTGTTTACCATACTATTTAGGGGGCTTATCGTCCCCACAGTATAGCGGTTACCGTGGTAACCGTCCAAAACCGCACGAAATTTATCTCCAAAAATTTAAATTCAGAAATTTCAAATCTTACAATAAGGTCGCGGTTATCGCGTGGTAACTGCAGTATGTTAAAGTAAAAAGAAAAAATTATAAAAAAATTATAAAATGTAGTAAAAATTCTAAAAAATTATAGAAAATTCAGAAAAAATTATGGATATCTCTAAAAAATAATATAATATTGCATAATTTTTTTGCATAACCCTTGCTATTGTTTTTATACTTATATAAATTAGAAATTATATCCCAACACATCTCTTATTTTTTTAATTTCGATGGAGCTCCAAAATATGAAGTAAATTTCGTTATTTTCACAAACTTTCTTCACCATAATGATCCATAATTCAAATACTACATACTAGAATTTTTTTGGATTTTTTACTTTTAAAAAAAATTTGAATTCGAATAAAATTTATTCTAACCAAACCACCGGTAACCGATACCGTACCCCGGTGGTTTGGGCGGTAACCACGGCTACCGCGTGGTTACCGGCAGTTTGGCACACCCTGAAATCGACTCGCATCACAGAAAAGGCAAGGAGATGAGAAGAGGCATGGGTGTTTGTCACATTTCGATCTGGCACCGCTGTACAATGGTACCAAATAGGGCGTGCCGCAGGAAAACAGCGCGAACTACCTTCTCGTGGAACCGTGACACCGATACCACTCCCAAGACACAGCGCTAGTATCCACGGAAATCAGACATGCATCATTGTAGTATCTTCAATAAATAAATAATTAAATAGACATATACCTTAACTTACGTTGCAGCTTCGGAGCAAGCCGGAGACAGCAACGAACAACACAGAGGCAGCGGCAGCAGCGGAACAACAGACTAAGTCCCAACACACAGGCAACGGTTGGGAACCAGGACGATACCCTAGTCTTCTTGTCTCTGTAACTCCAACTTCAGCTCCCGGCAGAGAACTATATATATATAGAGAGCAAGGGTGAGTACTTATGTACTCAGCAAGCCATGGGAACTTAGGTGGTTTTTGCAGGCCACAAAGAGAGGTTAGTTATTTTGTAATTTCTTTTTGTTGAAATCTTTTAAATCTGCTAGTGTGTGCTTCTCGACAATCAGGGCGAGATGAGTCTCGTCTGATCGAAGTGAAAGATGCATCAATCTTTATTTCTCCGGTTTTCTGTCACACCCCGATCTGGCACCGCCGTATAACGGCACCAAATAGGGCGCGCCGTAGGAAAAACAGCGCGAACTGCTTCCTCGCGGATCCGCGATACCGATACCAGTCCCAGGACACAACGCTGGTATCCACGGCAATCAGACGTGCATCATTGTAGTACCTTAAATAAATAAATAAATAGACATATACCTTAATTTACGTTGCAACTTCGAAGAAAGCCGGAAACAGCAACGAACAACTCAGAGGCAGCGGCAGCAGCGGAACAGCGGACTAAGTCCCAACACACAGGCAACGGTTGGGAATCAGGACGAAACCCTAATCTTTACTTCACAGCAACTCCAGCTCCAGCTTTCGGCGGAGAACTATATATATATATAGCAAGGGTGAGTACTTACGTACTCAGCAAGCTATGGGAACTTAGGTGGTTGTTGTAGGCTTCAAAGAGAGGCTAGATATTTTGTAATTTCTTTTTATTGAAACCTTTTAAATCTGCTAGTGTGTGCTTCTTAACAATCAGGACGAGATGAGTCTTATCCGATCGGAATGAAAGATGCATCAATCTTTATTTCTCCGGTTTTCGCAATCAAGAATCACATCAAACGGCTTCCCGAGCCAAAGCATTTTTTTCGAACTTCCCGAGTCCTGTTGTCCACGACAACCAAGCCATTTCATCGGACCTCCAGCGTCCTTAATGGCACTTCCTTCTCACAGTTCCCAAAACCACATATACAACCAGGGTAAAGTAAAACTACGCTAGGGAATCACCTCACATCCGCCCATGACCGTGGGTACGGCTGTTCAAATAGTTTACACCTCTGCAGAGGGGGTACACTTTACCCACACGATGCGACTAACTCTAGCCACCAGCTCACATTGAGCAGGCACGATCAGTGGCCTAGAGGTTTTCGCAACAAGGCATTTCCCTAGCTCTCTCAGGTTATGTAACGCCCTGAAAATCGTCTTAATTAAAAATTATCGTGGGTAAATGGAAATACAAGAATACACTAGAAATTTTTGTTTGAGAAAAGAGTTTGAATAAAATTTTGAAATTTCCAATATTAAAAATCCCGAGTTTAAATCTTTAAATAAATACTTAGATGCTTTTATATTCCAAGGGTTTTGTCGGAGTATTTTAAGCGTTTGAGCATTTACAATAATAAATTCTTTGTGTTTCGTGGTGGCATTTACTTCTGGTAAATTCCCCGTGATTTAATAAACTCTCTGAAATTTTCTTGGATTTTTCGGAGCTACAGAATTAATTTTAATGCTATAAAGATCACTAAAGTAATTAAATAAATATAAATAAATTACTTTTCCTTTTCCCTATTTGGGTCGTTCCTGATTCAGTCCTTTGAAGTCTCCCTGTTCATCGTGAACTCTGACTCCCTTTTCTTCTAGGGTTTTGTGTCGTTCCCAGAACCCTAAAGTCACCTCGAAAATCTAAATGCGGAGTTACCAGATTTATTCATTTTTGAAACTCTAGAACTCTTTTGGACTCCCAATCCGAGATCCTTTGTATTCGAAATATCTATATTTCCCTTTGGGATAAATCCCAGTTATTCCCTTAAACCCCTTTTCTGTCAAAATAAATCCAAATCTCTAATCGTCTGAGATTTCTCCAAATTCCGGTCCCAATAAAACACCCTCTCAATTCCCTAATCCCAAATATCTTATTCGGAATATGCCATTTCCTAGTTCCCGGAAAATCTCCTCCAGTTCCCAACTCGAAGAATAATTCAATATTCTATTCTCCAAATATTCCTCGAGAAAATATTCTTCATTCTATGAATCCCACAAAATATTCCATTTCCTAATCTCCTCCAAGTGGTCTCTGATTCTCAAATATATATGTATGTAGGTATGTATATATATTCCAAGTACCAGAATATTTCCAAAATTCTGAATATTTCCACAATTTTGATTCGGAAATATTCCTCGAATTCGTAAATTCCAATTTTCTGAATTTTAGAAAATCCCCCTGAAAACCCCTCTCTTTTCTTTTCCTTTTTCCCCTCTTTTCATTCTTTTCCTTTCTTTTTCCTCCCTTTTTATCTTCTCCTTTCTCTGGTTTTCTCTCTCTCTCCCTCCCTCAGATGGTCTACCGCCACTGCCGCTCCGCTTGGCCCATCGCCTCCACGCCTGCCGCCGCCGAATCCGCGAGCTGTCGCCACCCATGCTGCCCCGGACTCCCTTCCCTATAAAGCCAGCTGCTGTGCGCCGTGCCCTAGCCGGCTCGGCTCCTCTCCACGCCGCCAGGCCGCCGCCGCCCCGAGGCAGAGCGTCGCTGCCACCCCGTCGCGCCGCCCTGCTGTCGCCATCTACCGCCGCCCAGCGCTGCTCTCTCCCATGTGCCGCTGGTTCGGAAGCCACCGCCGCCAGCTCGCCCTCGTGCCGCGCCGCCGTCTACACCTACCGCCGCGCCGGCGCCCTGCGCTGCTCCCAGTCGTTGCCGCCCTGCCTCTGCTGCCTCCGCCGGAGCCGCTGCCTCTTCCGCTCCTAGCGCCGTCGCCTGTAGAGCCACCCCTGCTTCCCATCTGCCGCCGTCGCTGTCCCCTCCGACGCCGGTCGTCGCTGGGAGGCCCTAAGCCGTCATCGCCGTCGTCTCTTCACGGTGAGCACCCTAACCGCGTCGTCGCTGCTCTGCTCGATCCCGTCTACCGCCGTTGTCGAGCCGCCGGTCGTCATCGTCTACCGCCTGTGCGCCGTTCTCTCCAGAAGCAGCGCCGCCGCCCTCCTCTGTTCTCCCCCTGCTCGTCGCCTCTGTGGCCGAAGCCCGCCACCAGTGAGCATCCTCGTAGCCGCCCCCTCCCTCCTCCTCTGCCTGTTGTCGTCATCGCCGGCATCTACCTCTCCCTGCTGCTTGGACGACGTCGCTGCCGTCATCGTCTTCGATCCCTGCCGCCGGTGAGCTCCAGGCCTGCCGCCATCTACTTCAAACCAGAGCCCGGTTCCCCTCTTCGCTCCTCTGGCTCCTGTCGTCTGTTGCTGCCACCGAACGCCGTCGTGGTCGTCCTGCTGCCGTGCCGTCGCTAGAGTCGTCGTCCTCGCCTTGGCACTAATAGGTCTCTCTGGTCCCATCCCTGGTGCCATGGTCCTTTTCCGTCTCTGCCTAGTGCGCCCGCTCGCCAGCCGTCGCCGGTCACTGCGTCACCGTCCCGTCGCCATTGTCTACTGCCGTTGATCGTCATTAGCGTCTCCCGACCTCCCCTGTCTCGCCGCGTGCCGGCAATGCACCATGGCAGGGACTAGTCTTCCTCCTGTGATTGACATGCAGGGCCCTCGTGCAGTCTTCTCTTCTCCGTCAATAACGTGTGTACCCCAATGATCACACGCCTAACCAATCTCGACCTTTCGACACATTTTGATAAAATCCTCGCCGATCTGTGTTGCCGTTTTCATCCTCTCCCTTCCCGGCGTTTGCTGACTCGGCGTCGCCAGCATTCGTTGTTGCCATCCCAGGAGCCGAGCACTGTAGCTTGACAGTCCTAGCAATTCATTTTATTCCAACCCATTCAAGCCTTCGGATTCAGTTCTGATTTAGATCGTTGGGTTACCAGAGACGAATTCCATCCGTTGAATTCCAATCTTAGCCGTTCAATACATATAAAACCCCCATCATCTCATCCGTCCGATCTTCGAGACCTAATCTGAGCCATCGGATATTCATGTCTCTCCGGATGTTGACATGTAAGCCCTAGCCACCACAGCTGCCATTTCGATTGCCACCTCATCCCCTTCGGCCACGTGGTATCCACCACAGCAGTCTACCGGCCCTCCTATTTCTAAATCCATGAACCAAGTCCACCATACACCTGGTCACTGACCATAGACCCCATATATCAGCATTTATCTAAAACAATTATTCTAATCCGAAAATCCAGTGAATATTCTAGAGAATATTCTTTTTCAATTCTTTTCGGATTTATTCTGAATTCAATATTCCAAAAGCCGTATCTTTTCCACCCGAAGTCCGAATCGACCCGTTCTTCTTCCTAAATTTATCTAAAATCATAATTTATTTGTTTATGTATTTTTATGTATTGTTTGTTTGGAGTTTCTTAGGGTTTTTCCCTATTTTGCGTGTAGTTACGTATATTGCCGTTTCGGAAGATCGCGGAGTCTGCGGAAGAGTTCAGAAGAGTATTTGAAGACTTTTGCGATTGCAAGGCAAGTCACATGACAATCTCCTTGAGCATGTTGATCCCGTTGGCGAAAGCTATTTTATTTTAAAGTTATTGCATGAAATGCTTTAGAATGGCATTATTACGGGTAATTATTTAATAGCCAATATTCCTTGATATTTATGGCCATTTTGCTATTGCTATCTATACCTTGATACCTTGGGTGAATAATACTGACTAGCTGGATTACTATTTAATGGTCTAGCTAGATTATTTAGGATTTGCTTAGCCAATGCCTAGAAACTATAGTGACATTTTATGTGGAGAAACAATTCAAACATCAATGACCCTTTAATGTTAATGGTTATATTTTCATGACAGTGAGTCGTAGTTGATTAATTAACTATGTCAACTAAAACTTGATTGATGGTGGGTTGTGAGCACCAATGTTGGAATGTTGCTAGCGGTGCTCATGACAATTAAGGACCGGTTCGCGGACTACCCGTTGCGAAGCAATACTCGTGCTAACCACAAGCTAGTATGGGTAATGGTGGGAACCAAAGTGTAGTACGTTCAACCGGGGTCCACCATGGTGTGTTGTGGCTGTGTCAATAAGACCACCATGGTTGCGTCAATAAGTTCATGTGTTGGGCGTTGGATCGTTTCCCTGTTGGGGGCCTGATCAGCTCCTGCTGGAAACTGGTGGCTCAATGGGTGGCTCCCTTGTTGGTCGGGTTACATGGAGGGTTCTATCACAATTCCTTTCCGAGGTACAGTGATGTGTTGTGGAGTTGTGTCTTGTGCGTAAATTGGTACACCTCTGGCCAGAGTAAAACTATTCGGATAGCCGTGCTCGCGGTTAATGAGCGGCCTAGCAATGTTTTCTGTGATTAGTCCCATATTATTTATTAATGGAAATAAATGGTGGAATATTGATAGCTCCTGTTTGGAGAGTTATGGTTTGGGCCTGAACTGCGTTGGAGCATTGTTCAGAGATGGATTTAATGTTGATATTAATTAAACTATATGGTTTTCAATGATTTTAAATGCAAATGTTTTAAATGTTGTTTTATGCAAATAAGCCATATTATGCCTTTCCTTTGGTATCCTGTTGCATTACATTGCATTCCCTAGTGTGGCTTGTTGAGTACGGTGGGTGGTACTCAGTCTTGCATTATTGCAATCTTTAGAGTGAAGCTTTGCGTGGAGGAGAAGTCGGTGTTTGGCTTATACCCCAGTTGAACTGCCTGTGGCTTGGAGCTGAAGCTACGCTAGTTGCCGTTCCGCTGCTGTTTTCTTCTGTGTGAGGACTAAGTGCCTCTGTTGTAAGTATTTATTATTATTTCGTATTTGGTTATGTTTATCAAATTGTCGATTTGTGTACCTCGGCTAATTCCTGGACGAGGATTTATTGCACAAATTAGCTTTGGAAATTCTGGTGAATTCTGGGCGTGACAGGTTACCCCATGCCAACTGGAGGGGTCCTCGAGACCAATCACAGGGTAGGTCCACGGCCATGCTGTACTAGGAACTCAGGAGGCAACCCCGATGATGTGAACGTGGGTGTCCTGATCTTTCGATGAGAGGGTAATTCGATTAGATGGAGTGACGTTGGCAATCTGACTACAACCGTCTAGAGACGTTGCACCTTAGCAGTCGTTACACTAACTCCAGAGGCTGTTCGCAATCTCGACGGATGCACGATCAGCCCAACCACAAGGGTAATTGTTCCTGTAAGCAATCAAGAACTAGCAAGAACAAAATGAACAAGCAACTCAATTTGTGAATAAAGATGAATGTTTAACTCAAGAGAACAAACGGTGAGGTTCCGAAGACGAGCAAACCGGCGATCTAACCGATCACGGGACTACACGGTAAAGTAGTGACGCTAACTTTAATCTAACAAAATCCAATCTGTTTGTGATGGCTCTAAAGGTATTAATAGGATGGAAGGACGACCACAAGGGTGTTGGGGTTGTTCTCCAACCCTAGGATGCATCCCTAATGGACCAACTTGATACATGGCCTTCGGCCCAAAACGGTGATGCAGCACCTGAAGCAGGAAATCTTTCGTCACTAAAATAACGATTACAAACGATTCCGAATAGATATGAGCATGAATCTGGATCCGTTGGAAAGTAGACTTGATAAGCTTTCCGTGAAGTACTAGAACTCCTAAATTGGAGTTCGTATGAAGTCGTGGTGGCCGTCACAATTTGGTGTTGTCGTATAGTCCGATTCCAGCCTGTGCGAATCCTTTTCCTTGTTGATCTCCTTCCTTTCCTTGTTGACCTTCTCCATGCATAGGTGTGGACGTATCGATGGTGTTGATGTCCTCATCACCCGACACCCTCCCGCACGATCCACAGTCCAATAGCATGCAAGGCGTCCCTGAGAGTCTAGTTACTCGGCCAGGGGCTTCCCAATTTACCCATGTGGTTGTACAGTCATATGCTTAGATAAAATTCTGAATGAATCGGTCCTTAAAGCGACCACACAGGCATCACACACACCAGATTGGCCTTGTGTTATGAATCTCTATTTTTAAAATTCATTTTGCTTTCACAAGGCACCAACCCAAGTGTCGGGTTTTCCAAACGTTTCGTAAAACCACGTTTTACCCAAGAAGTTATTCAAATTTTAAGTTAAAGGGGTGACCGTTAGTACTCGTACAATAGTGCATGAATACCGAGGCATGACAGCGGTGATTACAAGGGAATAGGGTACTACAATCATCAAGGAAGGATTTAAAATGCAACAAGGTTAGGTAGGTCATCCGGTCTGACTTGCAGACGGGACCTGTCACACCCTGAGTTTAGCCACACTAAATATTACCTGTGAAAAATACCCAAGAAAAGGAATTTTAAAAAGGCTAGAGGAAGTAATTGATGGTGTAAAATGCAAGATAATAAATTATCGTGGCCAGGAATATTTTTCTTGTATTCTCTGTGCCAAAATACATTAACTGGATTTTTAGTGGAATTTACAGAGCACAGGAATATTTTTAATAAATTAAATACGCTTATCGGAATTTAATCGTCCTGGAAATCTTTTCCTTTTCTTTCCCTTCTGTTTTCTTGTTCCCCTTTTTCCTCCTCGCCCATGCCCTCGCGCCCGTGCCCCCGCGGCCGCGGCCCTCGCCCTCGCGCCCTCGCGCCCGTGCCCTCGCGCCGTGCCCCGCGCCCGCGTCTCGCCGCCCGCGCCCTCGCTCGCAGCCGCGCCATGCACCTCCCGCTGACAGGCAGCCGCCTGTCAGCATCATCTCCCTCCTCTGTCCGAATCGGGCGGAGGGGAAATTCCCCGGAGCCGTCCGATCCGGCGCCGCCTCCCGCTCATCCCGCGCTCTCCACTCGTTCAAACGGTCGCGGACCGGGTCCGCGCCACTCCCCGAGTTCTCTGGCGTCCACGTCCCCTCTCTCCCGAGAATCTCTCACACGATGCCCACACCGCCGTCCACTCTCCCGTGCGCGATTGGAGCTATTCGGCCTCGATCTCTCCCGGCCGACTGTATAAAAACCATCTCCACCCTCTCCTCCATCTTTTCCCCAACACACCGAGCTTTCCAGTGCCCCAGAACCCCGTCGCCACCGCGCACCCGAGCTCCACCGTTTTTCGCCGCCTCCGGTCGCCGCTCGCCGCCGTTCCGGACGCCGCTAGGCTACTCCCCCACCGCCAGCACCTCCGCCGCGCCGCGCCGCACCTCGACCGCCACTCCGTGGAAGCCGAAGCTCGCCGGACCGCCTCGCCCGCGCGCACGGTGAGTATCGGTCCTCCGTTTCCTCCCCGGCCGGTAATTCCTGCCGCGCCGTGTCTCCATTCTTCGCCCTAACTCCTCTTCCGTCCTCCTCATCCTCCAGGACGCCTCGGTAACCGCCTCTCGCCCGTTCCCCGCCATCGGAGCTTCGTTGCCGACGTCGTCCCGAAGCCGCCGCCGCTTCTTCGTCGCCGCCGTCGTCTTCGCGCCGTCGCTCGCCGCCGCGAGCCGCCGGTGAGAACCCCCTCCGTTTTCCCGTTCCTTTCCGCCCCTCCCTGTGGTCGTCGCCACGCCGGGTGGTCGCTGTCGTCGACCATCGGGTCGCGTGCGCGCCGCCGCCTCCCGCTCGGGACGGCTGGCTTCGGCCGCCGCTCCCCGGGGCCGTCCGATCTGCCGGGTGGCAGATCGGGGCCGCCCGCTCGCTCGCCCGCGTGGTTGCCCGCGGTGGCGCCGCGTGGTGCGCCCGCCCCTGTGCGCCGTCGCCTCCCTCTCCGGTGACGTCTCTAATCGGTTAATGCGCATTAAATCACTGGTTAATTAGATTTACTCTGAAATAGCAGTAAAACTTCAATAAATCATAACTATTTCATACGAACTCTGATTAAGTCCATTCAAATTTCATTAAATCCAGAAAAATGCCAAGAATCCATTAAAAATACTTTCAGCCCATGTTTGTTGACCTCCATGTACTGTTTTTAATTGTTTATGCATTGTTTGTTGTAGAATCCGACGCCGGTAATTCTCCTGTGTTTTTCGAGATCGTAGCCGAATACCTTGAGCCGGAGCAAGGCAAGTCGCACTGATACTTTGATCAATTTGTACCCATTTTTCGCTGAATTGCTTTGTTTACTTAAATAAACTGCATTATTTTACTAATTCATGTGGATTGGTATTGCCTATACAATGTTAGGATTCAGCCTTAGTTTTGATAACTAAATCCTTGTCACCTGGGTAATAATATGAGTAGATTATAATCCCTAGGATGCTTAGCCATGCTTAGCAACATAGCTCACCTGGGAATTAAATAATGTCTTTTTATATGACTCGACTCAATGTCGGAAAAATGGAACCTTGGATAGGCTGCTGTTAAATTCCTAAAATTTTGACCTAAATGGTGGGCTGTGGGTGTGTGGTTTTGCTTGTCACACCCATGGCAATTAAGGACCGGTTCGCGGGAACCACTTGGGCAACTTCCCGTACTTGCCACAAGCCAGCGTGGGCAACGGTTGGGCTTGAAGCGTTTCTTCTCCCTCTCCTAGGCACCGAAGAAGAGGGTGGGCGTGATGGAGTTGGGTCGGCCCAGGGTAGGGTTGATCGGCTGCCGGATTCACCGTGGCGCAAGGGGGGTAGCCTGGCCAATATGGCGTGCCCTGTCGGCAGGTGCAACCTCAGCGTGGTGTGGATGGTTAGGGAGGGGTTGCGTGAACGGTCCTATCACAGCCTCGCACGGGACATCGTGGTGATGTACTGGCAGACGGGAACGTGTGTGGGGGCTGTGTCTTGTGGGTACAGTTGTACACCTCTGATCAGAGTAAAACTATTCGAATAGCCGTGCCCGCGGTCATGGGCACATTGGCCAAGACTCACCGTGATTAGTCTCACCCTAGATAATTAATCCTGTTTTATCAAACCGGTGTTGTGGAAGGTGTGAGTCCGGTCGACGTGGTTGAGTTGACCGGGGGTGACTGGTTAGCGTGGTTTAACGCTAATCGGTGGAGACTGGTGAGTGTGGTGTAACTCTCATCAGTTACGCCTAGTGGTCGTGGTGTAACTTCCATCAGCGCGGCCTGGTCAACGTGGTTTAGCGTTGGTCGGGAAAAGCTGGTCAGCGTGGTATGTTGTCCGGTGGTGACTGGTTAACATGGTGTAGCGTTAATCAGTGGAGTCCGGGTAACGTGGTGTAACGGTACCCGGAGGTGTCTGGTGAACGTGGTGTAGCGTTCATCAGTGGAGACTGGTTGACGTGGTTTAGCGTCAATCAGTTGGGAATGGTTGGGCCTGGTTAACGTGGTGTAACGTTAATCAGTGGAAGTTAATATTGTTAATTAAATAAATTTTTTACTGTTTGCGAACTACTTCCCTTTGCAACTGCCTTTCCGCAAATAAACCCTATCCCATCTTTGTACCCTGTGCATATGCATGTTTGTGGGTGTGATTTGTTGAGTACTGTGGGTGGTACTCAGCCTTGCTCCAATTCCCCCCCCCCCAGTGTTGGAGGACGCGTCAGATGAAGATCATCCTGAGGAATAGGCTGGCTCCGCCGTCAAGGTGCCTGTGGGATGGAAGCGGCTGCTTGGCCAGATGTTTATAGACTCCGTTTTACCTTTTTCCGCTGCATTTATGTAATATACAGTTTACTCTGTTTGTAAGACACTTTGTATGGCAACTTGGTTTGTGTACCCTGGCTTTCCTGGACAGGGATTTATTACACATTAATATTCAGAATTTCGGTACGAATTTCTGGGCGTTACAGGACCGAACGATTTAGTGCACGCATATCGATGCAGGACTTCACAAATAAAATAATTAAAATTCACATATAGGCTCGATTGATCAAAGGTGAGTTGTCTTGCTCTAAGTCTTCACGAGTCTTCGAGAAATCATCGTGAAAACCGCTCTGAAATAAATTTTCCGGCGATCGTTACTATGCGCAAATACACAAAAGTCTACCCAAAGACCAGTAAAAAGATTCTATTTAGTACTAATAATAGTGCCATTAGATAGATCTCAATTTTAGAAAATTACTGAGTTGGAACGGAGTCAATCGGAGCCACGGATAAAAAGATATGGATTTCCAAAGATTAATTGAATTTTTGGATCATTGGAAAATGGAGTTATTAAATTTTCCAGGGGAATATTCCAGGGATCTTTCCACAGTGCCTATGACAGCCAGGGCCCACTGACATCCTTGGCCCACAGGGCAGTGAAGGTGAGAAGGAGGGGCACGGTGTGGACTGAGAGGAGGACCCACATGTCGGCGGCTGCGGTGTATGGATGGGGTTTAAACGGTTACAGAGAGAGCGGAGGGATAGGATGGGTGCACCAAGTCGGCCCGCGGTGGATCGAGGGGCATGGGCCCACCGGTCAACAACACTGGTCGTGTAGACCATGTGCACGCACAGTAAGAGGGGGAAGGTTGTAACACCCTGAAATTATCCCTATATAAAATATTGTGCAAAAAGGAATTTTCAGAAATGGAATTAAAAGTCTCAATGAGTGAAAAGAATAAAATTTGAAAAAATCTGAAGTACAATGGGCTGAAAAATAATTTTATAAAATTCTTTGCTTAATTATTTAATTTCTGGAATTTTCTGGGAATTAATTGATTAGGGGAAGTAATTTCGGCAAAATAAATAAGCTCACAGCAGTGAAATAAAAAGAGAAAGGTTTTTAAAATCCCCTTCGCAGCCGCTGGGCCAGATCTCGGCCCGTTGCTGTGCACGCGCCCCTGCCGTGCTCGTGCTCGCACCCCTGCCGTGCTCCTGCCCACGCCCCTGCCGTGCCCGTGCCGTGCCCGTGCCCGTGCCCCGCCCGTGCCCGCGCCCGCGCCCGCCCGTCAGGTCGTCGTCTTCCTCGCGCCCGAAGGCATTGTAGCACCCGAGCGCCGCCGCCGCGAATCTCGCCGAATCCGTTTGCCTCGGACCCGTTCTCTCCAAATCGGTTGAGGGAAAACCTAGCCCTTATCCGCCTCTACCTAATCCCCTAGAGAACCGGAGCTGAATCGTGCGTGGAACGGAGCCCCAAAGCCTCCCGAGTCGGTCTCTTCTCTCTCTCGTCGCGCCGCTAAAATCGCCGCATCCGAGCCGGATCCTCTTCTCTCCGCCTTAAATAGCGAGCCTGGAACCCCTAGGGCCGTTTTCGCCCTTTGGATCGAGCGCCAGCAAACCCTAGCCGCCTCTCCGCGCCTTGCGCTTGTTCCGCCGCCGCCGCCAGGTTCTGGTTGCGCGCCGCCGTTGCCTCAGCCGCCGCCGGAGTTCGCCGCGCCTCGGTTAGGTTCGCCGGTCCGCTGAAGCCAGGCCGCCGCCTCGTAGCCCTCGGAAGCCGCCGGAGCACCACCGTCGACGAAGACCAGAAGCCCTCCGCCGCCTCAAGCTCGCCGCCGGCCGTCTCCATCGCCGTTCTTCGCCGTCTCGCCCTCGGTAACGATCGCCTCGACCTCCTTTATCCTTTCCCGCTCTCCCCGTGCGTCGCCGCCGTCGCTGTAGCCGTCGACCATCGGGTTTAGCGCCGCCGCCGTCGCCGCCGTGGTCGCCGTGTGTGTGCCAGCTCGCCGCCACCTCAGCGCCGTAGCCGATCCGTAGCCGATCCGATCGGGATCGATGCCGGCCGATGGATCTCCTCGGTTAGATCCCATCCGTCCGATCCAAACCCTAGAGATCCCAGCCTCTCGTGGACCACGGTGGACTCGGTTCACCATGGACCCGATGTCCCTTGCTCTGACATGTGGCCCCGCTGGTCAGCCGAGAGTCCCCTCTCTCCTGTGACGTCTTAAATACCTTTTCGAATAAAATTAATTCAATGATGAACAATAAATCAGTTAATTCTGTTGCATAGGCTATAAAGGGTTAAAACTTCTAAAGATCATAACTAATTCATACGAACTCGGTTTGAGGTCGTTCAAGTCTCTAATTTCTCTAAAAATCATGAACTATCCATTAAAAATATATATTGTAACTGCTCATGTGTGTTGATGTACTGTTTTTGCATTTGTAGCTACCGACGCTCAGGAAGAGGCGCAGTTTGTCGAAGCAGGTGTCGAAGACTGTGTGGAGCTGCAAGGCAAGTCACACATCTCTTTCTCATTGAACATATTGATCCTATGATTAAAGCTATGTTTCCTTCAACGTTGCATTTATTTTGGAATGTCATCGGGGCAGGGAAACCCTAACCCTTGTTATAAGCCCTTTGAATTGATTACTTGACATTGTACCTATGGGATAATTTTGACTAGCTACCTTTATTTGGTTAGCTAGAATAACTCTAGGACCCTGCTTAGCCATGCTAGTAATTAATCAGAATAACTTATGGGTTGTCATAATGATTTCTATACTATTATTCAGTCACATGGAATGATGATCCTTTACGACGTGTCGTATAAGGACAATTTAATGGTTCACTAAATTGGCTAAAGGGTGGGTTGCGAGCACCATGGTTGGTGTTGTTGCTAGCGGTGCTCGTGACAGTTAGGACCGGTTCGCGGACTACTTGTTGCGAAGCAACACTCGTGCTAACCACAAGCCAGCATGGGTAAATGGTAGGATCCAATGCGTAGTAGTTCAACCGGGGCCACCATGGTGTGTTGTGGCTGTGTCAATAAGACCACCATGGCTGCGTCAATAAGTCCATGTCTTGGGCGTTGAT
Organism: Oryza meyeriana var. granulata; assembly: GCA_003991445.1. NCBI lineage: Eukaryota > Viridiplantae > Streptophyta > Magnoliopsida > Poales > Poaceae > Oryza > Oryza meyeriana. The sequence continues at coordinate 604,597 of RYFJ01002116.1, forward strand.
CGTTTCCCTGTGGGGGCCTGATAGCTCCTACCGGAAACTGGTGGCCTTCCAGCGGGTGGCTCCTTGTTTGTGCGGATTACATGGAGGGTCTATCACAATTCTTACCGAGATACCGTGGTGGTATCAAGGGCACTGTGATGTGCTGTGGAGTTGTGTCTGTGGGTAAATTGGTACATCTCTGGCCAGAGTAAAATGTTCAAATAGCCGTGCCACGGTTAAGGGCGCCTAGCGATGTTTTCTGTGATTAGTCCCACACTACTTAAATTTAATGTTTGAACAGTGGAACATGTGTAGCTCCAGGTTGGAGTGGTTGGGCCTATACCGTTTTGGTGAGCGGTATAGCGTTGATTAATACTGTTATTTAATTACTGTTTTATTACTCTCTCAAATGTTTTATTAAATGCTTTTATGCAATTATGAGCCATACTATGCCTCCTTTGTTATCCGTGCACTTGCATATTTGCTGTGGGCTTGCGGAGTATGTTCATATGCTCACCTTGCAATCAACAATCATTCAGAGGAGGACTAAGCGAAGAGGACTATTGGAGACTAGGAGGGAGCCCAGTCAAGTGCGTGGGTGGGAATCCGGCACGCTGTTGTTTATTTATCCGCTGCTAGAACCTTATTATAACTGAGAGGTACATTCACCTCTGTATAAATGGGTACGCTATGTAACCAATTACTTTGATTATCAATTTTGTCAGGTGTGCCTCGTTGATTCCCTGACGGGTTTACACACAATAAAACTCCAGAATTTTTGGATGGAAATTCTGGGCGTGACAAGTTGGTATCAGAGCCACCCTTGATGTAGGAAAAGCCCTTGGTACCCTACAGAGCCTCTGAAAAAAAAAAAGAAAGAATTTAAATTAGAACTATTCTCCCCTTCATTCCTTTGTTTCGGATAAACTTTGTTTTGCTAATTTTGTCAAATCCTATATCTTTTTTATACTTTGTAGATGGGGCCAACCGAGACCAGTACATTGTTCGGAGTGGGTGGATTTCGTCAAGGAGTTTACGAGTATGGCCTTCGCCATAGGGTTACAATCTAGCCAGAATACAGACAAGTCACTCACAACCCTAAGAAGAGAAGTGCCGCATCCGCCTCACGATTTTCCAGTGAAACGAGAAGGAGTCCATCCATGATCTTTGGAGCTGGAGGAAGAAATTATGAGCATGCCTGTCAAGAAGTAGCTTTGGTGGCCATTGGAGAACTTCGTCAGCGTTTTGCCGTCCGGCTGGAGGAATACAGCAATAATCGGTATCTCCGGCAAGAACCCACGATGAGGAGTAAGCAGTTACAGACCCGGAGCAGAGAACAGTGCAGCCACTCAACGACTGGTAAGGATGTTGAGTGCCATGGATGCTCTGCAGAGGTGGTGATACAGCTCATGACCGGGAGAATGAGAATCGCACCAAGATCTGCAGGCTACAAAACCAAGTGGATCGGTTGAAGCAAGAGTTGGAGCCAAAGGAGAACACCCCCTGGAGGAGCTAGGATCTCGCGGCACTACTGCATGAGGAAGAGAGTTCGTCTTCCACCTCGGATTCAGTTGGTGTGCTCCAAGGACCCGTGTACTCAATGACCAAGTTTGTTAGGGTAGTTCCACCAGTAGCACCGCCGATGATGCAGACGACGACTCAGAGGAGTCGAAGCCAGCACACCTTCGGAGATCGAGACAGTGGAGCTCGCACCCCCTCTGAAGTGAGTGGGATCAACTCAAGACAATGAAGCAGAACCTGAGCACAAGGGAATGCAGGAGGATCTTTCGCCCGTTGAGAAGTCTTGGTGTCCTTAGTATCAGTTACCCTAGATCGTTTGTGTTAGCAGTTGTGTGATTAGGAAATGCTTGTGGTGTGGGGATTAGTCAGCAGTTATGTCAGGGTGTGGTGAGTAACTGTTTATATTAGGTTTCTTGGTGTGTGTGTTTAAATTTAGACAAATGTTAATCACTCAGTTCAGAACAATAAAGTGAAAGTTAAGTAATACAATCTGTCTCAAGGACGTTCCTTTCTTCTCGTCTTTGCTCTGCAGATGGTGAACACACGTGGGTAACGGTGTATATGATGGCAACGGTGGGGACAACAACTGTCTGCAACAGGCACTCTTAGTGTGTTGAGTACAAACGGACCACCACAGCAGAATGACAATCTGACCATAGCCCAAGTCTTGGCTACCAGACACATCTAATGAACATATGTTCAATAGATGCAACAACAACAGAACCAAGCACCACAGCAGGCGCCTCCTCCTCCACCTCAAAACAAGCTTGCGGAATTTCTGCGAGTGAGACCTCCTACGTTCTCATAGCAACTAATCGTGTGGAAGCAGGGATGTTGCATGCTATTGAAAAGAAGTTGGACCTTTTACAATGCACAGATCAAGAGAAGGTCTCTTTTGCATCGCACCAGCTTCACGGCCCAGCTTCTGAGTGGTGGACACTTAGGACCAACAGCAGCGGATGGACAGCCGATTACTTGGGCTGAGTTCGCAGCTGCTTTCAAGAAGACGCATATTCCTGCGGGAGTAGTGGCGTTGAAGAAGGCGGGAGTTCGAGAATTGAAACAAGGGAATCGTCGGTGACTGAGTTTCCTTTATGAGTTCAACGGCTTTGCCCGTTATGTGCGCCGGAAAGCGTTAGAACTGATGACGACTGGCAGAGAAGTTCTGAACGGACTGAATGATGAGCTTTCAGTTCAACTACTCTCTAGTGACTATGCAGATTTCAGAAAACTGGTGGACAAAGCCTCGCAGGAGGAAAAGCATCAACTGAATGGAGAAAAGAAGCGCAGGATGGCAAGTTTTCGGTCGCAACAATCTCTATCAGAGCCACTATTGTGGCGGCGCCCAACAGGGAGATTTCATCGCACCCGTTTGGCAGCGCCAGGTTACCTCCAAACACTGTGCAACCGGGAGCAAACCGTCCTTGCCCTCGGCAGCTCCGGTCAGTAGCTAACCGCCGCAGGAGGAAGTAGTGGGAACCGGTGACTGTTTCAACTTGGAGATCCAGGGCTTTCTAATCAATGTCCAAGCCAAGCGCGAGGCAAAGCACACAGACAGACCAAGATGTTAAAGCTCGGGTTAAACGTACCGCTGTACAGAGGAAGCTCAAGCCAGCGCCTGGAGTCATCTTGGGTATGCTTGTTAACTCGTACTGTACAGTATTGTTGATCGTCTACCCCTCTTTCCATATCGGTGGGTTTTGCTATGAAACAGGGATACTATTCGGAAGTTGAGAACCTGTTCAAAAACACCTGCACAGAGCGCTACAACACAAAGTAGTCTTCTGTGACATAATAGAAATAGTGGGCATCCTATTTCCTCACGATTGCCCTGATAGAATCCAGAGATTTGATGTCATCCTAGGGAATGAATTGGGTGGGGCAATGGCCCGGGTCCTTATGACAAGCTATGGGCAACTCGATAGAGATGGCCAGCCTGTGATAGAGATATATGCTG